>CM019713.1:10553273-11195773 GCA_009760885.1 Achatina immaculata
CATTTCGGCCAACAAGATGTTATTTCTTATGGCGTTCTTATAGTTTTCAATATTCTTCAATTCCAGCTGATCTAGCATTTCTTTGTTTACTTTCTATTTCTGTCCTCTTGATACAGCCCTAAAGCAGGATTCTCGGGTGTGATTCTATCTCCTGCTCTTCTGTGTGTAGAATGTAAACTTTAGATGTATTGCTTTCATTTCTGTGTATATTTCCACTACTGTCCATTGGAATAATGTTCTTTCTTACATTACTATTCTACGTTGTTTTGCGTCTATTTTGTTACTCACTTAACAGACTTACTTACTCCCAGGTTCATTCTCTCTCAGTGGAAATACTAATACAGAAGCAGCAACTTTACAGCTGAAATGACTTTAAATAATGCACGGGGTGACGATGAGTCGATGAGCGATATGACGAGAACGACAAAGGCATCTACAAAATCCATGGACACAAGACTGGACATCTCCACGATATATGTTCCCGGCAGACTACTGTCGCCATCAGAACAACCTAATACACTCTATTCTACATCTATTTCACTAAACAACAACAACATTTCTAACAGCCTAATCTACGTCTATCTCAGACGATACACAAAACACAACTGTCCCTCAGTCATATGATTTCTCTCTCCTCTGACCTCTTTCCTGTCATTCCCCAACCGTGACCCTCGCGCAGTCCGAGACAAAGCAGATGGACTCTACTCACAGACAGCTGATTATTTTAGAATATAACATTTTTTATACAAATCTTCCAATTCTCAAATGAGATCTTACATCCTAACATTCAGTATACTGCTATAGACCCAGTCTTCTTTATATCCACATTTCGAGGGCCTCTGTTTTCTTCTCATTTGATTTATTTAATATCCAGGCTTCAACACTTTAAAGGAGTTTTGTGAACGAGTATATGTATTTTATACAATTTTCTTTCCTCTTTTACCAGTTTTGTGCTAGTCTTCATTTTAGAAGTATGGTTCATCAGTTGCTACTGTGGTCAGTATCAGGATGGTTAAGTAGCTAATCTACCAAAAGTGAAGGGAAGATGTCTGTGTTATGGTGACGGAGAGGTTATCAGGGCCGAAGACTCATACCCGGTCAAGGATCTATCCCACCTCTCTCCTGGTGCTCCCAGAAATAGACTGTACTAACTAACGGTCCAAGGATTCCCTGTGGTTTTCATGGAAGCAAGGTCTGCTGAGAATAGTAGCATCATTTCTAGCTCCGTTCCGAGTTTGTAAGCCGTCTGTAACCCACTCTCCATCGGACACGATTCTTTCCAATTTAGCAATTTTGCTGCATCGGTTGCAAAGACCATCCTGCTCTCAGCTTCTGTGAGATAGAACAAAGAACATCCTTCTCTCAGCTCATGTAAGATAGAACAAAGAACATCCTGCTTTCAGCTCCTGTGAGATAGAACAAAGAACATCCGGCTCTCAGCTCCTGTGAGATAGAACAAAGAATATCCTGCTCTCAGCTCTTTTGAGATATAACAAAGAACATCCTGCTCTCAGCTCTTGTGAGATAGAGCAAAGATTATTCTGCTTTCAGTTCTTTTGAGATATAGCAAAGAACATCCTGCTTTCAGTTACTGTGAGATAGAACAAAGAACATTCTGCTCTCAGCTCTTGTGAGATAGAACAAAGAACATCCCGCTCTCAGCTCTTGTGAGATAGAACAAAGAATATCCTGCTCTCGGCTCCTGTGAGATAGAACAAAGAACATCCTGCTTTCAGCACCTGTGAGATAGAACAAAGAACGAGAACAAACATACAGTACCCCAGGCTCTAGGAGGACTAACAACCGTCTAACTACAAAGTAACCATTTAGCTACAAAATAACAGTCTGGCTACAAAGTAATCGTCTACCTACAAAGTAACCGTCTACCTACAAAGTAACCGTCCACCTACAAAGTAACCGTCCACCTGCAAAGTAACCGTCTACTTACAAAGTAATCGTCTACCTACAAAGTAACCGTCTAGCTACAAAACAACCGTATAGCTACAAGAGTACAACCACTCAAACGAGAAGCAACCCCACAGACTTAAAACCCACGTACTTTCTGCCATTCTTGTCTTCGTGCAGTCCTCATTTGTTTCCCAATATAATATAAAAAAATATGATATGACTATTATAGCACTATATTCCATTTACGATTCATATTACGTCATAAATTCATCACAGGAAATACCAACTCCATAGCATTTTCAAAGGATCTTAACTAACTCTGATTGACGTGTCATATGTCTGAGGCAGCCATCACTGCTTCCACCAATTTCTTGTTAGATTTAAACACCGGCAACGTTTCCTTTAATGTTTAATTTTTGATGGAAATATCATCATCATCATCATCATCATCGCCTTTCACTCCCTTGAGAACAAAGGCCACGGATAAAGGCTCTCCAGTCATCCCTGTTCTTGGAATTATTCTCGGCTTCTTTCCATGTGCATCCCTTGTCTCTGAGCACTGTATTACTTTCTCTTCTCCAAGTAAGTCTAGGTCTTCCTCGTTTCCTATTTCCTTGAGGATTCCATGTCAGTGTCTGTCTTGCTACGTTGGTATCGGGTTCCTCAGAGTGTGGCCAATCCGCCTCCATTTCCTGGGAATAATTTGTAGGATCATAGGCTCTTGACCTGTTCTTTCCCAGACCTTCTCGTTCCTGATCTTCTCCTGGCATTTAATATCTAAAATCCTCCTCAAGCAGTAGTTCATGAATGTTTGTATCCTCTGTTGTATTGTCATGGTCACAATCCGTGTCCCTGAGCCATATATACAGGACAGTCTTTGCGTTTATGGAAATAAACCCCCACCAAATCATTTATTCAGACAGAATTATCGAGAATTCGTTCCAATGGCGGTCTCCTGTTTAAGGACAACATCAGATTATGTGGATCTTAGATGAAAATTATATCCTAGAAACAACTGTGTTAAGAACAGAGTTATTTTAACATTGTCTTTGTGGGACAGGGAACATAGATCTGATTGCTTAAAAGCTCTGACCTACTTCTGTAGCCCAGAAACCTGTAGCAGTCAACACTATTTATAATGTCAGGTTGGCGGACGGATGGGGACATGGAGATCACCGGCAGGGACGAGGAAAATCTGAAGTGAAACCAATGAATCCAGGATGTGACAAGTCTATGAGACTCAACAACAATGGCTACCAGAATGAGGTAAATAAAACAGACCCAGCAGAGTATATGTGATGGGGAATGGATATCGCTGAAGCACTCATCGGATTCCTCATCCCAAAGAGTGTCTCTGTGGAACTCTCTCAAAACCGTTGGGCCTGATGTGGAGAAGTGGCTTAAGTATAACCACCAGAGGCTGGAAACCAAACAGGCCAGCCTACACCACTGTCTTAATGGCAGTCCGAGCAAGACCAGTCTGCCTTAACAAGGAAAGGTGCTGAATTCGGAGGTACCCGGCCAGAAGGTGCATCACAAAAATCATGGTACCACGCATTACCGCTAAATGCATACGAAGAAGAAGAAGAAGAAGGAAATTATGAATGTGGAAATAGAACTCCTGTTTTATGACTCCCCCATCTTTTCAAATGTCAAAGGCTGCTTCGTTATCCAGGTCGTGGTTTCTTTCTGTCTTACTCTCCCAAAAATCACGATGCTCCTGGGAACAAAGCCGGCAACGTTTCCTTTAATGTTTAATTTTTGATGGAAATATCATCATCATCATCATCATCATCGCCTTTCACTCCCTTGAGAACAAAGGCCACGGATAAAGGCTCTCCAGTCATCCCTGTTCTTGGAATTATTCTCGGCTTCTTTCCATGTGCATCCCTTGTCTCTGAGCACTGTATTACTTTCTCTTCTCCAAGTAAGTCTAGGTCTTCCTCGTTTCCTATTTCCTTGAGGATTCCATGTCAGTGTCTGTCTTGCTACGTTGGTATCGGGTTTCCTCAGAGTGTGGCCAATCCGCCTCCATTTCCTGGGAATAATTTGTAGGATCATAGGCTCTTGACCTGTTCTTTCCCAGACCTTCTCGTTCCTGATCTTCTCCTGGCATTTAATATCTAAAATCCTCCTCAAGCAGTAGTTCATGAATGTTTGTATCCTCTGTTGTATTGTCATGGTCACAATCCGTGTCCCTGAGCCATATATACAGGACAGTCTTTGCGTTTATGGAAATAAACCCCCACCAAATCATTTATTCAGACAGAATTATCGAGAATTCGTTCCAATGGCGGTCTCCTGTTTAAGGACAACATCAGATTTATGTGGATCTTAGATGAAAATTATATCCTAGAAACAACTGTGTTAAGAACAGAGTTATTTTAACATTGTCTTTGTGAGACAGGGAACATAGATCTGATTGCTTAAAAGCTCTGACCTACTTCTGTAGCCCAGAAACCTGTAGCAGTCAACACTATTTATAATGTCAGGTTGGCGGACGGATGGGGGCATGGAGATCACGGGCAGGGACGAGGAAAATCTGAAGTGAAACCAATGAATCCAGGATGTGACAAGTCTATGGGACTCAACAACAATGGCTACCAGAATGAGGTAAATAAAACAGACCCAGCAGAGTATATGTGATGGGGAATGGATATCGCTGAAGCACTCATCGGATTCCTCATCCCAAAGAGTGTCTCTGTGGAACTCTCTCAAAACCGTTGGGCCTGATGTGGAGAAGTGGCTTAAGTATAACCACCAGAGGCTGGAAACCAAACAGGCCAGCCTACACCACTGTCTTAATGGCAGTCCGAGCAAGACCACAGTCTGCCTTAACAAGGAAAGGTGCTGAATTCGGAGGTACCCGGCCAGAAGGTGCATCACAAAAATCATGGTACCACGCATTACCGCTAAATGCATACGAAGAAGAAGAAGAAGAAGGAAATTATGAATGTGGAAATAGAACTCCTGTTTTATGACTCCCCCATCTTTTCAAATGTCAAAGGCTGCTTCGTTATCCAGGTCGTGGTTTCTTTCTGTCTTACTCTCCCAAAAATCACGATGCTCCTGGGAACAAAGCCCGAAACCTTTCCCGTAATTGGACTAGAAGTCATGAGCAACAGTGTGTTTCATAATAGGTCGTTAACTCCGTCGGTTGCGCAGATTTCACATGGTTCACGACACTGCGTAAGAAGTCTTTCTACCATCCATTTTATGGAAAGTTCGCATGTTTATCCTAGTTGTCCACTGGGTTTGCCTGCTCAGTTCCTTATCTTTTGAATAAAATGTCCGTTCGTTAGCTTGTACGTTTTGATGTATACGAATTACCTTTTTCTAGTCCTGCAGTAAAAAACGGCTTGTTCAGAATCTGCTCATTTCATAATTTGATAGTGATATGCTTTGTGTGATCTTGGCATCTGCATGGATCTGCCTTCTTTAGTAAAAGAGAAACTATTTTGTAACTGTTATTTTCTTTCTCCTACGTTACTGAAATTTCTTACCTTTCACTGATTTTGTTGAGCAGGTAATTAGTTTATAGGTTGTTTTACTTCCCCTCTGTTCTATTCTTTTTGGACCATCGGGTTTTTTTCTGTTGTTTTTTTTTCTATTTGTGTGGTTTTCTGTGGTTGTTTTCTTTTCCTCAACAATTTTTAAACATACTCTTTTTTTAAAACTAATTTTCATTGTTTTTACAGTACTCTGTCTAAATTTGTCTCTAACTTTGTTTCTAGGACAGTGTTTCGCATTCTTTATTGCCTTATGCACCCCTTCTCACTTTATGTCAGAATGTCATTCACTCAAGTCTAATGTACGCTTCTTCATTCATCCATTCACTCATTCATTCATCCATCCATCCACTCATTCATTCGTCTATCCACCCACTCATTCATTCATCCATCCACACACTCATTCATTCATCCATCAATCCATCCACTCATTCATTCATCCATCCATTCATCCATCCATTCATCCACCATTCATTCATCTATCCACTCATTCATTCATCCATCCACACACACACTCATTCATTCATCCATCCATCCGTCCATCCATACATCCATCCATTCATCCCTCCATCCACTCATTCATTCATCATTCATCCACTCATTCATTCATTCATCCATTCACTCATTCTTTCGTTCATCCACTCATTAATTCATCCATCCATCCACTCATTCATTCATCCATACACTCATTCATTCATCCATACATCCATACACTCATTCATTCATACATTCATTCACTCATTCATTCATTGATCCACTCATTCATTCATCCCATCATCTACTCATTCATTCATTCATTCATTAATCCACTCATCCATCCATCCACTCATTCATTCATCCATCCATTCATTCATCCATCCATCCGCTCATTCATTCATCCATTCACTCATTCATTCATTCATTCATCCATCCACTCATTCATTCATCTATCCATTCATCCGCTCATTCATTCATTCATTCATTCATTCATTCATCCACTCATTCATTCATCCACTCATTCATTCATCCATTCATTCATTCATCCACTCATTCATTCATCCACTCATTCATTCATCCATCCATCCATCCACTCATTCATTCATTCATCCATCCACTCATTCATTCATTCATCCATCCACTCATTCATTCATCCATCCATCCATCCACCCACTCATTCATTCATCCCATCCATCCATCCACTCAGTCATTCATCCATCCACTGATTCATTTACTGGCCGTACCGATAGACGCATCGTGACATGCTTCATCCATTTTCTGCAGCTTTTGGTATTTCCAGGCGTTTAAATTCTTGTGCCACTTGGTCAGCATGTGTAGTGTTCTTCTCGTCCTCCTTCTTCCTTTTCGTTTTCTTTTGGGCTTTAGTTTTCCAACCGATTCCAGTACGTTCTTTGACGTCTGTCTTCTCTTGACATGTCTAAAGAATTTAGAACGTCGGAATAGTGGCCGCCTGCCGGTGGTAGTGTGTCCCACGTTATGATCTAATTTTATGTGGATCCCCCCGTTTGTACACTTTGCAAAACAACGGTTATCAAGTATTTGATGTTTTATTAATTTACATTTTTTTTGTGTAGAGTATCTGTCAACAAATGAGCCAGGTAGTGAGATATTTAAGAGAATGGTAGTACTCAAAGGCCCACATGGGACACAGCCAAGGAGACAGAGAAAGGGCCGGCAAAATTAAACTTCTCTTGCTACCAGCAGTCCCGTGTGTCCCGGAGACTGAATGGGTCAGAGAGGGGGAGAGAGAGAGATTGATTGCTTGATTGATTGATTGATCTTTATTTCCAAAGGGTTGAAAAGTGGGCACGCAGGCTTTATCACATAACTTTCTCTCTGTTCCAGACATTCAGAGAGAGAGAGAGACAGACAGACAGACAGACAGACAGACGGACAGACAGACAGACAGGCAGAAAGAGACAGGGAGGGACTGAGAGAGGGAGAGTCAGAGAGAGACTGAGAGAGGGAGAGTTTTTTTTTCTATAGTACGGGAAAATGAAAGATGAAACAACCACTTCATTGCATGTCGTGAATTAGAGAGACAGACAGACAGACAGAGAGAGACAGACAGAGAGAGAGAGAGAAAGAAAGAGAAAGAGAGAGAGAAGGGATAATATCCTGTTATTATTTTTTACTAGAGCAAATCTTCGATTTGTTTCGAGCTTCGAGTTTGCGCGCACAAGACACTTCTCATCTTCTGCCGCATAGCTTTGACCTTCATATCACCTTCAGGAAAGAACACAACACTACACACTGGATGTAGCGTCGTGGACAACACTGCTATAATGGTTGTCCATGTTCTGCCCCGACAATTCGGAGGAGATGACTCCGGGTATGTCTATGAGGCTACAATCCTGGAATGCGATGTCATCAATCACGTGCAGCATGAACAGAGGATAGTACTTCAGAGACAAGAATATGATACATACCACGACGATGTTATAAATGAAGAGAATATACTACTTCAGAGACAATAGTGTGATACATTCCACGACGATGTTATAAATGAAGAGAATATATTACTTCAGAGACAAGAATGTGATACATACCACGACCATGCTATAAATGAAGAGAATATACTACTTCAGAGACAATAGTGTGATACATTCCACGACGATGTTATAAATGAAGAGAATATATTACTTCAGAGACAAGAATGTGATACATACCACGACGATGTTATAAATGAAGAGAATATACTACTTCAGAGACAATAGTGTGATACATTCCACGACGATGTTATAAATGAAGAGAATATATTACTTCAGAGACAAGAATGTGATACATACCACGACGATGTTATAAATGAAGAGAATATACTACTTCAGAGACAATAGTGTGATACATTCCACGACGATGTTATAAATGAAGAGAATATACTACTTCAGAGACAATGGTGTGATACATTTCACGACGATGTTATAAATGAAGAGATATATTACTCATTCATTCATTCATTCATCCACTCATTCATTCATTCATTCATCCACTCATTCATTCATTCATCCACTCATTCATTCATCCATCCATCCACTCACTCATTCATTCATCCATACACTCATTCATCCATCCATCCATCCATCCATCCATCCATCCATCCATCCATCCATCCATACACTCATTCATTCATACATTCATTCACTCATTCATTCATTCATCCACTCATTCATTCATCCCATCATCTACTCATTCATTCATTCATTAATCCACTCATCCATCCATCCACTCATTCATTCATCCATCCATCCACCCACTCATTCATTCATCCCATCCATCCATCCACTCAGTCATTCATCCATCCACTGATTCATTTACTGGCCGTACCGATAGACGCATCGTGACATGCTTCTCCATTTTCTGCAGCCTTTGGTATTTCCAGGCGTTTAAATCCTTGTGCCACTTGGTCAGCATGTGTAGTGTTCTTCTCGTCCTCCTTCTTCCCTTTCGTTTTCTTTTGGGCTTTAGTTTTCCAACCGATTCCAGTACATTCTTTGACGTCTGTCTTCTCTTGACATGTCTAAAGAATTTAGAACGTCGGAATAGTGGCCGCCTGCCGGTGGTAGTGTGTCCCACGTTATGATCTAATTTTATGTGGATCTCCCCGTTTGTACACTTTGCAAAATAACGGTTATCAAGTATTTGATGTTTTATTAATTTACATTTTTTTTGTAGAGTATCTGTCAACAAATGAGCCAGGTAGTGAGATATTTAAGAGAATGCTAGTAATCAAAGGCCCATGTGGGACACAGCCAAGGAGACAGAGAAAGGGCCGGCAAAATTAAACTTCTCTTGCTACCAGCAGTCCCGTGTGTCCCGGAGACTGAATGGGTCAGAGAGGGGGAGAGAGAGAGATTGATTGCTTGATTGATTGATTGATTGATCTTTATTTCCAAAGGGTTGAAAAGTGGGCACGCAGGCTTTATCACATAACTTTCTCTCTGTTCCAGACATTCAGAGAGAGAGACAGACAGACAGGCAGAAAGAGACAGGGAGGGACTAAGAGAAGGAGAGTCAGAGAGAGACTGAGAGAGGGAGAGTTTTTTTTTTCTATAGTACGGGAAAATGAAAGATGAAACAACCACTTCATTGCATGTCGTGAATTAGAGAGACAGAGAGAGAGACAGAGAGAGACAGAGAGAGAGAGAGAGAAAGAAAGAGAAAGAGAGAAAGAGAGAGAGAAGGGATAATATCCTGTTATTATTTCTTACTAGAGCAAATCTTCGGTTTGTTTCGAGCTTCGAGTTTGCGCGCACAAGACACTTCTCATCTTCTGCCGCATAGCTTTGACCTTCATATCACCTTCAGGTCAGAACACAACACTACACACTGGATGTAGCGTCGTGGACAACACTGCTATAATGGTTGTCCATGTTCTGCCCCGACAATTCGGAGGAGATGACTCTAGGTATGTCTATGAGGCTACAATCCTGGAATGCGATGTCATCAATCACGTACAGCATGAACAGAGGATAGTACCTCAGAGACAAGAATGTGATACATAACACGACGATGGTATAAATGAACAGGTGATACTACTCCAGAGAGAAGAGTGTGATATATTCCACGACGGTGTTATAAATGAAGAGAATATATTACTTTAGAGAAAGAGTGTGATACATTTCACGACGATGTTATAAATGAAGAGATATATTACTTTACAGAAAGAGTGTGATACATTCCACGACGATGTTATAAATGAAGAGAATATATTACTTCAGAGACAAGAGTGTGATACATACCACGACGATGTTATAAATGAAGAGAATATACTACTTCAGAGACAATAGTGTGATACATTCCACGACGATGTTATAAATGAAGAGAATATATTACTTCAGAGACAAGAATGTGATACATACCACGACGATGTTATAAATGAAGAGAATATACTACATCAGAGACAATAGTGTGATACATTCCACGACGATGTTATAAATGAAGAGAATATACTACATCAGAGACAATAGTGTGATACATTCCACGACGATGTTATAAATGAAGAGAATATACTACATCAGAGACAATAGTGTGATACATTCCACGACGATGTTATAAATGAAGAGAATATACTACATCAGAGACACTACAGTCTGAGGGACACGCGTAGCTGGGAGTATAAAGAACTGTTGCGAAATTCCCTCACAACTTATTTTGTAATGACAGTGACATTTTATTGTCCCGTTCTCTGAACCTTAAGTGCCCAGGGCACATGGGGCTTCCGCAAGGGTTTTCCACAAATGCCTGTCTTTCGCCTTTTTTTCTGCTCTTGCCCAGGTGAGCCCTCTATTGCTCAACATCCTTTCTGTTGTTCTTCTCCATGTCTCTTTTGGTCTACCCTTACTTCTGCTCCCCTGTGGTGTCCATCTTAGTGCTATTTTTGGTAGTGAGTTGTCAGTCATTCGAAGCACATGTCCCAACCATCGCCAGCGTCTTTCCTCAATAATTGTTGTCAGTGGTTTCATCTGCATTTCTGCCAATAAGATGTTATTTCTTATGGTGTTTGGCCAAAATATTTTTTTAATTCTACGTAAACATTTAGTCTGGAAAGAATTCAACTTGTTTTCTATGGTTTTGGTGATTTTCCGGCATTCACTTCCATAGAGTAGTACACTTAGAACATTACTCTTAAATATCCTGATTTTCATATTTATGCTTAGTTTATTTGATTTCCATATATTCTGTAGCATTGCAAAAGCCTGGTTTGCTCTAGTAAGTCTGCTGTTGATGTCCTCTGTGCTGTCTCCATTTTCTACTACTCTGCTGCCAAGGTATACAAATTCGTTGACCTCCTCCACTAACTTGTTATCTACTCTGAGTACATTTCTGTTGTTCACATTTTGCTTCATTAACTTTGTCTTTCCTACATTGATCTTTAGTCCTATGTTGTTCGCATTCTGGGTTAACTTGTTTATTTTATCTTGCATATCTTTGTGACTGCTTGATAATAGACAAATGTCGTCCGCAAAGTCAAGGTCCTCCAGCACTGTGTCAAGGGTCCATTGTAATCCTCTGCGTTTGTCTGATGTTGCCTCCTTCATTAACCAGTCTACTGCCAAGATAAATAATGTTGGTGATAGTACACATCCCTGTTTCACTCCTGTTTGTACCCTAAAGCTGCTGGAGGTATGTTCTCCACAGATAACTTTGCACTGAAAACCCTCGTATAGGGCTTTGATTACATTAACTATTTTATGGGGGAGGCCATGCCATCTTAGGATTTTCCACAGTGCATCTCTGTTGACACTGTCAAAGGCTTTCTCAAAATCTATGAATAATGCATATGTTGTGCTATGCCACTCATTTGCCTGTTCTAATATTTGTCTAAGTACAAATATATGGTCTATGCATGATCTTCCTTTCCTAAATCCTGCCTGCTCTTTCCGAAGTTTTTCCTCAAGTGTTGGTACAATTCTGTTGATGATTATTCTGCAAAATACTTTACTAGTAGTGGCAGTAGGGTAATGCCTCTCCAGTTCCCGCAATCTCTGAGGTCACCCTTCTTTGGTAGTTTTACTATAAGACCAGTTTTCCACTCCTCTGGGGCTTTTTCTAAATCCCAAATTTGTTGTAATATCCGGCAAAGTTGTTTTGGTGTTTCTGTTTCTTCTGCTCTCAACATCTCAGCAGTCACTTCATCTTCACCTGGTGCCCTGTCTGATTTTAGCATCTTTATCGCCTCTTTTACTTCATTTATTGTTATTGGTCCTGTATTGATGTTTAGTTCCGCTTTTGCTTCAGGTATATCTATTGCTTGTGCTGCTTGTGTTCTGTTTAGTAGGGTGTTAAAGTGTTCCCTCCATCTTTCAATTTTTTCTCTTTCTCCACTGACCAGTTGTCCATTTTGTGTTCTTACTGCACTTTCACATCTTGTATTGAAGTTACCTTCATCTGCTTTGTGATTTTATATATGGTTTTCATGTCATTTGTATATGCTGCTTTCTCTGCTGTTTCTGCTAAGTTGTCATAATATTGACGTTTATCTTGACGGCATGATTCCTTCACTTCTTTGTCTTTTTGTGCATAATTACTTAAAACTCGTTCTTTAAGCCATTGTGATTTGGTGTTCAGTACTTTTTTCTTGATTTCTTTTCTTTGCTCTATCTTTTCCCATGTGGTCTCACTTATCCATTCCTCTTTTCTCCTTTTCCGATATCCCAGCACCTCTTTTGCTGTTTCCTGTAGTGTTTTATTGAACTCTAATATGGACATTTCTGCTTCGTCTTGTAGGACACTGAAGCGGTTCTTAAGTATTATTGAGAATTCATTTCTTGTTTGCTGGTCTATCAGTTTTCTTGTATCAAAATGTATCTTTCTGTGTTCTCCGATTCTGGCTTTCCTTAATTTTAGTTTTATTTTTGCTACCAGAAGGTTGTGATCACTTCCTATATCTGCTCCTTTCTTTGCTCGCACATCTTGTAGTGACCGTTTCCACTTGTTGTTTATTAGTATGTGATCGATTTGGTTTTCTGTGGTTTTATCTGGTGACCTCCAAGTCACCTTATGGATGTTTTTGTGTTGGAAAATTGTCCCTCCGATGGTCATCATGTTTTCTTCACAGAAACTGCACAGTCTTTCTCCATTTTCATTTATTTCTCCGATTCCTTCTCTTCCCATGATTCTTCTTCTATCTTCATTTCCTTCACCTACTTTTGCATTGAAGTCGCCCAAGATGAGTAGCATATCATGCTTGGGTATTGTTTCTACTGTGGCTTGGAGGCTGTTGTAAAAATCTTCTTTTAATTCCTCTTCAGCTGCTTCTGTTGGTGCATAACAAACTATAATAGACAGCTTCGTGAATCTTGAGTTGAAGCGTGCATATAATAATCTCTCACTTATGGGGTTCCATTTCAGCAGTGCTCTTGATTCTTCTTTTGTTATAATCAATGCTACTCCTCCTTCATGATGATCTTCTTTACCTGACCATATTATTGTATCTTCTGTGTGCTGTGTTGTTAATTTCCTTCTGCCTTGTCCTGTCCATCTTGCTTCTTGTATTCCTAGTATGTCTAGTTTGTATCTGTGCATTTCCTTGATGGTTTGTGCTAGTTTTCCAGTCTGGTTTAGTGTTCTTACATTCCAGCTGCCTATTTGCATCTTTTGTTTAGGTTCCAGGAGGTCTGCAGTCGGGCTGGGGACTTCCAGTGGCTGGCTTTCATCCACAACCTTCATGGGCTCAGTTTCCTGATACGCATTTCTCCTTCCACCTGCATTTGCTTTTTCCCTTGCTTCTGTTTCTGTAGCAGTCTGATAGTTTTTTACCAGATAGGGTTGCTGGCCCTATGCTGAACCCTCCTTAGTCGCCTTTTACGATCATGCGTGGTAGGGTACAGTGGTCCTATTCTTTGCAGATCCCGAGTACCACACGGGGGATTGTCCCGTTAGATACTTGATAATAAAATATCATGTTCGTGATGTCGCATTGTTTGCAAGAAGGTCTTTAATAAATGTCTGCGGACGGTCCCTTGGCTTACAAAATTAGCTTATTTCCGCTTTTTTTTGGCAGAGAATCTTCAACACAAAGGCAGCGC
The DNA here is from genome assembly GCA_009760885.1 of Achatina immaculata. Taxonomy (NCBI): domain Eukaryota; kingdom Metazoa; phylum Mollusca; class Gastropoda; order Stylommatophora; family Achatinidae; genus Lissachatina; species Lissachatina immaculata. Next base: position 10,567,216 of record CM019713.1, read on the forward strand.
AGGTGCTATAACTCTCCAAGAAAAAACTCTATCTATCTATCTATCTATCTATCTATCTATCTATCTATCTATCTATCTATCTATCTATCTATCTATCTATCTATCTATCTATCTATCTATCTATCTATCTGTCTATCTGTCTATCTGTCTGTCTGTCTATCTATCTGTCTATCTGTCTATCTGTCTATCTATCTGTCTATCTGTCTGTCTGTCTATCTATCTGTCTATCTGTCTATCTGTCTATCTGTCTGTCTGTCTATCTATCTATCTATCTGTCTATCTGTCTATCTGTCTGTCTGTCTATCTATCTGTCTATCTGCCTGCCTGCCTGACTGCCTGCCTGGTCATCTAATTTTTTTTTCAATAAGCTAAGCATAAAGACAAATAAACAGACAGACAGGCAGACAAACAAACAGACAGACATAATGATGACATCTTGATGATGCTGAGGATGATGAACATCTTTATATTTTACCCCTTATGCAACACTAGCATCGAGATTACAGCCTCTACCTTTGTAATAATTTTCAACAAAGAAAGCTTTGTTGCTGACTAGACAAAAAGAAAAGATTGAAATTTCCAATATGGGACAGAATAATGGACTGCGGACTGTAAAAAAAAAAAAACAAAATTGCAAAGAACTGCTCTAAAGGTTCAGTTTCTTATTTAAAAAAGAAACAGAACAGAAGAGGAAGTAAAGAAAACTTCAAATTGCAAAATTTTTCTATCAAGCCGGAATACGCCAGATACGAAACAAAATAAATAAATAAATAAAAAACATGGCAGAATTTTATCCAATGACATTTGCCCTCTCTGCGAGTTTTTTAGTGCATGCTGAGGAGATGCCGAGGCCAGGCTGGGTTCGATAAGATTAAAGGGGTTCGGGGTTGGGACGAAGAGTGCAGGGCAGGTAAGTTAAAAAAAAGTGTTTTTAATAAATTAAAAGGAAGTCCAGATCATACTTGTACAACGCTTCTTAAGTTCCAAATTGAAAAAAAATGATTTAGAACATGGAGTGAGATTAGAGGAAAGGGGGGAGGGGGCAGAGATAATGAGAGAACAAGATACAGATTTCGGGAGGGTTTGTGATAATGAGAGAGAGAGAGAGAGAGAGAGAGAGAGAGATATGATAAAAAGATAACAAATGCTTACATCATGAATCTGTGTAAGAAGTAAAACTAGGTAGAAGAGATAGGTTTCTAAATATGGCGACTTCTCGTAGTGTCTCTGGCTGAGGTAGGTGAGAGTGAAAGCAGATACAAAATTTTATCTAGCGCGTAACATTCGATGTAAATGCCACTATTTGCTTCCACTACCACCACCACCATCACCACCACCACCACCACAACCGTCGCCACCACCACCATCACCGCCACCACTACCATTACCACCAACATTACCATCACCACCACCAACATTACCATCACCACCAACATTACCACCAGCACCAACATTACAATCACCACCACCACTACCATTACCACCAACATTACCATCACCACCATCATCACCAGTACCACCACCAGCACTACTATTACCACTACCACCATTACCACCAACAACATTACCATCACCATCAACATTACCACCATCAGTATTACCACCAACAGTATTACCACCACCAGCATTACCACCACCAGCATTACCAGAACCAGCATTACCACCACCAGCATTACCACCACCAGCAACATCATCATCATCTTTTTCTTTGTTTCTGAAGGTGATAACAACTTAAAAAAGATCACACGTAGTCAAATATCCTGACAAAGATAACAGTTTTGATAAATTGTTTCGATAAGATCACATGCAATCAAATATCCAGAAGGAGATAATAGCTTCAAAAACAAAAATCATATGTAGCCAAATGTCCTGAGAGAGGAAACAGATGATATAACATCAGAGGTAGCCAAATGTCCTGAGAGAGGAAACAGATGATATAACATCAGAGGTAGCCAAATGTCCTGAGAGAGGAAACAGATGATATAACATCAGAAGTAGCCAAATGTCATGAGAGAGGAAACAGATGATATAACATCAGAGGTAGCCAAATGTCCTGAGAGAGGAAACAGATGATATAACATCAGAGGTAGCCAAATGTCCTGAGAGAGGAAACAGGTGATATAACATCAGAGGTAACCAAATGTCCTGAGAGAGGAAACAGGTGATATAACATCAGATGTGGCCAAATGTCCTGAGAGAGGAAACAGGTGACATCAGAGGTAGCCAAATGTCCTGAGAGAGGAAACAGGTGATATAACATCAGAAGTAGCCAAATGTCCTGAGAGAGGAAGCAGATGATATAACATCACAGGTACCCAAATGTCCTGAACGAGATAACAATATAAAGTATCACAAGTAGTCAAATGCCCTGAAGGTGATAGTAATTTTTATAAGATAACAAGTAACCAAATATACTGAAAGTGATAGCAGTTTTTATAAGATAACAAGTAGCCAAATATCCTGAAGGTGATAGCAGTTTTTATGAGATAACAAGTAGCCAAATATCCTGAAGGTGATAGCAGTTTTTATAAGATCACAGGTAGTCAAATGTCCTGAAGGAATAAATGGTTACATAAGATCACAGGTAGCCAAGTGTCCTGAAGGTGATAGAAGTTTTTATAATATCACATCATCATCATCAACATCATCAGATGCCGTGCTGACTGGTGTTTGCTATGATGCTTCTCCAGGGTACCCGATCCTTCATTCAGGCCATTAGCTCAGTTATATAAGATCACAGGTAGCCAAATGTCTTGAAGGTGTTAGCAGTTTTTAATAAGATCACAGGTAGTCAAATGTCTTAAAGGTGATAGCAGTTTTTAATAAGATCACAGGTAGTCAAATGTCTTGAAGGTGTTAGCAGTTTTTAATAAGATCACAGGTAGCCAAATGTCTTGAAGGTGTTAGCAGTTTTTAATAAGATCACAGGTAGTCAAATGTCTTGAAGGTGTTAGCAGTTTTTAATAAGATCACAGGTAGTCAAATGTCTTGAAGGTGTTAGCAGTTTTTAATAAGATCACAGGTAGTCTGATGTCTTGAAGGTGTTAGCAGTTTTTAATAAGATCACAGGTAGTCTGATGTCTTAAAGGTGTTAGCAGTTTTTAATAAGATCACAGGTAGTCTGATGTCTTAAAGGTGTTAGCAGTTTTTAATAAGATCACAGGTAGTCTGATGTCTTAAAGGTGTTAGCAGTTTTTAATAAGATCACATGTAGTCTGATGTCTTAAAGGTGTTAGCAGTTTTTAATAAGATCACAGGTAGTCTGATGTCTTAAAGGTGATAGCAGTTTTTAATAAGATCACAGGTAGTCTGATGTCTTAAAGGTTTTAGCAGTTTTTAATAAGATCACAGGTAGTCTGATGTCTTAAAGGTGTTAGCAGTTTTTAATAAGATCACAGGTAGTCTGATGTCTTAAAGGTGTTAGCAGTTTTTAATAAGATCACAGGTAGTCTGATGTCTTAAAGGTGATAGCAGTTTTTAATAAGATCACAGGTAGTCTGATGTCTTAAAGGTGATAGCAGTTTTTAATAAGATCACAGGTAGTCTGATGTCTTAAAGGTGATAGCAGTTTTTAATAAGATCACAGGTAGTCTGATGTCTTAAAGGTGATAGCAGTTTTTATAAGATCACAAGTGGCCACATGTCTTAAAGCTGAAAGCAGTTTTTAATAAGATAACAAGTAGTCAAATGTCCTGAAGGAAATAACAGTTATATAAGATCTTTTTTTCATGCAACGTATCCTTTCCAGAACGTTGTTCCTCTCACTGCCTCCCTGTGCCCTCTCAGTGCCTCCTTGTGTCCCTCTCACTGCCTCCCTGTGTCCCTCTCACTGTCTCCTTGTGTCCCTCTCACTGCCTCCCTGTGTACCTCTCACTGCATCTCTGTGTACCTCTCACTGCATCCCTGTGTCCCTCTCACTGCCTCCCTGTGCCCCTCTCACTGCCTCCTTGTGCCCCTCTCACTGCCTCCCTGTATCCCTCTCACTGCCTCCCTGTGTCCCTCTCACTGCCTCCCTGTGTCCCTCTCACTGCCTCCCTATGTCCCTCTCACTGCCTCCCTGTGTCCCTCTCATTGCTCCCTGTGTCCCTCTCACTGCCTCCCTGTGTCCCTCTCACTGCCTCCCTGTGTCCCTCTCAATGCCTCCCTGTGTCCCTCTCAATGCCTCCCTGTGTCCCTCTCACTGCCTCCCTGTGTCCCTCTCACTGCATCCCTGTGTCCCTCTCACTGCCTCCCTGTGTCCCTCTCACTGTCTCCCTGTGTCCCTCCCACTGCCTCCCTGAATGCAGTGCGGTCTTGGTACTTTGACCAGCGTCTCTCATTGATGATGTCCAGCGGCTACATCGTCCCTTTTCACTTTTGCGGGGCACTGGTTCTAGTATCAGCGTCTCCGAACTTCTGTCTCTTGATGCGGCGGAGGTATCTCAGTCTCCTAATTTTTTGACAGTGTTTACGAGCCAGTATTCTGTGACACCTAATCCCGTCAGCGTAAGATCACGGGTAGCTAAATATGTTGAATGAGATAACAGATTATATAAGATCGCGGGTAGTCAAATATGTTGAATGAGATAACAGATTATATAAGATCACGGGTAGTCAAATATGTTGAATGAGATAACAGATTATATAAGATCGCGGGTAGTCAAATATGTTGAATGAGATAACAGATTATATAAGATCGCGGGTAGCCAAATATGTTGAATGAGATAACAGATGATATAAGATCACAGGTAGCCAAATATGCTGAATGAGATAACAGATGATATAAGATCACAGGTAGCCAAATATGTTGAATGAGATAACAGATGATATAAGATCACAGGTAGCCAAATATGCTGAATGAGATAACAGATGATATAAGATCACAGGTAGCCAAATATGTTGAATGAGATAACAGATTATATGAGATCACGGGTCGGGGCAAATACGGTGTTCGAGTAGGCAATCATCGACCCAAAGCTGATATGCCACCGTCAAGGTTAGCGAACCTTAGCTGACCAAGACCCTGTCCCACCTCTCTTTTGGTACCCCCAATGCCAGGACTAGCCTGGCAAACGGGGCAACGATTGCCATAGTCCCCATGGTGGTGGAGCCTGCTATAGAAGCATTGTACAACCCCTGCTTTTTAGCTGCACTCCGGGACTGAAAAAAATAGCTCCCATAACCCGTTCCCAAGCTGACACGATGCTGTGACTCAGACGATGCTGTGACTCAGACGATGCTGTGACTCAGCTCCTCCACAGCATAGACTATAAAGAACACCAGCTCGTGGTTTCAGGAAGAAGAAGAAGAAGAAGAAGAAGAAGAAGAAGAAGAAGAAAGAAGAAGAAGAAGAAGAAGAAGAAGAAGAAGAAGAAGAAGAAGAAGAAGAAGAAGAAGAGAAGAAGAAGAAGAAGAAGAAGAAGAAGAAGAAGACATGTGGCCAAATATCCTATATTAATTTAAAGTCTGAAACAAGAAGAAACAAAAAACATTTAAAATGTTCCCATATTACGAAGTAACCTGTCAGTGTTGAGGGTTAGTTAGTGACCACATTAACATGTACGCAAAACACACACTCACAAATAATGATCAGATGTACTCACGTTCAGCTCCTCGGCTGTAGTTTTCGCCTTGAACAAGCTGTCACATTCCACCGTGACAGGAAAATGATGACGTGATGTAAAACCTTCGAACCGTGACAGGAAAACCTCGCACTTAAAAGAAATCAACTGCACTTAATCTGCATTTAATCTGACGGTATAATAATCTTTCTTTCCCGAAACAATGCTCTATGTCTCCTCCAGAGTAGCAACCACATAAATGAACTGACGGCATGTTTAAATACAAAAAACTTCAAAGGCGATGATTATAGTCTCAGATTCCGCTATTTAATTAGGTTTTGTTTTTATGTAATAACATATTATAATGATAAAAAGCAACGTTTTAACAATATTGTTCAGGGCGCTGTTTATAACGTTCACGAAATACCGCCCCTTCGCCTCCCCATCTGTCAGTATTGAAATCTTGTGGGAGATTTTTCGCGCGTGGAGTTTTCCGACCAACCCGGACAGGAGAATTTGAGTAAAGTTGGGTGGTTGGGTAAGTTTCTGGGACCGTTTTGATAGAGGAATCTATCTATCTATCTATCTATCTGTCTATCTATCTATCTATCTATCTATCTATCAACAACACACTCGATTATGAGTGTGTGAAAAAAAGTGTTCAGGGAGTACTATCACGACCACACAGAAGAGAGGGCAGATAAAAATGGTGCAAATGTGGAGGACTTTATAAAAACACCACTCGTAACTATCCACCTGTACCATACAAGAAATAAAATATTGGTTCAAGGCGGTGCTTATGATGTCGACTCTTGGTTGACAGATGACTTCAGTCGTATTCAGGATGAGGCTTTAAAACCTTTCCTGCGACTGTCAGCTACAGTGAAGCCATCTCTATCATCTGTTGCCATGAGTGACAGACCAGCCATCACCACCAGTGACGGACACGATACTGTCGCCACTGATATCAATCAAGGCGCTACCACCACCGACATGCAAGAACAATTCACCAACTGCCCCAGTGCTGATCTTACTGACAAAGCCCTGTCAGATCAGGCAAGCACCTCAGCTGAACCCACTGACGTTCAAACATTGCCTGAACACTCCACCAGCAACAGTTTAGCTGATGTGGAAAACCGAGACGACAGTGAAGCTCCAGCGCCTGAGTTCTCTGCATCTAGTGTGGCTGATTCACCACATGTATCTCAGCAGACTAGAGTTGTCCAGGACAAATTAGCTACATTATGTAGCCAGAACATACTTCAGGTAGTCAAAGACCTCGTCATAAACCTTATTACTGACATGGCAGCGGAGATTAAGAACTCATTCAAGCTGGAGAATGACAGTCTCAGGGCTGAACTTACGTCACTGAGAGATGAAAATGCTGAAATGAGACTCATGATATCTGAATGGCAGAGTGAGCCACGCAGACACAACAAGGAATTGTTGACAAATATTCAATAAGTGACTGCTGACACAGACAATATGGCTGTAAATTCATGCATAAGTTCACCAGATATCAACAAAGAAGACACACCAGAGCAAGGAGCTGCACAAGAGAAACACACCAGTACCACAACACCTATAAAGGTAGCACCTGAAAATTTAGCTTACTCTATTGATGTGCAGATAAGTAATAGGTTTCAAGCTTTACAAGATAGCCCCATTGTATATAATCATAAAGCACCAAGAACCCAAACAGATATCTCAAACAAGACATCCACTTCTCAGTCACGGTCTCATAAACATCAACAAGAACAAGATACACAACAACACAGTAACAACATCAAAGAATATACGACACACTTGATAATCGGAGATTCCTTACTTAAAGGAATCTATGGTGAGCGGATGTCACTTACCTCTGAAGACACTGTCTCAGTCATGCCAGTACCTGGAGCTGGTATTATAAAAATAACGCAGACACTGAGACGACTTGATGTCGATCAGAGAGTGAGGAGAACGACCGTGCATGTTGGCATTAATGACAGCATGAACGGCCAGAATCTTCGGCTCTCTGATATACAGGACTTGATATCCACCATCAAGAAAAAATACCCTAACACTTCCATCAACATTTCATCCATCATTCCACCTTGTTCTGGTCCTGGACGTCGCATGGTGGATATAAACAACAAAATACTAAAAACATTCTGTCTACAGAACACAGTAGTTTTTATAAACAACACGCCATTTTTTACTTCAGCCACAGGTGCTCCCAAAAAACGCCTTTACAGGGACCACATCCACATTAACAAGACTGGCAGTAGCATCCTTGCCAAAAATATAAAATATCCAGCAAGAACTGAGCAGAATATAACAAAACACTCAAATAGCCAGAAACAGTTTAGACAGCCATCCACATCTCATAGCTCCAGAAACACACACTCTACACCAACTACAAGACTCCAAGGACCCTCAGAAACATCACCATCTGCCTCTCTACCATTGCCCGCTCCATCTACTGACCCACTATACGATTCCATGTTCCCGCCCCTGCCTACACGGCAAGCTCAACAAATTATACCAACACTTAGTACAGCGAACAACATGGAAACTCCTGCACAATCACCACTTAGGAATACTACAACAGCTGTACAGGACACAAACACAAGAACCTCGAATCATTATCCGTGGAACTTTCAGCTATAATATCTAATGCAGTTTAGTCCTGCAGCTCTGAGCCACGCGTATATGATGTACCTACTACACAGTCAACACTCAACACCCACATACAGATACTAGATAGCTTGAAACTTCCAGCACTCTTTAACTTCTGTAGATAAATTTAACTGAACAAAAACAAAAGCCACAGAAGTTATTACAGCAGAACAGACATTTCTTAGTGCTAGCTTACAGCTAATATTGTTATCAAGTCTTTTACAATTTACACTTACATAACGTTCATTGCATTGTTCATTTTTGTACTTTTTTCCATTATTTGTCAGTATATTATAAACTTAGTTAGATTCATTATCTCTACTAGCTTAAACGTATACCTATAATTGTATGATTGAAGTCTGACCAGTTATTTTATTTTTACTGAAATATAATATTTCTAACATTGTTATAGTGACTCAGAAAATGGAGGAGTGGCTGCGACACGATGGCCTACGTGTTGGCCACTTAAATGTTTATCATTTGTTAGGAAAACTCCCTGAGGTTACACATATACTTCAACAACATTTTCATATTTTTGGTTTCTCTGAAAGCAGATTACATAAGAACATCACAGACAATGATATAAGAATAGATGGTTTTAATTTGATCAGGCGTGACCCAACTAGGAAGCTAGAGACAGGTTTAGTCGTTTACATTTCTAACACAATTAAATTTTGTAGAAGAGAAGACTTAGAAACATCAGAGGTTGAATGTATTATGCTAGAAATCAAAATATCAAATCTTAGTCCAATTCTAATTAGTTTTATATACCGAAATCCAAATGCTTCAGCCGAGTGGTATGATCACTTTGCGACCATGATGGATGATGCTGTAACTCATAAATTCAAGGACATAATCATTCTAGGTGACTTCAATATAGATCTTAATCAGCCAAATCCTACATGGAAGAACATTTTAACATCTTACAACTTCTCCCAAATTGTTAACAAACCTACTAGAGTTGCTGAATCATCATCAACACTAATAGATCATATTTATGTAGCTGATCCAGGAAACATTACTGAATGTACTGTCCCTCATGTGTCGCTGAGTGATCACTACCCGGTCTGCTGTACGTGGTCACATAAGGGATATAAAATACCAAAACACAAACATACCAGCATCAAATATAGAAACTTTAAAAACTTTAACTTGGAATTATTTTTAACTGATCTAAAAGCTTCGCCTCTTACGTACGTTTTCCAGTTAACAAATCCAGATGAGGCTATCGAATACTGGATCAAGATATTTCGAAATATTTTTGACAAGCATGTCCCCATCAAAGAAATGAGAGTAAAACACGTAACAAAATCCCCGTGGATAACTCCCGATATATTGCAACTCATGAGGAAACGGGATGAAGCTCACAAAAGCAGAAATTTCAGTAGCTATCGTTCACTTAGGAATAAGGTGCAGTATTTAATTAGGCAGGAAAAGAAAAATTACTTCAGAAATTTAGTGAAAGACAAAACTGATAGTAAATCAATCTGGAAAGCGATTAATACTCTTGTAAATAAAAGGAAGCAAACTGACCCAAAAACACTTAATGGTGAACGTACTTGCACTAACTTCAGTGAACATTTTAGGGAAGAAATTAGTACTCTAAAATCTTCATTATCGACCCCTAATTGCGACCTGAGCGTGTTGAAAACTTTCAGCGACAGTAAATGTGTAAAGCTAAAATAAATTAATATTCCTTTCCTCACAGTCGGTGAGGTTTATAACTACATCCGGTCCTTAAAGAACACTAACTCAGCAGGATGTGATGACATTAGTAACAAGATACTACGCTACGCTGCACCAGTTATCACAGACACACTAACATACTTATACAACTTGTGTATTGACAAAAAATATTTCCTGGCGCTTTTAAACTCGCCAAAGTTTTTCCTCTTTTTAAATCTGGACAGACTAGTGACTTCTCAAACTATAGACCCATATCCATTCTGTCATCACTATCTAAACCTCTTGAAAAACATATACAAAAGTTAACTCTGCTCCACATGCAAGAAAACAGTCTACTAATAGACAGTCAGTCAGGTTTTAGACCAAATTACTCCTGCCACACAGCATTAACTAAAATGACAGAAAGCTGGCTGTCTAATATAAATGATGACAAATTGTGTGGTGCTGTCTTTGTTGATTTTAAGAAAGCCTTCGATATGATTGATCATGAAATTCTTGCAAAAAAGCTAGAAGGCTATAGATTACATCCTGACCTAACAAAATGTATTACATCTTTTCTCTCAGGTAGAAAACAAGTAGTTTGCTTTTGAAACAAAATATCTGGCTCGTCTGTGGTTGATACCGGTATTCCTCAAGGCTCCATTCTTGGTCCTCTTCTCTTTGCTATCTATATTAACGACCTACCACTACATTTAAAGCACTCTTCATGTGATCTTTTCGCCGACGACTGTACTGTTTACAATAGTGAATATGACATCAATAACCTACAGACAACGCTCCAAAATGATATAAACAGTTTGATTAAATGGAGTAATAAAAATGGTATGTTGATAAACACCAACAAAACAAAATCCATGCTCATCACTACAAGACAGAAACTGCAAAACGCAACTAAAACTTCACTACAGCTTTGTGCTGGGACTAAGGCAATAGAAAATGTTCATGAACATAAAACCCTAGGACTCATCATTGATCAGCATTTAACTTGGAATTCTCACGTACATAACCTAACAAATTTGATTGCACAGAAAGTTTACCAATTAGCCAAAATTAAACACTTTATCGACAAAACACAAGAAAAATATACTACATATCACACATACAAACACACTTAGATTACTGTTCCACAATCTGGGATGGATGCTCAGTCTCAAACACAAAAAGGCTCCACTCACTTCACAAGCGAGCATTAAATCTTATTTGTGACAAACACCCAGTACAGACTGTAGATCAACACAAACAACTCAAAATTCTACCCCTCAAAAATAGAATCATTTTTAACAAAGTTAAGTTTGTTCACAGAATTCTGTCGCACAGTGCTCCGCCTTACTTGTGGTCACTGTTTACGTATAACACTAAACATAGCCAGCGTTTAAAAAACTGTCTTCTTCCTAAACCCAGAATTGATATGTACAAGAAAAGCCTTGCATACTCTGCAGTGCAGCTCTGGAACACCCTCCCCTACAATTTAACATCCATTGGTAATACTTCATCCTTTAACTCAAACCTGTTTCATTATTTACTTGCTTGTAATTATATGCCTCCATAAAATAGCCAGCACTCTCTCAACACATGGCTCGTAAACCATCAAGTACTTCAGTGACATAGTTAGAAAAGCAACTTGCTAGATATTGTTAAAAATTATTTTAATGTTTGTTTTAAAAAAACATATGCTAGAAGATCTGTATTTACAATGTATTTTTATTTATGTATATGTCTGTGGGTGTATGTGTGCGTGAGTGCTATTTTATTAGGTTAATTACTTCTTCTCTTTTACCTTGAATGTAGTAGTTAAATCTTACACTCTTTTGATATGTTTTTACTAATTTAATTTGTATTTTTGTACTAAATCAAGTGTGTGGGAAGAATGAAAGATGGAGTGATGAAGGGCAGAATGTAAGACGGGCCTGCGTGCCCAATTCTTTACCCTTGAAAAATAAAGATTATTCATTCATTCTATCTATCTATCTATCTATCTATCTATCTATCTATCTATCTATCTATCTATCTATCTATCTATCTATCTACCTATCTATCTATCTATCTATCTATCTATCTATCTATCTATCTATCTATCTATCTATCTATCTATCTATCTATCGTTCGTTCGTTCGTACGTTCGTTTTTTTGTTCGTTAATTAGGTTTGTCTTTCTGTCTTCCTGCAGTAATTCTACTGAGTTGAAACCAACATTTTTATTACAAAACCAATAATTTAAATCTCTACGACACGCCAATTTAAGTGAGTCTGCTTTGATTAAAAGAAAGAAAGAAAGAAAGAAAGAAGTACCCCTTGAATCCATCTAAATCTTGTCGCTTGTCAAACAACTAATCTTACATTTTAAACCTTATTTTTGTTTTTTCCTCTCTCGTGTCTTTTCAGTGTCTTCGGTATCTGAGTGAATGAATCTGGGAAAATCTGGAAGAGGCACGTACAAAACGTGCAGGAACATTCAACAAACTTACAAGTGTAACTGTTTCAGTTGGGGGTGGGGGGGGGGGGAAGGGGAGGGAGACAACCCCCCCTCCTCCTCCTCCTCTATTTGTCTGTCATTTCTATTTCTCTCTCTAGAAACAGAATGAACTTGCGTGGGTGGATGTACGTTTTGGGAAACGGGCAAGGAAGGATGTTAGTTCCCTGACCTATTTTTTTTTTTTGGGCATCAAAAATAGCTTTTTGCCGCGGGGGGAAAGGTTGGGGGAGGTGGGCGTTTTTATTGTGCGCTGTTTTAATAGTGTTTTAATTTACTATGGTTAATTTCGTGCCGTTTTAATAGTGTTTTAATTTACTATGGTTAATTTCGTGCTGTTTTAATAGTGTTTTAATTTACTATGGTTAATTTCGTGCTGTTTTAATAGTGTTTTAATTTACTTCTTGTTTTCATTACTTGATTTGGTATCCTTATTTCGCCTTCTGGTCACGGTCTAACTATTCATGGCCACTCGGCGGGCAAAACTCATCACAGACCATGAACAGGTTTTCATGCATGGATGAAGCGGTCCATAGGACAAACCAAATCTATTTATGTCCCGTACCATTTGTATGCCGTCGGGATGTGAAGTGTTAGTTATCATCAAGTGTATTCATATTTCTAGACACTACAACATTTGAGGTAGGGAGGCCTAGACCACTACAGCATTTGAGGTAGGGTTGCTTAGACCACTACAACATTTGAGGTGGAGAAGCCTAGACCATTGCAGCATTTGAGGTAGTAAGGGGAGGCCTAAACACTACAGCATTTGAGGCTGGGAAGCCTAGATCACTACAGCATTTGAGGTAGAGAAGCCTAGACCACTGCAGCATTTGAGGTAGAGAAGCCTAGATCACTACAGCATTTGAGGTAGAGAAGCCTAGACCACTGCAGCATTTGAGGTAGAGAAGCCTAGACCACTACAGCATTTGAGGTAGGGAGGCCTAGATCGCTACAGCATTTGAGGTAGGGTTGCCTAAACCACTACAACATTTGAGGTGGAGAAGCCTAGACCACTGCATCATTTGAGGTAGGGAGTCCTAGACACTACAGCGTTTGAGGTAGTAAGGGGAGGCCTAGACACTACAGCATTTGAGGTAGTAAGGGGAGGCCTAGACACTACAGCATTTGAGGCTGGGAAGCCTAGATCGCTACAGCATTTGAGGTAGAGAAGCCTAGACCACTGCAGCATTTGAGGTAGAGAAGCCTAGACCACTACAGTATTTGAGGTAGGGATGCCTAGACACTACAGCATTTGAGGTAGTAAGGGGAGGCCTAGACACTACAGCATTTGAGGTAGGGAAGCCTAGACACTACAGCGTTTGAGATAGGGAGACCAAGACACTACAGCATTTCAGGTAGGGAGACCAAGACACTACAGCATTTGAGATAGGGAGACCACAACACTACAGCATTTGAGATAGGGAGACCTAGATCACTACAGCATTTGAGGTAGGGAGACCAAGACACTACAGCATTTGAGGTAGGGATGCCTAGACCACTACAGCATTTGAGATAGGGAGGCCTAGACCACTACAGCATTTGAGGTAGGGATGCCTAGACCACTACAGCATTTGAGATAGGGATGCCTAGACCACTACAGCATTTGAGATAGGGAGGCCTAGACACTATAGCATTTGAGGTAAGGATGCCTAGACCACTACAGCATTTGAGGTAGGGATGCCTAGACCACTACAGCATTTGAGATAGGGAGGCCTAGACACTATAGCATTTGAGGTAAGGATGCCTAGACCACTACAGCATTTGAGATAGGGATGCCTAGACCACTACAGCATTTGAGATAGGGAGGCCTAGACACTATAGCATTTGAGGTAGGGATGCCTAGACCACTACAGCATTTGAGGTAGGGATGCCTAGACCACTACAGCATTTGAGATAGGGAGGCCTAGACCACTACAGCATTTGAGGTAGGGATGCCTAGACCACTACAGCATTTGAGGTAGGGATGCCTAGACCACTACAGCATTTGAGATAGGGAGGCCTAGACACTATAGCATTTGAGGTAAGGATGCCTAGACCACTACAGCATTTGAGGTAGGGATGCCTAGACCACTACAGCATTTGAGATAGGGAGGCCTAGACACTATAGCATTTGAGGTAAGGATGCCTAGACCACTACAGCATTTGAGATAGGGATGCCTAGACCACTACAGCATTTGAGATAGGGAGGCCTAGACACTATAGCATTTGAGGTAGGGATGCCTAGACCACTACAGCATTTGAGGTAAGGATGCCTAGACCACTACAGCATTTGAGGTAGGGATGCCTAGACCACTACAGCATTTGAGGTAGGGATGCCTAGACCACTACAGCATTTGAGTTAGGGATGTAACACCTGTCCTTGCTGTCTTTGTTTTCCTAGGAGGAGGGGGTGGGAGGGCTAGATTAACACCGGTGCTGGTCAGTCAAAAAAAAACTCCGTCAAGATGCCAAATAGAACCAGGGACCTTCTGCTAGGCAAGCGAGTACACTATCCACTACACCACCGCAACACCTCGGCACAACAAACAGAGAAAGGAAGGTATAAGGTCATCTTCTTCGTTTTAACCTCGCATCTTTTCTAATCGACTTCTTCTCTGGCCTCTACAGATATCCCGAGGATACGGATTAGACAGATAACACCATCTTCGTGCTGTCCATGTCTTCTACAGCAGGTCTATTTCCAGCGAGCCTTTAAACCCCATCTTGACGATGAAAGGAGTTCTAAATTTGGGTCAGTTAAAAGTTCTGATGATCCTAAAATATATCACACACACACACACATACACAAACACACGCATAGCCCAAACTGACCACACACGAAAAAAAAAAAAAGAAAGAAACATCCCACCCGATTACACGAAAGTACAAGAAATTTCTGGAGATTAGGAGTTCCTGTAATGGGATACATCAGGGATTTTCAAACTGATGAAAACAATCTCTAAAAGTGCGGGTAGGGTGTGTGATGATCTCGAGAGACTCGTCTGCACTTTTCTAGCTTCGACTTTACCAGTGAAACATCCAATTGGCCACTTCAGTAGAACAAACGAGTAAAATAACGTGCTATTTCTATCATTCTGAATCTCAGCGTAGACTGACGCTGCTCACTCATGTAGTTTGTGCTGGCAATATACTTTCATTTATTAAGAGATCGCAAAAAAGAATTATGAATTATAGTCATGAAATAGTCAAACAGAACGAAAGAAGGACAGGTCATTAGGAACATGGAGACGCACAATACAAAAAAGAACTAAAGGAAGCGAGACAGACGTGGTTTTTTGGGGGGTGTCCCGGCTTTCTCATGACAGGACTGGCTGGGGAATCTTTTGCTGATGCCTTTATTATCAATTTGGAGTAAATAGGACTGATGATGATGATGATGATGATGATGATGGGGCACAAAATTAGACACGATAAAACTGAGAAGATATTCCACAGATAATTCTCCATACGTCATATACTCCATACATCAGCTGCTGATAGACGCCATAACAAAACAGACTGCATAAGACAACACTTAACATCACCTCCCAGAAGGACCGTATATTGATTTACTAATAACCATGGTCTGACGCATTATGCATGAGACCCACACAAAGATGACGTGAAGTAACAGCACCCTTAAGTCTCCTGATTACAGTAACAACGAAGGATAAACATTGTTGTATTTTTCTAATGTAAAAAGTAAAGATAGTCCCATAGCAAATGCCGTAGGGGGTGAAGCGTTAGAGACCTCATTATGCTGGGTCATCAGCGTATGAGGTAGGGTGACCAGTTCCTTTCCTCGCTGCCTTTACTTCTCAGATTTTCTCTGGTACCCATTTTACGAGGCTGGGTCGACCTCGGGGCCGTATTGGTCGGAAAAAAAATCCCGCTCAGCTGGGGATTTGAACCCTCGACCATTTGGTTGCTAGACGAGTGCTCTAACCACTACGCTAGCCGCCCGTATTTTTCTAATGGCGTTAACAAAATACAACACCAAAACCACTTGCAGTTAATATTTCATCCTTACTGCTACAGCAAGAAGTTGATGGCCCAAAGAGAACAGTGGAACGACTTAGGGGCCTAGTGAAAAGGGATTAGATAAGGGGCGGGGAGTACATAAAAAAACAGGTGAAGAAATCGAGGGAGTGGGGGATTTTTGAGTGGCGGTAGGAATGTGGCCTGGAAGAAAAAACAATGGCTCCATTCGCTCCCCCTTCCCGCCTGTCCGCCCCCACCCCTAAAAGAAATTAAACGTCACACAGGGCTCGCAAAGTAGTTCGCCAATATTTCCTGTCTTCGGCGAGTCTTTCAACCTCAACAAAGGATTTTATGCCTGTTAACTTGGCCTTTCTTAACAATGTCCTCTTCAGAGCTTCACGCGGTCTGCCTCTTTTTTTTTTTTTTTTTGGCCTGTTGTGTTCCACTTGATAGCTTGTTTTGGGATTCTCTGATCATTTCTTCTCATCAAGTGACCAACATATGTCCATCTCCTTTTCCTGATCACCCATGAGGCTGGTTGTTGTTCAGTCATCTGTTTTACCTCTGCATTGTTCTTGAATTCGTTCCACTTTATGCCGAGTATTTTCCTTAGGTATTTGTTTTCAAAAGAGTCTAATTTCTTGTCTGTTTCTTTAGTTGTTTTCCAGCTTCTGCATGCATAAATGAGGGTGGATATTACATTTGAATTGAATAGTCTTAACTTGGTTTTTGTGCTTATAACTTTTGAATTCCATATGTTCTCAAGATTCTTGAAGATCGATGCTGCTTTTGCAATTCTGATCCTAACTTCCTTTCTAGTGTCACCATCCTGGTCTATGTAGCTGACAAGGTATGCAGATTGATTGACTTCTTCAATATCTGTCCCTTCTATGTGTATTTTTCCATTTTGATTAATGGGAATTTTCATTATTTTTGTTTTGTCCTTGTTAATTTCAAGTCCTATTTTGCTAGCCTTTGAAGACGGGATATCTGTTTTTTCTTGCATGGAATTCACATTGTTACTGATAAGAGTTATGTCATATAACATATGACATATATATATATATATATATATATATTGTCCCGGCTATTTTTAATGTAAAGTCTTATCGTAATTACGAGCAAGTGAAGATTCTCCTTATCAAGAACTTTTGTTAATAACGTTTTAATACTTGTATTAATACACTCAGAATATGTGTGTGTGGGGGGGGGTGAAGGGGTGGGGGCCCGCGAGGACGACCGACCTAATCAAACTGAATTGAGACAGTAGTTGACTTTTTCGGTCAAGGCTGACAAAAACCACAGCTGGCCAAGACCCTATTCTACCTTCTCCTGTGGTGGCGCTGGAAAGAAAGAGTAGTTTGGACTAACTGAAAAGAGACCGTCATGGGAAGGCGAAGTCGGTTATTAAAAAGAAAATAAGCCCAGCCGAAGTCGGACATGTTGAGCCGAAAGACGGTTAACTGCGACACAACACAACCAAACGCAGTCTGAACGAAGAAGAAGAAAAAGAAGAAGAAGATGATGATGATGATGATGATGATGATGATGATGATTCGGCTGCCCTCTGTTTCTCATTACTTTCACTAGATTATTTAACCCTTGCTAAAACCAATAAATGTACAGAACGAACCCAGGTTTTTCTCGTTTCCTTATTAAGCATCATTTGCGGGCATATTAAAACTGTGCTTGTTTTATGGCAAGTTTTTTTTTGTTTCAGCAACACTCATGTTGCACTGCTCTCCAATGGCAAAATGTCGGTGGTTTGAATCCACCAGGAAGTTCCGCAGTGATTCAGCTGTAGACACTGGTATCTGGCTTCTTCTGGATCTGGAGAAGGAGATTTATTTGACTAAATTCTTCTTCTTCTTTTCTTTTCCTTCTTCTTCTTTGTCTTCTTCTTTTTCTTGGTGTTTTTGTTGTTGTTGTTGTTGTTGTTGTTCTTCTTCTTCTTCTTCTTTTCCTTTTTCTTCTTTGTCTTCTTCTTTGTCTTCTTCTTCTTCTTTTCTTTCTTCTTCTTCTTCTTCTTCTTCTTCTTCTTTTCCTTCTTCTTCTTTGTCTTATTCTTCTTCTTCTTCTTCGTTTTCTTCTTCTTCTTTTCCTTCTTCTTCTTTGTCTTCTTCTTCTTGCTTGTCTTCTTCTTCTTCTTCGTCTCCTTCTTCTTCTGCTTCTTCTTTGTCTGCTTCTTCTTCTTCTTTCTTCTATCTCTCTTGAACTATGAGCTGATGTTCTTTGCACCCGACACGGCGGGAATGTTGAGGCACAGCATCATGTCAGATCGATGTATCACTAAAATAACCCGTTTCCGTGGCTATTTTTTTTATCAGTGCCTGAGTGAAGTTAAAATGTAGGGAGGGTGAAATACTTCTTCAACAGACTCCACCGCCGAAGAAACTATTTTAAAACAACAGCTTTTGCTCAGTTATAAAAAGTGTAACCATATAAGATCCCAGACGGGCTTTCTCAGAGTGATTTTCTCATGAGACATTAACTTTTGAAGCAAATACAAGACCCTATTCAGAGACTGTAATAGTTTGTATCTTCTGTGTAGGGATAAAAAAAAAACCCCACATTGTCCGTGTTTTGTGAAGAACCCTTTCGATAAATGTTATTTTTATTTTATTTCATGAAGATCTAAAACTGATATATCTTCTGGATGCTTCATTTCCCACTTCCGTGTTAAGTTCCGTTTTTTTTTTTTGTTGTAATGACGTCCCACTTACCTGATGATGAAATCATCCACTTCAGGATAAGATCGCGTGCATCTGATAATGTAGTTTGGGGGGGGGGGGTCCTTGTTTTGTCTTCTCGTCTTATTATGATGGCACATTAATGTTCTCGCCTCAAGATCTTGCTCATCTCATTATGGCACTCACGTCAGATGAAGATGAATCAGCTTTGAGCAATGTATGCTAGATCTACCCCCACATGACCTTGTTCCATCACTCCCAATGTCCTGTTCTGCCTAATTGTATTTTCCTATTGGTCTTTTACTTCTCTTCAGTTTTATATTTTATTTATCTATACAAGGCTGAAACGTTCACCGTCATTCTCATCATTTCACTCAGTAACAAAGTCAGTCACTTGTGAAAAGACTTTGACCACACGATCGCAGATGAGGACCGAATCCGATATCAGTTCAGTTTTACGAAAAAAATAAGGTAGTGGGTTCTGCCCCGCTGCCCGCCAGTGCTTCTTCCATTGGTAAAAATTCTTGTTGGAGTTCAGACGTGCTCTATACTATTCTTAGATTTATCTTTCATAAGAGGAGATGGGAGCTTTTATTGAGCTGGTAGGGCAGGACGTGCAAGGATGATAGTCTACTTAACATTTTTTTTCTATTGGCAGTTTTTATTTAGACTTCCTCTCGTATATCTTTCATGATTAAAAAAGTACTGCTATCTATCTATCTATCTATCTATCTATCTATCTATCTATCTATCTATCTATCTATCTATCTATCTATCTATCTATCTATCTATCTATCTATCTATCTATCTATAACTTTTCTGAAGAAGTCAAATCCTGTCTCTTTCAAATTTACCACCCGTGATTCATACACTTCTTTCCTAGTACTACTTTCGTCGTCAGATAAAACTGTTTGTAGCTCGAAAAAGTAGGTCAGTCGTGCAGCATTACAAGTTAATCTACTACAGTCTCTGTACTTCTGCCTTTAAGTATCCTGTCAAAATAATGTTATTGGAATATGATTCCCTACACAAACCTGGAAGGGAGAACTTCTGAGACCAAAATCTTCAACATAGAACTTTGAAGTCTTGCATAGATGTTTCTAGTCTTGAAATAGTATATTTATATTCAGAGAAAAAACAAAATGGGCTGCTTTGACAAAAGAAAAACAAAATAATAATAATAATAATGATGACTTGGGCGTAACTAAGGGTAACCGGCATTTTTTAAGTGAAATAAGAGCTGGAAATATAATGAATGTGATTTTTATGTGACACAAGTGTCACATTTATGCCTGGCGGTCACATTCATAGCATTTAGAGAAGACCGTCTTGGAAGTGTACATAATGGCAAAAAGAAAGAGAGGAAGACCGAGACAAAGATGGCTGCAAGATATCGTTGATAATCTGCAAATGGATGCATCAGCAGCAGGGCATCTTGCTTACAATCGAGAGGCTTACAGGAGAGATGCTTTGAGGCAATGTTTCGCAAGGGACATGCAAATGACTGACTGACAAATGACTGACAGCCACATTCATGTATGGCAATATCATTCTTTCTTGTTTTCTGTCGCAGTGCCTTCATATCTTTTAATATGATAAAAAATAGGAATCATTTTCGATATAGAATAGTGTACAACACAGCATTTGTTCAGTTACAATCAGGCAAAACCATATTGGATAACAAATGGGTTTGTTTTCTCGTGTTGTTGTTTATGAAAAAAAAGTTAATTATTGTCCCTTCCCCCCCCCCTTTCAAGTCACTGATGCTAACAATGAATATATATAACAATGAAATAGTTAATATAACAGAAATTGCACACACAAAACTGACAGCTAAGATCGGCGTACGGGTCGGGATTTAGAAATGTTTTGTCATGTATTTCTCATTTATAACATCTACTTACAAGATGCCAAGGAAATAACCAGGCTAAATTTTGAAAAGAAATACAATTTACTGGTTCTGTTATACAATTAAACTGGTTTTGTTATGTCCAGGTCACAGTTTTGATGGCTGAAAGTCCAAAATACTGTATTTTCTTGACCACATGGCCGGCCTGAAATAGTCGCCCGCTTCAATAAACGCCGAGGAAAAGGGGATAAAAGGCATTAAGCTTCGAATAAAACGTGCACCTCAATTAAACGCCGGGTATGAAATAAACGCGTTGTCAGTACACAGTCTCTTCATTTCTACGGAAAAAAGACGCACAGTATAGGCTAAAACCGATGCTGCAGAACCGTAATTAGCATTCTGCGAATAAACACCTGTCTTGAATAGACACCGGCCTCTAATAAACGCCGAAACACGGCGGTAGTTTGTGGATAAACGCCGGGGGGGGGGGGCGTTTACTCAATGAAATACAGTATATCATTGAACATATTATAGTACTGAGAATAGGGTGATGTCAGAAAGTTTGGCTAAATGAAAGCGTGAAATAGATATCACTGCAACCTCTGAATAAGAAAGCTGCAACACATGAAAGTGGGGGGAGGGGAGGTATTAGAGCAGGGGAATGTGAAAAATTAGCGGTGGCGGATACCAATAAGGCTTATTATATGTGACAGCGTCATTCGTTCAAGTGATGTTTGTTACTGAAAGTAGCTCTTCTGATGGTCAATCGCTGTCGAATTGGTATGCCTACTTCCAGTAGTCTGGCAGTTAGAATGCCACTGGCTCTGTGGTTGTCCCCACTATAGTTTTTCTGGGGTCATACCCCTACCACGACTGGTTTCTTTAGATTTACTATGACAGAGCCTTAATGCGGCAGGAATGTGCATCTACGGAAAGCTAAATCGTATAACACGGAGAACAAAAAGAACAAATAGACCAGATTTAGAATAGCTTCCACGTGCAGCGCGAACTCCTCAAGGAAATAAGGATCAGGAAAACAAAAAGTACTTTGGCCGTATCAAAAGAGTTAACAATATACCGAAGACCACGAAATGTGGAAGGAAAAGAAAAAAGAGCAAGAGATCGAGAGACAGACAGAGACAAAGTTGTAAATGGGAAGATGACATCTACGAGAATGGACAGGATACAGTCTTGTTGAAAAAAATCCAGTTATCTACTCAGGGTGCCTGCTTCAGTGAGAGTAGTGTTGATATATATAGGAGATATCCTATTCTAATCTTCTCCTCACTGCTGCCTTCATTGTTTACTAAGAACTTTAAAATCTACCACTTGTGTGGCTTCAAGACTTTAATTTGCCTCGACTTCAGATACCAATATATTGTATGTTAAGAACTTCACAAATTGTAGTTAGCTGGATGTACATAAAAGTTCTTCATTTTATATTCATTATTGTTCTTGATATGTGTATAATACTAGTAATATACTATCCCAAAACAAGGTATCAAGTGGAACTCAACAGGCCGAAGAAAAACTCTGAAGAGGACATTGTTAAGAGAGGCCAAATTAGTAGGCATAAAAATCCCTTGATAAAGGTTGAAAAGCTCGCCGGAAACAGGAAAACTTGGCGAACTACCCTGTGAGTCCTATGTGACGTTTAACGGCACGGGAAGGATGTAAGATGTAGGAAATATACTAATGCTGTATGTGGTTCTTAAGAAGATTGATGAAGGTGCCATGGGCAGCAAGAAAATTGAACGAGGAAGTTCTGAAAGAGGCACAAGCAAGAAGGAGAATTATAATGAAAATAAGAAAGGGATAATCTAATCTAATAATCTAATTTTTTGGGGCATGTTTGGAGGAGAGCACCTAATAACAACAGGGAAGATCGAAGGTAGAAGAGACAGATGTAGACAGAGAGAAAAGATGTTTGGCTTCCTGGCAGTGGAAATCCTCATTGACGTGCCTGTTGTGATGCACAAGGGATTGAGGGTTGTGGAAGGACATGATATCCTATCACTCTCGGCAGGGACCTTCAGAAAGAGAGAGAGAAAGAGAGAGAGAGAGAGAGAGAGAGGGAGAGAAAGAGAGAATAAGAGAGAGAAAGAGAGAGAGATTGCGTTAGAGTGAATGTTGAGAGTTGGAAATGCAGAATATCACAATCAGTCAGTCATTTGCATGTCCCTTGCGGAACTTTGCCTCCCTAACAGCTCTCCTGTAGGCCTCTCGGTTGTAAGCAAGATGCCCTGCTGCTGATGCATCCATTTGCAGATTATAAACGACGTCTTGCGGCCATTTCGCCTTGGTCTTCCTCTCTTTCTTTTTCCCATTATGTACCCTTCCAAGACGGTCATCTCTAATTCTCATGACGTTTAATGTGTCCAAAATATTTAACTTTTCTTTGTTTAATCCTATTTACTAACCAACCTTCTTCAGTATTAAGTTCTTGTAGTATTGATATATTTGTACTTTTTGTGTCCGTGATATTTGAAGGACGTGCCCTAATTCTTCGCCCTTTGAAAATAATTTCCCTTCCCTCGGTCGTTCCTGGTAATGAAGAAATATTCAGACGTACCCGCTGTTATTTTGCAAGACCCAGATTCTCTCTGAAAAAATCCCCCCCCCCCCCTTTTCAAAAACAAAAAAAAAACTGAATCAAATAAACAAACTGAAAATGTAACATCAAAACGAAAACAAACTAATCCACCACGATAATGTGCTTTTCTCTTCTTTTAGAATCACAGTGGAAGAGACAAGCAAACCCCGTTTGTTCTCTGTAAACTTTTGGATAGAGTTACGGCCATTTAGCAACGTACTCGATTAAATGAATGAAACGGGATATTGTCTCCTAGCCGTACGTAGCCGTATCCATGTCTTTTTGAAAAATTACTTCTATCTAACTAACGGGAACTAGGAAAGGTCAGTGATTCTCTGTAGCATACAGTTTATTAATTACAGGATATATATTTAAAGATCACACAATATATATATATATATTCCTATTTAGACTACGGCCAGAATCTATTTTTGAGTATAAATCGGCCGTAAAAATAGGTCATTTATTTTTACCTTTGTCCTGGATGAACTTTGATAATACCGTTCTTTTTCCTAATAAGCGAAACTTGACCTTCCATTGTTGCATGTGAACTCTGTGAGTTAAAATTACCTATCCCACTTTGATCATTTAAAAGATCTTGCTTTTTTTTAAAGTGTAGTTTAAGTGTATTAGAAGCGTCAGAGATGTGGTTAGTATGACAAATGATAGCACGGACAGCCAAGAAAACAGTTGAAGAGCTTCTAAGCGAGGCTGGGCAAAAGAGAGAAATTTTGGCAAAATTCTGAACACGGCAGTCCAGATCTGTAGGACGTGCTTTAAGAAGAGGCAGATTGGAACACCTAATGACAACAGGAAAACTGAGGGGGGAAAGGGACAGAGGAAGACAAAGAAACAAGATACTTGACAGATTAGAAGAGTGGCACAGAGCATAGTCCAAAACGCAGCTTATAGAAAGACCAAATGATAGATGGTTTGTGGAAATCAGTGATGACCACCGCCTGACTGGCATGGAACAGAGAGATGGAGAATGAATGAAAGATCTTTATTTTTAAAAGGGTTAATAATTGAACACACAGGCCCCTCTTACATTCCGCCCTTCATCAGGTCATATTTCATTCTTCACGCACACTCGACTTAATATACTTATACGGAGTACACGAGGCGGAAAACATACCAGATAGTGCAAAATTAAACCATTACATTCACAAATATAAGAGAAGAGGTAATTAACCTAACAAGATAACGCGCGCACAAACGCAGGCATATACATAAGCAAAAATACATAAATGCCTTTGAATGTAAATGCTACAGAAGAGTTCTTCAAATATCATGGACACAAAAAAGAACAAATATATCCATACTACAAGAACTTAATATTGAAGAAGGCTGGCTAGTAAAGAGGATTAAAGAGAGAAAACTTAAATATTTTGGACACATTAAACGTTATGATAATCTAGAGAAGACCGTCTTGGAAGGGTACATAATGGGAAAAATAGAAAGAGAGGAAGATCAAAGCGAAGATGGCTGCAAGACATCGTTGATGATTTGAGAATGGATACATCAACAGCAGGGCGTCTTGCTCACAACCAAGAGGCCTACATGAGAGCTGTTGGGGGGGGGGGGGGGGGCCAAAGTTCAGCAAGGGACATGCAAATAAATGAATGAATGAATATTCTAGCATATTCTTTAACGTTCATTAAAATAATTTCCAACAAGATCTAACAAGTTACTTTTAGAAATATGTCCTTTTAGAAACTGAAGGTTGGCAAGCCATGGGTTGAGAGACTATTGGTTGTTCTATTGAGGCATATAGTTGCAAGCAAGTAAATACTGAAAAAGGTTTGAACTAAAGAATGAAGTATTACTAATGGATTTTAAATGGTAGGAGAGAGAGAGAGAGAGAGAGAGAGAGAAAGAGAGAGAGAGAGAGAGAGAAAGAGAGAGAGAGAGAGAGAGAGAAAGAGAGAGAGAGAGAGAGAGAAAGAGAGAGAGAGAGAGAGTTAGCCTTACAGAAGAGATATGTCCTGTAGAAATTATACTCATAAAACAAACTGTAAAAAATAGGCGTAAAAGTGTGCTACGACAGAAAGATTATTCTGAAATAATTGTGAAATTATTCATATTTTAGGGACCCTAAACCAGAAGTGTTATGTGACGTATGAAATGAAAAAAAATTGACTTACGAACAAAAATTAACCAATATTATTTCAGTACCTTTAATATAACGTAACTTTGCCTTTAATCACAAAACGGTTATATATTAATCCTAAATAATCCAGGGTTTTTAAAGGTATTGTGAAAGATTCAAAACATTAGGAAAAAAATGTTTTGAAATCTACATTTCAATGAATAGTAGCGAGTTTGGCTGCTTTTATTGTAATATTAAGGTTTGAAAACATAAAATAACAAGATTTCCTAATCCCATGAAAGTTTTCTCTTAACTTATGTTTCATTCTCCTTTTTTTTTCTTCACTTTGAATAATATCTTTTAGTGACCCTATCTAAGACACACACGTGACCCCTAATTTAGGTCGTGATCTGAGATTGTGAACTACAGGCAAAGTGTAGCTACGTCAGGGTCTGTTTAGAAGCTTTGATAAGAGTCGTATCTAAAAGAAAAGATTATTGCTTTAATTTTGCTATTTAAAGTTTTTTTTTTTGTTGTTGTCAGTGAAGAAATTACTTTGCTGAAATATTGGTCGTATCTATTTAACCCTTTGATTGTCTTATTTAATGTTTTAATCTTGTTTTCTTTTCTTTCTCTCTCATCAGATGATATTATTTTTTGTAGGGGGTGGGGGAAAAAAAGTCTACAATGTAATCTTCACCTGCAAAAGCTCTATACGGATAGAGTTGCTCATACTTGAAGCCATACACCCAGCAGATTAATTCAGTCATGAAGTCACTTTCAAGTGCGATAATATTTCTGCCTCAATGGAAATACCTCGCAAGGATCAAGATCTGTGGGGTTAAACTCCTTCTTCTTTTTCTTTTTCTTCTTCTTCTTCTTCAGCTGCCTGCTGGTGTTCTTTGAGGCCGATGCAATAAAGATGTTGAAGCACAGCATAGTGCTGAATTGGGAGTGGGTTATGGGGGTTGGGGCTATTTTTTTCAGTTCCTATGTGGAGCCCAAAAGCAGGGCGGGGGGTATGCAATACTTCTTTAGCAGACTCCACCACCATAAGCACAATACCGATCCCCGCCCTGTTAGCCAAGCTAGGTTTGTTACTGGGAGTATCAACACAGATGTGGGACATGGTCTTGTTCAGCTATGGTTCGCTTAAACGGGCCCCAGAATGTCAGCCTTGAGTAGCTTACTGCTAAATCAGACAGGGTCTTCATCATCTAAACTGGTATCGTGTATTACACAGATCTGTTACTGATTTCCTTTTTTTTCTTTTCTTTTACTCTAACCTTAGCTAGAAAACGGGACCTGATATTGGTGTTATGGAACTCAAGTCACATTAATAAAGAAGGGAAATCCAACAATTAATAGAGATTAACAGAGATCTTCTGGTTTATATATACATGAAGTAACGTAACAAAACTGTTGACTATTGTCCGTATCTGTTTTTAATTGTAACATTCCGGTTCGTCTTGGTGTGCTGGTGCGTAAGACCACTTGTATTCTTCTCTACTATAGCTTTAATCTGAACCTACAGATCGTTTCATGATTAGCCTGCATTAGTCCTGTCTGTTTGTGGAGCACTTACTTCAGCCTCTGAATGGGCTTCCGTTCACAGACCTTCCATAGATTTGTATTAGCTTCTGTTTACTAATGTGGTATCGGTCTTATGCGAAGTGGCCCAGCATTGGAAATTCTGTGTGTCTAGTTTGTGTATTGCTGTATGTATGGGATCAGCAGAACTAATGTCATCAGTCGCTGTAGCTTATTTCTAGGTGTTTACTCTCTGTATCAGCAGTTCTGTCTTTTGGACAAACTAGACTCTTTTTTTTTTTACTCCTGTATTGTGCTTCTACGAACTCCCTGCAGCTGCGAGCTGGCGTTCTTTGCAGACGATGCTGTAGAGGTGTTGAGGTTCAGCATCGTATCGGCGTGGGAGCGGACTACGGCAGCTAATTTTTCGGTCCCGGAGTACAGCTAAAAAGCAGGTTTGGGGGGGGAGGGTATGCAATGGATCTTTAGCAGACTCCACCACCATGGGGACTATGGCGATCCCTGTCCCCTTAGCCAAACTAGGCCTATTACTGGGGGTACAACGGAAAGGTGGGACAGGGTCTTGGTCAGCTATGGTTCACTAACCCTGACGCGGGCATATCAGCTATGAGTCGCTGATTGCCTCATCGGACAGGCATCTTCGCCTCCTTTACTCTTGCATAGAACCACATGACTTAGCTTCTTGTGTGGCGTTGCGTGGGGGCGGCGGGAGGGGAGGGTATAACGCCTTCATGATTCATATTTGGCGCAGTTCTGGAGGAAGCGTGGCACAATTTGAGGGGCCCTGGGACGCGTTCAAGGAGGAGAATTGCCTACCTTGAGCTTTGTATAGATGTGACTGTGCCCTGTTCTGTGACGGAAATCAGTGACTTGTTCACCTGTCTCCGTTTAGCATGTGATAGTCATCATGTGGTTGGTGTTTGTGGATTTATGAAGGTTTTATTTTAATCATGTTTTTTTTTCTTCTAGTTATAGGTAAACGGTACGTCTGGTTGGCCCATTTCAGTCCCCTCTTTGGCTAAATGGTTAGCTTTTTCATTGCTTGATACCCGAAAGTGGTGTGGGAATTCACTTCAGAGTGACTCCACTTTCGATAAGGTCCCGGTAAATTGTTACACTGAATGCTTCCTGTATAGATCTCACATCCCTGAGAAATACTATGGAGGAATATTCTGATGTATTGGAGAATCTGTGAACTTATCTGAGTGTTAAGGATGATGATCGTAACTAACTGGCTGAATAGCTAACTTACTAACTGACTGACTAGCTAACTTACTAACTGACTGACTAGCTAACTTACTAACTGACTGACTAGCTAACTTACTGACTGGTTGACTAGCTAACTTACTGACTGGCTGACTAACTAACTTACTGACTGGTTGACTAGCTAATTTACTGACTCACTGACTAGCTAACTTACTGACTCACTGACTAGCTAACTTACTGACTGGCTGACTGACTGGCTAGTTTGCTAGCTAACTGACTGGCTGACTGACTGGCTAGTTTGCTAGCTAACTGACTGGCTGACTGACTGGCTAGTTTGCTAGCTAACTGATTGACTGATTAGCTAACTTACTAACTGACTGACTAGCTAACTTACTAACTAACTGACTAGCTAACTTACTAACTGACTGACTAGCTAACTTACTAACTGACTGACTAACTAACTTACTAACTGACTGACTAACTAACTTACTAACTAACTGATTGACTAGCTAACTTACTGATTGACTGACTATCTAATTACTAACTGGCTGACTAGCTAACTTACGGACTCACTGACTATCTAACTTACTAACTGGCTGACTAGCTAACTTACTGACTGACTGACTAGCTAACTTACTGACTGACTGACTAGCTAACTTGCTGACTAACTGACTAACTAACTTACTGACTCACTGACTAGCTAACTTACTGATTGACTGACTATCTAATTTACTAACTGGCTGACTAGCTAACTTACGGACTCACTGACTAGCTAACTTACTAACTGGCTGACTAGCTAACTTACTGACTGACTGACTAGCTAACTTACTAACTAACTGATTGACTGACCAGCTAACTTACTAACTGAGTGACCGGCTAACTTACTGACTGACTGACAAGCCTACTTACTGACTGACCGGCTAACTTACTGATTGACTGGCTGACTGACTGGCTAGTTTGCTAGCTAACTGACTGGCTGACTTTCCAAACGGCCGTCAGACTCTTTGGACAGTTTATTTGCTAACTGATTGACTAATTTGTTAAATGAATGACTGACTAACTAACTTACTAACTGACTGACTAGCTAACTTACTAACTAACTGACTAGCTAACTTACTGACTGGTTGACTAGCTAACTTACTGACTGGCTGACTAACTAACTTACTGACTGGTTGACTAGCTAATTTACTGACTCACTGACTAGCTAACTTACTGACTCACTGACTAGCTAACTTACTGATTGACTGATTAGCTAACTTACTGACTCACTGACTAGCTAACTTACTGACTAACTGACTAGCTAACTTACTGACTCGCTGACTAGCTAACTTACTGATTGGCTGACTGGCTAACTTACTGACTCGCTGACTAGCTAACTTACTGACTGGCTGACTAGCTAACTTACTGACTCGCTGACTAGCTAACTTACTGACTCACTGACTAGCTAACTTACTGACTAACTGACTAGCTAACTTACTGATTGACTGACTATCTAATTTACTAACTGGCTGACTAGCTAACTTACGGACTCACTGAGTAGCTAACTTACTAAATGGCTGACTAGCTAACTTACTGACTAACTGACTAGCTAACTTACTGACTCACTGACTAGCTAACTTACTGATTGACTGACTATCTAATTTACTAACTGGCTGACTAGCTAACTTACGGACTCACTGACTAGCTAACTTACTAACTGGCTGACTAGCTAACTTACTGACTGACTGACTAGCTAACTTACTAACTAACTGATTGACAGACCAGCTAACTTACTAACTGAGTGACCGGCTAACTTACTGACTGACTGACAAGCCTACTTACTGACTGACCGGCTAACTTACTGATTGACTGGCTGACTGACTGGCTAGTTTGCTAGCTAACTGACTGGCTGACTTTCCAAACGGCCGTCAGACTCTTTGGACAGTTTATTTGCTAACTGACTAATTTGTTAAATGAATGGCTGACTAACTGGCTAAATGACCGACCGACTGACTTGCTAGCTTGCTAGCTAACTGATTGACTGACGGACTGGCTAAGTGTCTGGTTAACTTACTAAATAACTGATTGATTGACTGGCTAGCTTGCTAAATTAATGACTGACAAACTTACTAACAGACTGGTTCACTGACTGTCTAACCCACTAACTGATTGACTAGCTAACTTAATAATCGACTGAGTAAATGACATGATAACGGACTGAATAAATAACTGGTTAACTGGCCAACACAATGACCGATTAACTGACTGGTCAACTGGCTAACACTGATTAATTGACTGACTGACTTACTGGCTGACAGACTACCAGACTGACAGATCAAGAAACTGCCTAACCTACCTAAAAAATACTGGCTAACTGGCTGACTACTGGGCCGACTGGCTAACTCACTGGCTGTCTGATTTCCTTTCAGACCGGCCAACTGACTCATTCAGTCAGTAATTTGCATGTCCCTTGCGGAACTTTGCTTCCCTAACAGCTCTCCTGTAGGCCTATCCGTTGTAATCAAGATGTCCTGCTGCTGATGCATCCATTCTCAGACAATCAACGATGTCTTGCAGCCATATTCGCCTTGGTCTTCCTCTCTTTCTTTTTCCTATTATGTACCTTTTCAAAATGGTCTTCTCTAAATTATCATGACGTTTAATGTATCCAAAGTATTTAAGCTTTCTCTGTTGAATCCTCTTTACTAGGCAACCTTCTTCAATATTTACGTTCTGTTAGTATGGATATATTTGTTCTTTTTTTTTAGCCAACTGACTAAATTAGCTAAATAACAGACATTAAAAAACCAATTAACCTTTTGACTTCTCTCCACATTTTCCTATACTTTTGAGATTACCTGCCAAGCCGGTGCAGTAAATCTATTATTATATACAGAAACGCCAATACACAAAAACCTGCTGATAATCAGGAAAACACGCTCAAGTGTTGCTCGGTGCAAACATGTTGACTAGCTTTGCTTTTAATCTGGCTTAGTGTAACAGTGTTTGTGTAGGCTGTTTACGGATATAAAAAGGGTATTGTCTGAAGTTTTTTCTACCGTTAACTAGACCAAACTATGTAAGATTTTTTTTGTCTGATTCTGTGTGAACGAAGGATGCAATAATGAACGAAAATCGATAGCTGAACTCCCTTAGGGCTCAGTGGAAACGTTAATGACATTGGCTGTTTTTGGAAGCGTGGTAAAAGGTACTCTTGAGGTCAGGCCAGGGTTTCTCACACAGGAAAGTTCCAAGGATTCACTTGGGTGCCTGTGAAGAGACTTTATGGGATCAATAAATTTGGATAAGAAGAAATTACAGCTTTGCTCTCCTTTTTTTTCTAAAAAACAATTCAGCTGGAAATTGAAATTTTGCTTACTCAGGAATTAACATTCAGCTGAAAATTGAAATATTGCTTATTTAGGAAGTAACATTTAGCTGAAAATTGAAATTTTGCTTATTTTTCACATTATTTTTTTTTATAAAAACTTCGCCAGATTAATACATCTTAGGTTTAGGATGTGTGAATAAAGGAGAATTTTCCCTTCAGACAACGTCACAGTTCAGTTTGAAGTAAGGCACTTCGGTCTTGAAATCTGCACGCTGAAAGTTAGCATAAATTTCACGGTTGAACATAATGGGAACTTGTAACGCAATGTTTGCAGCATCGTATGCTCACGGATTTCCTTTGGAGTTTTTCCTCTGCAGGTACAAGAACGTCATGAAGGCCTGAAGCTCAATACTTGGAAAATTCGACAACTTTCAGTGGCATGGTTCTGTCATTGATATGGACAAAAAGTTAAAAAAAAAATTAACGTTAAGATTCTGCAAATTGGCACTTTATAAAATAACATTCCTTCCAGCTTAGTCAGTCAGTCAGTCAGTTAGTAATTTGCATTTTCCTTGCGCAACTTTGCCTCCCTAACAGCTCTCCTGTAGGCCTCTCGGTTGTAAGCAAGATGCCCTGCTGCTGATGCATCCATCTTTGTCTTGGCCTTCCTCTCTTTCTTTTTCCCATTATGCACCCTTCTAAGACTGTCTTCTTTAAATTTTCATGGCGTGTCCAAAATATTTAAGTTTTCTCTTTTTTAACCTCCTTTACTAGCCAACCTTCTAACTACAGTGACAAAATTACGCTCAGATTTCAGAACGTGGGATGGGCCGATAACTTTTAACACTCCGTCGTCATTAAAATCTCTCACATGTTTCATTTGTTCTCTCTCTCTCTCTCTCACTCTCTCTCTAGTAATGCCAGTCAGAGTCAGGCGTTTGTCCTCACTGATTTACACTCATTTGTTCTCTCTCTCTCTCTCTCTCTCTCTCTCTCTCTCTCTCTCTAGTCATGCCAGTCAGGCGTTGGTCGTCACTAGTTTACACTCATTTGTTCTTTCTATAAGATGTTTGTTGGACCGTGCTATAGGCCACTCTTTTAGTCCGTCAAGTATCTCATTTGTCCTACTATACAAATGTTTATTACAAAGGAATGCGGATATAATTAATGTAATGTAGACCTCAAAATACTTTAAATTTACAGAAAAAAAACACGTTTGTGTTGGGACATAAATGTGCATTGCCAAGTATTCTGTGGTCCGCTGAACAGAAGCCGATTGAAATAGCAGCCTCACATGTGCGAAGATCAGTGTACATAAGTACCTATCCGTCAGATGATTGTCGATTTCCTAGATTTAAGGATTTTTCACAGACGCAATTCTGGATAATCGAACTCCCTCTACACCAGTGTTTCCCAGCCCTGTCCTGGTTGCCGCCCCCTTTTCTCTCAGACCCACATCTTCAAAGCTCCACACCCCCCCCCCCCATGTACTACTCATACAGTGACTAGAATATGCATTACACATGTAAAAAAAAAAACTTCAGCTAGCAAGCCAGTGTATTTAACAACATGAAGGAGTACCTTTATAACTCACCTACTGCATTATTTTCTCAACTTTTAATGTGATGGATGAGTTTCATGCAGGGACACAAGTTTCTCAATAACATCAGGTAGAAAAGTGCTAAGAAGGAAGATATTACTCCCGCAGCTTCGTTTTCCCTCAACGCCCCCTTACTGCCCTCTATTACTCCACTGTCCCCCTTCCGATCCTTTTTCTTTCAAAGTTCCCGAGGTCCTTTCAAACGCGCATGGTGGGAGGAGGGGGAGGGGGGCGTTATCGCCCGCTTTGTGAAACACTGCTCACCTACGGTAATTTAATGGAAAGTCCATCAGTTCGTGCAATTATCTTCGCATATTTTACATTGCACATTGCTTATTCATAATGTATGCTCTTCATGTGTACAGTCTGTGTCATATTAATCACGTTTAATATCTGTACTGCAGAGTAGAGTGTTTCGTTAAAATATTTATTCAGATTATTCTCTCTCTCTCTCTCTCTCTCTCTCT
Organism: Achatina immaculata; assembly: GCA_009760885.1. Lineage (NCBI taxonomy): Eukaryota > Metazoa > Mollusca > Gastropoda > Stylommatophora > Achatinidae > Lissachatina > Lissachatina immaculata. The sequence continues at coordinate 10,600,890 of CM019713.1, forward strand.
CTCTCTCTCTCTGTTTTTACCGTTCACTCAGAAACAAAGTTCAATACTTAATAAGACAAGAGAAAAAAAAATTACTTCAGGAATCTAATACAGAATAAATCAGACAGTAAATCAATTTGGAAAGCCATAAATACCCTATCAAATAAAAGAAAAGAATTTGATTCTCAAACCATCAATCGTGCATACACTAGCGCACATATCAGTACACATTTCAGAGAAGAAATCAACGTTCTTAAATCATCAATATCAGCTCCTGTGTGCGACTTACATGAACTACAAACATTCCTGGACAGCAGATGTACTGATTTTAAACAGTTACACATTCCATTCTTAAAAGGCATTTGATATGATGACCACGATATTCTTGTAAGAAAAATAAAGACTTATAAATTGCACCCTAACCTAATAAAATTAATTGCATCGTTTCTTTCAGACAGACAACAGGTAGTATTCTTCAACAATTCTCTATCAAATTCTGCTATAGTTGACACTGGTGTTCCCCAATGTTCTATTCTAGGCCCGTTGCTCTTTGCTATCTATATCAATGATCTTCCACTTCATTTTAAACACTTTTCTTGTGACCTTTTTGCTGATGATTGCACAGTCTACACCAGTGACTACGATTGTGTTATTCTAGAATCAACTCTTCAGGTCGAGTTATACAATTTAATTAGATGGAGCAAAAACAATGGCATGATTATAAACACCGATAAAACAAAATCAATGCTCATAACAACAAGGCAGAAACTACAAAACGCAACAAAAACAACACTTCGGCTCTGTACAGAAACACCACCGATAGAAAACGTTAGCGAGCACAAAACACTAGGTCTTATTATTGACCAACATCTGACCTGGAACTCTCATGTGCAGTGTCTAACAAAACTCATCGCACAAAAAGTATACCAATTAGCTAAAATTAAGCACTTCATCGATCAAGACACTAGGAAGACATACTCTCTCTCTCTCTGAACCTTAAGTGCCCAGGGCACATGGGGCTTCCGCAAGAGTTTTCCACAAATGCCTGTCTTTCGCCTTTTTTTCTGCTCTTGCCCAGGTGAGCCCTCTATTGCTCAACATCCTTTCTGTTGTTCTTCTCCATGTCTCTTTTGGTCTACCCTTACTTCTGCTCCCCTGTGGTGTCCATCTTAGTGCTATTTTTGGTAGTGAGTTGTCAGTCATTCGGAGCACATGTCCCAACCATCGCCAGCGTCTTTCCTCAATAATTGTTGTCAGTGGTTTCATCTGCATTTCTGCCAATAAGATGTTATTTCTTATGGTGTTTGGCCAAAATATTTTTTTAATTCTACGTAAACATTTAGTCTGGAAAGAATTCAACTTGTTTTCTATGGTTTTGGTGATTTTCCAGCATTCACTTCCATAGAGTAGTACACTTAGAACATTACTCTTAAATATCCTGATTTTCATGTCTGATTTTAGCATCTTTATCGCCTCTTTTACTTCATTTATTGTTATTGGTCCTGTATTGATGTTTAGTTCCGCTTTTGCTTCAGGTATATCTATTGCTTGTGCTGCTTGTGTTCTGTTTAGTAGGGTGTTAAAGTGTTCCCTCCATCTTTCAATTTTTTCTCTTTCTCCACTGACCAGTTGTCCATTTTGTGTTCTTACTGCACTTTCACATCTTGTATTGAAGTTACCTGTCATCTGCTTTGTGATTTTATATATGGTTTTCATGTCATTTGTATATGCTGCTTTCTCTGCTGTCTCTGCTAAGTTGTCATAATACTGACGTTTATCTTGACGGCATGATTCCTTCACTTCTTTGTCTTTTTGTGCATAATTACTTAAAACTCGTTCTTTAAGCCGTTGTGATTTGGTGTTCAGTAATTTTTTCTTGATTTCTTTTCTTTGCTCTATCTTTTCCCATGTGGTCTCACTTATCCATTCCTCTTTTCTCCTTTTCCGATATCCCAGCACCTCTTTTGCTGTTTCCTGTAGTGTTTTATTGAACTCTAATATGGACATTTCTGCTTCGTCTTGTAGGACACTGAAGCGGTTCTTAAGTATTATTGAGAATTCATTTCTTGTTTGCTGGTCTATCAGTTTTCTTGTATCAAAATGTATCTTTCTGTGTTCTCCGATTCTGGCTTTCCTTAATTTTAGTTTTATTTTTGCTACCAGAAGGTTGTGATCACTTCCTATATCTGCTCCTTTCCTTGCTCGCACATCTTGTAGTGACCGTTTCCACTTGTTGTTTATTAGTATGTGATCGATTTGGTTTTCTGTGGTTTTATCTGGTGACCTCCAAGTCACCTTATGGATGTTTTTGTGTTGGAAAATTGTCCCTCCGATGGTCATCAGTTTTCTTCACAGAAACTGCACAGTCTTTCTCCATTTTCATTTATTTCTCCGATTCCTTCTCTTCCCATGATTCTTCTTCTATCTTCATTTCCTTCACCTACTTTTGCATTGAAGTCGCCCAAGATGAGTAGCATATCATGCTTGGGTATTGTTTCTATTGTGGCTTGGAGGCTGTTGTAAAAATCTTCTTTTAATTCCTCTTCAGCTGCTTCTGTTGGTGCATAACAAACTATAATAGACAGCTTCGTGAATCTTGAGTTGAACCGTGCATATAATAATCTCTCATTTATTGGGGTCCATTTCAGCAATGCTCTTTTGTTATAATCAATGCTACTCTTCCTTCATGAAGATCTTCTTTACCTGACCATATTATTGTATCTTCTGTGTGCTGTGTTGTTAATTTCCTTCTGCCTTGTCCTGTCCATCTTGCTTCTTGTATTCCTAGTATGTCTAGTTTGTATCTGTGCATTTCCTTGATGGTTTGTGCTAGTTTTCCAGTCTGGTTTAGTGTTCTTACATTCCAGCTGCCTATATGCATCTTTTGTTTAGGTTCCAGGAGGTCTGCAGTCGGGCTGGGGACTTCCAGTGGCTGGCTTTCATCCACAACCTTCATGGGCTCAGTTTCCTGATACGCATTTCTCCTTCCACCTGCATTTGCTTTTTCCCTTGCTTCTGTTTCTGTAGCAGTCTGATAGTTTTTTACCAGATAGGGTTGCTGGCCCTATGCTGAACCCTCCTTAGTCGCCTTTTACGATCATGCATGGTAGGGTACAGTGGTCCTATTCTTTGCAGATCCCGGGTACCACACGGGTAAGGAAGACATACTACATATCTCATATACAAACACATTTAGACTATTGCTCAACAGTTTGGGATGGTTGCTCAGTGTCAAATACAAAGAGGCTTTGCTCACTCCAAAAGCGAGCAGTAAAGCTTATTAGTGACAAAGATCAAGCACAAACAACTAACCATCACAAACGTATCAAAATACTACCTCTTAAGAACAGGTTCCTCTTCAACAAAGCCAAGTTAGTACATTAAATTCTTTCACGGCATGCCCCGCCTTATCTATGGAACCTGTTTAAATTTAGCCCAAAGTGCAGCCAACGCTTGAACAACATATGTCTTCCAAAACCTAGACTTGATCTTTACAAGAAAAGCTTTAGTTATTCTGCTGCTTATCTTTGGAATACCCTCCAATCCTATATAAAAAATATAAATTATACTCCTTCCTACAACTACAAGCTTTCCCAATATCTATTTGATGTCGACTACATGCCTTCATGAATTATAAAACTTAAAAGTTATCTTAAACTGCTCTTACAGACACTGAATACAATTATTTTCTGAATAGTCCCGAAAATTTTGTTTAGTAGATAGTCATTTATAATGTATGTAGTTACTTCTGTACTGAGTGAATGTTTAAGAGCGAAACGTAAATTTTATATTTTATTTTATGTCTCTCAGCTTCAATGTTAATTATGTTTGTTACATGAACAGCATATTTGTAGAATGTCTGGAATAGAGTGAAAGATGTATGATAAAGGGCAGAATGTCAGATGGGTCTGCGTGCCCAATTCTTAACCCTTTTGAAATAAAGATCAGTCAATCAATCAATCTCTCTCTCTGAACCTTAAGTGCCCAGGGCACATGGGGCTTCCGCAAGGGTTTTCCACAAATGCCTGTCCTTTGCCTTTTTTTCCCGCTCTTGCCCAGGTGAGCTCTCTATTGCTCAACATCCTTTCTGTTGTTCTTCTCCATGTCTCTTTTGGTCTACCCTTACTTCTGTTCCCCTGTGGTGTCCATCTTAGTGCTATTTTTGGTAGTGAGTTGTCAGTCCTCCGAAGCACATGGCCCAACTATCGCCAGCGTCTTTCCTCAATAATTGCTGTCAATGGCTTGATCTGCATTTCTGCCAACAAGATGTTATTTTTTATGGTGTTTGGCCAAAATATTCTTCTAATTCTTCGTAAACATTTAGTCTAGAAAGAATTCAGCTTGTTTTCTATGGTTTTGATGATTTTCCAGCATTCACTTCCATAGAGTAGTACACTTAGAACATTACTCTTAAATATCCTGATTTTCGTCTTCACGTTTAGTTTATTTTAGATTTCCATACAGTCTGCAGCATTACATAAGCCTGGTTTTGCTCTAGTAACTCTGCTGTTGATGTCCTCATTGCTGTCTCCATTTTCTACTACTCTACTGCCAAGGTATACAAATTCGTTGACTTCCTCCACTAACTTGTTATCTATTCTGAGTACATTTCTGATGTTCACATTTTGCTTCTTTAACTTTGTCTTTCCTACGTTGATCTTTAATCCTATGTTGTTTGCATTCTGAGTTAGCTTGTTTATTTTATCTTGCATATCTTTGTGACTGCTTGACAGTAGACAAATGTCGTCCACAAAGTCAAGGTACTCAGGCACTGTTCAAGGGTCCATTGTCTGATTTTTCTGACTGCCGGATATTTTAGATAACTCTTTCGTTCCCGGTCACTCCACTCCCCACCTCAACATTTTTTTCCACCACATGTAGTCTTATCACTACATACTTCCAGGCTTATCACTACATACATCCAGGCTTATCACTACATACATCCAGGCTTATCACTACATACATCCAGGCTTATCACTACATACATCCAGGCTTATCACTACATACATCCAGGCTTATCACTACGTACATCCAGGCTTATCACTACATACATCCAGGCTTATCACTACATACCACCAGGCTTATCACTACATACATCCAGGCTTATCACTACATACCACCAGGCTTATCACTACATACATCCAGGCTTATCACTACGTACATCCAGGCTTATCACTACATACATCCAGGCTTATCACTACATACCACCAGGCTTATCACTACATACATCCAGGCTTATCACTACATACCACCAGGCTTATCACTACATACATCCAGGCTTATCACTACGTACATCCAGGCTTATCACTACATACATCCAGGCTTATCACTACATACCACCAGGCTTATCACTACATACATCCAGGCTTATCACTACATACCACCAGGCTTATCACTACATACATCCAGGCTTATCACTACATACATCCAGGCTTATCACTACATACATCCAGGCTTATCACTACATATATCCAGTCTTATCACTACATACATCCAGTCTTATCACTACATACCACCAGGCTTATCACTACATACATCCAGGCTTATCACTACATACATCCAGGCTTATCACTACATACAAACGGGCTCATCCCTACATACATCCAGGCTTATCACTACATACATCCGATCTTATCACTACATACATCCGGTCTTATCACTACATACACCCAATCTTATCATTACATACATCCAGGCTTATCACTACATACATCCAGGCTTATCACTACATACATCCAGTCTTATCACTACATACATCCAGTCTTATCACTACATATATCCAGTCTTATCACTACATATATCCAGTCTTATCACTACATACATCCAGTCTTATCACTACATACATCCAGTTTTATCACTACATATATCCAGTCTTATCACTACATGCATCCAGTCTTATCACTATATACATCCAGGCTTATCACTACATACATCCAGGCTTTTTACTACATACATCCAGTCTTATCACTACATATATCCAGTCTTATCACTACATACATCCAGTCTTATCACTACATACATCCAGTCTTATCACTACATACATCCAGGCTTATCACTACATACATCCAGGCTTATCACTACATGCATCCAGTCTTATCACTACATACATCCAGTCTTATCACTACATACATCCAGGCAAACATTGAGATAAATGCCGCTTTTGGTTCAGATCTTAACCCCACGAGCAACATCCTTGACCTGTGGGTATTTTTCTTGTTCAATGAAAGAAATCTCGACCACGATGTTTTACCGGGAAATTACGCCATGTCTATTTTTATCATTTATGGTAGTTTAAAATTACAAACTCCTGACAATGGAACAGAATAATATGACTTTAACTGTTTTTTTAAAGTAGTTCATGACAGTTTCAGAGATGAACCATTTAAATCAGCTTGTTTTCTCCTCTAAAGTCACAATCCCGAAACAAAAAAAAACTGTAGTTGTGTTCGGCAGATATGTAATTTAACACCCTGGTGTGCAAGATAGCGAAGTTTATTAATGCGCTGTTCTTTCATGGTCAGGCGGCTGCTCGTTCTAGGAGTCCGTGGTTCAACTCCCTTATAATTTTCTTTCTCTCACATCTAAAAGTGCTTCGCCTATGATTTTTTTTCAAGATGTAACCATTCAAAATTATGTTCTGTTATTTTATCCCCCCCCCACCCCGAGAACAGGCGTGGTCGGGTTGGCTGAGTGGTCGGGTTGGCTGAGTGGTTGGGTGCTCGGTTTACTAATCCGGTGGTACCTGGTTCAGTCCCATTAAGTGGGACTTTTTTTTTTAAACACATCAAAAGCGTCAATTTCTGCAACGTTTAGTCCTGCCACTTTCTTAGGACTGTTTCAACAAAGAGTAAGTAAAATCATAGACTGACAGAGAGAGAGAGAGAGAGAGAGAGAGAGAGAGTTAAAAGAAAATAACAAGTCTTCATGTACACCCATGGAGAGAAAGAGAAGCCAATGCCAAAACAAATTAATGTACATCCCCAGAGTGAGAGGAAGTATGGGAGAGGAAGAGAAAGAGAGAGCATGAGAGGGAGAGAGAGAGAGAAGAAGTACTACAAGAAAGTACTAGTAGAGAGATAGGAAGGGAAAAAAAAATACCGAACTGTTTTTGATTTGGAAGAACAAATTTAAAAAAAACCAAATAAATGAATAATTTAAAAAAAACACACACACATACACACAAGTGTCACGTGATGACAGCGACAAACATTACTCTTACGAAAAAAAAAAAGCAGAGTGTTTTAACCTTAATGATGATTCCCCCTCCCCCGGTTTTCTATTCCTGCTGGTGATGAGACAATACTGTGGTTTATATTTCCCTCTATACAATCCCTGTGGCGTGTCCTAAACATACAGACAAAAGGGATTGTAACGGCAGAAAAGATCAGATTTACTGTCCACGTCACTGGCTGACCTATACCGAGGAGTCGAACACGGGAATACACTCCATCGGTATTGTCAAGTTTTAGGAAGTATAGAACCAGCTGACGGCGCCCGATATGTTGGTCGTGATCAATGGGTGAAGAAACTAGCTATGGCCTATCAAAGATGACGGGAGAAGAAATGAAAGTATGCTTCTTTTTATTTTTTTAACTTAAAAACTATGTAAGCTTTACTGAAATATAAAATGTCCTTTATGGTCACTTTTTTTTCTTTCTAATGACTGCCTCTATTTTTCATTTTTCTTTACAGGACCAGTGAACCTGTGCGTGGTAGGATGATGATGATGATGATGATGATGATGATAATGATGATTCGTAATATTAAGAAGAAAACTGGTTAATCAGAAGCTTCCACGAGTTAAGCTTGGTTAAAGAGAGAGCAAACGATATTGCCTAGCCATAAGAAGTTAAAAATTTTACAAAAATGTGTGAAGTTAAATCTTGGACAAAGACAACAATAACAAAAATCAATCCTTTAATAAGGCCACACGCAGTCAAAATTTTTATAAAGATGGAAGAAGGAAGATCTTTGATAAATTCACAAGATGTTAAACCTTAGGCAAAGATTTTAAAAGTTAAATCTTGGATATAGATATTTTTTTAAACAAATCTTTAATAAGGCCACAATAAGTTAAATCTTAGACAAAGATACAAGCAGGCGGACTTCTGAGAAGTCCAAAAGAAGTTAAACCTTTAACAAAGCCACAGAAAGTTAAGTCTTCCACAGAGTCACAAGAAGTTAAACCTTTAACAAAGACACAGAAAGTCAAATCTTTGATAAAAGTCGCACGAAGTTAAACCTTGGACAAAGACATGTGAAATTAAACCTTAGTCAAAGGCGCGCGCGCACACACACACACACACACAGTCAGACATTTGATATAAAGCCATAAACAGTCAAACCCTTTACATAAAAAAATGAAGACAGATACTTAACTGCATACATCATAAAGTTCTTCTAAAACTGGAGAAACTGGAGAAATGAACAACCTTCCATGAGTAAGAAAAGAGAGGTTATAACTTCTACAAAGAAAATTTCTTGGCTTAATGAAGCTCCATACAGCTGTAACCTTCTGAATCACACGGACAATGCTGCCCAAATGATCTGTATTATAACACTGTCGAATATGGACAAAGCAAGGATAAACTACAGCGATATCTGCAGCACACGGCGCATTCCCGGTTCAGATGATCATTTCATACAAGAGAAACGAAGAAAAAAAATTCTTAGTTCTCATCTTTCTCGTTCTCTGTAGCGATTTTTTCTTCTTTAACTTCGCTCCTCTAATATCAGAATCTTAGTTTTTAAAAAGTCCAGTTTTAATCATCATCATCATAACATTTCACTCCCTTGAGAGCATAGGCCACGGATAAAGACGTTCCCTGTTCTTGGAAATATTCTCTGTTTCTTTCCATGTGCATTCCTTGTCTCTGAGCACTGTCATACTTTCTCTTCTCCAAGTAAGTCCAGGTCTTCCTCGTTTTCTATTTCCTTCAGGATTCCATGTCTGTGCCTGTCTTGCTATGCTCGTGTCGGGTTTCCTCAGAGTGTGGCCAATCCACCTCCATTTCCTAGACATGATTTGTAGGTTCGTAGGTTCTTGTCCTGCCCTTTTCCAGACCTCCTCGTTCTTGATCTTGTCCAGCCACTTGACGCAATTTTACTCTGCAGATATGTAATATAACGTTGCTGATGTGTAAATTTCTTTGCATTAAGATAAAAGTTTTGCTATTCACTGTTCTTACGGACTGACATAATTAGTTTTTTCCATTCATTTTTGTTTTGTGGATAGTAATACTGTGTCATCAACATATCTAATCTCTGGTATTTCATAGCCTCCAATTTTTTATGACATCGTAATATTCTTTGTCTACATCCTCTCTAACATTCTTCATTATATTTTCAGTATACAAGTTAAATAAATAAGGCGACTATATACAACCCTGACAGGATCCTTTGTTTAATGTCAAACCAAGTTGTTGTTTCACCATTTATTCTTACTGCTGCCTGTTGGTCTAGATACAGCAGTTATATAAAATATATAAAATAAGATTTTTAAGGGCATGCATCTTTCCATCGCAACATATGCCTGTGAGGCTTGGACACTTAACAAAACAGCTGAGAAACACATACATGCCTTTCAGTGTAAATGCTACAGAAAAGTCCTTCAAATATCGTGGACACAAAAAAGAACAAATATATCCATACTACAAGAATTTAATATTGAAGAAGCTTGGCTAATAAGAAAGATTAAATAGAGAAAACTTAAATATTTTGGACACATTAAACGTCGTGATAATTTAGAGAAGACCGTATTGGAAGGGTACATAATGGGAAAAAGAAATAGAGGAAGACCAAGGCGAAGATGGCTGCAAGACAACATTGATGATCTGTAAATGTATCTTGCTTACAGCTGAGACGTCTGCAGGAGAGCTGTTAGGGAGGCATAAGGGACATGCAGATGACTGACTGACTGACTGACTGACTGATGTGTAAAAAAACTGCTGATTCCATGTCGCTGATACAAAGTAATGTAGTGTCTAACGAAGCGATCATCTTCATGTATCATTAAGCGGCCTCGGTTCTGTAGCATTTTTTCCCTTCAATTCTCGATAAGATGAGGGGAGGTAATGCAAGATGAAATACCTTATCACGTTATCCGATTTATAGGCCGTATTCAAAGCCATTTGGTGGGAAAAGGTCAAAAAGAACTAGACAGAATATAGAGCTTGGCTTTCAACTCCCGCACCTTTAAACCACCCACACCCCCCCCCCTTTTTCACGATCCGAATCCTCTTTTTTTACCCCAGGTTGAGCAGAAATTCTCCCTTGCATATTAAATTATCATCCAGACAGGATTTTCAACATTATGCATTCTTTTACTGTGTTAATTCCTCTCCTAAAACTTTTAAAAAGTCCTTCCCTTACACTTGGAAGTCATTTCCTAATACTTGAAAGTCCTCATCTAACATTTGAAAGTTCTCACCTTACACTGGAAAGTCTTCCCCTTATATTAATAAATTCTCCTTTTATACTTGAAAGTCTTCCCCCCTGAAAGAGCCACCTGCTTTCTTGTTAATAATCACTGATTATTTCTTCTTCTTTTCTTCTTACATCCAGTTTCGTATAATCAGGTATCTAAACAGGGAGTCGGGTTGTCTCCATGAATCCTGCTGTCAGCAGGAGGAGCTCGAATTAACTCCAGAATTTGTCCTCCCTTTTTCCCTCTCGGGACCATACCTGGGCTCTAATTATGATGTGTTCTCTGATACAGATTTAAGACCCCCCCTTCCCTCCCAAAAAATGCGAAGAAAAAGAACACACCATTAAACACAAATAACTCAGATGTTAACATTGAATCTTGCAGCGATTGCTAAACAGAGCTCATATTGTCGATGAAAATCCGTGAACACACGCTCATCGAACTTGATGAGGATTGGGGAAATACAGGCCTTCCCGAACTCTTAGACAGACTTTTCTTTAACAGACTCTCACCACCAGGTCAGTGCATGACCAGTCTTTCAGGCCGGGGTTAGCGGTGCAACGGTTCAACCAGAGAACACAGTTAAGACAGGTAGGACCAATGATCGAGCTAGGACTGTCTGAAACCGGTTTAGTTGTACCTGCTTTTTCATCTTTCCAAATACCGGTTTTATCAATACAACATTCGCTACTTTATACTTTTTTTTCTATGTAAAACACACTTTACAAACATCCATGAAAAGTACATTTTCGTGTAATTTTTTTTAAATTCTTATTTTCGGAGAGAACTTTACTGACACGCTGAAGCAAAGTCTAAACTGGCTAATTCTCCTCCATGCAAGTTCAGCATCATCGCCCTGGGCCGATTATTCTCCAACAGATATCGCTGGTTGCTTTTTACTCAGTTTTTTTAAATACAGTAAACCGGTTACGGTAAGCGATGACCTGTAAAAGTTTCGATTTTCTCTCGTTTTGAATCGGTAATCTACCGGTAATTGTCGGTTAACGCGATCACTGGGTGGTCTTCCTTCCTGCTGATATATAAGTTCTCTCTCTCTCTCTCACACATATACCCTCTCTCTCTCTCTCTCATACACACCCTCTCACACACACACCCTCTCTCTCACACACACCCTCTCTCTCACACGCACCCTCTCCCTCACACATATAGACCCTCTCTCTCTCCCCCTCTCTCACACACCTTCTAGCTCTCACACACACCCTCTCTCTCACACACCCTCTCTCTGTGACTCACACACATTCTCTCTCTCACACCCTCTCTCTCTCTCTGACTCACACACATTCTCTCTCACACCCTCTCTCTCTGACTCACACACGCCCTCTCCCTCATTCTCCATTCCTCTCACCCTCTCTCTCGCGCACATCCCTTGTCTTTTCTCACACACTCTCTCTCTCCAACACACACCCTCTTTCTCTCATTCTCTCGTCCTCTTACCCTCTCTCTCACACACACCCTCTCTCTCTCTCACACACACTCTCTCTCACACACCCTCTCTCTTTCATTTTTTCGTCCTCTCTTTCTCACACACACCCTTTCTCTCTCACACACACACCCTCTCTCACACACACCCTCTTTCTCACACACACACCCCCTCTCTCTCTCATTCTCTCGTTCTCTCACCCTCTCTCACACACACCCCCTCTCTCTCTCTCATTCTCTCGTTCTCTCACCCTCTCTCACACACACCCTCTCTCTCTCCCTTTCTCTCTCTCCCTTTCTCTCTCTCTCTGTCTCGTACTCTTGCCCTCATTCTCTCGCGACTTTTATTTTTCTTTAATCTGCGTGCTTCGTCTGAATTTTGGAAGTTTTCCCCTTTCTTTACGTTTCCTTCCAGTTTTCCTGGCCATGAACCTTCATTTTCCGGTTGACTTGTCCTGTCACGATGAACATTTGGAAACAGAATTGGGGAAATAAAGTATTTTTATTCTGAAAATGAGCATCATCAGATGATAATTCGCCCCTCCTCCCCTACCGTCTTGCACAACCTGATTTTAAATTCAAAACATCTACAATATCTCTAATATTGCACACAATCGAGAGCCCCTAAATGACCCTTCGATGGCCTCAATGTGACTATTGGTTGAATTCTAACCTTTGGGAATTGATGAAAAGCCCAAATGGTGAATATATGGCATATACAGGCTCTATGCAATGTCGGCTCAAAGGTCGTTCGTGAAAATAGTGAGTAATTTATTCACGATGTCTCCATTTTGGGGTGACTCTATTTATCCTGTTTAGCATGATATTTTAAACAGTTTTTACAAAAAGTTATATATTTCTTTATTCCAGCCAGTGCATCTCCTCTGTGGGGACCCGTAGTTGATGAAAACAGAATGGCCTAGTCAATAATTAAGCTGGGACAGGCGGGAAAATTCCTCACGGACGCACTGCCCCAGTCTTCTTTCTGATACAGTGCATCCCTAAGATGACAGCGAAAGATGAGACAAGTTCTATGATGGCTGAATCAGTTTTTCTTCTGTCTTGACGTTTATAGTTGATGTCATCATAACTCTCTCCCAATTCTTTCATCCTACATCGCCTTGGTAGACCCGTGGTTAGAGCGCTGGTCTATCCCCCGTCCTCACTGTGACCCAGCTGTATCACATGGGTACCCCTGGTCTCCTCTAGGTCCGTGGAGGGAAAGAAGGGAAAGAAGTCGTGATGCTGGCTACATCGAGATGACTTGAGCTAACTGGCGCTAGAACCACTTCCCCTACCTCCTTCTATAGAATAATACGCGCTAGATCCACATCCGCTATCTCCCTGTATAGAATAATAGGCGCTAGAACCATGTCTCCTATCTCCCTGTATAGAATAATAGGCGCTAGAACCATGTCTCCTATCTCCCTGTATAGAATAATAGGCCCTAGAGCCATGTCCCCTATCTCCCTGTATAGAATAATAGGCGCTAGAATCACGTCTCCTATCTCCCTGTATAGAATAATACGCCCTAGAACCACTTCCCCTGTCTCCTTGTATAGAATAATAGGCGCTAGAACCACGTCCCCTATCTCCCTGTATAGAATAATAGGCGCTAGAACCATGTCTCCTATCTCCCTGTATAGAATAATAGGTCCTAGAACCATGTCCCCTATCTCCCTGTATAGAATAATAGGCACCAGAACCACGTCCCCTACCTCCCTGTATAGAATAATAGGCGCTAGAACCACATCTCCTATCTCCCTGTATAGAATAATAGCGATACAGTTTTCATCATAATGATAAAATAAGACGTTTTGAAGAAAAAAAAAGATACGTTATTTAGTCCTATTCGTCCATGAAATTTGCGTGCATTCAGGGCTTCTTTATGTCTGAGAGGAACACAAAACACCAGCCACGCAGTCAGGCCCTGTGATTTTAACTAGGACAAAGAACAAGAATTTTAATGAAACTAAACGAAACAAATAATGATTATTTGTCCGAGAGACTGCTCATTCTGGAACTAGTGAAATGTATCGGCAGCGCCGGTAATTCTAGTGCAGATTGAAACGTATAGAGGTCAAAACGATTCATTTGATCCACGAGATGTGCTCGATGGCTTGCCCAGGCTGATCAGGTCATGCGATGTTTTCCTAGCGTCCATTACGAGAACTTTGCTATTGATTCCTGGTTTGGCAGGACAAGAGCAAACAGGAATCTGCCTTGAACTGTTTTTGTTGTTGTTGTTGTTGTTGTTGTTCGTCCCGGAAAATAGGTCGACATAAAGATCTCAGGCAGTGATTGCGCATCTTTATTTGTTTTTATTCTTTCTTTCAGGGTGTGTTATTTGAAAACCCTGTCTCTGGTTTGTACTAGTGTTCTCTAAACTAAACATTCTTTGTTCTTTACAACGTGGCGTAAGCTGACCTTCTTCTCCAAGTTCACACTCCGGACACTCAAATCTGTGAGGGATGGTCTGAAGGGGATGGGGGGGGGGTGCAGAGACTTAAATTTAAGGTTAAACCCTAAAAATTTTAAGCAGTAGGCTTAGGTTTACTTTACTTGCAAATGTGCCAGTAAGGCCTATTTGTTGTACTTCGCTGCAGGGTGAATTTTCGTCACAAAAAGCAACATTTCCACCACGATAATGATAAAATTCTGGGTATTTCTTAACTAGCAGAGATCAAAAATGAGGATAAAGGACAATATAAGAAACCTTTTTTTTTAAATCGAGGACATTTTGTATGTGTCAGTGAAAATTAACAACAAAACATTAACTCCTGATAACCTGCCATTATCGGCATGTATTGAGTAAAAAAAAAAACATGTCAAGGTAAAGTTCATCAAACATGATTACAAATCTCTGTATTTTAAAGTGTCAAGATTGACCTTTCATATACACCAACAATCTACGTCATAATTAAATTAAGGGCTTTAATCAGTTAATCAAAATATCAAATTTATCACGGATTATATCCCTTAGATAGAATAAAGAACAGAATTAAAGAATTATGTTACAGATAGGGACAGACAGAACTACGAAAATAAGATTTTAAAGGGCATGCATCTTTCCCATCCCGACATATGTCTGTGAGATCTGGACAATTAACAAAACAGCTGAGAGACAAATGAATGTTTTTCAATGTAAATGCTACAGAAGAGTCCTTCAAATATCATGGACACAAAAAGAACAAATATATCCATACCACAAGAACTTAATATTGAAGAAGGCTGGCTAGTAAAAAGAATAAAACAGAGAAAACTTAAATATTTTGCACACGTTAAACGTCATGATAGTCTAAAGAAGACCGTCTTGGAAGGATACATAATAGGAAAAAGAAAGAGAGGACGACCAAGGCGAAGATGGCTGCAAGATATCGTTGATAATCTACAAATTGACGCATCAGCAGCAGGCCATCTTGTTTACAACCGAGAGGCCTACAGGAGAGCTGTTAGGGAGGCAAAGTTCTGCAAAGAACATGCAAATGACTGACTGAGTGACTGACTGACTGACTGACTGACTGACTGACTGACTATTGTAGGTAGCTGGGTAAAGGAGCCAGAACACAAAGTAAAATGACAGCTGATAAACTTAACACCTAGATACAAACACAAAATTAATTATCTATCTATCTATCTATCTATCTATCTATCTATCTATCTATCTATCTATCTATCTATCTATCTATCTATCTATCTATCTATCTATCTATCTGTCTGTCTGTCTATCTGTCTCTATTTGTTATACAGCTGTCTGTTTTTCTGTCTGTCTGTCTGTCTGTCTCTATTTGTTATACAGCTGTCTGTCTGTTTGTCTGTCTGTCCGAAAAGACGAGGAGAATAGAAAAATAAGAAAAGTGACAACATTATCATCATTGTAATACACCAGGAAGTGAAAGAGGAACCAAGAAAAATAAGAAGAAAACATTGCCATTTGGGGGGAGGGGGTGGCTGGAAGGGTCTAAACTACAGCTCCACAATTTTAACCCAAACATACCACAAAGGTATAGATAACGGCAACTATGGGATATTCTCGTCTTTCTGTGATGCCGAAACTGCACTGAACATGAACATGGGACCTTTACAGCACTCACCCTTCCCCTCCACACACACACACACTCCACATCCAGCTCCAAGTGACAACAGAATGTCATCTTGTTTCGACACATGTAGTCAAGCACTTATCATAAGTGCAGAAACTGTCGTAAATGTCAGGTGGATGTCATGATGTTGTTCATGGAAGCTGTGTTTTGAAAGTATGCAATTTACTCACATGTGTGTATGTGTGTGTGCTGGCGGGCGCTCACTGACATAAACGGTGGGACTAGACGCATGCTGATACTTCAGTGACTCCGCGCAGACCTCAGAAAACTAACATCTGAGCCCGGGGAGTGAGCTCCTTTGAAAGTGGGTGAGTTCGAGTTATCCTCAGTTTTTATGAAACAAAACAAAATGTTCCCTGTATAGTCTCTATACATCAGCTTACACAGACAAACAAGACATACTGACGGACAGACAGACAGACAGACAGACAGATAGATAGATAGATAGATAGATAGATAGATAGATAGATAGATAGATAGATAGATAGATAGATAGATAGATAGATAGATAGATAGATAGAAGTTTTAAAACCGAGTAGAATAATAGTACTAACTGTTCTAGACATCAGCATCATCATCAGTAACATCAGCAGCAACAGCAAATGTCATCACTGCCTCTTATTTTTCTCTAGCGTTAACTTCCTTGTAACATTTTTTTTCGCCATCTTTAAGGTCAAAACTAGGAAGAAAGTCACCGGCGGATCTCATAATCAACGCAAAAGACAGGGAATTGTGGACAGAAACGATGGCCTACGCCACGCTGTCTGGCACTTAGATTAAGGTCAAAACTAAAAAGAAAAAAGGCGTAAATAAACGCTAATTATTAAAAGGATAAAATCATCATATTTTGCTCCCTATCTTCATCACATAACATCACATAACAACAAATAACAAAGAAACCCTAAACCCGCCCAAACAGAGAGAGGGTTAAACAATTTTTTAATAATAATAATAATAATAATTAAACGATTATTCTTTCTGACGTTTTTATGACAGATTTTAAAGATTCGGTTCCGAACAGGAGAAGATAGCTTCCCAGAATTCTTGTCTATGCCTCGGACTAGAAATCGACCAGAGAATGCTGGCTTTTAAGGGAAAACTGGCTATATTTAAATAACTTGCAGTTTTGTAGTTTGTCTGTTTAACCTTTCGTATCGCGTAGTCTTCTCTTAAAGCAGTAACGTTTGGAAAATAAACTTTAGGTGTGTCTGTAGAAAGTAATTTGAGCACTAAGAGATAACAAAACCCAGCAGAAACTAAAGATGAATGGGTATTTCTGAGATACCTTCCACTGTTAAACATCGCGGAGAAAAGGGCAAGAGGTTGACCCGGTTTCTCAGGACCAGCTCTATAATGTGTTAAGTCAGGTTCAGCCAGCCCGGTACTTTTTAGCTATCTGACAACCAAGGCCTATCCAAGCAAACGACACACCAATGTCCTCACGACAGCCAAGCAAGACAAGTGTCTGGCCAGGCCAATCTACATTATTCTTTCTGTGGCAGTCAGGTATATAATATGTCTGGCCAGGCCAACCTACATTACTCTTTTTGTGGCAGTCAGATATAGATAATGTCTGGCCAGCCAACTTACATTACTCTTTCTGTGGCAGTCAGATATAGATAATGTCTGGCCAGGCCAACTTACATTACTCTTTCTGTGGCAGTCAGGTATAACAATGTCTGGCCAGGCCAAACTGCACTACTCTTTTTGTGACAGTCAGGTATTCTGGTTTTCAAGGCGGTGGATATTGGCCGGAAGCATTGCACATTTTTTTAAGCTTCACTTCTGGTCTGTAAGCCACCGTAACTCGCTTCTTGTCTATAAGCCACCGTAACTCACTTCTGGTCTGTAAGCCACCGTAACTCACTTCTGGTCTGTAAGCCACCGTAACTCACTTCTGGTCTGTAAGCCACCGTAACTCACTTCTGGTCTGTAAGCCACCGTAACTCACTTCTGGTCTGTAAGCCACGGTAACCCGCTTCTGATTCTATAAGCCAACGTAACTCACTCCTCATCTGGAAGATACATCAACTTATTCACAGCATCAGCTGCAAAGATCATCCTACATTTAGTTCCACACACATACGCGCACACATGCACACACATACATACACACAAACACACACACACGGGCATACGCGCACACGTGCATATACATACACACGCAAACACACATGCACATACACATACACACACGCAAACACACGCACACACACAGAGGAGGAGAGAACAAAAACCAAAAAAATACTACATTTGCTTTATAAATAATTTTTTTTTTAGTGTTTCTAAAATTAACTCTTGTTTAATTTTATGCTTCTGTCAGAAAAAAAAAATTATTAAAATAAAAATAACACTACAGCCCAAACCGTTAGTCTGTGAATACTTGACATATCTCTCTCTATATATATGAAAGATTTAAGAATATTACTAAGATGAACTATTTTATACTGGCTGTTGCCGGCAATCTGACTTAAGACAGAAAGATAGCCCTCTCTCTGAAGAGTGTAATAACCCGAGCTTTGTCTGAGGGACAACGTGTCATTACATCCTACACTTTGAAGAAATTCATCCCTCTTGCACGGACTGGCCTGCTCGAGTTGACCCGCGCACGAAAGCCGGGTGGGAACTGATCGGGTGTGGTATTATCATTCCAGCATTTAAATGTAGTTCCTCGATAGAATGTCAGGACCAGAAAGGGTCTGGTACGGACGATGCTAATGTATCTTGGGAATAAAGTGGCTTCCGGTGAGAAGTCATCAAAAGACCGGTGTATGATCAACTGGTGGCTGTGTTTGACGTATCCATGCACCCTACTGTGTACAGCGTGTCCGTAAAATCATGGTACGGTTTGAAAATTGTTTGTTTCTATAGCTATCAGCCAGTCAGTCATTTGCATGTCCCTTGCGGAACTTTGCCTCCCTAACAGCTCTCCTGTGGGCCTATCGGTTGTGAGCAAGATGTCCTGCTGCTGATGCATCCATTCGCAGATCATCAATGATGTCTTGTAACCATCTTCGCCTTGGTCTTCCTCTCTTTCTTTTTCCCATTATGTACCATTCCAAGACCGTCTTCTCTAGATTATCATGTCGTTTAATATGTCCAAAATATTTCAGTTTTCTCTGTTTAATCTCCCTTGCTAGCCATTCTTCTTCAATATTAAGTTCTTGTAGTATGGATATATTTGTTCATTTATGTGTGTCCATGATATCTGAAGGACTTTTCTGTAGCATTTATATTCAAAGGCATTTATGTGTTTCTCAGCTGTTTTGTTAATCGTCCAGGTCTCACAGGCATATATTGCGATGGGAAAGACGCATGCCCTTAAAAAATCTTGTTTTTGCAATTCTGTCTGTTCCTCTCCATCGGCTTCTTTGGTTGTTTTATTTTTTGAATAGCGATAGATAGCCGTACATATTATATATTGAAAATATACACTGAATGAAAGAATAAATCATAAAGTTTTGTTCGACAAGTCTAGCAATTCACAGAGTCAAGTTTGGCAGAGCCAGCCAAAACACACATTTTTTTAAGCTTCACTTCTGGTCTGTAAGCCACCGTAACTCGCTTCTTGTCTATAAGCCACCGTAACTCACTTCTGGTCTGTAAGCCACCGTAACTCACTTCTGGTCTGTAAGCCAGCGTAACTCACTTCTGGTCTGTAAGCCAGCGTAACTCACTTCTGGTCTGTAAGCCAGCGTAACTCACTTCTGGTCTGTAAGCCACCGTAACCCGCTTCTGAATCTGTAAGCCAACGTAACTCACTCCTCATCTGGAAGATACATCAACTTATTCACAGCATCAGCTGCAAAGATCATCCTACATTTAGTTCCACACACATACGCGCACACATGCACACACATACATACACACAAACACACACACACGGGCATACGCGCACACGTGCATACACATACACACGCAAACACACACACGCACACACATGCACATACACATACACACACGCAAACACACGTACACACACAGAGGAGGAGAGAACAAAAACCAAAAAAATACTACATTTGCTTTATAAATAATTTTTTTTTTAGTGTTTCTAAAATTAACTCTTGTTTAATGTTATGCTTCTGTCAGAAAAAAAAATATTAAAATAAAAAGAAAACTACAGCCCAAAGTGTTAGTCTGTGAATACTTGACATATCTCTCTCTATTTATATGAAAGATTTAAGAATATTACTAAGATGAACTATTTTATACTGGCTGTTGCCGGCAATCTGACTTAAGACAGAAAGATAGCCCTCTCTCTGAAGAGTGTAATAACCCGAGCTTTGTCTGAGGGACAACGTGTCATTACATCCTACACTTTGAAGAAATTCATCCCTCTTGCACGGACTGGCCTGCTCGAGTTGACCCGCGCACGAAAGCCGGGTGGGAACTGATCGGGTATGGTATTATCGTTCCAGCATTTAAATGTAGTTCCTCGATAGAATGTCAGGACCAGAAAGGGTCTGGTACGGACGATGCTAATGTATCTTGGGAATAAAGTGGCTTCCGGTGAGAAGTCATCAAAAGACCGGTGTATGATCAACTGGTGGCTGTGTTTGACGTATCCATGCACCCTACTGTGTACAGCGTGTCCGTAAAATCATGGTACGGTTTGAAAATTGTTTGTTTCTATAGCTATCAGCCAGTCAGTCATTTGCATATCCCTTGCGGAACTTTGCCTCCCTAACAGCTCTCCTGTGGACCTATCGGTTGTGAGCAAGATGTCCTGCTGCTGATGCATCCATTCGCAGATCATCAATGATATCTTGCAACCATCTTCGCCTTGGTCTTCCTCTCTTTCTTTTTCCCATTATGTACCCTTCCGAGACGGTCTTCTTTAAATTATCATGTCGTTTAATATGTCCAAAATATCGTAAGTTTTCTCTGTTTAATCTTCCTTGCTAGCCATTCTTCTTCAATATTAAGTTCTTGTAGTATGGATATATTTGTTCATTTTTGTGTGTCCATGATATCTGAAGGACTTTTCTGTAGCATTTATATTCAAAGGCATTTATGTGTTTCTCAGCTGTTTTGTTAATCGTCCAGGTCTCACAGGCATATATTGCGATGGGAAAGACGCATGCCCTTAAAAATCTTGTTTTTGCAATTCTGTCTGTTCCTCTCCACGGCTTCTCTGGTTGTTTTATTTTTTGAATAGCGATAGATAGCCGTACATATTATATATTGAAAATATACACTGAATGAAAGAATAAATCATAAAATTTTGTTCGACAAGTCTAGCAATTCACAGAGTCAAGTTTGGCAGAGCCAGCCAAAACACACAATGAGTCTTCCTCTGCGTTGGTTATTCATCATGGAATGATACGTCACACTTTAGCGGAATGACGTCTTGTACCGCGTCACCGTCTGGTGAATAATCTGTTTTCCCGAAACCAAATGCACAAATACAAAGAATTATATATATATATATATATATATATATATATAATATATATATATATATATATATATATATATATATATATAAGAAGAAGTCAATAAATTTGCATACCTTGGCAGCTACATAGACCAGGATGGTGACACCAGAAAGGAAGATTTAGAACTGCAAAAGCAGCATTAATCTTCAAGAATCTTGATAACATATGGAATTCAGAAGTTATAAGCACAAAAACCAAGTTAAGACTATTCAATTCAAATGTAATATCAACCCTCATTAATGCATGCGAAAGCATTAGAAAACTAAAGAAATTAGACTCTTTTGAAAACAAATGCTTAAGGGAGATACTCGGCATCAAGTGGAACGAATTCAAAAACAATGCAGAGATAAGACAGATGACTGAACAACAACCAGTCTCATGGGTGATCAGGAAAAGGAGACTGACATATGTTGGTCGCTTGATGAGAAGAAACGATCAGAGAATCCCAAAATACCCTATCATGTGGTACACAAGAGGCCAAAGAAAAAGAGGCAGACCACGTGAAACTCTGAAGAGAACCATGATAAGTAAGGCCAAATTAATAGCCATAAAATCCTTTGATGAGGTTGAAAAGCTCGCTGAAAACAGGAAAAATTGGCGAACTACCTTGCGAGCCCTATGTGACGTTTAACGGCACGGGAAGGATATATATATATATATATATATATATATATATATATATCAGTATCATGGCTTTGCTACATTTAGCTCTGATACGTTATGAGTATTAAACTCTGCCATGATTTTACAGACAGACTATTCTTGCCAAAGGTTCATGGAAGCTAGCGGAACGCATGTCCCTGTAGGGGTCACACCTTTTGTTGCTGGGCAGAAAGCCGTCTCTGATTATGAGAGATGACATTATACATAATTTCACACGTTACAATCAGACCCCCCCCCCCCCCAACAAAAAAAACAGGTTAAAAAGATTTAGCGCTACAGCACATGCGTGCTCTGACCTGCTCTTGAGAGGAGAGAGATCTCAGCACTGCTCACGCACACCACAGCGCCATCGGATAACCAGTGCCACGTAACCGTCTTCTGGATAAAAGAGCATGTCAGTGTAGCAACAATAAACGTGTAATATTGTCTTTGTCACCATCATAATCATCATCCTCATTATATTTTCAGTATACAAGTTAAATAAGTAGGGTGACAATATGCACCCCTGACGGACCCCTTGTTTTATGTCAAACCAACTTGTTGTTTCACCATTTATTCTTACTGCTGCTTGTTGGTCTAAATACAGCAGTGATGTTAATTGTATCAAATGTGTTGGAAATCCCATTTTTTCCATTATTTCCCAAAGTTTCTGGTGTTGTACACAATCAAATGCCTTTGAGTAGTCTATAAAGGATAAATATAGATTCACATTAAACTCCCTGCATTTCTCTATTATTAATCTTAGATTGAATATATGATCTCTTGATCCTCTTCCTTGCCTGAAGCCAGCTTGGACCATATTGACTTCTTCTTCTATTTTCTTTCGAAGTCTACCCATTATGATTTTTAACAGAATTTTACTGGCATGACTAATCAGGGCAACAGTTCTGTAGTTGGTGCATAATTTCAGGTTACCCTTTTTTGGCAGTGGTATGAATACAGTTCTTTTCCATTCTTTTGGCCAAATACCTGAATGCCATATCTTTTTACATAGTGCATGATAGATTGTTGCACACTCCTTTCCTCCTGCTTTAATAAATTCAGCGGTTATCTCATCACATCCTGGTGATTTACCATTTTTCAGACTCTTTATTGCCCATAAAACTTCTTATATATATATATATATATAAAAGAAGAAGTCAATAAATTTGCATACCTTGGCAGCTACATAAACCAGGAAGGTGACACCAGAAAGGAAGATTTAGAACTGCAAAAGCAGCATTAATCTTCAAGAATCTTGAGAACATATGGAATTCAGAAGTTATAAGCACAAAAACCAAGTTAAGACTATTCAATTCAAATGTAATATCAACCCTCATTAATGCATGCGAAAGCATTAGAAAACTAAAGAAATTAGACTCTTTTGAAAACAAATGCTTAAGGGAAATACTCGGCATCAAGTGGAATGAATTCAAGAACAATGCAGAGATACGACAGATGACTGAACAACAACCAGTCTCATGGGTGATCAGGAAAAGGAGATTGACATATGTTGGTCGCTTGATGAGAAGAAACGATCAGAGAATCCCAAAATACGCTATCATGTGGTACACAAGAGGCCAAAGAAAAAGAGGCAGACCACGTGAAACTCTGAAGAGAACCATGATAAGTAAGGTCAAATTAATAGCCATAAAATCCTTTGATGAGGTTGAAAAGCTCGCCGAAAACAGTAAAAATTGGCGAACTACCTTGCGAGCCCTATGTGACGTTTAACGACACGGGAAAGATATATATATATATATATATATGTCAGTATCATGGCTTTGCTACGTTTAGCTCTGATACGTTATGAGTATTAAACTCTGCCATGATTTTACAGACAAACTATTCTTGCCAAAGGTTCATGGAAGCTAGCGGAACGCATGTCCCTGTAGGGGTTACACCTTTTGTTGCTGGGCAGAAAGCCGTCTCTGATTATGAGAGATGACATTATACATAATTTCATACGTTACAATCAGACCCCCCCCCCCCCAAGAAAAAAAAACACGTTAAAAAGATGTAGCGCTACAGGACTTAGAACAAATCCATGCGTGCTCTGACCTGCTCTTGAGAGGAGAGAGATCTCAGCACTGCTCACGCACACCACAGCGCCATCGGATAACCAGTGCCACGTAACCGTCTTCTGGATAAAAGAGCATGTCAGTGTAGCAACAATAAACGTGCAATATTGTGTCACCATCATAATCATCATCATCATCATCATCATTTCAATCCGTCTCCCCACGGAAGGTTGGCTGCAATGAATCTCCACTCTGATCTGTTTCTTGTCTTCTTAGAACACTCGGCCAAGCTTGTCACCGTCCATCTATTGATGTTGCCCACCCATCTATATCGCTGTAGTCTTCTTGTTCTTTTCCTTCGATCTTGCCTTCAAGAAGGGTCTTAAGTATAGTATTGTGCCTTTCGACATATCAAAAATATCTTAGCTCTCTTGTTTTTATGATTTTCAATATTTCTCATTTCACTTCTAGCTGGTTCTGCACTTCGTTGTTTGTTTTCTTTTTCTGTCCATGGAATATGTCCTATTCCTCTGTATATCCACATTTCAAGTGCCTCGATTTTCTTTTCTGTTGTCTTATTTAAATCTAGAGAAGACCGTCTTTGGAAGGGTACAAAAAGGGAAAAAGAAAGAGAGGAAGACAAAGGCGAAGATGGATGCAAGATATCGTTGATGGTCTGCAATGGATGCATCAGCAGCAGGCCATCTTGCTCACAACCGAGAGGCCTACAGGAGTGCTGTTAGGGGGGCAAAGTTCCGCAAGGGACATGCAAATGAATGAACGATGAATGTCTTATTTAAGTCCGAGGCTTCTGTGTCATAAACAAATGTTGAATATATGTAGAATTTGACTATACGCAATCTCAGTTCTGTGATATGTGTTCTGATGCAAGGATACCGTACTGTCTTATTAAACAATAATCTGTATTTCCAGAGATTTTTTCTTTAAATCGGTACCGGGCTCCCAATGTCATAATAATGTTTGTACATGCGGTCACGTAATCTGAGATCAGTCTCTCCATTATAAGGTGTCATACATTTTTTGCACACAGTGGCATATATTACGTTGTGGGACTCGCATATAAATCCCTCTGATGAACAGAAGGCGCCTGGTGCTCGAGAACCGTTACATACTTGAATATGGGAAGCTGGAACCACAATGTTTGAACTCGAAGTTCAGCTATAGTTAGCATTCCCTTTCTCCACTGTTATATTCCCTCTCTGCTAAGCCTTTGCTCGCCTGTAACTTGTATCTGTATTAGATTACAAACTCTCTACCCCAAGCACATACATCTATCCCGCCAACCATTTTCTCGACTTGATTACCATTGTATCTCTCTCTCTCTCTCACACACACACACACACACACACTCTCTCTCTCTCACTCTCTTTCCTCTCTGCTTTTCCCATCCCTTCTTTACCACTAACCTATCACATCTCACAAATCTTCATTTAAACATTCACAATACTCCACCACACCCACTCTCAGAAGCAGCTTCTTTGGAAGTCATAGCTCCCTTTTCTTTCTACTATTTTTCCCTCATTCCTATTGGTATTTCGGAAAGACAGAGGTATACAGAGAGAGAGAATGCTGGATGGAATAACAAGATGAAACAGACAAGGAACACCAACACAGCTTAGTATCAGCACTCGGAGGAGAGAATCCTGGGAAAGCATGACAACCAACGCCAGTGGGCGGGGCAACAGATAGAACGATAGATGTGTTGTATATAATTTCTTTGTTCTGTAGGTTTTTGTATGATTAAGATATAAACTGAAACGTCACAACTGTGCTCGTTAATAAAGCTGTTCGTACTTTTGTTTAAATAGTTTTTAACATGTAGTATTCGCAGCTTTAAAGCAGTGGCTGTGTGTATATTTGTATATTTTACAAGCATGTAATCTTATATATACTTAGAAGCAAAAACTATTTGAGCTTCTAACAATGAATGAGTGCAGATATCAGTGAATTATACTTTTTTTTAAAAAACCCAGAACACTGTCCGATTGAGGAAGGATTAAGTTGTACCGTATACATTTTATAAAACCTGCCAGAGCACTCAAGAGGAATGATTAAGTTACACCGCATACACTCTATAAAACTTACCAGAGCACTCAAGAGGAATGATTAAGTTACACTGTATACACTCTATAAAACTTACCAGAGCACTCAAGAGGAATGATTAAGTTACACCGTATACACTCTATAAAACTTACCAGAGCACTCAAGAGGAATGATTAAGTTACACCGTATACACTCTATAAAACTTACCAGAGCACTCGACGACTCTCAGCTGTTTTCACGAGATCTCCCGCTGTTTCAGTCATCTTGGCTAAGAAGCAGAAAGCCACTTCTATCATCTCTAGACAGAATTTTACTTGCTTAGATTCGTCCGAGTCTTTTAGTTCTATATTGGCAGTGAAGTTTTAAAGACCTCTCTAGTTCTTTCTTCGCCGTGACGCTAATAGTGCCTTCTTCTTTTCTTCTTCTTCTTTCTTCTTCTTCTTCTTCTTCTTCTTCGCGGATAAGTGTTTTTTTTTATAAACTTTTGTTGATGCTTGTATAGTTTTGTTGTTCAAGCGATCTGTGTGGGAACAGAAATATGTCACCGATGGTGTATTTTCATATTTGTGACAGAAAACAGACCTGCACGGAAAATGAATGAGTGAACTTTTATTTTCAAACGGTGAAGAACTGAGGGTGTAAGTAGCTGTCTAAAATCCTGCCCATTATCTCTTTCAACTTTCATTCTGACTCACTGATTCAAATTTAGAATATTAGTAGTTTTATATGCGTAATAGCAGCAATAATAAATATGTAATGAATGATTTTTTACGTATAGCCTCTGTGTAACTCTCGCAGACAGACAGACGGTAGACAAGAGGGGTCAGTGGATAGGCAGACAGAAAGACAGACAGGCAGCCAGGCAGACAGACAGACAGACATACAGATTAGATAGATAGATAGATAGATAGATAGATAGATAGATAGATAGATAGATAGATAGATAGATAGATAGATAGATAGATGGATGGATGGATGGATGGATGGATGGATGGATGAATAGACAGATAGACAGACAGACAGACAGACAGACAGATAGATAGATAGATAGATAGATAGATAGATAGATAGATAGATAGATAGATAGATAGATAGATAGATAGATAGATAGATAGATAGATAGATTCTGATCTTAAGTAGCTTCATAAATCGCCTCTTGAATTGGAACTGAATTCCTCCGAATCTAAAACTGTATTCGGTACCGGCGCCCAGCGACTACTCATATTAAATGGAAGCAATGTACAGCATATACAAGACGCGGTGCTTAGGAATCGTTGGAATTGATGGCAGAAAAGGGTGACAGTGATATAGCGAATACGATTACTGTATCACACAAAGAAAGGAAAAATGTCCACAAAACAGTCTTGATAAATGTCTCCAGACTCTTCACTTCATCGACCTCCTCATGAAGTTTCAGATTTTTCATCGACTGCTCAAACATTTGTTATGTGAATGATATAATGAACTATTTTAGGTTACTTTAATGGCGGCCTCGTTGGCTGTGCAGTTAGGCCCTCAGTCTACTAATCCGATGTTACTGGGTTCAAGTCCCAGTGAGATTTGTTTCTCTCTCTCTCTCCTCTCTCTCTCTCTCTCTCTCTCTCTCTTGGTACCACAACACCAAGATGCCCCCGAGGTCTACCCAACCTCTAAAAATGGGTACCAACGAAATCTGACAAGGTACTTGTACTTGCGCTATCTCCCTGTAACTGCGAGCTGGTGTTCTTTGCAGCCGATGCTGTGAAGGTGTTGAGGTACAGCATCGTATCGGCGTGGAAGCGGGTTATGGCAGTTAATTTTTTTCAGTCCCGCAGTGCAGATAAAAAGCAGAGGGGTGTGCAATGCTTCTTTAGCAGATTCCACCACCATAGAGACTATGGCGATCCCTGCCCTATTAGCCAGGCTAAGCCTGTTACTGGGGGTATCAACGGAGAGGTGGGACAGGGTCTTGGTCAACTATGGTTCGCTAAACCTGACTCTAGCATATCAGCTATGGGACAGAGTCTTCACCCATATCTGAGAAGGTACATACGGCCAGGCATTTCATGTATCGATGGTCTTCGAAATGCCGGCCTAACACCGCATCCCCCTAATATGCATTAATGACAAGGAAACGAAGATATTATCTAATCTGTTATAGTATTACTTCTGGATAGTAGTAATAGTAATCCGTCAGATTACTTCTATGATACTTTGGGTTGACCCTAATCTATATGTTACTTGTCCCACTTTCCGTCTTGATAGAATAGCTACAAAGGGTTAAAATGCCTCGTCGCTGTTCTGACAATCATAAGTACAGCAATATATCTGGTTCAAAGTAGTACTCATCCATTGTCATTTTTAACTCTTTTTCTCCTGAATTATTTTCCATCCTTTGCCTGAATAAATATGTATGTTACGAAGTTTTGGTAGATGGGAATTAGAAGGAAGCTGCTCTTTAAATTAAAAAAAAAAACATGAGCTGGGTTACAAATGTGTTTTCATTTTACTTAGACTGTGTCTAAGTATTGCTCTGAACATTGACTAGCGTTAGGTAAGCAAGATCTACCAACACTGCCTTTATTGTTTTTGGAGTGAAAAGGTTAGGAATGAAATGTGATAGAGTTAAGAATGAATTATGACAGAGTTAAGAATGAATTATGAAAGAGTTAAGAATGAATTATGAAAGAGTTAAGAATGAATTTTGAAAGAGTTAAGAATGAATTGTGAGTTAGAATTGTGAAAATGAATTTCAATCATATTTTGCTATTCAGTGAGTCGTGAGAAATAGTAGGTGGAAATTTTTTTTTTGGGGGGAGGGGGGGGAGGGGGAATGAGCAAGGAAAGAAAAATGATTCTTCTTCTTCTTCTTCTTCTATCTCCCTGGGATTGCGAACTGATTTTCTTTGCTGCTGATAGACAGAAGATGCTAAGGCACAGCATCGTTTCGGGTTGGAAGCGAATTACGAAGACTATGTTTTATTTTCACGTCCGGAATGAAACTAACAAAAACAGGGAGTGTGCAACGCTTCTATAGCAGACTCCACTACCATGGAGACTATGGCGATCCCTGTGTAGAAACTGAAAAGTATCAACGCCCGCTTTTGTTCTCTGAACTTTATTCTCTTAATACTCTCTTCGGCATGCAGCAGTCCACAGAAATCTTTTGTTTCGTTGTTTCACGCGAGTGTAAACCAAGATTTACTCTCTCACTGATTTCTCTTAACGTGCACTGGCACTGAGAATTAGTGTGTCACCTCCCCCGATCATTTCTTCCATGTCTACATGCAATGTTTTTTTTTTTACATTTTATTGGTTTTTTTTTAAACTCCAGTTCACGGCTCGGTTGTAAGTTTTCTGTCCGTCTTATCTCCTTGTAACCATCTGTCTGTCTGTCTGTCTGCTTGTCTGTCTGTCTGCTTGTCTATCTGCTTGTCTGTCTGTCTGCTTGTCTGTCTGCTTGTCTGTCTGTCTGCCTGTCTGCTTGTCTGTCTGCCTGTCTGCTTGTCTGTCTGTCTGTCTGTCTGCTTGTCTGTCTGTCTGTCTGTCTCTTTCATTCATTACCTCCTTCGTCTGTATTAAACATTTTTCATTCATTGTAACATCTACATCAATCGTATTTGTATCTTTTCTAACTAACTCTGTATCTGTCATAGAGGTATGGGTGTCTCTAGTTAACTTTGTCTGTAGTTGTTGACATTTTTTTGGACACAAACAGACACACACGCACACACATTTAACTCTAAGCCTGAGAAAGAAGGGCACGCCAGTCTTTTAATCAAACATATCTAACAAGTAACAGACTCACATTATGATCGTACTGTCATAATCACTCTTACATGTAGGTTTGGAATTCCATTCGCTCAGCGCACATCTCTCTCATTCAAGATTAATCAATTGAATAGCAATAACAACAACAACAACAACAACAACAACAACAACAAAAATAAACAAATTGTTCCAACCTGGTAAAATAAAGGCCAAAACAATCAAGAATCAGCCAAAATATGCCAGCCTTCACAATTTCTGGTGGACTGTCAAAAGACTTTACAGATCTCAACAATTCGTTTTCCATGTACTTTCCATAAGAGATAGCAAAACAGTCACACACACACACATCAATAATAACTCATGGCATGATGATCTATCATACATCCACATTAGGTACTCAACATGAAGATAGCTCAACACGAATTACAGGATGAGCGTGGGACAGTCAGGTACAACATGACTCACAGTTTATATGACTTTAACATCGACATCCCTTACTTACCTCCCATGGAACAAATCTGTCCCAGTAAGTGTCCAGCTCGAACACACTATATATATATATATATGTTCATTCATTCATTCATTTGCATGTCCATTGGGGAACTTTGCTTCCCTAACAGCACTCCGTCTTTGAGGGGTACACAATGGGAAAAAGAAAGAGAGGAAGACCAAGGCGAAAATGGCTACAAGACATCATTGATGATCTGCAAATGGGTGCATCGGCAGCAGGGCATTTTGCTCATAACCGAGAGGCTTACAGGAAGCAAAGTTCCGCAAGGGACGTGCAAATGAATGAATGAATGAATGGACACCCTTTAGCCAGGTTAAGCCCATTACTGGGAGTATCAACGGAAAGCAGGAACATGGTCTTGATCAGCTGTTGTTTGCTAACACTGACGCTAGCAAGTCAGCTATAGGTCACTGATTGTCAAGTCTGGCGGGGGCGTCTTCCCCCGAGAAATGGACAAGTGAAGGGAAAAAAACAAACAGTAGTTTATGGCATGACAAACCAGTTCCCGTGGGCAAATATATTTCTTAATCTCGTGCAATCTCGGAAACCCGGCGATATTTGAAAACAGCGGGAGTATTGAACTATCTCAAACCTTGTCATCCTGTGTTACCGATAACAGCTTTCCAAACAACAAAAAAAACAAAAAAAACCCCCCCAAAAAATTCCATTTATTATCTTACTTTTTAAGCTCCGCGAATTTATCTTTGTTTCTTTTTTTCCTCTTTTGTTGCCTGTTTCCTCGCGATATTCACTAGTTTTCTTTTGTCATCTTCACATCCGATGAAACTTGTTAATACAAAATAATGCTTGTTCAACAGCTCCATTTTCATGACAAAAACTCTAAATAATTTTGATTAACTTTTCATTATACGGTTAATTAGTGATTTCTTTTTTTTTTTCACTGTGACTTTGGATATCCCCCCCTCCTCCACGAGTTGTTTCTACACTTTTCATAAAATTACAATCCTTCTACTTCCCAAATGTTGGAGACTTAAGACCCGGTGTAGTAGGTACGAAGCACTCCCAGCCAGGAGTGACTCTAAAGTCCTTCGTGCTCAAGGCATGGTTCATTCCTGAAGCCAGTGTTACCTGATGGCATGGAAACTTCCCTCTCTTTTTTATAGCAAGGGAACTCCCGTTTATAGCATGGGAGCTTTCTTTTATAGAACGGGAACAGCTTTCCTTTATAGCATGTGAACTTTCTTTTATAGCATGGGAGCTTTCTTTTATAGCATGGAAACAGTTTTCATTTATAGCATGTGAACTTTCTTTTATAGCATGGGAACTTTCTTTTATAGCATGGCAGCTTTCTTTTATAGCATGGTAGCAGCTTTCTTTTATAGTATGGGAACTTTCTTTTAAAGTATGACAGCAGCTTTCTTTTATAGCATGGGAACCTTCTTTTGCAGCACGGGAGCAGTTTTCTTTTATAGCATGGGAACTTTCTTTTATAGGATGGGAGCAGCTTCCTTTTATAGCATGGGAATAGCTTTCTTTTATAATATGGAGCTTTCTTTTATAGCATGGGAGCAAATTTCTTTTATAATATGGAGTTTTCTTTTATAGCATGGGAGCAGCTTTCTTTTATAGCACGGGAGCAGCTTTCTTTTATAGTATGGGAACAGCTTTCTTTTATAGTATGGGAACAGCTTTCTTTTATAGTATGGGTGCTTCCTTTTATAGCATAGAAGCTTTATTCTATAGCATGGGAGCTTCCTTTTATAGCACGATAGCTTTCTTTAATAGCATGGGAATAGCTTTCTTTTATAGTATGGTAGCTTTCTTTTATAGTATGGGAGATTTATTTTAAAGCATGGGAGCTTTTTTTATAACATTGAAGCTTTTTTTAATAGTGTGTTAGCAAGGGAGCTTTCTTTTATAGCATGTTAGTATAGGAGTTTTCTATCATAGCATGGGAGCTTTCTTTTATAGTATGATATCATGTGAGCTTTCTTTTATAGCAAGGTACGTAACTTCCTTTTGTAGCATAGGAACTTTCTTTTATAGCATGGGAGCTTTCTTTTATTCGTGGTTACAAAAGTCTCTCGTGTCAAAGAATTGTATATTTTTGGGTTTGTTCTTTGTTCTTTTCTCTGTCCATGGTTGCTGACAGATCTATGAGCAATTCAGAAGTAGTAGTAGTAGTAGTAGTAGTAGTAGTAGTAGTAGTAGTAGTAGTATAGTAGTAGTAGTAGTAATAGTAGTAGTAGTATTAGTAGTAGTAGTAGTAATAGTAATAGTAGCAGTAGTAGTAGTTGTAGTAGTAGTCGTAATAGTAGTAGTAGTTGTTGTAGTAGTAGTCGTAATAGTAGTAGTAGTTGTAGTAGTAGTAGTAGTAGTAGTAGTAATAGTAATAGTAGTAGTAGTAGTAGCTCAATTAGTGTGGAAAATTTAAAGCGCGGGAACAGACAAAGGGAGGCTACTTCTCAGAAATTTTGAAGAATTATTCTATTTCGCTACCTACTTGTATAACAGTTTCCCGTTTTTTCCTCATGCCACTTTCGAGACAACTAACGAACTACAGATGAACAAATAACTGGTATCTTCTGTCGTTGCGCCATGAAAAATAAAGCAAGAAGGAAACCAGCGCACAAACTGATTAGACTTCCCTACGCGCAAGAATCGTGATCCCATTTTTAAAAATCTACGGAACAGAGACGGGGATGTATGACAGTCGATGGAAGCAAGGTTTCCAAATCTGTGAGATTCTGAGTTTGGCTGTATCTGCGATCTCTGCCCTGTGTTTCATCAAAATGTCACATCAAGCGGTTCACGATATGAAGTGTCTGTTTCTAGCGGCCAGAACAGATGACTGGCCAAGACTTTGTCTCAATGGGCAGCCCTAATGAAAAATTTGCAGGGGGCGGGGAAGTTGGAATAGTGCAGCAGCCGGTGTATTATCACTCCAGAGCCAGTCATTCTTCCCTCCCTTTAAGGAGGGCCCCTAAGCGCATTAACACAGACCAGTGAGGTTGGGGGCCCGAAAATAATAATGCGCCATCTTTATAAAATTCCTCTCGGAGGCTTTGCCTCTGCGTCATGACTCCCATTGGCTTGCCAGTTGTTGGTTTTTGACCTCAAGAGGTAAGGATCCATGTGATACCCAGTCATGGTGGACCTGACTAAGAAACCCTGCATTTATCATCATCAACATCATCATCATCATCAACAGCAGCAGCAGCAGCATCGCCTTTCATTCCCTTTGGATGATAGGCCACGGATAAAGGCTTCCCAGTTATCCTTGTTCTTGGAATTATTCTCTGCTTCCTTCCGTGTGTATCCCTTGTCTCTTAGCACTGTCGTAATTTTTCGTCTCCGAGTTAAATCTAGGTCTTCCTCGTTTTCTATTTCCTTGAGGATTCCATGTCAGTGCTTGTCTTGCTATGCTGGTGTTGGGTTTTTCTCAGAGTGTGCCCAATCCACCTCCACTTCCTAGACATGATTAACCCTGCACTGCAGAATATATCACCCCCACATTTTTGCTACATTTGCCGTGAAAAATGAAAAACAGCCATGACAACCAGCTATGACCGAAACTACTACTTAGAACAACCATTCTGGTCATCACTGGGAGTACTCAGGTCACTTATCTTGTTAAGAGCGAAGCAGATCACTTATCTTGTTAAGAGCGACTCAGATCACTTATCTTGTTAAGAGCGACTCAGATCACATGTCTTGTTAAGAGCGACACAAATCACTTATCTTGTTAAGAGCGACGCAGATCATTTATCTTGTTAAGAGCGACTCAGATCACTTATCTTGTTAAGAGCGACTCAGATCACTTATCTTGTTAAGAGCGACGCAGATCACTTATCTTGTTAAGAGCGACTCAGATCACATGTCTTGTTAAGAGTGACACAAATCACTTATCTTGTTAAGAGCGACACAAATCACTTATCTTGTTAAGAGCGACACAGATCACTTATCTTGTTAAGAGCGACTCAGATCACTTATCTTGTTAAGAGCGACTCGGATCACTTATCTTGTTAAGAGCGACTCGGATCACTTATCTTTTTCAGAGAGACTCAGATAACTTATCTTATTAAGAGTGCAGATCACTTATCTTGTTCAGAGAGCACAGGGAAATGTGAAAACTGTCCGAGAAAACTTCTACGTGATTCGAATACTTTCTGCAAATCCTTACCCATTTCCTCTTTCAGCTTCAAATTCTTCCATAATTCTCACTTCAGAAGAAGCTTCCTCTTTCTTTTATCCCGCCCTCTGGTCACTCCCCCCCCCCCCCCCCCAGAAAACAAATTGCTGTTATATTTCTGGAAATTTTCATAAACACTGTTATAAACGTCAAGGGAGGTAATATTTTCTGACGGACAATCACGATTTGTTTTCCTTGTTTTGAGCATTTTGTGTGTGTGTGTGGGGGGGGGGGGGGGGCACTAGAACAAAATATACTAGCCATTTTCGTGCCTCCACTTCAGACAGAAAGAAGGAAAGTGCTCTTATTTTTCTCACTTTCAAGTCTGGAGAGAGTCGGAGAAATAAAATTATGGCCAAAGTCTCATAAGGAAAAACGACGCTGGGTTATTGAATTTGTGAGTTACATCCCCTGTACGGGTTTTTTTTTCTGAGCTACCCAGA
Organism: Achatina immaculata; assembly: GCA_009760885.1. NCBI lineage: Eukaryota > Metazoa > Mollusca > Gastropoda > Stylommatophora > Achatinidae > Lissachatina > Lissachatina immaculata. The sequence continues at coordinate 10,635,860 of CM019713.1, forward strand.
AATGTGCTGTGAAATATAACAGTCATCCGTGGCTGGATCGCTAAAGACGCACTTCAAAAAAAAGTGCAGTGGCAACTGGAAGATCATGGGTTCAATCCCGGGACCGGAAAAAAAAAAAGAAGCAACAGCTCACATGACCCAGAGGGGCCCACCCCCATTAGAGTGTCAGGAGTTTAAAGGGCCGAAACACTTGTCTGAGGGGGGGGGGGGTACTTCCTCTGATGATCTGAAGGAGTTGTGTTGTTGTTCCGCTCTCTGCGGTAGAGAGTTTCCTGCATATAGTTCATCACTTGTCATTATTGTTATTGTTGGCACCAGCATCGTTCTTCACATTGAACATCGTTATCATCTCTTTCTAGAGTCATCATCCTGTGCCCGCTCCCCAAAGAAGTTTGGCTGGGTTGGTCCTCCATGTTGCTTTTGTTTCTACGGTAGATCCAGCTAAGTTGAGTCTGATTCATCTTTTTTTTTCACCGTCAGCTCATCTATACTCCTTCTATACTCCTTCTAAATTTCTTCTATATTACTTCTATATCCCTTCCATATTCCTTCTTTATTCCTTTTACTTTTCCCTCCTGTATTCCTTTTCTCCGTTAAGCACTGAGAGACTCATTTGCTGCAGACAAGACACGTCTCCATTCCTCTCTGTTCTTGATCTTTTCTTGCCAACTGTTGATTCTAAGAGCGTGTATATCTTCTTCTAGACTGTCTGACCATCGTTGTCTAAGTCTACCTCTGGGTCTATCCCCTTTCATCACTTCTGTATAGGCCTTTTTTTTGTTTGTCAATCCTCCCCCATTTTCTCTAAATGCCTGAACCATCTGTTTTTTTTTTTTTTTTCATAATGGCTGTTACATGTTTTAAGCCGGAGAGTTAAATAATGAGTAGATTTTTTTGTTACTTCTTATCTCCCCTTGTTGTGTTATAGGGTCTCTTACGCCGCCATAAACTCTTCTCAAGATTCTGTTCTCAAATGTTTGTATTTGTGCGCGCGCAGGACCGTTGTCTCTTTAGGCCAACAAGGCAGCTCTCAAGGACACTGGCCTAGGAAGAGGGACAGTACTAATCTTTGAGTGACACATTTTAACCCAGGGGTGTAGGGTCGGTAAGTCAAACCTGAGACTCGACTTCGATTCCTCTATATTCAGCTCCGACTTCCGACTAAATTGCAAATGCTGTATTTCTACATTCTCCTAGTTCACCCATAACTTCTTTACGATTCTGTACCATCTACTTTTCTACTGTCCTGTTTCGACTGCTTCGTAAATGATATATTCCCACCGATTCCGGATTCAATTCTAACTTCACCTAAAATGCTTCCGCCATGCCTTTTTTTTTGTTTTGTTTTGTTTTGTTTTTTGCTTTAATCAATGGTTTCCAACATTATTTGCCCCCCTCGTGTCCTTTTCGCGGTATGTCAGAATGACATTCCCTTCTTCTTCCTCTACCTCACCCCCCACCCTCCCCCACCCCCTCGCCCCCCACACAACACTGTCTGACTCAAAAAGATGCTTTTCAAATAATATGCATATAATATTCCAATAGTCTGAGGCTGTCAGTCTGTGGTCCAAAGTCTCCTCTTGAAAGCTTAAATTCTCTTCCGTGGTAGGGGGAAACTGGCCACCATTTTGAGGACCCCCCCCCTTTCTTAAATACTTTACTCAAGTCTCCTCTTGAAACCATAAATTCTCTTCTGGTTGGGGGGAACCGGCCACCGTTTTGAGAACCCCCGTTTTAAATACTTTTATCTTTTTAAAACCCATCCAGGTATCTAGCCTTCCTCAGGACGCAAATACGGGCTTAGCAGTTGTCCTGGACGTATGTATGTACCAGGTGTGACTGGAAATGTTACAGACTGACACCCAGAGGCATAAACCTGGGTTTAAGTGGCAGGGATACAAACCCCGGGTGAGTGTACTAGCATGTGGGACGAATCAGTGCACATGTTGTGGAAGGGCATACACATGTGGAAGGGCATACACAGTCACTTGATTAAAAAGACAGGAAAGTAAAAAGGAGAGGGGAGGAGGGGCCAGTGTGTTGCCTTTTCTTTTTTCTTTTCTTAACAATAATAATCATCACGCAAAAATCAAAGATGCAGAAAACTGTATAACTATGTTTAGTTTAATTCTTATAACCTCGTCCCGTCTATCATTCAGTTAAGACTATATGTTATAAAAACAGGTAAGGGAATCTTACGGTGTCTAGTACACTGAAGGCACAAAAAAACTAACTGTAGGTGATAAAGCACACACAAATAACAAATACTTGACAGCAAAACGTTACTTTGTTATGCACTTTGTTATAACAGCATTCACCCAGCTAAGAAAAGACAACAATAAAAGGGACATAACTTGGACGACTGAACAGTCACAGGGGTTTGGTGTCTAAATCAATCAATCAATCAGCAGCACCAACAGTAAAAAGCTGATGTACACAACAGGAAAAGTCAGCAGTTACCAAAATCCTTTAACAATATTTAATAATGAGAGCAATGAGGTTGGAATCCTCATTAACGAAGGAAGATGAATACCAATCCACGACATGAGAAATTAACAATACAGTAATACATAAAAGCATTCCGACGAACACGACTTCGCCACAGGGATATACACGTGCTCAAAAACAAACGACATACTAACGTCACATCACAAATTCTGGTGTGGAAGACGGAATGGTGATAGACTGACGGATGGACTGACAGACAGACAAGCAGACAGACAGACTGACAAGACAGACCACACAGACAGACAGACCAAACCAGACAGACATACCAGGCCAGACCAGACCAAACAGACAGACCAGACCAGACAGACAGACCAGACCAGACAGACAGACCAGACAGACAGACAGACCAGACAGACCAGACCAGACAGACAGACCTGATTAGACAGACCAGACCAAACAAGACAGGCAGACCAGACATGACAGACAGACCAGAGCGGATCAGACCAAACCAGACCAAACCTGACCAGACTAGACCAGACCAGACAGACAGACCAGACCAGACAAGACAGACAAAGAGACAGATCAGACCAAACTAACAGACAGACAGACAAGACCTGACAGAAAGACCAGACCAGAGAGACAGATAGAACAGACCAGACAGACCAGATAAGACAGGCCAGACCAGATCAGGCAGACAAGACCAGACAGACAGACCGACCACATCTGATAGACTAGACCAGACCAGACAAAACATACAGACATACAGACCAGACAGATCAGACCAGACCAGACAGACAGACCAGACCATACCAAACCATACCAAACCAGATCAAACCAGGCCAGACCAGACCACACTACACCAGACAGACCAGACCAGACAGGCAGACTAGACCAAACCAAACACACAGACCAGACCAGATCAGACAGACAGACAGACAGACAATACCAGACAGACAGACAAGACAATCAGACAGAAAGACCAGACCAAACAGACAGACTGGACTAGACATAACAGACCAGACCAGACATATTAGACCAGACAACCAGACCAGACAGACAGACCAGAGCAGACAGGCAGACCAGAGCAGACAGACCAGACAGACAGACCAGACCAAACCAAACAGACAGACAGACAATACCAGACAATACCAGACAGACAGACAGACAAGACAGACCAGACGGAGAGACCAGACCAGACATACCAGACCAGACCAGGCATACCAGACCGGACCAGAAAGACCAGACCAGATCAGAAGGACCAGACCAGACAGACAGACAGACAGACCAGAACTGACAGAAAGACCAGACCAAACAGACAAGACCAGACAGACCAAACCAGACAGACCAGACCAGACAGAAAAATCGACCAGGCCATACCAAACCAGATCAAACCAGACCAGACCAAAACAGAACAGACCAGGCAGATCAAACAGACCAGTCCATATCAGACGAGACAGACAAATAGACCAGACATACAGACCAGACCAGACAGACATACGGACCAGACCAGACTGACAGACCAGATCCGACCAGACAGACAGACTCGACCAGACAGACAGACTGGACCAGATCAGACATACCAAACCAGACAGACAGACCAGACCAGATCAGACTGACAGATCAGACAGACAGACCAGACCAGACATATTAGACCAGACAGACCAGACCAAACCAGACAGACCAGACCAGACAGAACCAGGACAGAAAGACAGACCAGACCAGAAAGACAGACCAGACCAAACAGACCAGACTGACCAGACAACCAGACAGACAGACCAGACCAGACTGACTGACCAGATTCGACCAGACAGACAGACCCGGCCAGACAGATAGACAGACTGGACCAGACAGACACCAGACAGAGAGACCAGATCAGACATACCAAACCAGACAGACAGACCAGACCAGATCAGACTGACAGATCAGACAGACAGACCAGACCAGATCAGACAGACCAAACCAGATCAGACAGACAGACAATACCAGACAATACCAGACAGACAGACAGACAAGACAGACCAGACGGAGAGACCAGACCAGACATACCAGACCAGACCAGGCATACCAGACCGGACTAGAAAGACCAGACCAGATCAGAAGGACCAGACCAGACAGACAGACAGACAGACCAAACCAGACAGACCAGACCAGACAGAAAAATCGACCAGGCCATACCAAACCAGACCAGACCAAAACAGAACAGACCAGGCAAATCAAACAGACCAGTCCATACCAGACGAGACAGACAAATAGACCAGACATACAGACCAGACCAGACAGACATACGGACCAGACCAGACTGACAGACCAGATCCGACCAGACAGACAGACTCGACCAGACAGACAGACTGGACCAGATCAGACATACCAAACCAGACAGACAGACCAGACCAGATCAGACTGACAGATCAGACAGACAGACCAGACCAGACATATTAGACCAGACAGACCAGACCAAACCAGACAGACCAGACCAGACAGAACCAGGACAGAAAGACAGACCAGACCAGAAAGACAGACCAGACCAAACAGACCAGACTGACCAGACCAGACCAGACAGACAGACCAGACCAGACTGACTGACCAGATTCGACCAGACAGACAGACCCGGCCAGACAGATAGACAGACTGGACCAGACAGACACCAGATCAGACATACCAAACCAGACAGACAGACCAGACCAGATCAGACTGACAGATCAGACAGACAGACCAGACCAGACATATTAGATCAGACAGACCAGACCAAACCAGACAGACCAGACCAGACCAGACAGACCAGACCGAACCAGGACAGAAAGACAGACCAGACAGACCAGACCAGAAAGACAGACCAGACCAAACAGACCAGACAGACAGACCAGATCCGACCAAACAGACAGACCTGACCAGACAGACAGGCTGGACCAGACAGACATCAGACAGACAAGAAAGGGCAAGACGAGACAAGACAAGACAAGACAAAACCAGACCAAACCAGACAGACCAAACAGACAGGTTCATGAGAATGATTAAATTCTTTTTGAAAAAAAAGTAACAGATTTACACGGTTTCCGTGGTAGAGAACAGACTTGCATACATAAAAAGACATATAGAAAAATGTTTCAACAGAAATTACAGCGTGTGGGGGGGGGGGGGAATGATGAAATAAACACGTCAAAACCGCACGTCCAAACAAAAAAAATTGTTAAGTTATCATACTTGTCATGCTTTTAGCAAGCCGATAATGTACAGATAAAGATAAATAAATTTGCTGCCTTCATTGACACATAAATAATTCAAGGAAATTGCCACGTCTTCCCCTGTATTTCACTCAAATTCAGCTACAACAATTTTGGCCATCATCTTAGATCAGTGTTTCCAAAAGAGGATGATAACGCCCCTTCCCCCCCCCCCCCGTGAACTGTGGAAAAGAACTGGTTTGAGGGGCGGGGCGGTGACAGAAAAAAAAAAGATAGTGGTGGGGGGGGGGGGTGAGGGAAAACGAAGCGGCAGCGGTAATACCTTCCTTCTTAGCACTTTTCTACCTGTTATTGAGAAACTGTGTCCCTGCGTGAAACTCATCCATCACATTAAAAGTTGAGAAAATAATGCAGTAGGTGAGTTATAAATATACTTCTTCAGACCCAAATAGACCAATACAGGCCAGACCAAACCAGACCAGACCAAACCAGACCAGACCAAACCAGACGAGACGAGACGAGACCGGATCAAGCCAAGCAGAGAACCAAACCGAACCAAACCGGACCAAACCGGATCAAACCGGACCAAACAAGACAAGATAGGACAAGGCTTATACTTGTATAAGACTAAATACATAAATCTACATAAATCTACCGAAGTAAAGTTGTGGAAACAGAATGTTAAAACTATTTAAAACTAAAGAATGAATGAATGAATGAATAATCTTTATTTTTAAAGGGTAAAGAATTGGGCACGCAGGCCCGTCTTACATTCTGCCCTTCATCACTCCATCTTTCATTCTTCCCACACACTCGATTTAATACAAATATACAAATTAAATTAGGAAAAAAACATATCAAAAGAGTGTAAGATTTAACTATTATATTCAAAGTAAATGAGAAGAAGTAATTAATCTAATAAAATAGATCTCACGCACACATACATACACAGACATATACATAAACAAAAATACATTGTAAATACAGATCTTCTAATATATGTTTTTTAACAAACATTAAAATAATTTCCAACAATATCTAACAAGTTGCTTTTCGAACTATGTCATTTTAGTACTTGATGGTTGGCGAGCCATGTGTTGAGAGAGTGCTGGTTAATTTATGGAGGCATATAATTATAAGCAAGTAAATAATGAAACAGGTTTGAGTTAAAGGATGAAGTATTACCAATAGATTTTAAATAGTAGGGGAGAGTGTTCCAGAGCTGTACTGCAGAGTATGCAAGGCTTTTCATGTACAGATCAATCCTGGGTTTAGGAAGAAGACAGTTTTTTAAACGCTGGCTATGTTTAGTGTTATACGTAAACAGTGACCACAATTAAGGCTGAGCATTGTGCAACAGAATTCTGTGAACAAACTTAACTTTGTTAAAAATGATTCTATATTTGAGGGGTAGAATTTTGAGTTGTTTGTGTTGATCTACAGTCTGTACTGGGTATTTGTCACAAATCAGATTTAATGCTCGTTTGTGAAGTGAGTGGAGCCTTTTTGTGTTTGAGAAAGAAGGAACAGTTAACTTAGAAAGCTGTTTCCTACTTATGTTCTACATAGTTTTAATATTTTGACACATTTATTAGGTGTTTGAGTTAGGCAATTCAGAGAAGATGTTTGTTTAAGTATTCGAAATCTTTAACGCGAACATTTTCATTTTGTCACTTTTCGGCAGAATACAAATTCAGATCGTACAATTTCATATTCGTTGTCTTCTTTTTCATATTTAGGAAATTTATGAAAGAAAAAGCTATAAAACCTGAACTAAAAATTACCCTGAAGAAGTGCTGTTTCCCTATATGATTTTAATAGTCGTACTTTTTGACAGTAGAGTAGAAGAAAAATGGAGACAGCACAGAGGACATCAACAGCAGAGTTACTAGAGCAAACCAGGTTTTTGCAATGCTGCAGACTATATGGACCAGACAAGACAAAACCAAACCGGACCAGACCAGACAGACCAAACAGACAGGTTCAGGAGAATGATTAAATACTTTTTGAAAAAAAAGTAACAGATTTACACGGTCTCCGGGGTAGAGAACAGACTTGCATACATAAAAAGACGTACAGAAAACCGTTTAACAAGAAATTACAACGTGTAAGAGGGGAAGAGAGAGAGAGAGAGAGAGAGAATGAGGAGGAGGAGAGGGGGGCGGGGGGAAAAAGACTGACTGTAGCTTTACTTACATTTACTGGACGTAATTGTCGACGTTGTAAACCTGAAGTGAGACAGACCCAGACAAATTACCGATTTAATACTAGCCATAGGTTTAAATCAAAAGTGCTGCAATGATTTAGGAACGTACACGCATACGCTGAAAAGGTAAGTTATAGCACACTCCGTAGCGGAATACTGAGCCAGTGAAAATGAATATCCCATCTACTCGTATTTATGATGAAAAGAGGATATGTATTTTTGTTGCTCCAAAAATTCGACATAGTTTCCAACAGTTTGTACAAGTTTTAAAATTTCTGGATGTTCCAAGTGGATCAAGACTCCATGTTTTAGAAGTTTGTTTTTAAAAGATTCATCTCTACGGTGCCACGCTAAAGTGTCTTTACTGTAAGGAAAAATCATGCTTTAAATTTCTTTGCTCTCGTCACTTTTGACGGATTACAACTACTATAAACTTACGTACAGATGTGCGTACATAAACAAAAGCTTATACCTCATATACTTTTAGGGGTTTTTTCGTTTTCTTTATTTTTCTTCAAATAGTCAGGCAGCAGAAATAACATTACAGACTGGGACAGTTAGTCCACATTTCTTTTTGTGGCTAACGTAACCACTTCTTCATATTAAGCATTAACCACTTCTTCACATTAAGCATTAACCACTTCTTCATATTAAGCATTAACCACTTCTTCACATTAAGCATTAACCACTTCTTCATATTAAGTATTAACCACTTCTTCACATTAAGAATTAACCACTTCTTCATATTAAGAATTAACCTTTCTTAATCTGTTTTCTTTAAGACCATTTTCTTGTAGAATTAAATGTGTCTGCAGTTTCGTTCGACTGTGTCGCTTCATTTATAGTTTCATACATCTGTTCCTTCTAGACCAGCACGAACCACCTGGTTTGAAATATTCGACCGAATACTAATATTTTTTGTTCGTGTGTGCCAAAATTCAAATTGATGACATCAGCACTAAAAGCTAAGGAAAAACAGAAATATGGAAGTGATGTAAATGTATGAGCACGAATAGCCTATACCGAAAGTGAGCTGGGAACATTGTGAAAATGATGAAATAATTAATATAAAAAACTAACACTAAATTCTACAATCGTCAGAATAGAAGTTACCGGAGACAATAGAAACTAATTACATATTCGTTTTTTTAAAATCTTCCATTAGGTCTAATCTGATTGAAAAATTTATTCGGTAACACACGAATAGCTTTTGGTATTAGTATATACTTGTATAAGACTAAATACGTAAGTCTACATAAATCCACCGAAGTAAAGTTGTGGAAACAAAATGTTAAAACTATTTAAAACGAAAGAAGGAACAGTTAACTTAGAAAGCTGTTTCCTACTTATGTTCTACATAGTTTTAACATTTTGACACATTTATCAGGTGTTTGAGTTAGGCAATTCAGGGAAGACGTTTGTTTAAGTATTCGAAATCTTTAACGCGAACATTTTAATTTTGTCACTTTTCGGCAGAATACGAATTCAGATCGTACAATTTCATATTCGCTGTCTTCTTTTTCATATTTATGAAATTTATGGAAGAAAAAGCTATAAAACCTGAACTAAAAGTTACCCTGAAGAAGTGCTGTTTCCCTGTACGATTTTAATAGTCGTAATTTTTGACAGTAGAGTAACAGACAAATTGGGACAGCACAGAGGACATCAACAGGAGAGTTACTAGAGCAAACCAGGTTTTTGCAATGCTGCAGACTATATGGAAATCTAAAAAAAACTAAGCATGAAGATGAAAATCAGGATATTTAAGAGTAATGTTCTAAGTGTACTACTCTATGGAAGTGAATGCCGGAAAATCACCAAAACCATAGAAAACAAGTTGAATTCTTTCCAGACTAAATGTTTACGAAGAATTAGAAAAAATATTTTGGCCAAACACCATAAGAAATAACATCTTATTGACAGAAATGCAGATGAAGCCACTGACAGCAATTATTGAGGAAAGACGCTGGCTATGGTTGGGGCATGTGACTGACAATTCACTACCACAGGGGAAAAGAAGTAAGGGTAGACCAAAAGAGACACGGAGAAAAACAGAGAGGATGTTGAGAAATAGAGAGCTGACCTGGGCAAGAGCGGAAAAAAAAGGCAAAGGACAGGCATTTGTGGAAAACCCTTCCGGAAGCCCCATGAGAACTGGGCACTTAAGATTCAGAGAGAGATTGATTGATTGATCTTAATTTCAAAAGGGTTAAGAATTGGGCACGCAGGCCCTTCTGCCATTCTGCCCTTTATCATACATCTTTCACTCTATTCCAGACATTCTACAAATATGCTGTTCATATAACAAATATAATTAAAATTGAAGCTGAGAGACATAAAATAAAATATAACATTTACGTTTGGCTCTTAAACATTCACTCAGTACAGAAGTAACTACATACATTATAAATGACAATCTACTAAACACAATTTTCAGGACTATTCAGAAAACAGTTAATTGTATTCGGTGTCTGTAAGAGCAGTTTAAGATAACTTTTAAGTTGTATAATTGATGGAGGCATGTAGTCGACATCAAATAGATATTGGGAAAGCTTGTAGTTGTAGGAAGGAGTATAATTTATATTTTTTATATAGGATGGGAGGGTATTCCAAAGATGAGCATCAGAATAACTAAAGCTTTTCTTGTAAAGTTCAAGTCTAGGTTTTGGAAGACATATGTTGTTCAAGCGTTGGCTGTACTTTGAGCTAAATTTAAACAGGTTCCATAGATAAGGCGGGGCATGCCGTGAAAGAATCTGATGTACTAACGTGGCTTTGTTGAAGAGGAACCTGTTGTTTGTGCTTGAGAGAGAGAGAGAGAGAGAGAGAGAGAGAGAGAGAGAGAGATACACAAAGAGAGAGACTTTTTATCCGAATCATTCGCCGAAAAGATAAGAAAAAAATCGTTAACAAAGAAATGAAATCTTAAAGAAAACAAAAGAATCATTTTGATGTTATTTGCTCCCTACATTAACACAAATTCACCATCCCCCAGTTATATTTGTTGTTCGACTAATTTCAAAATGAAGTTTGAAAGGTAAATGCCCGCCAGGCAATCTCTTCCTCATTGCTAGATACGATTATATATATATATATATATATAAAAGATCAATAACGATCAAGTAGTTGAAGACTCCCATGCATGCCTTCCCCCGAGGAAGAGTTTAGACAGCTTTTAAAAATTTTTTTTTGTTATGTCATTTGTTTCTGACCTTTATGCACCCTTTTTTAGCACGTAACTGATGATGTTTCTGTCATTGTCAACTAAAACTGCTCTTACAACATCAAAATTGAACGCAGGCTCATCTATGAAGCTGTCAGCTAATAAATACGTTTCGACTTCTGGAAAAAAGAAATAAATATCCTATTTATTTAAACTCATTACTAATCTAACCTAAGTGCCGTACCGCGTGGCGTAGGCGATCATTTCTCTCCACAATTCCCTGTCTTTTGCGTTAATTATGAGATCCCCCGGTGACTTTCTTCTTAGCCACACTGACAGCCCATCCAGTAACCTCTCTCTCTCTCTCTCTGTGTATGTGTGTGTCTTCCTCTCTCTCCTCTTCCCTCATTTTTTCTAGTTGTCACAGTGTGTTCCAGTTTTCGTCTTCTTAGGAAATGTCCTATAAATCTCGCTTGTCTGCCTCTGACTCCAGCCTTTTTTAAGACTTCTTCGTTGGTTTTCTTGTTTAAACTCATTACACCAATTATAAACTCCAATGATTTTAAATATAACGTCTGTTTTTGTTTTGTTTTTTTTTTGCATCAGAGCTGTCCTTCCCCTGCCTTTTCTCGCCATCGCATCAGTAGCTGTGTTAGTCTGGAGATTTGTTTCCCTATAGGGTGATCAAGACTTGGCCGCCAGACGCAAGACGCTGAAACAAAATTACCCGGTTGTAGTGTAACAATTTAGAAGATTCTCGTACAGGTTTGACTGTTAGATGTATGTTCTCTCCACTACCCATAGAGATTCACTATTTAATCTCTGTTCTCTCCACAACCCATAGAGATTTCACTATTTAATGTATGTTCTCTCCACTACCCATAGAGAATTCATTATTTAATGTATGTTTTCTCCACAACCCATAGAAATTTCACTATTTAATATATGTTTTCTCCACAACCCATAGAAATTTCAATATTTAATCTCTTTTCTCTCCACAAGCCATAGAAATTTCACTATTTAATGTATGTTCCCAAAACTACCTATAGAGAATTCACTATTTAATATATGTTCTCTCCACAACGAATAGAAATTTCAATATTTAATCTCTTTTCTCTCCACAAGCCATAGAAATTTCACTATTTAATGTATGCTCCCAAAACTACCCATAGAGAGTAGACTATTTAATATATGTTCTCTCCACAACCCATAGAAATTTCACTATTCAATGTATGTTCTCTCCACAACCCAGAGAAATTTCACTATTTAATGTATGTTCTCTCCACAACCCAGAGAAATTTCACTATTTAATGTATGTTCTCTCCACAACCCATAGAAATTTCACTATTTAATCTCTGTTCTCACCATAACCCATAGAAATTTCACTATTTAATCTCTGTTCTCACCATAACCCATAGAAATTTCACTATTTAATCTCTGTTCTCACCATAACCCATAGAAATTTCACTATTTAATCTCTGTTCCCAAAACAACCCATAGAAATTTCACTATTTATTCTCTGTTCTCTCTACAACCCAAAGAAATTTCAATATTTAATCTCTGTTCTCACCACAATCCATAGAAATTTTACTACTTAATAATGTATGTTCTCTCCACAACCCATAGAAATTTCAATATTTAATCTCTGTTCTCACCACAGCCCATAGACATTTCACTGTTTAATGTCTGTTCTTACCACAACCCATAGAAATTTCACTGTTTAATGTCTGTTCTCACCACAACCCATAGAAATTTCACTGTTTAATGTCTGTTCTTACCACAACCCATAGAAATTTCACTGTTTAATGTCTGTTCTCACCACAACCCATAGAAATTTCACTGTTTAATGTCTGTTCTTACCACAACCCATAGAAATTTCACTGTTTAATGTCTGTTCTCACCACAACCCATAGAAATTTCACTGTTTAATGTCTGTTCTCACCACAACCCATAGACATTTCACTGTTTAATCTCACCACAGTCGAGAGAGATTTCATTGTTTGATAATGTCTGTTCTTATCACAACTCTTATAATTTCTCATGATTGCTTTCCACTTCAAGCCCGTGTGTAGATATTTTATTGCGGTTTTTTGAGTATATCCTATTCACAGTACAAGGCAAATAATTGGAATGTATAAAACATTTTATATCTTAAAGCATTTCATTTCTGTATCGTCACAAAATTCAAGCAGTAAAATCTGTTTCGCAAGGAAAAAAAGTACTCATGTGAATCAAGCAAAATCAATCAGAAAAACGCACGTGAATCACACTCTTAAAATGTCTGGAGGTGAGGGGGTTTCGTTTTTTTTTTTTTTTAAGGTAGGTCGGGAAAGTCCTCGATATTGCATTAAATAAAATCTGTATACAATGTTTCAACAAATTTTAAACATATAAAAATATGATCTCGGAAAAAAAAACCGGAGAATTTAAATTTAAAATATATAAATAATCCATCGCAGTGGAAGTGCGGTCACCCGTGTTGTTAGATTTTGTGTAGCAAACTCCTCGGCCAACGAGGCCACGTGTGTTGTGCGTGTGGGGGGGGGGGGTGATGTTAATGGCTATATGACAAAGGGAGTTTGTTTTGATCTTCGCTGTTAGTGACCTCATTAACTACACAAGAAACCTTAACAGTTAGGTCTCAAAAAGTTCGTATGATAATAAGATATGCGATTTGACAAAGAAAACGCTGGAAAGTTTTCGAAACATAACTAAAGTCTCTTCTCCGCCAAAATTAGCTCAGTTTTCATGAAGTTAATCAAATAATGTTGTTATGCAGTCCGACCGTAAATCTGGGATCTCAGTTTTATGAATTTTACGTTACCAGAAAATTTGCCGCAGTCTGAAACAGCTTGAGAACCACTGTTCGAGTTTGCCGTCTGGTCAAAGAAAATAAAGGGAAATAAACATTATCCCCCCTCCTCTCCCCCGGTGCTTTTATGCCAAGATAGGAGGGCTACCTTTACATTTTCCAGTTACTTGTCCGTTACTCTTTCAGTCTTGAATTACTTTCCATGTTCTGCCCGATTAAATTTTAATGACATATATTTTTGTACAAGGAAACTAGAAAGAAGATACTCTGTAATTTAAAAACATTAGCTGTGTTAGAAATACTTGTTCACTTTATTTAAACTTTGCTAAATATAGCTGTGAGCACTTCTTCTTCTTCTTCTTCAGCGTTCGAGGCTGTTGGTCATATCAGATCCTGATCCTTGTCGACATGACAAAGCTCGCAGTTAGTCCTCACCACAACCCATAGACATTTCACTGTTTAATGTCTGTTCTCTCCACAACCCATAGACATTTCACTGTTTAATGTCTGTTCTCTCCACAACCCATAGACATTTCACTGTTTAATGTCTGTTCTCACCACAACCCATAGACATTTCACTGTTTAATGTCTGTTCTCACCACAACCCATAGACATTTCACTGTTTAATGTCTGTTCTCACCACAACCCATAGACATTTCACTGTTTAATGTCTGTTCTCACCACAACCCATAGACATTTCACTGTTTAATGTCTGGTGTCACCACAACCCATAGACATTTCACTGTTTAATGTATGTTCTCACCACAACCCATAGACATTTCACTGTTTAATGTCAGTTCTCACCACAACCCATAGACATTTCACTGTTTAATGTCTGTTCTCTCCACAACCCATAGACATTTCACTGTTTAATGTCTGTTCTCTCCACAACCCATAGATATTTCACTGTTTAATGTCAGTTCTCACCACAACCCATAGACATTTCACTGTTTGTTCTCGCCACAGTCGAAAGAGATTTCATTGTTTGATAATGTCTGCTCTTATCACAACCCTTATAATTTCTCATGATTGCTTTCCATTTCAAGCCCGTGTGTGGATATTTTATTGTGGTTTTTTAAAAAGTATATCCTATTCACGGTACTAGACGAATAACTGGAATGTATAAAACATTTTATATCTTAAAGCATTTCATTTCTACAGCGTCACAAAAATTCAAGCAGTAAAATCTGTTTCGCAAGGAAAAAAAGTACTCATGTGAATCAAGCAAAATCAATCAGAAAAACGCACGTGAATCACGCTCTTAAAATGTCTGGAGGTGAAGGGGTTTCGTTTTTTTTGTTTTGTTTTTTTTTAAGGTAGGTCGGGAAAGTCCTCGATATTGCATTAAATAAAATCTGTATACAATGTTTCAACAAATTTTAAACATATAAAAATATGATCTCGAAAAAAAAACCGGACAATTTAAATTTAAAATATATAAATAATCCATCGCAGTGGAAGTGCGGTCACCCGTGTTGTTAGATTTTGTGTAGCAAACTCCTCGGCCAACGAGGCCACGTGTGTTGTGCGTGTATGTGGGGGGGGGGGGGGGAGGGAGGGGGAAGTGATATTAATGGCTATATGACAAAGGGAGTTTGTTTTGATCTTCGCTGTTAGTGACCTCATTAACTACACAAGAAACCTTAACAGTTAGGTCTCAAAAAGTTCGTATGATAATAAGATATGCGATTTGACAAAGAAAACGCTGGAAAGTTTTCGAAACATAACTAAAGTCTCTTCTCCGCCAAAATTAGCTCAGTTTTCATGAAGTTAATCAAATAATGTTGTTATGCAGTCCGACCGTAAATCTGGGATCTCAGTTTTATGAATTTTACGTTACCAGAAAATTTGCCGCAGTCTGAAACAGCTTGAGAACCACTGTTCGAGTTTGCCGTCTGGTCAAAGAAAATAAAGGGAAATAAACATTATCCCCCCTCCTCTCCCCCGGTGCTTTTATACCAAGATAGGAAGGCTACCTTTACATTTTCCAGTTACTTTTCCGTTACTCTTTCCGTCCTGAATTACTTTCCATGTTCTGCCCGATTAAATTTTAATGACATATAATTTTGTTCAAGGACACTGGAAAGAAGATACTCTGTAATTTAAAAACATTAGCTGTGTTAGAAATACTTTTTCACTTTATTTAAACTTTGCTAAATATAGCTGTGAGCACTTCTTCTTCTTCTTCTTCTTCTTCTTCTTCTTTATTTTATGTCTCTCAGCTTCAATGTTAGTTATGTTTGTTATATGAACAGCATATTTGTAGAATGTCTGGAATAGAGTGAAAGATGTATGATAAAGGGCAGAATGTCAGACGGGCCTGCGTGCCCAATTCTTAACCCTTTTGAAATAAAGATTAATCAATCAATCAATCAATCTTCTTCTTCTTCTTCTTCAGCGTTCGAGGCTGTTGGTCACATCAGATTCTGATCCTTGTCGACATGACAAAGCTCGCAGTTAGTCCTCTCCAGATCCTGATCCTTGTCGACATGACAAAGCTCGCAGTTAGTCCTCTCCAGATCCTGATCCTTGTCGACATGACAAAGCTCGCAGTTAGTCCTCTCCAGATCCTGATCCTTGTCGACATGACAAAGCTCGCAGTTAGTCCTCTCCAGATCCTGATCCTTGTCGACATGACAAAGCTCGCAGTTAGTCCTCTCCAGATCCTGATCCTTGTCGACATGACAAAGCTCGCAGTTAGTCCTCTCCAGATCCTGATCCTTGTCGACATGACAAAGCTCGCAGTTAGTCCTCTCCAGATCCTGATCCTTGTCGACATGACAAAGCTCGCAGTTAGTCCTCTCCAGATCCTGATCCTTGTCGACATGACAAAGCTCGCAGTTAGTCCTCTCCAGATCCTGATAAAAAGTTTTTTAAAAAAAATGTAAAGGTAATCCTGTCATGCCTCCTTAGAGGCATATAGGGATATGGTGTTAGTGCCCATATTTTCCTATAGGGGCCCCAAAAACTTTTGCCCCAAACCTTGTGTCCTCTGGCCATGCCTCACGCTTCAGGCATTGATTCCCTGAGGCGTGCAAGATTACCAACATTGCCAGTGTTTGTTTTGGAGTGAAACAGTGTAATAATTCTGATTTCTGGTGTCATTGTATAGAACATGACAGTAAATTCCGTCCTTTTTTGTTTGTTTCGCGTATTTATTTGTTAATTTTTATAACTGCTTTCTGCCGTGAAGTGTGACTTTCAAGATAACAATCGGATTCATTCAAGTGATGTTTATCTGCCATATTTAAAAAAAGTATATAATCACTTTTATTCCTTCATATTATGGTCTAGCCAAGAGTATACAGTCTCATAACGATTCAGTAATCTCCGAATTTGTGCCATTTTAAAAAATCTGCTTGATATATCGTTCGATGAGAACTTTTTTTTAGGTTGGGGGGGGGGGGTAATTTACCTGCATTACAATTTTTTTTAACATGACCTGAATTCCTTGCTATAGAACAATGACATCCACAACACACAAATATTTTTTGTAATCAAGCATCATGCCCGCCATGCTGTACCAAGAAATGATGCGATGGTTGATTTTAGCATTTTGAGAAATTTGAAATTACGAGCTCCAAAACAGAAAAAAAAATGTGACTGTAGTGATTGATTTTAATTTTTTTTTTAATTTAGGAGAAAAGCCATTTAAACGGTGCACGGTCGTCTAAGAGTCAGTATAAACACTTTCTCGGCCTTTTGGCTAAGATCAAAGCGGCTGAGGTCAAAGTGTCTTCTTGGCAGGTACCCTGATCAACGTGCCCTTTGGTTAAAACAAAAGCGTCGTTATTTTTTAACTAAACGAGATGCCCGAGGCCTGCCCTGCACATTGAATGCCGGGGGTATAGTCCACATCTCGTTATGGGTGGACCCGGTTTGCAGTACCACCGGTCATGGCCTGTTGTTTTCGTCGTCTTAACAAAAAAAAACCACTTTCTGAAGCAGTCTGTCAGTTTTTTTAAAATGGTTTTTATGTTTCTGTTCGAAGAGATAATGTCAGTTTTCATCGGTATTGTTCTATACGCTGAGAGAGAGGTTACAACTTTTACTATAACAGTCAACATGGAAGCTATCTGTGGGCTAATGTGGGCAATACGAGTCTCTCTGTCGGGTATAATCCAGCTCCTGAGAGTGCCAGTATATCTTTCCACTATCAGTCAATCAAGTGCCGTGCCGTGTGGCGTAGGCGATCATTTCTCTCCAGAATTCCCTGTCTGTAGATTTGATTATGAGATCCCCTAGTGACTTTCTTCCTAGCCACACTGACAGCCTATCCGGTAACTTCGCTCTCTGTCTTCCTCTGTCTCTTCTTCCCTCAATTTTTCCAGTTGCCACAATGTGTTCCAATTTTCCTCTTCTCAGAAAATGTTCTACAAATCTCATTTGTTTGCCTCTGATCTTTTCTGTAATTTGCCTTTTAACTCCAGCCTCTCTTAAGACTTCTTCGTTTGGTTTTTTTAACTGTCTATGGTACCTTCAACATCCTTCTTATAAACTACATTTCCATGGCCTCCATTTCTCTTATTCATGGACCATGCTTCACATCCATAAAACAAAATTGGCTCGATGTAACATTTAAGTACTCGGAATCTCTTTTCCATTGATATGGATCTGTTGCACAAAATGTTTCTCATTTTCTGGAATGCTGACTTGGCCTGAGCACGTCTGCTTTTTATTTCCTTGTGCCATTTTAAAAAATCTGCTTGATATATCGTTCGATGAGAACTTTTTTTTAGGTTGGGGGGGGGGGTAATTTACCTGCATTACAATTTTTTTTTAACATGACCTGAATTCCTTGCTATAGAACAATGACATCCACAACACACAAATATTTTTTGTAATCAAGCATCATGCCCGCCATGCTGTACCAAGAAATGATGCGATGGTTGATTTTAGCATTTTGAGAAATTTGAAATTACGAGCTCCAAAACAGACAACAACAAAAAAAAAATGTGACTGTAGTGATTGATTTTAATTTTTTTTTTAATTTAGGGGGAAAGCCATTTAAACGATGCACTGTCGTCTAAGAGTCAGTATAAACACTTTCTCGGCCTTTTGGCTAAGATCAAAGCGGCTGAGGTCAAAGTGTCTTCTTGGCAGGTACCCTGATCAACGTGCCCTTTGGTTAAAACAAAAGCGTCGTTATTTTTTAACTAAACGAGATGCCCGAGGCCTGCCCTGCACATTGAATGCCGGGGGTATAGTCCACATCTCGTTATGGGTGGACCCGGTTTGCAGTACCACCGGTCATGGCCTGTTGTTTTCGTCGTCTTAACAAAAAAAAACCACTTTCTGAAGCAGTCTGTCAGTTTTTTTAAAAATGGTTTTTATGTTTCTGTTCGAAGAGATAATGTCAGTTTTCATCGGTATTGTTCTATACGCTGAGAGAGAGGTTACAACTTTTACTATAACAGTCAACATGGAAGCTATCTGTGGGCTAATGTGGGCAATACGAGTCTCTCTGTCGGGTATAATCCAGCTCCTGAGAGTGCCAGTAATATCTTTCCACTATCAGTCAATCAAGTGCCGTGCCGTGTGGCGTAGGCGATCATTTCTCTCCAGAATTCCCTGTCTGTAGATTTGATTATGAGATCCCCTAGTGACTTTCTTCCTAGCCACACTGACAGCCTATCCGGTAACTTCGCTCTCTGTCTTCCTCTGTCTCTTCTTCCCTCAATTTTTCCAGTTGCCACAATGTGTTCCAATTTTCCTCTTCTCAGAAAATGTTCTACAAATCTCATTTGTTTGCCTCTGATCTTTTCTGTAATTTGCCTTTTAACTCCAGCCTCTCTTAAGACTTCTTCGTTTGGTTTTTTTAACTGTCTATGGTACCTTCAACATCCTTCTTATAAACTACATTTCCATGGCCTCCATTTCTCTTATTCATGGACCATGCTTCACATCCATAAAACAAAATTGGCTCGATGTAACATTTAAGTACTCGGAATCTCTTTTCCATTGATATGGATCTGTTGCACAAAATGTTTCTCATTTTCTGGAATGCTGACTTGGCCTGAGCACGTCTGCTTTTTATTTCCTTGTGACATTTCCCATCAGCTGTTATAATTGTTCCTAAGTACTTGAATCTATCAACTTGTTTCAGTTCTGTGTCATCAATGGTAATGCTACATTTTTCTTTGAGATGACCATCACTTCAGTCTTCTTTTTATTCAGACTGAGACCTTTACTTTTACTTTCACGAACCACGATGTCCAAAAGAGCCTGTAGCCTTTCCACTATACAAAATGAAATTTTTGGGAAGCATTATGAAACACTTTGTGCCAGGGGGGAAGTATCTTTAGACAGTAACCAAATGATGAAGCTCTAAACTGCCATAATGTACTTTTGAAAGATATAATAATGTTTTTTGAACTGTTGGAAAGGTCAATGACTTCAAAAACATTTTTTAAATGTATGGTTTTGCGACCTAACCAGGATAATTCTTAAGTAATCAGACGTGATTTTGTCGCCAGTGAAACAGGTTTCATTAAGTCTACCACAGCACGTGACTTCGAATATATTTTTTAAAATACTGGCCTTGAAAAATCTAGTGAAATTATACAAAAACAAACATTTAGCAAAACGTGTGAATCGCGAGACTAATTTGGTCCATTTTTGTTAAACTCTTCTCGCAATCAACCTCATTTTTCGCAGCCTTGCCAAACCCTCTCTCCCACCTTAAAATAAAATTGATTGACCAATATTAATCGCGAAGCAAAAATCTGGACAGTTATAAATCTGGGCCATGTCGTGTTTAGTGCGTCGATTTGGCGAAAATAGTCTTTTCTGAACTATACTTCTCAGATGTTCTTCCTTCTCATTGTAAGACAAGAATGATGTATAGTATTCTTGGCTGTTCTGTTCCTTTGTTCTAACATATTTATTCTAATAAAACGCCACCGGTCAAAATAATGATTGTATTGTTAGTTTTGAGGTGTTTTTGAATGTTTTTTTTTTCTGAAGTCAGCCTCAATCCTTTAGTCTGAAGTTCCAGGCTAATCTCAACCTCATTCTTCTCCAGATCCTGCACCCCCTCCGCTCCACTGCCTTAAATTTGCAACAGTCCATCATTTTCATCAACTCGATCTACTTGTGAAATCAGGGCTCTTAATCTTTATCAGTTCACCTGTCGACTTTCCATATCTTACAACACTTGTACTTGTACGAACTCCCTGTAACTGAGAGCTGGTGTTCTTTGCAGCCGGCGCTGTAGAGGTGTTGAGGCACAGCATAGTACCAGCTTGTGAGAGGGTTATGGATGGCAGCTAGTTTTTCAGTACCGGAGTACAGCTAAAGAGCAGGGGGTGTGCAATGCTTCTTTAGCAGACTCCACCACCAACGAGGACTATGGTGGTCCTTGCTCCGTTAACCAGGCTATGGATGTTCACCTGGGGGTACCACGGAGAGGTGGGACAGGGTCTTGGTCAGCTGTGGATGGCTGATTGCCTCATCGGATAAACGTCTTCACCCATATGTCTTACAATATCCAAATTTGTTTTATCTTCTATGACAGGGTTTCTCTAAATGTGATAGGGGTCCCCGGAATGTCCTTAGAGGGTCCGCAAGAGATTCTTTATTATTATTATTATTATTTTTATTTTATTATTATATAAGTTGGATGGTGTGTGAACATTTTACCGTCATCGGGTTGTTGCTATTCAAATTCTTAGTAACACAATTGTCGTCTTGAAACACCTGCGATATTTTACAGCGTAATTTAATGTTTTCTATCCCACTCCGTCGACCTCATCGTTTTATTAATGTCTTGACTTGTGATGACAAATGTCTCCTGGGGTCTGCCGTACTAGCTTTTCACTGATGAGGGCTCCACGGTCCGAAAAAGTTTGAGAACCGCTGTTCTATGTTGATATCCATTCCTCTACCTATGATCACAAGCATCGTCACTGTGATATTTTGAACTGCTCTCTTCTCATCAATGCGCGCTAAATACTTACAGGTCTCTTGTGTGTGGTCATGATTTCCTTGTTGTCAGAATTCTGTTTGTTTGTTGTTTTTTTCTATTGCTCAGACATATTTCACTATTCAGTCTTGAGTTCTAAAAAACTATTATAACTCCTCTCTCTCTCTCTCTCTCTCTCGCTCTCGCTCTCTCTCTCTCTCTCTCTCTCTCTCTCATTTGTGGATGTGTGGATTGAGTTGCGTTTCAAACAAGAAGAAATGACGAAATCATAGAAAAGAAAATAGAAGGGAAAGAATAGATAAAATAGAGAAAATAAGACTTTAAATTAGAATTGTTTTCTAAGGGGAATAACCATTAAAATGTTTTACTTATTCTTGCTTTAATCATTCTGATCTTTGTTGCTTTATAGTGAGTATTATGTCTGTTACTAGTATATCCCACACCACCAGACTAAACATACACAGGACACAGATTAGACCAGCTGTGCTATATGCGTTAGAAACATCGTGTACAGCTATACAATATGAAAACCAAATAGAAACATTTGAGAACAGTATCCTGAGAAGAATTTATGGATCGGTAACAGGTCATATAACACAATAATTTAAGATAAGAAGTAACAAAGAAATCTACACATTGTTTAGCTCTCTGCTTATAATAACGATTATGAAAAAACAATAGGCCACGGTGGATCAAGTATTTAGAGAGAATGGAGGACAGACACAGAAAGATGACCTATACAGAAGTGATAAAAGGGGGTAGATCAGGAAGTAGACCCGGACTAAAGTTCTTTATCTCGTGTCCAGTACTGTTTTTTTCCCCCTGTATCTCGAAAGTGCCCTGTCAGCTATATTCCGAAGCTTATCATATACACTTCTCTGCTCTTACTTTTCACTTTTGTAAGTTGAACCACATGCACGCAGTCACAAAAATTAAGTTGGTTAGGAAAAATAAAGTAAATCATTGCCAAAGGATATAGTCAATATCGAGTACAGTCCTTTGTTTTTTGTTTCGGTACGAATGTCCTAATCTAGTCAGTATCGTTAAAGAGCAGTGAATATTCGTGCTTTCAAATGTATTTTTTATATCCTAAATTCATATATTAAATATTATTTTACACTACAAAAATATCACTATTTAAATGATTTCATTGTCAGAAATAAATTCATGTATAGTTAACAGTCCGGTAACTTGAGCACATTTACTTGTTGGCTAAAGGGGATAACTTATTAATGGCTTCATAGGGAGGAATTTAACTCACTAACAAATAAATTGTAGGAACTTATTTTCATGATGAATCTTATACGGAAAGTAAGTACTGATAATTGGCAGTTTTAATTACGGTGTAATTTAAAAAGGGTCTGTTCTAAATCTAAAAAATGTATATATCTTTAATGAACTAGACCTACAAAAATAATTGTTTCTTGAAACAGTAAGAATCTTACCATTCTGTAGAATCATTCATCCACAACATAGTGGTGTCCTCGTCATAACTAGTTGTAGTTATAACTAGTTAGGATAGTTAGTTATCATAACTAATAATAACAACACACAGGCAGCCAAAGTTAGTAACCCTGCCAACCGATCCGACGAGAGCATCAAAGATACAAG
Source organism: Achatina immaculata (assembly GCA_009760885.1). NCBI lineage: Eukaryota > Metazoa > Mollusca > Gastropoda > Stylommatophora > Achatinidae > Lissachatina > Lissachatina immaculata. The sequence goes on from CM019713.1 coordinate 10,659,206, forward strand.
TACAGTGTCCCCATGGAAACTACCTAGCGTAGTTGACGACCCTCATACAGAACCTCACCCTGGATATCCAATCAGATCTAGGAGACACCGCTGGTTCAGTACCAGACCAGCGCAATGCTTGACCTTATCCTTCCTCTTGTACCATGAAGTGTCGAGGGGAGATGCGATTGGTGTTTTTTGGGACATAAAGATGGCCTCAGTTGACGGTCAAGCTATAATTAGCGAGTGTTTCTGTGATACCATCTATCCGTCTCCTTCTGGGTCTACCTCTTGATCTGTATCCTGTAGTTCTTTGGTTGAAGGTTCTTGAGGCTGGCTATGAGTGTATCATTCTCACTAAGTGGCCGAGCCACTTGATTCTTTGCTTCTCTGTGTCGTAGACATGATGTAGTTACTTCTGTCCGTCTTATGGTGTCATTTCTTAGCTTGTCAAACCTGGTGACGTTTGCAGCTTTCCTAAGACATCTCACATTTCACACGCGCTTATTTTATTCTCTTGTTTCTTAGTAAACTAATTATGTCAGTCCGTAAGAACAACGAAGAGCAAAACCTCTATCTTAATGCGAAGAAAACTAAACTGATGACAACTGACAAAACAAACAAGGCAGCTGATATATGTATCAATGAGGAAAAACTGCAAGAAGTGGAGAGTTTTGAATATCTTGGATCACAGCTAACTGATAATGGAGATACAATGAGGAAAATTAAATGGATGACATTTATCGCTCTACAGAAAGTAAAACAACTAAAGAACCTGTGGAGAGGAACAGACAGAACTACAAAAATAAGATTTTTAAGGGCATGCATCTTTCCCATCGCAACATATGCCTGTAAGACCTGGACACTTAACAAAACAGCTGAGAAACACATAAATGCCTTTGAAAGTAAATGCTACAGAAGAGTTGTTCAAATATCATGGACACAAAAAAGAACAAATATATCCATAATACAATAAATATTTAAGACGGCTGGCTAGCAAAGAGAATTAAAGAGAGAAAACTTAAATATTTTGGACACAATAAACGTTATGATAATTTAGAGAAAACCGTCTTGGAAGGGTACATAATGGGAAAAAGAAAGAGAGGAAGACCAAGACGAAGATGGTTGCAAGACATCGTTGATGATCTGCAAATGGATGCATCAGCAGCAGGCCATCTTGCTCATAACCAAGAGGCCTACAGGAGTGGTGTTAGGGAGGCAAAGTTCCGCAAGGGACATGCAAATGAATGAATGAATTCTTAGTAAGTGCCCATGTCTGACACTGGTAGCACAGAGTTGGTTTTATCTTAGTTTCAAGTCGGATGTTGGAGTGTGTTAGAAGCCGGGAAAGCTGGTATGTAACAGGACTGGCTCTTCATGTTCTGACATCAATTCCTTTATCAGTCTTCTATGAGCATACATCCAAGATACTAAATTCTTTTAAATGCTGGGTTTTGCTGTCTTCAGTACATACATTCAGTGGGCTTAGCAATCTGCTAGCTTTCATGGTCGTAGTTCTGTCAATGTTGATTTTCATATCATAATGTTTACAACCCCGATGGAGATTGTTCATATGATCTTGTAAGCAGTTCAGGTCCTTATGTGTTATTCACTGTTCGTCTATGAACATTAGTTCGTTCAATTCTAGTAGATTTGGATTTTCTTCTTATGTTATTCTGTTCATGTAAATTATAAATAGCGACAGTAACAATACGCAGGCTTGTCTGACTCCAGTCCTTACTGCTTGTTGTAGTCCTTACTACACTTGACTATTTGTGCATAATGACAATGTTTTCCACTAGATGTCCCCGTACACCATATTCCTCTAATACTGCCCACAACTTGTTTATGTTAACCCTGTCAAAAACTTTTTCTTGGCCCATAAAGATGATGTTAAGTTCTTGGTCATATTCAACGGCTTTTTCATAACCTTGTCGGAGTGCAAATATTGCATCGGTGCAATTTCTTCCTTTTCTGAATCCGAATTGTGCGCAATGAAGCTGTAAATTTAAAAATAATTCATTGCTAATCTTCATCATCAGAACTTTCATTCAAATGTAATATTTTTGCTGGTGAAGAAACTCTCTGTTGATGGCCAAAATGTATAAACTAGGACAAAAAAGTAGGAACACCTTTATTACTTAATGACTACAAAGTTGTGACATTTCGGCGTGAGCCTTAATCATACAAACGCACACAGGAAGAAGAATTAGAGAGAGGAGATAACGTATAGATTCACATGAATCCTGTGTTAAAAATAAATAAAATGAATAGAGCACTTAGCTTGAAAGAATATGTAGCTTTTCCGACGCTCGTTCAGAAATGCGCCCGTTCAAAATGTTCTACGTTCAAAATAAAGCTGTTCCTACTTTTTTCCTAGTTTACACATTTTGGTATCACAGCTTTACTGCAGTGCTTCGTATATAGTTGTATACTTATACACTAATTATTGTGTGTTGATGGCCATTCACTGGTTGTGGGTGATCAACTTCAATGTCGCTGATCGGCCTAACTGTCGACTTTTCGGCGTTCGATATGTTTATTTTCACTAAGCTTGATATTTTCTATTTTATCTGAAGTGTGAAATGTGCGACCCTTCCTTTTATTTATATGCTTAGCATTCATATAACAATGAAAATGTTGAGAAACACTGCAAGAATTGCAATGTTGTCACAAGAATGAAACGAAAGCACACAAATGTCATCGTAGGACTCACTCGATACGATGTTACCGCCAAAGATCAGAGGGAAGCACACTGAGAAATTAAAAAGCAGGAACAATTTTGATGAGGGGGAAAAACCGCTATATCTGCGAAACGCAATACAGCGAGGCGTGTCTTACTATTCCGATTCATGAAAGCATAAACAACTGTGCTATCTGTGCCCTTTTCCTGTGATCTGCTCTGACCCCATTGGTCATGAAGTCCCGTAGTCGGGACAGACAGCAGCAAGAAACAGAAGCAGAAGAACTTTTCACTTTTTTCACTTATAATCTCTGAAAAGCTTTTGTGGCCTACTTAGCCAACGCTTTTTGTAACCGGCAGCATGACACAATCTTTAATGTCACACCCGTAGCAAGAATTTCGGTCACGTGAGCGTTAGGTTCACGCATACATTGTCACCTCCAGTGCGAAATACGAACGAGAAATTTATCACAAGAATCATGGGAATGATTTCTTTCGGTAAATTGGTTCACCAATGGGTGATTTAAAGGTCACCGACTGCTCTTCCTCTATTTTGTACGATCCTGTTTTCAGCATTGGAAGTTTAAATCTTTCCATTAAGTGGGTGTGCTCATGCACATGTCAGTCAGTCAGTCAGTCATTTGCATGTCCCTTGCGGAACTTTGCCTCCCTAACAGCTCTCCTGTAGCCTCTCGGTTGTAAAGCAAAATGCCCTGCTGCTAATGCATCCATCTGCAGATTATCAACGACGTCTTGCAGCCATTTTTGCCTTGGTCTTCCTCTCTTTCTTTTTCCCATTATGTACCCTTCCAATACGGTCTTCTCTAAATTATCATAATGTTTAATATCAAGGCACAGAGATATACCCCCACCACCAAAGAAAGTTTTAAACGGTAGAAACGTTATTTTGAGGGTAAATACTGCAGTTACCAAAAACTTTGGGAGAAGAGAAAACTTTTTTCGTGATTATTTCCATTATTTTGATAGAATCAAGTTTCGATCGAGTTAATTATTTGTTAACTGTTGGCGTAATGAATTAATATGACTTTTGAGGTTGATAATGTGACGCAAGTGTTTTTGTTTTGTTTTGTTTTTAATTTCAAGCTTAAATGAGTTGAAGTGATAAGCAAAGATCACCTATGAATTAAATGATAAGTGGAAATGACATCTGCTCACTATGTCGTGGCTTGTGCGCATTCGTGTTAAACTGTATGTCATTGTGTGCTATTTACATTATTACAAGAAACATTAGGAACGATTATAACAGCTGATAGGAAATGTCACAATGAAATAAAAAGCAGACGTGCTCAGGCCAAGTTAGCATCCCAGAAAATGAGAAACATCTTGTGCAGCAGATCCATATCAATGGAAACAAGATTCCGAGTACTTAAATGTTACATCGAGCCAATTTTGTTTTATGGATGTGAAGCATGGTCCATGAATAAGAGAGTACAACGAGAAATGGAGGCCATGGAAATGTGGTTCATAAGAAGGATGGACAGCTAAGAAAACCAACGAAGAACTCTTAAGAGAGGCTGGAGAAAATTACAACAAAGATCTGAAGCAGGCAAGCGAGATTTGTAGGACATTTTCTGAGAAGAGGAAAATTGGAACACACTGTGGCAAGTTGAAAAACTGAGGGAAGAAGAGACAGAGGAAGACAGAGAGAGAAGTTACTGGAAGTCAGTGTGGCTGGAAGAAAATCACCGGCGGATCTCATAATCAAATCTAAAGACAGGAAATTGTGGAGAGACATGATCGCCTACGCCACGCGGCATGGCACTTGATTGATTGATTGAAAGGAAACATATAGTCTGTTTACACGGCAAGTGTATTGTAAGTGGAAAGTTTTTCATCAGTAGGGGCCGCCAGTTTAATAAAAAGCTCAGAAGGGACCACCAATACGTGAAGATGAAATCATAGGTGCCATCAAACACATGAAGAAAGGAAAAGCGACTGGGCCTGATAATATAACAATAGAAGAAATAGAGGCGCTAGAGGAGACAGGAATAAAAATAATAACCAAGTTACTCAATGACATTTACAACAGTGGTTATATTCCCAGTGACCTGATTAAATCCACGTTTATAGCACTACCAAAGAAACCAGGTGCAAAGGAATGTGACAACCACCGGACTATCAGCCTCTCATGTCACATAACGAAGCTACTTCTGAGAATCATTATGAGAAGAACAAGGAAAAAGATAAAAATGGAAATAGCAGATGAACAGTTTGGATTTGTTGAAGGAAAGGGAACACACAATGCCATTTATGCTTTATGAACACTAACAGAAAGAGCTTTAGAAGTACAGAAAGATCTCTACTTATGCTTCATTGATTACACCAAGGCATTTGACAAGGTGAAACATAATGAAATTATTAAAATGCTTGAAGACATCAATATAGACGGCAAAGACCTGAGGATTGTAAAACATCTATACTGGCAGCAAGAAGCAGCAGTTCGAGTTGAAAATAGAATTGGAAAATATCAACCTATAAAACAAGGTGTGCGACAAGGATGTGTACTATCTCCAGACTTTTTTTCTCTGTATAGCGAGAATATTCTAAGAACAATCATCACAGAACCAGGCATAAAAATTGGAGGATACAATATTAACAACCTTCGGTATGCTGACGACACAGTACTGATAGCTGAGAACCAACAAGACCTGCAAAATCTCTTGGATAAAGTCGCCAAAGAAAGTGAACAGAAAGGCCTTACTTTGAACATCAAAAAGACAGAGACTATGGTTATATCTAAGAAACAGAATCCACCAGCATGCAGTATTAAATTAAACGGAACTGTTCTAAAGCAGGTGCAGAAATTCAAATACCTTGGAGCAGTAATAACTTCAGATGGGAAATGCAGAACAGAAATTAGGAACAGAATAGGCCAAGCAAAGACTGCATTTCAGAGAATGAGAAACATATTGACCAACACATCCTTATCAATGAATGTTAGAAAAGGAGTCCTAAAATGCTATATTGAACCTATCTTGTTATATGGAAGTGAATCATGGACAATAGGCAAGTCTGCACAAAAATCATTGGAAGCAGCAAAAATGTGGTTTATTAGAAGAATGTTGCGAATCCCCTGGACAGCAAAAATAACTAATGAAGAATGTATGAGAAGAGCTGGAGAGACAAAAAACCTTGTCAAAAAGATAAGAGAGAGACAATGTACTTTCATAGGACATGCAATGAGAAGAGGGGGCATTGAAAATATTATAACAACAGGAAAAATAGAAGGAAGAAGATCAAGAGGAAGACCAAGAGAAATGATACTGGACAGTCTGACGGGATGGTGTGAGAAGAGATCACCAACTGAGCTGATGGCCTGCATGAAGGATCGCGTACTCTGGAGAAGCATAATAGCCAACGCCAGTCGGCACGGCACATGATGATGATGATGATCAGAAGGGAGCCAACGGTGAGGAAACGTTGGAAAGCACCAATTCTATTACAAAAGTTTGTTTTCAGTTAAATACTCCTGGTCCCTGTTTTTCTTATTCTCAGTAGTGTTGTAAAACTTTGCCCACTATAGGAATAAAGTCAGAACCCTAGCACAGAATTGTCCATAAACGGAATAATGAACAATATTTGGTACCGGAGACAGTTTTGCAATGAACAGTTTCTGGATCCGCTTGTATTTAAATAAAATACAGCTCAAAATTTGTAAACATGTCCGACAAGTCGTGGCAAACTCAGTCTCAGGTGAGTACAAATCGAAGACTGGATTATGACATTCGAAACTGCTGAAATGATATGATATCATCTGTAGTTTAGTTCAGGTAGCAGTCATTCAATTTTTATTTCTCTCACATCTGTGGAGCTTTGTCTGTTGTTTTTCAAAGTATATATTTTGCTGTCTCGACCAGTTTTGTAAGAATAATACTTGAAGAATATATTGAAAAGCAAAAATCATAAGTCCTGAGCTTCATAGACTTTAAAAAGACATTTGATAGCACACACACACACTCAGAGAATTTTAAGACTATATGGAATATCATTTCAAATTGTCAGCATCATTAGAGATCTCTACAACGGATATGTTTGTGCAGTCAACACAGAAGAAGGAATGAGTAAATGTTTGTAGACTGAAACAGGCGTGAAATAAGGGCGTAAACTATCTACCTTGCTTGTTTGGAATTGCCATAGACTTCATAATGAAAAAATGTTGCACAGGTAAAACAGGCATTGATTGGGTACATGGGACCCAACTAGAAGATCTTGAATTCAATGCAAGAGAAAACAGACACCTTGACTTCACTGGCTAGCAAAATAGGATTTGAAATTAACAAGGAAAAAACAAAAATAATGAAACTTCCCATTAATCAAGAAGGAAAAATATACGTAGAAGGAACAGCTGTGGAAGAAGTAAACCAATTTGCATACCTTGGCAGCTACATAGACCAGGATGGTGACACCAGAAGGAAATTAGAATTGCAAAAGCAGCATTGACCTTCAAGAATCTTAAGAACATATGGCAATCAAAAGTTATAAGCACAAAAACCAAGCTAAGGTTATTCATTTCATATGTAATAGCCACCCTCATTTATCCATGTGAAAGCTGGAAAACAACTAAAGAAATAGACAAGAAATTAGACTCTTTTGAAAACAAATGCCTAAGGAAAATACTCAGTATAAGTGGAATGAATTAAAAAACAGTGCAGAGATAAGGCCGATGAGCGAACAACAACCTTGTCTCATGAGTGATCAGAAAAAGGAGATGGACATATGTTGGTCACGAGATGAGAAGAAACAGTCAGAAAATCCCAGAATAAGCAGATAAACTAGAACACAACAGGTCGAAGAAAAATAGTCAACCACGTGAAACTATAAAGAGGACATTTTTAAGAAAGGCCAAATTCTTACATTCTTCACGTGCTGTTAAATGTTACATAGGTGTCGCATGGTAGTCTGTAAAGTTTTCCTGTTTTTGGCGAGCTTTTCAACCTCATTAAGGGATATTATGCCCATGAAACTGGCCTCTCTTAACAATGCCAAATTAGTAGACATAAAATCCCGTGATGAGGTTGAAAAGCTCACCGAAAATAGGAAAACTTGGCAAACTTCCATTCGATCCCTGTGTGACATTTAACAGCATGGGAAGGATGTAAGATATAAGATATATTTTGCTGTAACAGTTCACAAAAACAGCGTGCTGTATCCCTGCAAACAAGTTTGTACCATTATCTGTATTGGCTGTTTTAGTATATTGTTTTCTGCCTAGGTATTGATGTTTTATGTATTTGAAACATTGAACATAAACTTGGATTAACAGAATATTTTCTGTTTCTCCAAGTGGATTCAAGAAGCAGTAGTTCACTATAGGCTCCACTACCATGAGGAACATGACTCATCCTCTGTTGGTCACCCTAATGTATCACAGCAGCCTGTTTCTAGAGGATTCTGGATGATGTTGGATAGGGTCTTGACTAGTTCTAGTTTGCCAGTCCTTGCTGTCTGTTGCAGTCATATTTTCTCCTTCCTCATCATTGATCCTCTGTACTCCCAATGGAGCATAAAGCATCAATGAAGGTTCTCCAGTCAATCATGTCTTGCGCAGGTCGGGATACTTCAGACCATGCCTTCTCTACCTTCTTTAGTTCTTCCTGTTCTGTGCATCTCCATGTCCCCAATGGCCTGCCTCTCTTTCTTTTCCCTATTTTCTCCTTATCGATGTTTTACTCACTTGTTCTTCAATATTTTTTTTTGTATGTATAAAGTTCTTGTGTGTGCTCACAGACTGGGTCGGCAGTGCTGGATATGAACATAGAAGAAATGGAAATGATGGACGATGGCCATAGTGACATCTCAGATTACGACAGCAGTTTTCATGGTATAAACAGCAGTTTTGTATCTTTCAAGTGATGTTTTCAGTACTGTTCTTGTCCCTGGATGTTAATAAACATTTCTATCCAGATTTCTAATGTTTAGCAAGCCATTTTCTTCTATTTATGTAACTTTTCTGACTGTTATTCCATATACAGAGACCAAATGATCATTTATATTTTTCTAAATGAGGACCGGTCCTAGAATCAAATTTAGTTTTTATTTTGTTGCATTTTCTTTCTTTTTCCACATATATAGATTGTTGTATGATTATTAAAAAAAATACATGAACTGATGACTTATCCTAATTATCATTTTAAGGATAAAGGTAAGGTAAAATCCCCATTTCCATGCCTTTAGTTCTTCCCGTGCCACAGGCAACAAACACGGACGTTCCCATTTGTGCCACACAAAAAGTGCGGGTCTTTATATGAAATATAATTGGAAAAGTGAATGTAACAAAGTATTTCCACTTTAAAAGTATATGTATTATGGATAAAAATAGCTGTAAATGTAAGAAGGTTTCATAAATGAAGAGTTTTTTAGTAAAAAAAAGTAGTGTGATGATTTTAGCTGATAATTGTTTACTGCTTACCATCAGCAATGCCTAGATGTACAATATTTACCATCGGTGATGTCTTTTTCTACTTAAATTTTATCTGATCTCGTCGTGTGGTGGCATTCTCACTAAAATAATGTCTGAAATAACCTTCTAACTACTTCTCCAGTCCATTTAATAGGTCAAGATCTACTTGGGGTACATTCAGGAACAGTGGTTTGATCATAGGACATGTCCTTATGTCTCCGAAATCACAATAAATATTGAAATTTCTCGATTAAAACATCAATTTCACTCGGTTGTTAGCCACGCTTTGGATTGAACTATGAAAGGTCACCAGACATGCACAGATAAATCGTGTACAACCAAAAATTACACCAGTTTTACACTGCAATGAAACAAACCTTGCTATAATGAGGATAGCAGTAACTTGACTAACCAGAAGACCTCGCTTTAGCAAGGATGGCAGGGGAAAAGTTAAGACATATTGGGGATAGGATGTTAGGCCTGTTTTCCAGGACCATTGGCACATGAAGCCGTGATGTGTCGGTATCACGCCTGGCTGCATTTACCTCCCAGATTTCTCTGATGCTCAATTTTAGAGGCTGGGTGGACTCCGGGGCCTTTTTTTTTTTTTTAAATTGTTTTTTTTTTGTGTGTGTTAGAAGAAAATCTTGCAGCTGGGACTTGAACAGGATACTGCCATATCAGTAAACTGAGCACCTAACCACGCCACCTAAATGTACGATATATATATATGTTTCTTAATACAATTTGTTTCTGGTGTAAGCTGAGAACTTTTTAAGAAATCTTTAACTAATTGTAGAAGATGTTGATGAATATGTTTTAGTAAGATTTTTATCCCTGCCATGTTGTATCAGATGACAGTGCACAGAGAAGCAGGGCAGGTGAGAAGAGCAGCGGGGGAACATTTGTGGACGATATCAAACAGAAGATGGGAGAAAATGTGACTCAGATGGTAAGTACAGAGTCCCAGTGATGGTCTTTTGATTTGGTATTAACCTCTCTGCTACTGTTAAAAAATTGAAAAGGTGGCCTTATGCTTTTGGGGCACCTGGAGAATATGGTATTGTCTTGTCTGGTCTCCTTCCTCATACACCTTTTGGTGTTGAGGGGACAAATAGAAGTCTTAACAGGACTCTGCGATTTGCTTCATATCTTATATCCTTCCCGTGCCGTTAAACGTCACATAGGGCTCACAAGGTAGTTCACCAGTTTTCCATGTCTTCGGCGAGTCTTTCAACCTCATTAAGGGATTTTATGCCTATTAATTTGGCCTCTCTTAACAATGTCCTCTTTAGAGTTTCACATGGTCTGCCTCTTTTTCTTTGGCCTGTTGTGTTCCACTTGATAGCTTGTTTTGGGATTCTCTGACTGTTTCTTCTCATCACGTGACAAACATATATCCATCTCCTTTTCCTGATCACCCATGAGGCTGGTCATGCTTCATATAATGGGATATTTAATGGTGCTTTAATTTCCTCTTTCCATATGGGCAGCTTCTTCCTCTGTTACCCACAAATCTTAGTGTGAATGTTGTCTGGGATATACCATCTGGTGGTAACCGTGTAACATAGCCAAACCATTTGACTTGCTGTTTCTGGATATAATGTAATACTGGTGTTACTCCAACCTTTGCTCTGATGGTGTCACTTCATATTCGGTCTCTGCTTGTCACATTTAGTATTCTCCTTAAACATCTCCTTTCTGTCGTGATGATTTTTCTTTTGTTCTTGGCTGTTAGCGTCCATGTCTGACATTGATAGCACAGAGTTGGGAGGAAAATTGTGTTGTACGGTGCCCTTTTTGTTTCAGTTGTGATGTATTTGTTTTTCAGTAAAGGAGTCTTTTGTCCAGTGACTTGATTTGCTTTATTGCATCTGTTCTCAGTCTCAGCATCAGTTGTCCCTGAGGGTGATATTATGCTGCCTAGGTATTTGAAATGTTTCACTTGTTTTAAGGGCTGGTTGTCTAGGAAGATCTTTGTTTGGATTTCTTCTCTCACTATGGTCATGACTTCTGTTTTTTTCAGGACTGATTTTCTTGTTGTGGCCTTGACATGCCCTTGCTAAATTATCCAAATTCTGGTGGAGGTCTTTTTCTGATGTGGCTGTAAGTTCTTCATCATCAGCAAAATGGAGTTTCTTTTATGGTCCTCCTATTGGGTATGTCTTCTGGAAGGTGTTGTGGGTTTATCAGCATTCTTTCTGGGGTTGGGCTGTCAGGCACCTTTGTCGTGGAGTTTTTACTATGTATGTTGGCTTCTTTGCAGATGTTGTCAGTGTATGTTATGAACAGTAAGGGAGATAGTACACAACCTTGTCTCATTACAGATTTTATGATAAATGGTTCAAAATGTCTCGCATTTGTTCTAACTGTACACTAATAGGTTTTTGCATAGGTTGATCAGATGTGTACTAGTTCCATAATGCTATGAGATTTCCCACATCTACTCTATCAAATGCTTTTTCTTGATCTATGTAAGTTACGAGTATGTGCGGTATCTGATTGTGTTCAACTAATTTTCCTGTTAGCTGTCCTGGGGAAAAGATGACATCTGTACAGCTTCTATTTTTTTCTAAATCCCGTCTGAGTTTCATTTAACTGGCTCAATCACTGGTTGCAGTCTGTTCTCTAGTATCTTGCAGAACATTTTTCCAGTATGGCTTAGCAGTGAGATGCCTCTATATTGGTTGCAGTCCTTTTTATTGCCTTTTTTTCTTCCATATTGGAATAATTACAGTGTTTCTCCAGTCCTGTGTTGTTTCTTGTTTTTCCCATACCAAGTTATAGAGTCTGTGAAGCCAAGCTATTCCAACCTCTTTCGCACATTTGATTAACTCATTGGGTATTCTATCACATCCCAAGGTTTTGTTCACTGATGGCTTCTCTGATTTCAGCTTGTAGTATATTTGGTTCCAGTTCCATTGGGTCAGCTGTGTTGTTTGGCTTGCTTCAGATGATATATTGAGTAACTTGTTGAAGTACTGTCTCCATTTCTGTACTACCCTCTCTGGTTCGCATATTGGATCACCATTATTGTCATTCACAGTCTCATTTGTGTCGAAATGCTATCCTCGCTTTCTCATTACACTGATCTTTTTATAAAAGATTTTCATAGTTCTTTGTGATTGTTGTTTAATTCTTCACTATATTCCTGCCATGATTTTACCTTTGCTTCTTTTATTACCTGCTTAGAGTGTCTTCTTGCAGTTCAGTATTCAGTTTAGTCAAGATCCTCTTTACTTCTCATCCATTCTTTATATTTATTCTTCTTTTCTTTTACAGCCTCTTTCATATGTGGTATTAGTGGCCATATTTTCTTTGACTTGTTGGCACACTAGACCCTGAGTGTTCAGTATTTGTCCTGTGGGCTGCTATTTCCAGCAGAATCCATAGACTGTTTAGCAACGTTCTCAGACACAGACAGTAGCACTTATATTCACTTGAAGAGCATATGAGATGCTGTGCTGCCTTTCTTTTTTCCCAGCTCTAGAAGTCATTGGGAACTCAATATGTTCATGACTAGGGCACTTATGCCCACATTTGAACCACCAGCCATCACCTTGAGAAATAAATAACCAGCAGTTTCACTTCTCATGTGCCCTCTGAAGATGAAAAAGACAAAACTTCTTTTCAGTGATGAAGGTCTTCAGATCTGGACTCTGGTGATGAAGATCTTCAGATCTGGACTTCAGTGATGAAGATCTTCAGATCTGGACACCAGTGATGAAGATCTTCAGATCTGGATGCCAGTGATGAAGATCTTCAGATCTGGACACTAGTGATGAAGATCTTCAGATCTGGACTCCAGTGATGAAGATCTTCAGATCTGGACTTCATGTCTGAGAAATGGGCTATAGTGGTCTTGCTGTAGTTTCTGAAGTGGACCACAGACATCTCAGAAAACTCTGTCACCATTGGAAAGATGCCAGTGCTTACCCTGTTGACCTGGCTGAAGTAATGCATCAGTCTAATTCTAAGAGAATCCAGGGAAGCCAGGTTAGGATTTTAATCAGTTCTTGTTCCATGGCCTTTTTGTTCACCCACTAAAGAAGTAGACAAGAAATTTGACTCTTTTGAAAACGAATGCCTCAGGAAAATACTTGGTATAAAGTGGAATGAACTCAAGAACAGTGCAGAGATAAAACAGATGAGCAAACCCTGTCTCATGGGTGATCAGGAAAAAAAAAAAAAGAAGATGGACATATGTCAGTCACGTGATGAGAAGAAACAATCAGAGAATCCCAAAACAAGCTATCAAGTGGAACGCAACAGGCCAAAGAAAAAGAAACTCTAAAGAGGACATTGTTAAGAGAAGCCAGCTTAGTGGGCATAAAATCCCTTGATGAGGTTGTAAAGCTCGCCGAAAACAGGAAAACTTGGCAAACTACCATGCAAGCCCTGTGTGATGTTTAACGACACGGGAAGGATGTAAGATGTAAGATGTAGGATGTAAGATGTAAGACTGTGACTCAGACAAAATCCCAGTGAAAGGAATATTTTCAGTTCCACTTTGCTTCAATCCCTTGTCGGCTCAGAGCTAAAATCAGGCGCTCAGTAAACTGTTAAGGACAAACTGTCTCCAAAGACAGCAGATACCAGCTTACACAGGGAGGTACACTGGATCAGCATAGAAACTGAGATGCACATTATATTCCATTTTCCATCAGTCCACAGACCACTATGGGTATATAGTAAATTCACTAAACAGGCAAATATTCTTTTCTTTTTTTGGCTTTGAGATTTTAGCACATAGAGTCAACAAATTTGGAGCTGAGTACTTCTTACATGTCAAGCTTGCTCCTTGCACACGGCAGACAAGTCTCAACTGTAGCTGTCACAGATTCCTCTTCACAAAAAGTTATTTTGTAATCTGACAGCTTGTGAGACTATTTTGTAATCTGACAGCTTGTGAGACTACAGTAAAGTTCATATACAAAAAACAGGATTTAACATGAGAGGAATATAGCAGAGATGTTAATTTATCTGTGTATGACAATTGACAGCAAACCGTATCTACTTTTAGCACTGTGATATCTTTGAAATTTGCTAATTGAATGTCATAGGTAAAGGTAAAGTCTCTGTTTCCATGCTTTTAAGGCATATTGGGGCCTGTATTTCCATGACCTTCGGCACTTGAAAGTGTGATGTGGTCAGTATTACGGCTGGCTGCATTTACCTTCCATAGTTGTCTGGCACCCATTTTTAGAGGCTAGGTAGACGTCAGGGCCTTTTTGGTGTGGTGGTACCAGAAAAAAAATCCCTGCTGCTGGGACTTGAACCCATTACTACCAGATTAGTAGACCACTCATCTAACCAGGCCACTAATTGGAAGTTGTAGGCAGTGGGCATATTTTGTCTTGTAGGTATGGCAAGCGGGAACACAAGGTGCAAGAAGAGCGTGGTCACTGTACGGTAACATAGACATCCTCAGACCTTACTTTGACGTGGAGCCTCGAGAAGTGCAGAGGAGGTAAGTACAAAAAAAATGTGCTGTAGAATTTCTGTATGTTTTGTTACTGTTTCGTTATAAATTAGATCGAATAATTAGATTTTATTTTCAAATCAGATAGTGCCATGCCAATAGGTGTAGGTGGTCATCTTTCTCCATCTCACGCAATCCTCTGTGTCTTGAATCAAGCTGATTTCTCTTTTCCTGCATAACCATGCACTCAGTCCATCCAGGTATTTCTATCTTCTCTACCCACTTTGTCTTGTGCCATTTATCTTTTCAGTCATGACCCATTTTTACGAGACATTCATGTCTGCTGATGTGTCTGAGAAACTTTGATTGTTATTTTCTTATGTGCGGCACCAGTTTGAGATGTTTCTTTGCCTGCTGTAATAATTCTTCATTTGTCTTTCTGGCTGTCTATGGTATGCAAAGCATCCTTCTTAGGAACCACATTCCTGTAACCTTTATTCTTTGTTCTTGCTGTTTATTCATAGTCCATGTTTCACTTGCATATATATATAGGTTCTATATAGCTTCTTAGAACTCTCTTTCTTATTACCAATGGCAGTTTTTGGTTTGTTAACATGTTCTTCATTTTTCCAGAAGCTGTCTGTGCCATTGCTATCCTGGTTCTGATTTTATTTTGCAGTAGTAAATCTTCTTTTACAAATAGAAAGTTCTGAAAGCAGGTAGGTGTTTGCTGTTTGTGGAACTTGCTGATCATCCTTTTGTAGAGCAGTTTTCCTCATTGCTGATTCCGCCATATTGACCACAGTAATGAGTGTATTTTATAATGCTTTGTTTGTAATTTATTTAATATGAGTGTAACATACAAATATTTAGAGGTATACATTGGTTAGTAATATTTTGTTAAAATCTATACCTTTCTATTATCGATTAAGCCTGAACTTTAACTCTGTTTTATACACTATTGTATATTGTGTTAAAGTTTTGTTTTAATATGTTTTTAGTGTAGTAAAAATTGATGAATGTAGTGGTACACAAGAAGTATTTAGAAGTACATTTGTTTTATTTTTTTTTGTTTCTGTATTCATTCATTTTAATTACAAGTTGCATTTGTGTTATTTTTAAAGAATAAACAAGATCTTGTGAAAATATTATGGTTGGTAATGATAGTCAGCACAGTAATTATTGATCTCTGCTATCAGAAGTGTAATAAACAGTGAAAACTTGTCAAACAGCAGAATCAGTTAGAGGCTTATCAGGCAAGTATACTCTGACCCCAGGAAAGATATAGAGTTATAGAAGCCTACAGGAGTGCTGTTTGGGAGGCAAAGTTCCGCAAGGGACATGCAAATGAATGAATGAATGATTTCCATGACCTTCAGCATATGAAAGTGTGATGTGGTCAGTATCACACCTGGCTGCATTTATCTTCCATAGCTGTCTGGCACCCATGTTTAGAGGCTGGGCAGACCTCAGGGCCTTTTTGGTGTGGTGGTACCAGAAAAAAAATCCCCGCTGCTCTGACTTGAACCCAGTACTACCATATTAGTAGACTACTTATCTAACCAGGCCACTAATTGGAAGTTGTAGGCAGTGGGCATATTTTGTCTTGTAGGTCTGGCAAGCGGGAACACAAGGCGCAAGAAGAGCGTGGTCACTGTACGGTAACATAGACATCCTCAGACCTTACTTTGACGTGGAGCCTCGAGAAGTGCAGAGGAGGTAGGTACAAAAAAAATGTGCTGTAGAATTTCTGTATGTTTTGTTACTGTTTCGTTATAAATTAGATCGAATAATTAGATTTTATTTTCAAATCAGATAGTGCCATGCCAATAGGTGTAGGTGGTCATCTTTCTCCATCTCACGCAATCCTCCGTGTCTTGAATCAAGCTGATTTCTCTTTTCCTGCATAACCATGCACTCAGTCCATCCAGGTATTTCTGTCTTCTCTACCCACTTTGTCTTGTGCCATTTATCTTTTCAGTCATGACCCATTTTTACGAGACTTTCATGTCTGCTGATGTGTCTGAGAAACTTTGATTGTTATTTTCTTATGTGCGGCACCAGTTTGAGATGTTTCTTTGCCTGCTGTAATAATTCTTCATTTGTCTTTCTGGCTGTCTATGGTATGCAAAGCATCCTTCCTAGGAACCACATTCCTGTAACCTTTATTCTTTGTTCTTGCTGTTTATTCATAGTCCATGTTTCACTTGCATATATATATATATATATAGGTTCTATATAGCATCTTAGAACTCTCTTTCTTATTACCAATGGCAGTTTTTGGTTTGTTAACATGTTCTTCATTTTTCCAGAAGCTGTCTGTGCCATTGCTATCCTGGTTCTGATTTTATTTTGCAGTAGTAAATCTTCTTTTACAAATAGAAAGTTCTGAAAGCAGGTAGGTGTTTGCTGTTTGTGGAACTTGCTGATCATCCTTTTGTAGAGCAGTTTTCCTCATTGCTGATTCCGCCATATTGACCACAGTAATGAGTGTATTTTATAATGCTTTGTTTGTAATTTATTTAATATGAGTGTAACATACAAATATTTAGAGGTATACATTGGTTAGTAATATTTTGTTAAAATCTATACCTTTCTATTATCGATTAAGCCTGAACTTTAACTCTGTTTTATACACTATTGTATATTGTGTTAAAGTTTTGTTTTAATATGTTTTTAGTGTAGTAAAAATTGATGAATGTAGTGGTACACAAGAAGTATTTAGAAGTACATTTGTTTTATTTTTTTTGTTTCTGTATTCATTCATTTTAATTACAAGTTGCATTTGTGTTATTTTTAAAGAATAAACAAGATCTTGTGAAAATATTATGGTTGGTAATGATAGTCAGCACAGTAATTATTGATCTCTGCTATCAGAAGTGTAATAAACAGTGAAAACTTGTCAAACAGCAGAATCAGTTAGAGGCTTATCAGGCAAGTATACTCTGACCCCAGGAAAGATATAGAGTTATAGAAACACCCACAGATTACGACGGGGACGTCACCAAGACCGCTCAAGGGCGCTCATGTGGCCCAGAAAAGCCAGCTGTGCCTCTCTTCAACAGCACGCGGCACAGGAGGAAGGTTAAAGTAAATTAAAGCAAAGCTATCAGTGTGAGAAACTATCTTTCCCATTCAGTCTCTTTGACTCGAGCAGAGTCCTGCCATTTTTTTTTTTTTAATGAAACTGAGTTGTGTACGACATCTTGTTTTATTTTCCCCTCAAGCTCCAGCAACCATATGTGTACAGTGTAAATCCAGTGTACCCCCCTGTGTAAGCTGGTATCCGCTGTCTTTGGAGACAGTTTGTCCTTAACAGTTTACTGAGTGCCTGATTTTAGCTCTGAGCAGACAAGGGATTGAAGCAAAGTGGAACTGAAAATATTCCTTTCACTCGGAGGCTGGCAGATTTGATCTGTTAATGTGTTACTGTCGATTTGGCCATTCTTTTCTTCCTTGGGAAAAATTATTTCCACTTAAAGCTAGTAGACACTGATGCATGTGACTTTTATGACATAACAGCTTTTGCCATGAAATTCTTCTACAGGAGTTTTGTAGACATTACAGCTGGGATGAAACAGGCATATAATTTGTAGACATTACAGCTGTGATGAAACAGGCATATAATTTGTAGATATTACAGCTGTGATGAAACAGGCATATAATTTGTAGATATTACAGCTGTGATGAAACAGGCATATAATTTGTAGACATTACAGCTGTGATGAAACAAGCATATAATTTGTAGACATTACAGCTGTGATGAAACAGGCATATAATTTGTAGACATTACAGCTGTGATGAAACAGGCATATAATTTGTAGATATTACAGCTGGGATGAAACAGGCATATAATTTGTAGACATTACAGCTGGGATGAAACAGGCATATAATTTGTAGACATTACAGCTGGGATGAAACAAGCATATAATTTGTAGACATTACAGCTGTGATGAAACAGGCTTATAAATTTTAGACATTACAGCTGGGATGAAACAAGCATATAATTTGTAGACATTACAGCTGTGATGAAACAAGCATATAATTTGTGGACATTACAGCTGTGATGAAACAGGCATATAATTTGTAGACATTACAGCTGGGATGAAACAAGCATATAATTTGTAGACATTACAGCTGTGATGAAACAAGCATATAATTTTGCAAAAGTGGGGGATTGAAAACAAGACTGGATTGATTTAACTGGATTCAGGGAGATAAAAAAAAGATCAGCAGTAGAAGAAAACAAGAACTTTAGCTCCACTTAGATCTGGCACTCTAAAGCTCTAGAATGGATTGAAAACAAGACCAATATGATTTTTTGCATTCAAGGAAATAAAAAGAATATCCAGCGAGATGGACATAGAAAAACAGTTCTTTCAAACAGTAAGTTTCAGTTCTATGCTGTGAATGCCAAACATAGACGCTCACTAAAAACCATGACAGACAGATAACAGCATACAAGATGAAATGCTTAAGAAAAATGGTAAACAAGACGAGAAGGGATCACATGTGAAAGGAAATAATCTGGCAAATGACACCTGTTAAGGACTATGTTGAAGATCAAAGAGTTGAAAAGTTCGGGCATTTGATAACGTGAATGCAGAATAACCAGCTACAACTCGAAAACATCTGGTTATAGGGCATGAGGACAACCAAGGAAAGAGTGGATAGATGGGGTGAAAGACACATTGACAAAACATAACATGACAGCTAGCCAGGCCTCTCACCTTACTCTAGACCAATGCCTGAAACTCGCTGTGAAGCTAATGGCATAAGCAGAAGAAGAAGAAGAAGAAAGAATAGAAAAAGTACAAACAACTTGACCTCCATGTTAGGACTCTCATCCAGAGTCTCATAAATTCCAGCCAATGCTAAACCTGGACGCTGAAGTCCTGCTTAGACATCGCAGAGCAAAAATGATTGGTTATTTCAAGGGTGGGGGGGGGGGGGGAGGAATCTCCATTGGAGGAAGAACGATAAAATATTTAAGTTTAATTGAGCAGCTTTCCATGAAATAACCTTTTCATTTGCAAGTTTGTTCAAACACTAGTCAGTAAGAATTTTGTGTCCTGGTCAGAACAATTTTTGTCCTGCCCTTCCCCCCCCCCCCCACAAGTTATAACAGGCTGGGTGACAGGAATCTTGTATTCTTGGCAGGACAAGTTTTTGGTATCCCCAGAGTGGACCCAGATATAGAAATAACCACTCTACACACCAGTAGTTGGGGAGAAGAGCCTCTGAAGATGGAGAATATCTGCCTGCAAGTGCCTGTCACACCAGATAGCACTACACATGTGACTGTCATTGCATGAAGGGAAAATGGGATATCACATATAGTTCTGTCCTGCAGTTTGTTCTAGTCCATGAAGTGAATGAACAAAAGAAACCCCCCTAGCTTCTTTTGCATGTGTCTCTAAAACCATTTTCCTAGAAGGGAGTCTTTATAATGCATGCCCTTTTTTTTTTTTGTTTCTTTTAGGCTCCTGTACTCCTTGATTCCAATCAGGCCAACAGATCAGAGACAGGAGGTACCTAAAGAACTGTATGGCCCAACCATGGTTGTTCTGACCCTTATTGCCCTTCTGCTGTACCAGATGAAGACTTCAGACCATAAAGTGGTTAGTGTCCATGTTACTGAACTTGATGGTTATTTCTACAGATCACAGAGTCCATGTTTAGGGTTAAAAATTGGCAGCTACAGTGTGTGAATCTCTGACTCGTTTTTGTGCTTTATCTCTAGTAGCATTTATTATCTTAAATGAGTAAGGAAGATAGCTGAAGTAATTACAGCAGTTATAAAGGCATAAAAATTGGAGCTAACTGAAGCAGTTATAAAGACAGAAAACTGTAGCCAGCTGGAGCAGTTTTAGAGATTGAAAACAAGACCAATATGATTTTTTGCATTCAAGGAAATAAAAAGAATATCCAGCGAGATGGACATAGAAAAACAGTTCTTTCAAACAGTAAGTTTCAGTTCTATGCTGTGAATGCCAAACATAGACGCTCACTAAAAACCATGACAGACAGATAACAGCATACAAGATGAAATGCTTAAGAAAAATGGTAAACAAGACGAGAAGGGATCACATGTGAAAGGAAATAATCTGGCAAATGACACCTGTTAAGGACTATGTTGAAGATCAAAGAGTTGAAAAGTTCGGGCATTTGATAACGTGAATGCAGAACAACCAGCTACAACTCGAAAACATCTGGTTATAGGGCATGAGGACAACCAAGGAAAGAGTGGATAGATGGGGTGAAAGACACGTTGACAAAACATAACATGACAGCTAGCCAGGACTCTCACCTTATTCTAGACCAATGCCTGAAACTCGCTGTGAAGCTAATGGCATAAGCAGAAGAAGAAGAAGAAGAAAGAATAGAAAAAGTACAAACAACTTGACCTCCATGTTAGGACTCTCATCCAGAGTCTCATAAATTCCAGCCAATGCTAAACCTGGACGCTGAAGTCCTGCTTAGACATTGCAGAGCAAAAAATGATTGGTTATTTCAAGGGGGGGGGGGAGGAATCTCCATTGGAGGAAGAACGATAAAATATTTAAGTTTAATTGAGCAGCTTTCCATGAAATAACCTTTTCATTTGCAAGTTTGTTCAAACACTAGTCAGTAAGAATTTTGTGTCCTGGTCAGAACAATTTTTGTCCTGCCCTTCCCCCCCCCCCCACAAGTTATAACAGGCTGGGTGACAGGAATCTTGTATTCTTGGCAGGACAAGTTTTTGGTGTCCCCAGAATGGACCCAGATATAGAAATAAGCACTCTACACACCAGTAGTTGGGGAGAAGAGCCTCTGAAGATGGAGAATATCTGCCTGCAAGTGCCTGTCACACCAGATAGCACTACACATGTGACTGTCATTGCATGAAGGGAAAATGGGATATCACATATAGTTCTGTCCTGCAGTTTGTTCTAGTCCATGAAGTGAATGAACAAAAGAAACCCCCCTAGCTTCTTTTGCATGTGTCTCTAAAACCATTTTCCTAGAAGGGAGTCTTTATAATGCATGCCCTTTTTTTTTTTTGTTTCTTTTAGGCTCCTGTACTCCTTGATTCCAATCAGGCCAACAGATCAGAGACAGGAGGTACCTAAAGAACTGTATGGCCCAACCATGGTTGTTCTGACCCTTATTGCCCTTCTGCTGTACCAGATGAAGACTTCAGACCATAAAGTGGTTAGTGTCCATGTTACTGAACTTGATGGTTATTTCTACAGATCACAGAGTCCATGTTTAGGGTTAAAAATTGGCAGCTACAGTGTGTGAATCTCTGACTCGTTTTTGTGCTTTATCTCTAGTAGCATTTATTATCTTAAATGAGTAAGGAAGATAGCTGAAGTAATTACAGCAGTTATAAAGGCATAAAAATTGGAGCTAACTGAAGCAGTTATAAAGACAGAAAACTGTAGCCAGCTGGAGCAGTTTTAGAGACAGAAAACTGAAGCCATCTGAAGCAGTTACAGCAGCAGAAAAAAAAAAACTGTAGCCAGCTGAAGCAGCTATAAAGACAAAAAAACTGTAGCCAACTTAAGCAGTTATAAAGACAGAAAAAAACTGTAGCCAACTGAAGCAGTTATAAAGACAGGAAACTGTAGCCAGCCGAAGCAGTTTTAGAGACAGAAAACTGTAGTCAACTGAAGCAATTATAGCAACAGAAAAAAACTGTAGCCAACTGAAGCAGTTATAAAGACAGAAAAAACTGGAGCTAGCTGAAGCAGTTCTTATCTTATATCCTTCCTGTACCGTTAAACGTCACATAGGGCTTGCAAGGTAGTTTGCCAATTTTTCCTGTCTTCGGCGAGTCTTTCAACCTCATCAAGGTATTTTAAACCTATTAATTAGGCCTCTCTTAACAGTGTCCTCTTCAGAGTTTCACGTGGTCTGCCTCTTTTTCTTTGGCCTGTTGTGTTCCACTTGATAGCTTGTTTTGGGATTCTCCGACTGTTTCTTCTCATCATATGACCAACCTATGTCCATCTCCTTTTCCTGATCACCCATGAGACTGGTTGTTGTTCAGTCATCTGTCTTATCTCTGCATTGTTCTTGAATTCATTCCACTTGATGCCGAGTATTTTCCTTAGGCATTTGTTTTCAAAAGAGTCTAATTTCTTGTCTATTTCTTTAATTGTTTTCCAGCTTTCGCATGCATAAATGAGGGTGGATATTACATTTGAATTGAATAGTCTTAACTTGGTTTTTGTGCTTATAACTTTTGAATGCTATATGTTCTCAAGATTCTTGAAGATTGATGCTGCTTTTGCAATTCTAATTCTTCCTTTCTGGTGTCACCATCCTGGTCTATGTAGCTGCCAAGGTATGCAAATTGATTGACTTCTTCAGTATCTGTCCCTTCTGTGTGAATTTTTCCATTTTGATTAATGGGAATTTTAATTATTTTTGTTTTGTCCTTGTTAATTTCAAGTCCTATTTTGCTAGCCAGTGAAGACAGGCTATCTGTTTTTTCTTGCATGGAATTCACATTATTACTGATAAGAGTTATGTCATCAGCAAAATCAAGATCTTCTAGTTGGGTCCCGTGTACCCAGTCAATACCTGTGTTACCTGTGCAGCATTTTTTCATTATGAAGCAGTTATAAAGACAGAAAAAACTGGTACCAGCTGAAGCAGTTATAAAGACAGAAAAAACTGGTACCAGCTGAAGCAGTTATAAAGACAGAAAAAAATTGGTACTAGCTGAAGCAGTTATAAAGACAGAAAACTGAAGGCAGCTAAAACAGTTATAGAGACAGAAAGCTGGAGCCATTTGGAACAGTTATAAAGACAGAAAACGAGAGCCAGCTGGAACAGTTATAAAGACAGAAAACTGGAGCCAACTGAAACAGTTATAAAGACAGAAAACTGGAGTCAGCTGAAACAGTTATAAAGACAGAAAATGGAGCCAGCTGAAACAGTTATAAAGACAGAAAACTGGAGCCAGCTGGAACAGTTATAAAGACAGAAAACTGGAGCCAGCTGAAACAGTTATAAAGACAGAAAACTGGAGCCAGCACTTGGACCAGCATAAGCAAGGAATAATGCAGGTCATAGTGAACTTCTTTTCACAAATAAGAGATGTAGTAGCGGACAAGCTATGATGTACCTTAGCCAAGTCAGCTGTCAGAATGGGTCACTTGTGTTATGGAAACTGCTCAGAAAAAAACAAGTGGCTGCCTGAAAGATGAGACTAATGAGAGAGTCACAGTTGTCAGGATGTTCAGTTAAAAATGAGATATTTATGTTGAAATTAGTCCCTGATATCTTCTTCTTCTTCCATCTCCCTGGAAGTGCGGGCTGGTGTTCTTTGCAGTCGATGTGGTGAGGATGCTGGGGTAGAGCATCATGTCAGATTGGGAGTGGGGTTGCAGCAGCTATTTTTTTTTTCAGTCCCAGAGTGGAGATAGAAGGCCAGAGGTTTGCAGTACTTCTTTAATAGACTCCACCAACCATGGCGACTATGGCAATCCCTGCCCCCCATTAGCTAGACCGGGTCTGTTAGTGGGGGTACCAACAGAGAGGTGGAAAAGAGTCTTGGCTGACTGTAGTTCACCAACCCTGACAATGCTACATGCCAGCTGTGGGTCACTGATTGCCAAGACAGTTAGTGTCTTTGCCTCCAGTCCTTGTTCATTCATTCATTCATTTGCATGTCCCTTGCGAAACTTTACCCCCCTAACAGCTCTCCTGTAGGCTCTCAGTTGTGAGCAAGATGGCCTGCTGCTGATGCGTCCATTTGCAGATCATCAATGATGTCTTGCAGCCATCTTCGCCTTGCTCTTCCTCTCTTTCTTTTTCCCATTATGTACCCTTCCAAGACGGTCTTCTCTAGATTATCATGACATTTAATGTGTCCAAAATATTTAAGACAGCCAGTCCAAGTACAAGTTGGTAAAGAAGGCAAAGAAAAGAGCTCACCGCTGTGATACCAAATTCTCCAGAATTAGGCAAAAAAGTTTGGATGTGAACTTTGTTAAATTTGTTACAGTTTTAAATAAAATATTTAGTTTATAAACTTTCTTAGAAGTTCTTAAGCTTATAAACTATGTGGAGTTTGCTAAGCATTAATTTTGGATTAAAAGCTTTGTTAAATTTGATAAATAAAAACTGGTTTTATAAAAAGGTTGTTAAATTGGTTGTTAAAATTCATTTCAGGAGGAAGGTACATTGATGGGCTCAGCTTTTGGTCTGTGCTTTATGTACTGGCTTGGAGTGTCCTGTTTGGTGTGGTTTGTGGCTATGTGTGCAATGTTCGCATCGTTATCCTCCAGATTCTTTCCATGATGGTAAGAAGTAAAAGTCTTTTGTGTGTTGTCATTGTCATTTTACATGTGTAGTGCAGTCTTTGGCTGAATGTCCCCAGTTATATCACTGTGTCCTTTTTTCCTTTCATTCTGTGCCCTGGATATTTCCATGCCTTATGTATCTTGTCAGCTATAGAAAACAAGCTGAATTCTTTCCATTCTAAATGTTTTAAAAGAATTAGAAAAATATTTTGGCCAAATACCGTAAGAAGTAACATTTTGTTGGCAGAAATGCAGATAAAGCCACTGACAGCAATTATTGAGGAAAGATGCTGACGATGGTTGGGATATGTGTTCCGGAAGACTGGCAACTCATTACCAAAAATAGACTAAGATGGACACCACAGGGGAACAGAAGTAAGGGTAGACCAAAAGAGACATGGAGAAGAACAATAGAGAAGATGTTGAGTAATAGAGGGCTCGCCTGGGCAAGAGTGGAAAAAAGGCAAAGGACAGGCATTTGTGGAAAACCCATGTGGAAGCCCCATGTGCCTTGGGCACTTAAGGTTCTAAGAGAGAGAGAGATGTATCTTGTCTGCTAGTCTACATGTATGGGCCTATGTTTTGTCTCAGATTCCATAATACGTAATCAAAGACTGGCATCCCCTGCACTTTGGACATTCCTATGTGTGATCCACCTACCATTCCCCACTGAAGTGTGTGTCTGCTGATGGAAGATTCCATAAGCTTTGGTTTATCCCATCTCCAAAAGATTAATGTGTGCATATATTTACCTGTTTGTTGTGTTGTCTGTTTGTAGAATGTGTCCAAAGAATTTGGATTGTTGTTTTCTGACCTTTGTTATTGTTTGTCTCATCTCTCCAGCCTCTCTCAGAATCTCCTCTGTCAAGCATTATGACATAATTTTGCAATTAACTCTTTCCACACCGCAGAAAAAAACTCGGACATTCCATTTGTGCCAAATTAAAAACGCGGGTCTTTATCTGTATAGGGGGTATAGTTGTAAAATTGAAATAACAAAGTATTTCCATGATAAAAGTATATGTATTATGCATCAAAATGGCTGTAAATATAAGAATGAAGAGTTTTTTAGGAAAAAATAAGTAGTATGATGATTTTAGCTGATAACTGTGTCCTACTTACTATCAGGTAGGTCTAGATCTACCATTGGCTATGTCTAGATTGACCTGTAGCTTCCTCCGATCTCGTCGTGTGATAGTATGTAGCAAACTCAGTACAATAATGTCTGAAATAACCTTCTAACTACTTCTTCAGGTTGTTTTATAGCGTTTTATAGGTCAAAATCTACATGGGACACATTCAAGAACAGTAGTCTGATCATAGGGCTTGTCCGTATGTCTCAGAAATCACACAAAATATTTAAATTTCTCAAAAAAAAAGACCCATTTTTACTTGGTTGTTAGGCACACTTCAGATGGAACTATGAAAGTTCACCGGGCATGCGCAAATAAAACGTGTACAATTAAAAAATTACACCGTTTTTTTTAAGACACGAAACAAGTGGTAAAATTTTACCAAATGGCACGGAAAGAGTTAACAGTAACATGTAACAGTGAAGAACACAAACGTATACATATATTGTAAAATAGCTATTTTATTATAGTTGTAAGTACTTTGAACAGTGTTATAAGTTTGAAATGTGCTGTGTTGTTATGCTGCTGGCAAAGTGATTGGATCATTTGTGTTAGAATGACCATGTGCAAACTCTTAAGCTATAACCATTGTTGGATGCAACATCAAAGGTTTTGGTGGAGGTGCTTGTAAGTCTGATGGTATGTCTGTAGATGTGCTATATATGTAGCATTCTCAGACACTAACCCAAATGAGCCATGATGTTTCATGAGAGTCCACCCCACCTGCACACAAGCTGATTAAAGATAACAAAGCAGAGAAGAATGATTGCCAGTCATCAAAGCTACCAGTGAGCGAATGAATGTCGTTATGAATCAGAACAAATCCATCCATGTCCTTGGTCAGCATTTGGCAAAGCAGTCACCGCCCAGTGCACCCAGTGGGTTCTTGCAGGTCTGCAACAAATTCCACCTCTCATGGTCTGCAGCCAGGCTTTGTATTGTGCCCCTCAGCTGCGCTGCATGCTTTTACAGTTCTCCTCCAGGTAGCTTTTAACTGGCCTCTCTTTCTTTTTCCTTTGGGTATCCATGGCATGGCTGTTTTAGCAGTGTTACTGGGGTCGCTTTGGAGCATATTACCAATACTTCTCCAGCATTTTTTGCTATTATGATGTGTTCCATCTCCTAGATCACATTGGGCAACTGTGGCCGGTAAATATTTAAAATCTTTCAAAAGCAGCAGCTTGTGTAGAATGAGAATATAATTTGCCCATTTATTAAAATGAAGCTACTCCAGAAATTTTTGTATTAGCACTGCGCAGCTTCTGGTTTCTCTTTATTTATTATCAGTTTATGAATATGAGTAATGGTGTAAAGGTAAGGTCTTTCATTTATGCTAGTACCAAATATCACACAAGATAGAGAAGTGTGATCGTCACCGATATCCAGCATGGCACGTAATGATTGAAGTGTTTTAAATAATTTTTTTTTAAAAAATCATTTATTGAAAGGAACAATCCATCCTCTGTGTACAAGGCCAGGTATTTAGTAGAAAATGTGATTTGTTTTTTTTTTTTTTCAAGGGCTATGGTTTGTTTGGCCATTGTATTGTGCTGTTTTTGGGCACTCTCATCCACACGTCACATGATCACATGTTCTTCTACTTCCTGTGGGCCGTCATCGGAGGTCTGTCAACTCTAAGAATGGTTAGTACACACTATTTTGTTAACTAAAAATAGCAGAGTAGTCATATATGTATGTTTTTTTTTTGTTGAAAAAAAATAACTGAAAATGATTGAAAAGAGGGAATGGTGAAAAAAGCAGAGGGCACCCATGTGACTGGGTATAAGTCATTAAAAATGATGGGAGATTAAATCGAAATGTGTATATCTTTTTTTTAATATTGTTCAGATATGTAGAAAATATTGGATATAAAATTGTTAGTTTTGAAAAGAAAATAAAGTTACTTCCTCTTGAATGGTGTTGGAATATTTCACCATTTTCTGTAATTTTTATACCACATTTAAGTTCATACATCTTCTCTCGGTTTCTTTGTTACTTGACGCAGTTTTGAAATGTAATGATCGCAGAATTATTTAATAAGTAAGGCCACGATTTAAAAGTCACAGAAACACCGATGACTTGAGATGAAGTTAGACCAGAACAAAGTGAGTCTGCTGCGCACTGCCCAAAACAGGTGCGCTGTACAATGCGCACAGTTCTTTGTTTAAGATTTTAAAAAAAATTTTTTTTTCTAATCCTGTCGGTTAAATCCATTAGCTGTTATATCAGCCGGGGTCCATGTCTTGTCTGGCCTTTTCTCCTGTCTCCCTGGAACTCTGAGCTGGTGTTCTTCGTGGCTGGTGCTGTGAAGGTGTTGAGGCACAATGTCCTGTTGGCTTGGGAGCAGGTCATGGCAGCTATTTTCTTTTCAGTCCTTGAGTGCAGCTAAAAAGCAGGGGGTTGTGGGTGTGCAAGAGTTCTTTAGCAGACTCCACCACCAAGGGGGCTTTAGCGATTCCTGCCCCATTAGCCAGGTTAAGCCTGTTACCAGGGGTGCCAACGGAGAGGTGGAGACAGGATTTTGGTCAGCTGTGGCTCTCCAGCCCTGACCACCAGCGTGTCAGCTATGGGTTGCCGATTGCCGGAATGGACATTGTCTTTACTGATTGAGTGATGTCATTAATACCTTTTTTTTTTTTTTTTTTAAAAAAGAAAAACAAGTTTAATTACATGTTCTCTGTGTACCCAGCTGGTTTGGAACCATCAGTCAGTCAGTCATTTGCATGTCTTTTGCAGAACTTTGCCTCCCTAACAGCTCTCCTGTAGGCCTCTCAGTTGTAAGCAAGATGCCCTGCTGTGTCCATTCGCAGATCATCAACGATGTCTTTGCAAGCATCTTCGCCATGGTCTTCCTCTCTTTCTTTTTCCCATTATGTACCCTTCCAAGATGGTCTTCTCTAAATTATCATGATGTTTAATGTCCAAAATATTTAAGCTTTCTCTGTTTAATCTTCCTTACTAGCCATCCTTCTTCAGTACTAAGTTCTTGTAGTATAGAACAAGTCAAAGAAATATGGATACAAAAATCATCTCCTCTGTATGCCGAATAGGGATAAAAACATCCTCTATATGCCTAAATATGGATGGATACAGACTATATATATATATATATGTTTAATATATATACAAACATCATGTCTTCTTTATGCCTAATTTGTATACAATATCATATCCTCTGTATGCCTAATATGGATACAAACATCATATCCTCTATGTGCCTAATTGCCATGGAATGGATTCTTTTAAGAATAATATATATATAAAAGTTTGTTGGTTTAGATTACTTTCAGGAATTACTTAAAATGGTATGTTCAAGTTGAAGTGGTCTCACTGATTAAATTGTCCACTTTCTAACCAAGTGGCTTGATTCAGATCTTGCCATGTATTGGATTTTGTTTCCACATTTGTTGTATGTGCTTAAAAGAAATTTTATAAAATATTGCATCTCTTTAAGTAACAACTTAAAAAATGTTGTATCTGTTTTAGATGTACTTTATAGAATAGAGTATGTCTTAGGTATGCTTAATGCAATGTTGTATTTTTTAAAATTAACATCTTTTAGTTTTGTATTTGTTTTAAGTACAAGATTCATATATAACACCTTACAGAATATTCTGTATGTTTTATGTAATACACTATAGAATGATGTATCCTGACACATACAAATTTCCCCCTCTATCAGGCTGGTATAATCATGTCCCGTGCTCGAGGAAAGACCGAGCGTCTGATTGTCATCTGTACCATTGCTGCATTTCACCTTCTGTTTCTGCTGTACTTACACTTTGCATATCATACAATTGTTGAAGGTAAATGAAAGTTTGATAGTATGTTAACTTTTGCTGGCCCTGATGCCAGTGTCATTTGTGACATTTAAGCTGCTGTATGCATTGTTAAATGATGTGGAATATTTTCTTATTTTCAAATGTCAACTTTGACCTCGGATATAACTTTGCTGTTGTTGTTTTTTTTTTTTGGTGGTGGTAGTGTTATGTCACTGTTTACAGGTGAGCTGCTATATCTGCACCTTTTGCCATGGCACATCCGTCTTTGGTATGGTTTAATTTTAAGATCATTCTTAAAGAATTTTTAAGATCTTATTCTTAACCACCTTCTTATTCAATCCCTATTTGCTTGGCCAGACTGTAATCCTTTTTTTTTTCAGGCAGCATCACTGATAAGTGGAAAAGGGTCTTGACCAGCTATGGAGCAAGCATTTAATTACGGGTTACTGGATTATATCTCATTCAGATTCAGTATTGTCTTTCTTCTCAGACATTGATGCCAGTCTCTCACACAGGATGTGGCAGCTCTTCTCAGGTTTTCAGCTTCACCATAGGGCTTCTCTTGTTGGGGGGGGGGGGGAGCCTGGGGTCTGGCCAGGTCCTTTGTCTGAATGGGTTGTGTAGCTGGCAACTCTGGAGGATGTGATGTGCTGTCTGTTTTTTTCTCTTTGCTACTGGCACATAGGTCTGTAGGGCCAGTTTTCAGCTTCTGGTGTAGATGACAGCCTGCAGTGTCATGTTCTCAGTCGGAAGATTATCACTTTGGTCGTTTCTTGAGAGTTTGTGGTGTTAACATCTGTTTTTTGCTGTGGTGTGCTATTTTATCTATTTGTCTTTATGTATGGCTTTTAGTCTGTTCTTTTGTCTTCACATGTTGAGCTTACATTGATCTGTCGCATTCTTCCTCTCTGTTATGGCATGATCATAAGAAATTCAGTTCCAAACAACTTTTGAACAGAAATTGATGCACCAAGTCTAGTTTGATATGAAGCGTTTGGCTGGTCAAAATAAAACCTCGTGGAAAGTGAGCAGAATCGGTGGCGGATTGGGCCAGATGGTCAGAAGCATGATTCTGGTTATAACTGAAAACGATTGAAAGAGGGGATGGTGAAAAAAAGCGGAGGACACCCATGTGACTGGCTATAAGTCATTAAAAATGATGGGAGATTAAATCGAAATGTGTATATCTTTTTTTTTTTTAATATTGTTCAAATATGTAGAAAATATTGGATATAAAATTGTTAGTTTTGGAAAGAAAATAAAGTTACTTCCTCTTGATCAAAAATTGGAGGAAGCTGTTTTGATGGATTCAGTTTTGTTGCTGTAGAGTGAGTATCTGATAAGTGTATGCAGTTCTGTTTCTAAATCTGCAAAAGACCTTTGTGAATGCTCTCTACTTATAGCTGAGGTTGGACTTATTAGCGGGGGGGGGGAGGAGGGCAGAAAGGGGAGGTGAGAGTGAGACTGAGCTTGTGTTTTTTTTTTTTTATGTGATTATCCTCTATATAAACTTTAACTTTATCGAGATTACATTTTTAAATATTGTTATCAGAACTAGATTAAATTTCTTTTATGAATTATCTTCCCTGATGCCGTAACAGAATTGACCTATTCTTCAGAAACCTTCCCATTTGTGAGTACCAAATTCTGGGAAATTTTTTTTTTTCTTCTGGCAACAGAAATCTCAGATGCTCTTCAGGGGGATATAGTACCACAGCCTGTTTCTGACAATGTTGTTGAAAGGTCTATAGATCTTCCTGGAGACAAGATCCTACAGGACCTCTCAGGTAACTACTTCTTTTTTTTAATTTGGCTCCTCTTTTTCTTCTGTTTTGTTATACATACCGAA
This sequence comes from Achatina immaculata, assembly GCA_009760885.1. NCBI lineage: Eukaryota > Metazoa > Mollusca > Gastropoda > Stylommatophora > Achatinidae > Lissachatina > Lissachatina immaculata. The sequence continues at coordinate 10,690,773 of CM019713.1, forward strand.
TTTTGTTTACTGTGTATCCAGATATTTTCAATGTTGAGAAGCTGGAACTTTGTGTAACTGAGGATGTTCCATATTACTTCATGGTGAGTATCTCAGATTAGTTTACATTATGATATTTTATCTTTTCACTTTTGTTTTTTACCTTGTTTAGTTATAGATGTATATGGATATCATTTAGTTCTTTAATTTTGTCACTCCTGAATTAATTTCCATAATCTGCCATAACACATTTTGATGAGAAGTTTTTTTGAGGAAAGAAACTGGAAGGAAGTTAATCTATAATTTAAAAACGTGAGTTGGTTTAAAAAACATGCTACTTTATTTAGACTGCCGGATTATCATGAGCATTAATTCATATCTATGCAAGATCTGTTGGCGTTGCTAGTGTTTGTCTTGGAATGAGAGAGTTAACAGGCATCTTATTATGCTTTAGTGAAGATATATTTTTTTTCATTTCCTGTGGGTGGTCTATTTTAATGTGGGTTTTTTTTTCTTTACTGTGGGTTTTTTAGTTTTTCTTTAATTGAGTGAGCCTTGTCATTTTATAACAAGTATCATAATCTGATTTACAGTTTGCAGAATAGAAGGTGTACATGTTAATTTTACTGAACTTCATTTGTAACGGATGCTCCATTCATGAAGCATTTTTAAAAAAATATTCTTCATCACATAACACAAGTCAGATATCTTACATCTTCATCCTTCCTGTGCGGTAAAACATCACATAGGGCATGTATTGTAGTTTGCAATGATTTTCTGTTTTCATTGAGTTTTTCAGCCTAATTTAGGGATCTTGTGCCCACTAATTTATCTTCTCTCAAAAATGTTCTCTTTAGAGTTTCACATGGTCAGCCTCTTTTTCTCTGTCCTGTTGTGTCCCATCAGATATCTTACATCCTTCCCATGCTGTTAAATATCACATAGGGCTCGCATAGTTGTTTGCCCAGTTTTCCTGTTCTTTGCGAGTCTTTCAACCTCATCAAGGGATTTAATGCCCACCAAACTGGCTTCTCTTAACAATATCCTCTTTAGAATTTCACACGGTTGACCTCTTTTTCTTCGGCCTGTTGTGCTCCACTTGATAGCTTGTTTTGATATTCTTTGATTGTTTCTTCTCATCACATGGCCTACATATATATGCGTCAGATATATAGAAGGTTAATTCATTGTACAAGAAATATATAAATATACCAGTTTTAAGTGAACATCTGTATTTCTTTAACACACTGACAGCTTTGCAGTATGCCTGAATGCAGCTTAGCATAGCACTATTCTCCATATCAGCAACGTAGATGCGGTGAGAAACCATTGATCTGTGTCAGTGCTATCTACAAAGATGAGATAACTGTGCTTGTCTTTTACACTTTTGTGTTTTTTTGGTGATGTGCTGGTGTAATGACTTGAAATTCTGTATAATGGCCAGGATTGTTTTATCAGCAGTTTCTAAGAAAGCAAAACTCTTGTGGCTCATGTTTTTGGTGATGTGCTGATGTAATGACTTGAAATTCTGTGTAATGGCCAGGATTGTTTTATCAGCAGTTTCTAAGAAAGCAAAACTCTTGTGTCTCATTTGTTGGTTCCAAAAGTTCTTAACTACCCACAAAATTAAACATTTTATTCCAGTGCTATCAGGCCTTTATTGACATTGTTGTTCTGATTCCTTCTGGAAACGTGATTTAACTAGAGATGATACAGACTTGAACAATAATTTCCCAGTGCAAACACAAACTGTGGGTGTGCAGTCAGCCACTGTGGATGCGAATGACATTCTTGTGCTGCCATCGGTCAGAAGCCAGGGCATTCTCGTGGTCAGAACTGACAGTCTGAAACTGCAGGAACCCGAGGTGGCATTTCTTTCAGATGGAGGAGGGGCCAAAGTGAATCTGTCCAAGCTGAGCAACAGCCGTACTATCATGGCATAGAGGCAATCAGATGTTATAAATCGTACAGCATGTGTTTTTGTTTTTGTTTTTAAACCTTATCTCTTTTTTTTTTTCTCATGGATCTCTTAGATGCTTTTCATATGACGGTGATTCAAAAAGTAACAGCAAATTGACAATATCTGATAAAAGAAACACCCAAGGCATATCAAACTTCCATGCACGGAAGATGCATTATTAGTGAAGATACTGACACCATCTGATAGATGACGTGGTGCCCTTAATTGGAAGGGTGCCATTTTCATTGTGGCTGCACCCTTAGCTGTTTTGCACCATTGAGGAACAAAGAGCAGACATCAGATTTATGTGGATGGAGGGTGTTAAGCCTCATAGAATTCATGAAAGAATGCTGCAACAGTAAGGAGATGCATGCATTGGTGAGAGAAAACTGTAGAGTGGGTAGAATGTTTAAAAATTGGCAAACTTCAATCCATAATGAGGAATGTTTTGGTCATCCCAGCACGCCCATTAATGTTGAGAATGTGTGTTGTGTTGATGCCATTATTTGTGGTAACAGGTGCATCTCTTTAAAAAATCTGGCCCAGGAAGTTGGTGAACCAGTGTGAGAAGTGTATTGAGAGGGAGGATGGTTATGTAGAAAAATCACATGACTTGCATCTCTAACTGAATTATATAAATTTAAAATTGTCAATTTGCTGTTACTTTTTGAATCGCCCTCATATTTTATCCCATTAAATATTTACCCTAAAAGGGTTAAAATGATTTAACTTTATCTTTATGCCTCAATATTTTATCTGTTTCTTATTTGGTGCTTTGTGCTTGCTTGGGCTATTAATTTATTTTTAAAAAAAATATTAACAAAAGTGAATCTTAAAATGGGCTTTGTTAACTGGAAAAGTAGTTAGAATAAGGGTTTTGTTAACAAAGGAAAGTAGATCTTTATCTTAATTTTGTTAGAAGTGATCAGAACAAGGGCTTTATTGACCAAAAAAAAAGTAGATCTATATCTTCATTTTGTTAACAAGGAAAGTAATTAGAAAAAAGGTTTTTTGTTAACAAACAAACAAAAAGTAGATCTATATTTTAATTTGAGCTTAAAATGGGCATAAGATCTTTTGGGTCTTATGTTTTACATTTTGTTTCAGCACATAAATTATATGCTATGTCTTTTTATCATACACTTGCTGTGTAGTCATATATATATATTATGTGTGTTCACCATATTCTGCACATATGATGTTTATGATTCACCAAACGTATTAAGACCATGCAAATACCAAACATTTCAATGATTCATTCATTATGTGCCATGCTGGCGAGTGTTGGTGGTCATGTTTTGAGTGGTTACCTTTTCCCATGCCACCTTTCCCCATGTCACTTTTATATACCACCTTTGTCATCTTTAACCTATGTCACCTTTTCCAATGCTGCTTCTGTCTGTGTCACCTTTTTCCCATGCCACTTTGAAACATTATGTATATTTGTGTGTGTACACAACAACAGTAATAACAATACCTGACAGGAAACGCTACTTTGTTAAGCCCCCAGTAATAACAACCAACCCAGGCGAGGGAAAACTCCACAGTTCACACGACAACAAAAGGAAAGTAACATGAATGACTGAACAGTCACAGGGATTCAGCAGTCCAAAAAATCAGTCAGCAACACTACAGAAAAACGTTGAAGTAAACAACAGGCAGTCAGCAGTTACTAAAATCGTTCAACAAATTTAATATGAGAAAACAGTGAAGATGGAATCCTGATGAATGAGGGAAGACGAATCATCAATACAAGATATGGGAAATCGGCAGTACAATAATATACAAAACTGTTCCGATGAGTGTGAATTCACCACAGGAATGTACACGTAACCCAAAAAAAACTGACATGCTAACCTCATATCGAGAATTCATCCAGTCCGAAAAACTCTACACAACAACATGTCAGACAATCTGTGTCCTAAAAAGGACAAGCAGACAACCATTTTTACATTCTAACAGTACTGCAGTCCAATCACCCTAAGTTGACAAAACTTAGATGAAAAACTAACCCATCTATTCTCTCGCACAACTCCCGAACATCTGCTTCCAAATCACAAGGAAAAACTCTCAGCTGGATAAAGAACAACCAATCATCATGCAGCTTAACTGTGGAGCTGGCCAGACAAGGACATTCACTCTGTCATGAAGAGTGACATCATTCAAAGCCTTTTTTTGGCCCCTGTACTGGAAGTATACACAGAGATTCATTGTGGAGAATTTTAAGACTATATGGAATAATGTCTAAAATTGTCAACATCATTAGAGATCTCTACAACGGATATGTTTGTGCAGTCAACACAGAAGAAGGAATGAGAGAATGGTTTCAGACTGAAACAGGCGTGAAACAAGGATGTATATTATCTCCATTGCTTTTTGGAATTGCCATAGACTTTTAATGAAAAGATGCTGTACAGGTAAAACCGGCATTGATTGGGTACCTGAGATCCAAATAGAAGATCTTGATTTTGCAGATGACATAACTCTTATCAGTGACAATGTGAAATAATGCAGGAAAAAACAGATTCCCTGTCTTCCTTGACTAGTAAAATAGGTCTTGAAATTAACAAAGACAAATAATGAAACTTCTCATTAATCAAGAAGAAAAAATATACGTAGAAGGAACAGTTGTTGATGAAGTAAACCAATTTGTATACCTTGGCAGCTACATAGACCAGGATGGTGACACCAGGAAGGAAGTTAGAATTAGAATTGCAAAAGCAGCATTGTCCTTTAAAAATCGTGAGAACATATGGAATTCAAAAGTTATAAGCACAAAAACCAAGTTAAGGTTATTCAATTCAAATGTGATATCCACCTCATCTATACATGTGAAAGCTGGAAATCAACTAAAGAAATAGACAAGAAATTAGACTCTTTTGAAAACAAGTGCCTAAAGAAAATACTTGGTATAAAGTGGAACGAATTCAAGAGCAACACAGAGATAAGACAGATGAGCAAACAACAACCTGTCTCATGGGTGATCAGAAAAAGATGGACATATGTAGGCCATGTGATGAGAAGAAACAATCAGAGAACAAGCTATCAAGTGGAGCACAACAGGGCGAAGAAAAAGAGGTCGACCATGTGAAACTCAAAAGAGGATATTGTTAAGAGAAGCCAGTTTCGTAGGCATAACATCCCTTAATGAAGTTGAAAGACTCGCCAAGAACAGGAAAACTTGGCAAACAACTATGCGAGCTCTATGTGATGATTAACGGCACGGGAAGGATGTAAGAAGATACTGGAACTTCTCCCCATGTCACCTTTAACCAGTGTCGCCTTTTCATCATGCTATTTGTTCCCATGCCACCCTTTCCCATTCCACAGTCAGTCCAGATATTTTTATCTTTCACCATGTGTTTATTTTATCTTTGGAGTCTTTCAGTGATTGTCAAACTATCTGACTCCTTATCATTTTATGTATAGAGGAGTTTTGATTGTCCTTTTCCTTTCTTGTGGTTTTGATTAATTGCTTTGTTCTGCAGCTCTCTGTATGGCTGGCCTGAGTGCTACATTATGTCTTTCTTCAAAATTGTTTTTTTTTCCCAGTGTTTTTGTTTACTTTGCCATATCTTGCAAGCACAGTTTACAGCTTTTGACACATTTAAGGATGTTCTGCTATTTGTTTTTAGATCTTCTTCGTGTCGTTAAAAGGCTGCTTTTTGTCTTTCATATTTTTTAAAAATTCATTTCAGCCATTTGCCTGTCATTTAAATGTTATTGTTATTCTAAGATAGCTGATAGATATATGTTGTAGTCTTTCTGTTAACACCTATATCATACTTTAGAATTTTTACTTTTTTTTTTCAAAATATTATCATCGTATATTAAATATATGTAATGTACATTATTCTTATGTGTTGAACATTTGTGCTGGATATGAGCACTAGATGTTTGATGTTCAGCAAGTGTAGAAGAGTAAATGAAACATTCTTTGTTTCTGGAGCCTCTTGGTGAGATAAAGTGGATATGCAAAACTCTGTTCTCTGAGTGTAAATGAAATGAAAGTTAGAAAATTTCAGAAATAAAATATAGAAATCCCTTAGTAGTACCACCTGTTAGCACCAAGGTCAATGACACCAGTAAGCGGATAGTGCCATCGTTACAAAAAAAGCAAGACAAGAATAGTGCATGTCAAGATGGTGGCTACATTGCAGAAATTCCAAAGAAGAAGTAGTAGTTCTTTCATCCAATTGTCTGCCAAAAGCACAACCCCCCCCCCCCCCTCCTCAAGACTTACATCGTGAAACATCATCTGCAGTGTACAGTGATGAGTGATTTTTTTAAGAGAAGAAAAGTAGGAACAGCTTTATTAATTAATGAGCACAGAGTTATTACATTTTGGTTTGCATCTTAGTCATACAAGAACATACAGGACAAAGAAATAGGGAAGGAAGATAAACTATAAATTCACATGAATGCTATACAACAAATCTTACATCCTTCCCATGCCGCTAAACGTCACATAAGGCCCACATGGTAGTTCACCAAGATTTCCTGTCTTCAGCGAGTTTTTCAATCTCTTCAAGGGATGTTATGCCCACTGAACTGGCCTCTCTTAACAGTGTCCTTTTTCACGTGGTCGACCTCTTTTTCTTGTTGTGTTCCACTTGATAGCTTTTTTTTTTAATATCATATATAATATAGAAAAAGTAAAAAGGTAAACTTGTCATGCCTTAGAGGCACATAGGGATATGGTGTTAGTGCCCACATTTTCCTTGACCTGTCAGCACACTAGAGGGTGATGTGGTCAGTATCATACCTGGCTGCCTTTCCTTCCCCAACTCCAGAAGAAGTCAGGTACCCATTTCTACAGCTGGGTGACTGGTGCACCTCTGACTGGATTTGAACCCCCGACCTTCGCCATGAGAGACTAGTGTACTAACCACTTCGCCACTTAGACGCCACATAATATATTTTTTAAAAAACCATACATAAATAGTAATGTTAAAAAAAAAGGAGCGTTTATCAGTGGCTTGTAAGAAGCTGCTTCCAGAAGTGCATGTGGTAGTGTTGAGAATGTTTAAATGGAGACTTGTGACGTGTGATAGGTTGGTAGTAACGAGGAGGGGTGGGGATCGCAGAAAGGAGAGGGAATGATACAGTGTTAATCTAGCCAGGAGAAGGGTGGGTGGAATAGGTGAATGTGGTTGGGGTGGGGGGGGGAGGGTTAGTAATCTAATGCAGTGAGGAGGTTCTGTTGCAGGTAAGGAAGAAGTAGAGTTCAGTACAGAGGAAATATGATTGTGGTGAAAATGGAATGTTAAGTGACAAGTGGTTGTGCAAGACTCAGGTTTGCAACTGGGGGTTATAAAGTTCAAGGACAGACTTAACTAGTTTACATTATGCCAGCTATCCTGAGCAAACACATAGGGGATGCAGTGCAAAAATGGCAGAATTCAGAACAAAGGGGTTTGTTTTTTTTCCTTACTAAAGTATATCCATACTACAAGAACTTAATATTGAAGAAGACTGGATAGTAAAGAGGATTAAAGAGAGAAAACTTAAATATTTTGGACACATTAAACATCATGAGAATTTAGAGAAGACCGTCTTGGAGGTGTACATAATGTGAAAAAGAAAGAGAGGAAGATCAAGGCGAAGATGGCTGCAAGACATCGTTGATAATCTGCAAATGGATGCATCAGCAGCAGGGCATCTTGCTTACAGCCAAGAGGCCTACGGGAGACCTGTTAGGGAGGCAAATTTCCGCAAGGGACAGGCAAATGATTGACCTTCTGTGGTGGTTCACAGGTGGTGCATATGCATTGCAAAGCAAGGGGACCACATTGAAAAATGGGGATGTTATTTTTCCTGTATGAAACAAAAGTTTTGTGTGTAATTCACATTTTCTAACTTTCATTTCAGTCGCTCTCATATAAAATAAAGTATTTAAGAAAAGAAGAACAGAAAGACTTTTAAAAAATGGATTCAAAAACATCACAGAATACACCAGAAGATTATTATTATGAGGGTTGTACTGAAAGTCGTGAGCAAACATTTTTTTAAAATCTGAATTTATAGATTGAGAAAATATAAATGTATCACCTTAATCTGCATCCTTTGCACTTCATGTAGAGGTCACATGACTGTAAATTTCACACGAGGGCCAGAATAGACAGAGGAATGAAAAAAATAATATAAGCATTAAAATAGTCAAGTGAGACTGCAACAGAATTTAAAGCATAGTTTAATATGTTGAGAAACGAGTAGGAAAGGGTAACTTAGAACCAGCTTCCTGCGAGTCAGTATCTAACATAAATTCTGCTGTGGTGGCTGCCGAGCATTTGTAGTTATTTCCTATTCACAGTTTGTCATCTATTTATTTCTTCTCCAGTTAGCGGTGTCTGCATCTCTCAAGTATTTGTTCTGTTTTACCGTTTTTGCAGTGTCTCATTTATTTGTTATTTTCCTCCCTTTTTTTTTTTTCTTCATGCTGTCAAAACTATTTATTATTTCCTATCTCACCCCCAGTCAAGTAACAGTCTTGTTGTGAATGATCCTCTCACTTGTATGTTTGCTCCATTTTATTTCTTTAATGTTTGTATGTTTGCTCCATTTTATTTCTTTAATGTTTGTATGTTTGCTCCAATTTATTTCTTTAATGTTTGCCCACTCTGTTAAACTTTGATGAAACTATACTGTACTCAACACCACTAAACTTCCACTTTAACTCTTATCCTACTGGTAAAAGGTAAAAAGTAAAGGTAAAATCTCCATTGCTATGCTATTATGGCATATTGGGGGATACATTGTAGGCCTGTAATTCAAAAGCCTTCGGCACATGAAAGTGTGATGTGGTCTTTATCACACCTGGCCGCATTTACCTTCCCAGATTTCTCCGGTACCCATTTTTAGAGGCTGGGTAATTCACAACTGGGCCTAATTTTTCTTGTGGGACCAGGAAAAAATATAAATGACCATTGCTGGGACTTGAACCTGATACCACCAGATTAGTAGGCCAAGTGCCTAACTAGTCCGCCCTCATCCTACTGGATGATAAAAAAAAAATCCCAAGACCATGCAAATAACTGTATAAGAAACACACCCACCGTGGTTTTACCAAGAAATGATGTGATGCTACCATTTAATTTGCTCATGACAGAATTCTTTATATGAGAAAAAGTATGTATTACTCTTAAACAAGTAAACAAGATAGATTTCTATTGTTGTAGTAGTACCCACTTGTTGTTTATGGTTTTTCTTTTATTTATCTGCATGTGATATGCTCTATTTCTTTTCTTTTTTTGGATTTGCCTGAACACTGTGGCTGACGGATGAGCTTTGGTTACCAGAAATTGATGGCTGCTATCATAAGTGGCAGGAAAAACTGAAAACTGATTGGCTGCAATTATAAGTGGCATGAAAAACTGAAAACTGATTGGCTACTATCATAAGTGGGAGGAAAAACTGAAAACATTGATTGGCTGCTATCATAAGTGGGAGGAAAAACTGAAAACTGATTGGCTGCTATTATAAGTGGGAGGAAAAACTGAAAACTGATTGGCTGCTATCATAAGTGGGAGGAAAAATGCCAGTGCCCCCAGAAAACCTTTCTTTTTTTTTTCTTTCTTACAGGGAAAACATAACTGCTACATCTGCCTCTCTCAGCATCATCTAACATCATGAACATTCATTGGAAGCACAACTTTGGTTAAATGAATATTCAGATGTCTAAACATTCGGGATATGTAAATATATAATTTGTGAAAGAAGAAGAAAGCATATGTATTTCATATAAAAGAATTTGAGGTCATGAAATATTCAGTTTATAAGGCTTTTGTAATTTTTATTAAAATACCTGTATATTTTGTTTATGAGATATCCAAAACATATGAAATGCAGAATTATAAATATACAAGTGTATGATAATATTCATGTTGAGTTTTTAATGTGTGTTTATTATTAGGATTGTGTGTAAATCTGCAAATGTTTTTCTACTCTGTTTCAGAATAACATGTGGGGAAACCTCATCATCTTTCATTGCTTCATATCGAGATTACTGCATCTTGGGTTTGCTTGCTGTTATAGTAATTTGACCAGTTTAGAAATTGTCTCTATTATTAGAATGGTTCAGTGACGAGTGTCTTGTTTGGAAATTTTAGTGGGGAAAAAAATGATTACACATTTTTCCACTTTCAAGAATTTCATTGTCAAGAGATCCTTTGTCTGTTTTGCTGTTTCAGTTGGAAATTTTTCTGAAGGTTTGAAGTTGTGGCATTTTGTTTGAATTTGTGGCAGACAAATTTAGCAGGCTTGTTTAAATAGGTTGATCAGTTAACATTTTTGTATAAACTGTAAAGCAGGTGCAGAAATTCAAATACCTTGGAGCAGTAATAACATCAGATGGGAAATGCAGAACAGAAATTAAGAACAGAATAGGCCAAGCAAAGACTGCATTTCAGAGAATGAGAAACATATTATCCAACACATGAATGCTAGAAAATGAGTCCTAAAATGCTATATTGAACCTATCTTGTTATATGGAAATAAATCATGGACAATATGTAGATCTACACAAAAATAATTGGAAGCAGTAGAAATCTGGTTTATTAGAAGAATGTTGCGAATTCCCTGGACAGCAAAAATAACTAATGGAGAATGTTTGAGAAGAGCTGGAGATACAAAAAATCATGTCAAAAAAATTAAAAATAAGAGAGAGACAAAATAGAGGGAAGAAGAGCCAGGGGAAGACCAGAGAAATGATACTGGACAGTCTGACGAGATAGCGTGAGGAGATCACCAACTGAGCTTAATGGCCTGCATGAAGGATCGTGTACTCTGGAGAAGCATAATAGACAATGCTAGTCAGCACAGCACCTGATGATGATGATAAACTGTAAAAAAGGGACCTAGCTCTGTTGCTGATCCTGGAAAGCAGCTTCATCTGTAGTCGGGGCATGCCCATGTGTGTTTGGCCTTTGACATCAGTATGTCATGTCCTTCAGTGTTTTCAGAGAGATGACTCCAGTGTTGTGTCTATTGCATGTGATCTAACACTGAGGGCCTCATCAGAATGGACAAATCAGGCTTACAAATCCATCAAACACCTCAAGGAACAATTGCAAAGCAACTTCCTCCAAAGCACCTACAACACACGACTCACAGTATTACATGTAGCCAAGGGCAGCAGTTTCAAATCTCAATTAAATGCTAGATCATGTGCATTTTTGTATAAAACTTTTCTTAAGCTGCAGTTTCCAGACAAGGACAACACGTTTTTGGCCTGTATTTCCAGGACCACCAGCACACGAAAGTTTACCTTCCCAGATTTCTCTGGTACCTATTTTTAGAGGCTGGGTAAACCCTGGGGCCTGTTTTAGGTGTGGGGTAACAGAAACAAAAAATTCCATTTCTGGGCTTAAACCCTGTACCACCATATTAGTAGACAAAGTGCCTAACTACTCAGACAGCCAAATGCCTGAAAAACAATTTAAAAAGTCATCTTATGCTGTTAAATTTGAATCCTAGTCTGCCAAACACATTCAGCCTTTCAAAATAAAATTCTTTTGATTGTTTACTAAGTTTTTTTTAAGAATAAAGAGATTGCATAATTTTTTTTTAATTTGGCAGTTTGTTAAACATTTGTATAGTCAGATCAGTTTCTTATGTATTCATTTTAATATATACTTTGCCTTCTTCCATTTCCTCTCTCTTTCCCCCCTCCCATGTTTTATTTAGCAGAATTTGCCTAGACATAGTCAAAAATGGCTTTCATCCACATCCTTCATGGGCTCAGTTTCCTGAGGAAGAAAACCAGAGAGGATGTTGCTCACCTGAGCAAGAGCAGAAAAAAAAGCAAAGGACAGCCGTTTGTGGAAAACCCCTGTGGAAACCCCATGTGCCCGAGGCACTTAAGGTTCGGAGTGAGAGAGAGTCAAAAACGGATAAATTTTGTTATTTTGCAATGCCCTCATCAAACTCTCTTCCTGTGGTTTTTTTTTTTTTTTTGTTCTCGCAGAATTAAATTTCTCGAAGACGTTTCATCCAGCGAAGCCAAGAAAATCTCGCGTATTATGTTCTAATTATGAGTTACCAACAACCAAGACATTGGTCAGACTGAGGGCTTGTAAAGAAACAGTGATATGGCCCGGGGGGGGGGGGGGGGTTGGGTTTAACCAAATTCCTTCAAGGGGTGTGATAGCAGTAAAGCAGTTAACATGCAGTTGAATACAGATCTAATGTGTTCTCCCTTGTTTTTACAGTTGTCACTGTTAAGCCTCTCACTCCCTGGTTAATTCCCATGCTCTGCTAGAACAAATTTTGATGGAAAGAAACTGGAAAGAAGTTAACTGATTAAAATATGGGTTGGGTTAGAAGTATGGGCTTGTTTTTTATGTTATTTAGGCTGCCTTGCTATTGCTCTGAGTATTGATTGATGTGGGTGTGCAAGATTTGCCAACCCTGCCAGTGTTGTTTCGAAGTGAAAGTTATTTGCAGTGTTTTTATTTTTTTTGCTTTGTTTTGGCTATACTTCAGTGAACAGTTCATTTTAAAGCATGATATGATGGCTAGACCATGGAGTATGACTGAAACAATAACTAGATTGCTTGATTGATATTCCTGACAGCATAACTGTATAAGAAAATAAAGCCTTCTGTAGGAATGAAACGACTATAGATTGCTTGTTTAGTATTCCACATAACTGTACAAGAAAATAAGCCTTCTGTAGGAATGATAACAAATACAGCCATAGTAATAATTATAGATTGCTTCTTTAGTATTCCTTTGTATTATTGTACAAAAAAAATCAGCCTGCTGTAGAAATGAATTAGCTTGGTATTCCCTGTGTTCCGTGTTGAAATGGAAGTTGGGATCGTTTTCATGATGTAGAGGGCAGTGCTGGCCATCGTTGCAAAGAAGCCACCTGATGTAGCAGAACTGTTATTCTTGTTATTTTTTTTACTCGAGTTTCTACTTGGAACAAAGTTACTGTTGCACATGTATCATTGTACTGAAGTTGTTATTATTATTACATGTATCGTAACACTGTACTGAAGTCATTATTATACACGTATCATAACACCGTACTGAAATGGGGTTCATCACAATACTGTTGTGACTGAAGATGTTTCTGAAACATGTCACATGTGTGTCACATTGCAGTCTCATAGATTTTTCATTTTGTACAAATGGGGAAAAAAAACCATATTTATTGTTTCTTCTTTTTTTTTTCAGTTTTTTATTAAACAGCAAGTACATTGGGTTTATGTTTGGGCATGAATGAGCTTATACGTGTGTATGTATGTTCTGTGACATTGAGTGTCTGTATAGTGTAAGAGAGGCTGATGTTTGCAGTGCTGTGTTTCACTCGTTTTGTACAGATCTGAACATGCACAGCTTCTTTTAGTACTTTTGCCGTTCAAATGATTAGTACTCGAGGGGTAGATGAAATTAATGGTACAACTTTTTGTGTGTGTAAAATTAAAATGCTATTCATTTACTTAACAGGTATGATCTTGTTTTTGTGATGTTCATGGCCTGAGCATGGGACATTGAATAAGCCTTTTTTTTTTTTCTGGTAAATATCTTGGAACAGCAGCTTCATTTAGAGTCACATACATGTGCGTATGAGAGAGAGAATTTTCTTACTTCTAGAAGTACGACTCTTACATCAGAGCCAGTACTTCTAATTAGAGTTTACAAAAAAAAAAAATTATACAAGGCTTCTTACAAACTGATGTGAACACACAAAAAAAAAAAAATATATATATACACAACTGATATGCCAGTCTTGCTTTAAGACATAATACTGAAACATACATGAACAACAACAAAACATTTCTTTTTATTCATAGATTTATTCCCTATACTGTAAGTGTACGAAGCTAAAAACCTGAGCAGCAAAGTCATCACAGGTTGCATCTGGTCAAAATAAAGTACCCAAAAAATCCATTTGCACAATTTTAAAAAAAATAATAATAAGCACCGTAAGGAACTTCATCACTACTTTTGAATGACCCCAGAACTTCATCACTACTTTTGAATGATCCCAGAACTTCATCACTACTTCTGAATGATCCCAGAACTTCATCACTACTTTTGAATGACCCCAGAACTTCATCACTACTTTTGAATAATCCCAGAACTTCATCACTACTTCTGATTGATCCCAGAACTTCATCACTAGTTTTGAATGATCCCAGTCTGCCACTTCTTTCCCCCCCCCCCCAAAAAAAAAGAACAATACCTATCTTATAGCTTCTCATCCTTCACATCCTTCACATCCAGGTTTTCCCGCATCCTCTTTATGCAGTTCCAAATTTATGTGAAAGACATTTATTACCTATATCCATGGATACCTTGTTCATACATGTAGTCTATAAATAAATTCTGTGAAAAATTATAACAGATTCAAGATATCAAATAGACCCACATTACATCACATCCCTCTTGTATATTAAAAAAACTCACTGCCCTTTATGTATTTATAAATTTTCGACTACCCAACTCTCGGTGCCGTCGTAACCAAACACAACACATACTGAAATATGAATGCTTCCAAAACACACTCCCAGCTACATTTGAGCCAAATGGCGAGAGTTCACAAGCCGCTGGATCCATAATTCAAAAACCATGACTCTCGATTGTCATGCATTTTTTTCAACTTGTAAATTTCAACAATTTGTAAATTTCTCCGTCGTTCCTAGTGAACTCTCTTGTTTTCCATGCCCCTTAACTACACGTTCTCGCATTTCTAAAATATCTCATTGGAATGTACAAAATTAACAACATAAACAGTTTTATATTGACAATTATTATAAAAAAATTGTTGTTAAATACTTCACAATTACATAAATTAACAGTATTGCACTTATAAAATATGCATTGAAAATAACGTAACAGGAAAAACAGAGGGAAAAAGAGCCAGGGGAAGGCTGAGAGAAATGATACTGAACAGTCTGACATGATGGTGTGGCATGAGATCACCAGCTTCTTCTTCGTATGTGTTGTCTGTCTATTATCTGCAGTCCTGCCTCTTGGATAAATTTCACATACGGAACCGTAGAGCTTATCTTCTTTTCTGGGCCAGTAATTGCTTCCCAGTTTCTCATAGCTGATGCAGTTTTGGAGGATATGTTCCACAGTTTAGAGCACCTTCGTACATGTACGAAGAGTAGCAGCACCAACATTAAACTTTGTATACATATGACAGACAGCTGAACTGAAGGCCTGCGTGAAGGATCAGGTACTACGGAGAAACATAATATCCAACACCAGTCAACACAACACCTGATGATGATGATGATGATGAAAATATCCTACAGTACAATCCCTGTAGTGTACTCATCTACCAATTAGAAAGTCCTCAGTGGGGTGGATTCTTTCGTGGACCCACGGACACCATGGTTAACCTCAAGAAATGGCTACAGGAGTTAGCCTCCCTGGCTCATTATACAGCAGTGAACCTCTCTGACAAAACACAAAGTGCTGAACAGAGGAAACAGACCAGACCAAATAAAGTTTCCATTCCTGTATTATAATGTTAGACAGCCAGGTACCATCAGCAACGAATAGCTTTGGCAGAAAACAAACCAACCCACAGTGAAAAAAAAAATAATGAAGAGTTGCTGGAGATGGATAGGACAAACACTTTGAAAGCCCACCACAAACATAAGCAAACAAGCTCTCACCTGGAATCCCCAGGGAAAGAGAAAACAAGGAAGACCTAGAAATACCTGGTGAAGGAGTCTTGAAGCAGAATTTAAAAAAGGACTGATTATGCCTGGAGATGGACAGAAGATGCAGTCCAAGACAGAAATAAATGGAGAGCCTAGATAAGGGTAAAGAAGGTGAGAAAGGAAAGAAGGAATTATAAGCCATAAAGGAAAGAAGTAATTATAAGCCATAACAAGGATTGAATTGATGATGATTTCAGAATGTGAAGATCCTAACACTTTATGCCTCTACAGCATGAAGAAGGCTTGGGACATTTTTTCTTCTTCTTTACCAGTATTACAAATGAAATGGTAACCTAAAACTGTCATGAACCAATTTGTCTGCCTAGAAATCATAGTTGAACCTATTTTTCTGAAATGTCTGTTTGAAATTGCTGTCACAATCTAGTTTATGTTTGTACTGAAGAAAACTATACCCATAGGTAAACTATGTTTGTCTGAAGCTACATAATAGTAAAATCTCTGGGAAAAAAAACCCCCAAAAATCTGTCACAGTCGCATCTATTCATCTAAAAATACTGTAAGTGTCACTTAAACATCCGAGCACAGATCTGGCCCAAGAGAGAGGAACTGAAAGAAAAACTATGGGGCTCCCACTTAAGTCTGGAGAAGATGGCATGGTTGGAGCAACAGGTCTGCAGATGTTGCATGATCAACCAACACTCGAATGAGGAAGATGAAGAAGAACGTTAAGGATTAAATGAAAGTCCCAGAAACACGTAAATAAGATCTATATCTTAAAATGGTGCACATAACATAGCAGTAATCGTTTCAATAACCACTGGTTTGCGAACAAATGTAATGGCACTCCATTAATTTGCTTCAGGATAGTAAGGAGCTAAAGCAGAACAGTCACTGGTTTCTCATGGCGAAGGTCGGAGGTTCGAATCCAGCTAGTGGCAACCCAGTCACCCAGCTGTAGAAATGGGTATCCGGCTTCTGGAGTTGGGGAAGGAAAGGCGTGATACTGACCATTTCACCTTCTAGTGCTGACAGGTCAAGGAATATATGGGCACTAACACCATATCCCTATGTGCCTCTAAGGCATGATAGGATTACCTGAAGCAGCAAAGTGATAAATCCACACTTGAGAAACACATAACAACAAACCCTTCAGACAAAACTCCACAATGCTGTACAAAGGAATTCTGAAACTGACCATACCAGATAAAGTTTCTATTTCTGTATTATAAGTCACTGGCCAAAATGGAGCATGCAGGCTATATGTGACATGCTTCATCAAAATATATAACAATACTTTTTTTTTCCATCACAGGAAGCATTTAGATATCCACTCTCTGAGGAAGATGCCAAGCATCATTTTACTGAGTATTTTGACTAACAAAATGACCCCAAAATAAAAAATGAAACTTTGTGTTACAGAAACCCTAAGTATCCCATTATATGAAGCAAACTGCCAAGCCCTATCAAGACATCTATTTGTCCCCACAACACTGAAAGGTATAAGAGGAAGGAGACAAGACAAGACAAGTTTGTGCTGCCAGGTCCGAAATCTCTGCACTTGTCTTCTGTTTTAAATCTTCTGCTTCACCAGGGGCATGTGGGCAGGGAAAAAAGTGTCTTGCTCATTCTGAACTAACTCCTCTTCTCTCAGCTCGGCCAATCAGCTCAAAAGAAAAAAAAGACAAGGCTCATGCATCCAGAAATCTGGCAGTTTTTTGAATGACGCAAGAAGATCAGTAAGAAAGATCTATTTCATTAATTACTTTACAGTCTCCATATGATAACAAACTGCACGTAATATTCTTGTAAATGCAAGCAATATCCCACATAAAGACAATATCCATATGAAAACTAACTAAGGTTCCTACATTAGAACCATTTACATAACATCCTTCACATGAAAACTAATTGCATATAATACCCCTAAATGAAGATCAATTAATTACATACAACAGCCCTTCATGAAGAGCAGATATACGTATTGTCCCCCCATGGAAATTACATGTAACACTCCTACATAAAGTCCTGTTATATGTAGTGTGCTGTTCCCCCCCCCTCCACAAAGAAACTATACGTCACACTTCTACACAGACTAGTTATACAAAGTGTCCACCATGGAAACTACACTTAACACTCCTACATAAAGACTGCTTTACATATACTATCAGAGGGCTAAGACACTGTCCGATTAGGCAATCAGTGACCCACAAATGATATGCTAGCGTCAGGGTTAGCGAACCACATTTGACCAAGACCCTGTCCCACCTCTTCTTTGGTACCCCCAGTAACAGGCCTAGCCTGGCTAACGGGGCAGGGATCGCCATAGTCCCCATGGTGGTGGAGTCTGCTAAAGAAGCATTGCACACCCCCCCCCTGCTTTCTAGCTGCACTCCGGGACTATAAAAATAGCTGCCATAACCTGCTACCATGCCGACATGATGATGTGTCTCAACACCTTCACAGCTTCGGCTGCAGAGAACATCAGCTCGCAGATGGAGAATGAAAAAGAAGAACAACATATAATATCTCCTGCATAAGAACTAGTTACATCTAACACTCCTACGTATAAGGACTGAAAGCACATAATCTCTCCTAAACGAAGATTAATTACATGTAATTTCTCCTTAAGAAAATTAATCACAAGTAACATTCTTGCATGAAGACAACTGCAGTAATATCACCCCATATTAAAACTAATTACATGCAACATGAAGACCAGTTACACATAACATAATACAGTCAAGAAACTTCAGTCAAACCACATAGCAGACCAGTAAACGTGAAATGACCTGGTCCAGCAACGAGGCGTTTAAACCTCCGCACAACATTTCGTGAACATGTTCAGAAGCCAAGTGCTGTCAAAGAAAACTTCAAAATCTGGCCATCCTCCGATGATCAGTAAGCCTCTATGCTTACGTGTAGGCTCATCATTTCGTGCTGACAACTATGATGATAGTGACAATCACAACGACAACCAGAAATATGACAACCAGGCAAAACACCTTCTTCCTGAATTTACGCTACACAAAAAAAAAATATAATATTAATCTTACTTATATGAGACATCTTAAACAATGGTTTCTGCTTGATATTCATGTGTTACTATTATTCTGTTTTGGTATTTATATTAAGTTCATTACATATGCAAGTCCCTATGTAAGCTTATGGCTATAGCACAGTCAATATATGTGTAAGCCTAAGATATTACATAAGTGAATATTTATGTAAGCTTGGAGCTATTGCATAAATATGTATGTAAGCCTACAGCTATTACATAAGTGAATATTTATGTAAGCTTGGAGCTATTACATAAGTAAATATGTATTTAAGCTACTGCATAATTTAAGGCAGGAAACTGTTGCAGAGAGCAAAACAACAACACAACTTCTCAGATAATCAGAGAAGTACCACAGCCCCCCATTCCCCAGGCAAGCGTCTTGGCCTTTTTAAACTTCTGGCACTCTGTGGGGGGGGGGGGGGGGGGGCCTCTGGGTCATGACTCCCAGAGGTATTTATGAAACCTTATGGCTTAAGTAAATCTATTACATGAACATTTATATAAGCATAAATACTTATGTAAGTTTGTGTCTATTTAGTACTTATAAACTTTTCTGCATGTATGTACAGCAGGAAAGGAAATGGAAACAAAAAAAAAAGTACTTATCAACAAATGGCAGCATAATCACAAATTCACATCTGTACAGTTTAGGTCAAACAGGAACATACTGTACACACAAAATATACTTGCATAGCCCAGATCATCATCATCATCATCACTCCCTTGTGAGTGTATCATCATTAGGTGCCATGCTAGCTAGTGTTGGCTATTATGTTTCTTCCTAGTACCCCATCCTTCAGTTCATGGAGGCCAGGAGTTCAACAGGTGATCTCCTCTCACACCATCTCCTCAAACTGCCCAGTATCATTTCTCTTGGCCTTCCCCTAGCTCTTCTTCCCTCTATTTTTTCCTGTTGTTATATTTCCAATGCCCCCCCCCCTTCTTGCTGCATGTCCTATGAAAGTACACTGTGTCCCTAATATCTTTTTCGACAAGATTTTTATTTGTCTCTTCAGCTCTACTCATACATAGGCCATGGATAAAAGTTTTTCCAGCTCTCTCTGTTTTTGGATTTGTTCTCAACTTCCTCCATGTGTATCCCTTGCCTCTAAGCATTTCTCCATGTAGTTCTAGGCCTTGTTTGATATCTATATCCCACATCCCAGATATCTCAATATAATCACTGAATCTCTATATCCTTCAGCCCCAATATAAAATCACTGAATCTCTATATCCTTCACCCCCAATATAAAATCACTGAATTTCTATATCCTTCAGCCCCAATATAAAATCACTGAATCTCTATATCCTTCACCCCCAATATAAAATCACTGAATCTCTATATCCTTCAGCCCCAATATAAAATCACTGAATCTCTATATCCTTCACCCCTGATATAAAATCACTGAATCTCTATATCCTTCAGCCCCAATATAAAATCACTGAATCTCTATATCCTTCAGCCCCAATATAATCACTGAATCTCTATATCCTTCAGCGCCAATATAAATCACTGAATCTCTATATCCTTCAGCCTCAATATAATCACTGAATCTCTATATCCTTCAGCCTCAATATAATCACTGAACTTCTATATCCTTCAGCCCCAATACAATCACTGAATCTCTATATCTTTCAGCTACACCCGATGACAAGGGGGGTGCAACAATTGATCAAGAAAAAAAGCTGAAACATTACCTGGTACCCTGACGCTTTCACAAGTTCCTCATTGCCGACTTCCACATTGTCAGCAGCACGTTCCACATTACTATCAATTGTATCTGTTATGGCAGAATAAAAAATAGGATGAAATAAATCATAAAATAATGATCATTTTACAAAGATCAGAACTTTAAAACTTATGAAGGCAACTAATGAATATTGCATGAATTTGTTTTTTTTTTGGACAACCTTTGCTCAAGATGAAGGTTGATGAGCATAAAACAGGAAAAATTTTCCCAAGTAAATAACAGGAAAATCATGCTGAGTCAGACAACATAAAGGTTTGCTAAATTAGCAGGAAAGTTTGCCAAGTCAGATATCAGAAAAGTTTGCTGAATAGGAAAAAAAACAGAAAGTTTGCTGAATCAGATAGCAGGAAAGTCTGCTGAGTCAGATAACAGGAAAGTTTGCTGAATAGGAAAAAAAACAGAAAGTTTGCTGAATCAGATGGTAGGAAAGTTTGCTGAGTCAGATAACAGGAAAGTTTGCTGAATAGGAAAAAAAAAACCAGAAAGTTTGCTGAATTATATAGCAGGAAAGTTTGCTGAGTCAGATAACAGGAAAGTTTGCTGAATAGGAAAAAAAAAACCCAGAAAGTTTGCTGAATTAGATAGCAGGAAAGTTTGCCAAGTCAGATAACAGGAAAGTTTGCTGAATAGAAAAAAAAAACACAAAGTTTGCTGAATCAGACAGCAGGAGAGTTTGCTGAATCAGATAACAGGAAAGTTTGCTGAATCAGATAACAGGAAAGTTTGCTGAATAGAAAAAAAAACAAAAAGTTTGCTGAATTAGATAGCAGGAAAGTTTGCAGAATAGGGAAAAAAACCAGAAAGTTTGCTGAATTAGATAGCAGGAAAGTTTGCTAAGTCAGATAACAGGAAAGTTTGCCAAGTCAGATAACAGGAAAGTTTGCTGAACAGGAAAAAAAAACCAGAAAGTTTGCTGAATCAGATAGCAGGAGAATCTGCTGAATCAGATAACAGGAAAGTTTGCCAAGTCAGATAACAAGAAAGTTTGCTGAATAGAAAAAAAAACAAAAAGTTTGCTGAATTAGATAGCAGGAAAGTCTGCCAAATCAGATAACAGGAAAGTTTGCTGAATAGGAAAAAAAAACCAGAAAGTTTGCTGAATTAGACAGCAGGAAAGTTTGCCAAGTCAGATAACAGGAAAGTTTGCTGAATAGGGAAAAAAACCAGAAAGTTTGCTGAATTAGATAGCAGGAAAGTTTGCTAAGTCAGATAACAGGAAAGTTTGCCAAGTCAGATAACAGGAAAGTTTGCTGAACAGGAAAAAAAAACCAGAAAGTTTGCTGAATCAGATAGCAGGAGAGTTTGCTGAATCAGATAACAGGAAAGTTTGCCAAGTCAGATAACAAGAAAGTTTGCTGAATAGAAAAAAACACAAAAAGTTTGCTGAATTAGATAGCAGGAAAGTCTGCCAAATCAGATAACAGGAAAGTTTGCTGAATAGGAAAAAAAATCCAGAAAGTTTGCTGAATTAGATAGCAGGAAAGTTTGCTGAGTTAGATAACAGGAAAGTCTGCCAAGTCAGATAACAAGAAAGTTTGCTGAACAGGAAAAAAAAAACCAGAAAGTTTGATGAATCAGATAGCAGGAGAGATTGCTGAATCAGATAACAGGAAAGTCTGCCAAGTCAGATAACAGGAAAGTTTGCTGAATAGGAAAAAAAAAAAACACTAAAAGTTTGCTAAGTCAGACAGTAGGAAAGTCTGCCAAGTCAGATAACAGGAAAGTTTGCTGAATAGGAAAAAAAAACAAAGTTTGCTGAATCAGATAGCAGGAAAGTTTCCTGAGTTAAAAAAAAAAAAAGAAGAAAATTTGGTGTGTCAAACAACAGGAAAGTCTGCTGAGTCAGATAACAGGAAAGTTTGCAGAGTCAGATAACAAGAAAATTTGCTGAGTCAGATAACAGGAAAGTCTGCTGAGTCAGATAACAGGAAAGTTTGCAGAGCCAGATAACAAGAAAATTTGCTGAGTCAGATAACAGGAAAGTTTGCTGAGCCAGATAACAGAAAAGTTTCCCGAGTCAGATAACAGAAACGTTTGCCGAGTCAGATAAAAAGAAAAGTTTGCTGAGTAAAATAATAGGAAAACAAATATAAAATAGGAAGCATTTGCTTTGTTTGTTCAGAAGACCCTGTATGTGAATAACTACAGAAGTTTTGATAGAGACCAGACTTTAATCTTACTCTTATCATGCACATTTTAGTTTAATTCCTGACAAAAACCAAAACTATATCACTCTGAGGGCTCTCTCAAGTCTGACCCTATAACACCTTTTTTTTGTAAAATGTTTTTTTTAAAAGTCTATATAGGTAAGGATGCCTGTGTAGCAAGGTGTTCAGTGCCCTAGCCTCTCATGCTGAAGTCAGTGGTTAATATCTAGCTGGAGCCACCCCAGCCACCCAGTTGGTAGAAATGGACTACTTTAGTGGGACTAAATGATGGGAGTGTGGGAGCTAAATGACAGGAGTGTTAGACTTAAATGACAGCAGTGCAGGACTAAACCATACTGGTAAAAGAGGCTAACTGCTGCAGTAACTGCCAGTGTACAACAGTTATATCACAACTCCAGGTTATCCCCAAAGCATTTATTAGCAACAAATTACCCAAAACTTCTCCTTGGGCCTGCAGCATGGATCCCAGATCTCTGAAGATTTCATTCACATCCAGAATATCTGCCTGTGACAGAACAAATATGGTAAATGAAAGTCTGCTATAAAGAAATCTGAATTTCTAGCATAACTTCTTCTTCTTTGTACGCACAATAGCGATGATGCGTGGTACCCTGATTTCTGTGATGCGCCTTTTGGCTGGATACCTGCAACTTAAGCACCTTTCCTTGCTAGGGCAGACTGTGGTCTTGCTCGGACTGCCATGAAGACAGTGGTGTAGGCTGGCCTGGTCAAAACTTTGTTTTCCAGCCTCTGGTGGCTGTACTTAAGTCCTTTCTCCATGTCAGATCCAGCATGCAACACTGGCTGGCCAGACAGCTTTGAGACAGTTCCATAGAGACACTCCAACTTTGGGATGATGAATCCGATGAGAGCCTCAATGATATCCATTCCCCGCCACCTATAGTCTGCTGGCTGTCTTGTTTACATCATTCTGATAGCCACTGTTGTAAAGACCCATAGGGTTGTCACATCCTGGATTCATTGGTTTCACATCAGGCTTCCCTCATCCCCGCCAGTGATCTCCATGTCCCCATCCATCCACCAACCTGACATTACATTTTACAAAAATAACAATTACAATTAGTGTTGATTGCTACAGGTTTCTGGGCTACAGAAGTAGGTCAGAGTTTTTAAGCAAACAGATCTATGTTCTCTGTCTCACAAAGACTATGTTAAGATAAGTGTGTTCTTAACACAGTTGTTCCTGGGGGGGGGGGGGTGTCTAGCATAACAATCTTACACATTAATAAAACCTACAAATCGGTTTTCTTGTTTAAATTAATCAGTCTTTCATCGCATTTTTTTCATTCATAAAGACTATTCTATTTTCCCCCCTGCACTTCTTTCATGTGTACTTGTTGAAAAAAATCTAGCCAGAGTCCCTTCGCACTTTCAAAACTTATGACATGAGCATTTATATTTCCATAGTGCACTGACAGAAGGGTGCACAGGGTAATTTAGTGTGCCTCTCCTTGCAGGTAAGTATTCTCTCTACTTTCAACGGTGATTTGCTGGAACAAATACAATGTACCAGTTTTTAACTGGTTGAGCTGACTGGCATGTGTCAAGGGCCAGTCAAAACACCCCCTTTCTGTGCAGTGCTCGTTGGTTCTTTCTTTTTCTCTTGATGGTCAAATATTTTAATAGTTTCAATAACTCTGGCATTAACATGCATCCTTCAGCGATCTAAGAGATTTTAGCTTGTAAGTTCTTGCAGTAACATAAAGTTCTGTTACAAAGTGCTTGCAGTAACATCTGTTACTGGGAGCCAATAGTGACACAAAGAGCTTAAACTAGCAGCCTATAGTGATACAAAGGCCTGTTACTTGAACCCAGCATGGAGTTAGAACATTAAAACACAAGTCTTGCCCAAGTTAGAACATTAAAACACAAGTCTTGCCCAAGTTAGAACATTAAAACACAAGTCTTGCCCATTTACAGATCTGAAATCTTGATGACATCATCATTCTCATCCACTTGAAAAAAACCACCACAATTTCCCCCTTTTCTCTACACCTGGGGGTCTTATCCAGGGGTATCCATACTCTTTTGGAGTGTGAACCTTAAATGACAGGAGCGTGGGACCTAAATAATGGGAGTGTGGGACTTAATCAATGTTTCCCAACTTTTTTGGACCATGCCCCCACCTCAATGTCTCAAAGATTTTGATGCCCCTTCCCCCCCCCTCCCCAGCAGCATAATATTCAACCAAATTCTGAAATATATAACATACATAAATATATTCTAACGCCACAGCCCCCCCCCCCAAATATTCAAAGTGCCCCCTGTGGGGCATTCACTGTAAACTTTGGGAAACGCTAGACTAAATGATGGGAGTGTGGGACCTAAATGATGGCAGTACAGGACTAAATGATGGGAGTAAGGGACTAAATGACAGGAGCGTAGGACTAAGTGATGGGAGTATGGGAACCAAACGATGGAAGTGTGGGACTTGATCTCTAAACAATTTTTTTTAAACAGTTACACTAAAATTTTCTTTCTTCTGTTCTGTTCCTAGCTATCCACATATGAAGTAAATGTTCCTAGCTATCCACATATGAAGTAAATGTTCCTAGCTATCCACACATGAAGTAAATATTCCTAGCTATCCACATATGAAGTAAATGTTCCTAGCTATCCACATATGAAGTAAAACCAATCTACTGATGTCTTATAAAAGTCATATTAGTACCTAATGGGACTGGTGATGACAATGATTTCAACAGTCTGATGATGGGGTTATGGGGACATACTGGTGTAGAACCCCTGGCTCTGTACTGCCTTACCTCTAACTGATGAATACGCTGCTCCCTATCTCTAATGAGGACCAAGTCATCTTCAATAGCTTTCTCCTGCTCTTTCAAAACCTGCGTCCGTCGCTGCTGCTCCTCAGATACTTCTGCTTGATCTACATTAACCTAAAACCAAAGCCTCTCATTAATGATGGTCAACAAAAGGAGCATTCGTACAGAAAACAATAGTTAAAACCACGATAAGGTTTGGGGGTTGTTTTCTTTAGGCTGAGGTTGAAACCTAGATGAGGTGTCTAAAGGTGGTGACTGGTTACGGGTATGAGACTGACCTCAGCTAACAAAAGTCATTATACAAAAGGGCCGTGAATGTCGAGACTGGGCACATGGAGCAGTTGGACTTTGGGTTCAAGATCTCATCTGGCAACACTGTGGATCTTCCAACACAGTAATATATACAGATGGCTCAGTGACTCGAAACAGCAGAAGTGGTTGGGGTTTTGTAGGAAGAGTAGTGGCACAGGGTTCAGGAGCCTCTGAAGTCCCCGCTTCAAGCATGCAAATGGAAATTGAGGCTGTGTCGGCGGCAATGAAATTGTTAGCTGCTCATGATGTGGTTAATGGCATCACTGTGGCGGATTCACAGAGTATGCTCCGTAAGAATGAGAAGAATCTGCTTCGCAAAGAATGGGTTCACCTGTTAAGCCAGTCAACTGTGGCAAGCCTAACATGGCTTTACTATCCAGGGCACGCAGGAGTACATGGCAATGCAATAGTGTGGCAGACAGACTTGCTGGACAGGCTAAAATAAACGGCAGACTATCAATGAACAAGAGGGACACTGCTAAGGCTGTATTGGACAGACCGTGGGAAAATGAAGAGAGGGAATTGAAGAACAATGTAGCTGTGAAGAGACTGCTGGAGCTAGGACAAATTAAAGGTGCTGGCAGGAAATCCAAACTGTGTGGCAGAAAATGCATCGTAAACAACCAACATTTGACAGGAACTATTAGCAAACATATTCTTGGATGGATGCTGCGGCATGTGACGGAGCATATATGGAGGTGTCCCGAATACAGTGAAGCCGGAGTCTGAATTTTGAAATTAAACACCCAGACTGCACACTATGGAGGCAAATGCTATAACTAAGTGGCATTTAATCTCTCAATCTACCAAGCTGTACACAATCAATGCACTACCGGTACCCAGCATACACTACAAGCGATACTGAGGTCACAGGCAGAGCCCATATTGGAATGTCATGAGTGCTAGGAAGCCTACCTCTAGCCCAGCAGAAGAGCATGGCCCTTTTTTCAAGTTCCCTCAATCTAAGTACCACCCCAGCAGACACTGAGAAACAAGTATCTAAGCTGTAACTGACAGTTTGTTTTTTTTTGCTTGTTTTTTTGACAGTCATAAAATCCGTAATTATTAATTTCATAGCTAAGACTCAAAGTTTTTCAGACATACAAAGGGTGATTGATAAGTTCTTGGCATAAGGTACAACGGATTTTTTTGTGGACAACTTTTCTGGGTTATTTCTCAACATAGTCCCCTTACAAGTTTATGCAATTAGTCCAGCAATCCTGGAGCATACAGAACCTTTCTTTGCAAAAGTCAGCATCTTGCGCCAGCAGAAAGTGGTCTACAGCATGAATGATATCATCATCTGAAGCAAATTTGCAACCACTTAGCTCCTTTTTTAGTTTGGTAAACAGGTAATAGTCTAAAGGGGCCGAATCTGGGGAATAAGGAGGATCTTCAAGAAGCTGGAAGTCGCATTCATGAATGGCAGCCATTGTCACCGCCAAATTGTGAACTGGAGCATTGTCTTGATGAAAGATGACTCCTCTCATCATTTTCCCTCGATTTTTTTCCTTCAGTTTGACCCACAGTTACTTCACAAGATTAGCTAATAGGCCCCGGTGACCATTCTGCCATTTTGAAGATAGTCTACCAATAGCACACCTTCTGAATCTCAAAAGATGGAAGCCATCACTTTGCCTGCAGACAGAACCACCCTTGCTTTCTTTGGAGATGGGGATCCATGTTTTTACTGCTTTGACTGTTCTTTGGTTTCTGGTTGAAAATGATGAACCAAAGTCTCATCCATAGTCACAAACTGCTGAAGAAACTTTTCAGGATCTGCAGAAAAATGGCCAAGATTGTCTCTTGACATGTTGAGATGCTGTCGTTTGTGATCAGCTCCAAGATGTTTCGGGACCCATCGAGCAGAGACCTTTGTCATTTGAAGATCATTGTGAATAATGGCATGAACACGTTCCTGGGAGATGCCCAACTCAGTAGCAATGTACTGCTCAGTTAGTTGTCGATCCTCCATTATCATGTCATGGATTCTGCCAGTGGTTTCATCGGTGGTTACTGTTCATGGTCTTCCCGGACAGAGATCATTTCCAGACTCTCCCTTCCATGTTTGAATTGAGCTGCCCATTTCTTCACTGTGCTGTAAGAAGGGGTACTCTCCCCTAGAGTCTCCACCATATCCTCATGGATCTCCTTCAGTGATAAGCTGTTGATGCAGAGGTAGCGAATGACTGCTCGATGAGAAATTTTATCTATTTTTTCAATTTCTGCCACCCCTCACCACTTCAGTAGCCTGTAAAAAAAAATTGGTTGCAGTTAATTTCTTGAAACTTGGTGTTTAATCTTACATTAACCTGATCTATAAATGCACCTAATATCAACTGTGTGTTTCAAGTATTTGTACCTTAGGCCGCAAACTTATCAATCAGCCCTCATATCTGCAGACATGAAGGTCTCAAAAAATTGGTCCTACCTGGAAAGATAAATGGCAAAAGGCAGAGAGGATGGAGAAGACAGAAATATCTGGATGGCCTGACTGCATGGTTTGGTGGGAAAACAGCAAATGACTTGATTCGAGACATGGAGGATTGAGCGAGATGGTGGGAGATGACTGCCTACATCTATCAGCATGGCACTATCTGATCCAACACTCATGTTCAATCCATTAATTTCATAAACAATAATGTAGATAAAAATCTGAGGATTGTCAATTTCATGAATAATAATGATTGAATTTGAAGCCTTCATTAATAATTCTACATAAATGGGTAGGAGATTGGGAGAAAGGAAAGAAGTCCTTGCCCAGCTCTGAACCCAGACCTTCAGCACAGTTGTCTGTACTCTATATATCTCAACTGATTCCTTTGCTGCCCTATCTCGGCTGAGACAAAGATGTGAACATTTCATGAAGGCTTACTTCAAATGCAACCAGAGGAGGCTGAGCCCTGTGTTGTCCTCCAATCTTTATAGAAGTCTTCACCCTCTCAGCTGCTCTCTAGGGAAAAAAGTATACGATGACGTATCACATGAAATGTATATTGCCTACTGATCAAAATTATCAATCTTAAAATAAATGCAGGTGCTAACTGCCATACCTTTTTTTTTCCAGGAAATTAGAAAACTGTACATTATATAACGTTCAAAAAAAAGAAGCGCAACAAATACGATGTTCGTTCTGACCTGAACTGTACTCAGCAGATGATTCATGAGCACAGAAAAGCGACACTAGTCAAACCAGCATTTTTTACAATAATTCATGACAGGTTTACGATAATCCTGTGAAACTTACTGAACACAGAACTCACTGACCATGTTATTGAATGCCTATAAAAGATTGATGCTCCTTGAATCAATACATCTGAAAATTCAATGCGCAAGTATGGCTCATCTCACTACAGAACAAAGACTTATCATCACTGGACATTTACAGACTGGACAGTCACAAAGTGTAGTGGCCAGACAATTTAATGTGGTTAGAAGCACAATTAGTTGATTTCAAGAAACTGGCTGAGTTGCAGACAAGCTGCACAGTGGAAGACCAATAGTCACAACTCCTGCCAAAGACTGCTTCATATGGCTGCGTCACCTCAGGAATCAATTTGCATCTGCGTCCTCAACAGTCCAGTCAATGACAGCAACTTGTCCAATTTCAGATCAAATGGTCAGGAAACGGCTGCACGATGATGGTCTTTGGGCTAGAAGACCCTACAGAGGTCCTGTTCTTACAGACCGCCATCGTCAGAACCGGCTGCAGTGGACAAACCAGCATTGCAAATGATTAGAGAAGGGTTTGGCTTAGTGATGAATCATTCTTTCTGCTCCATTGACACGATAGATGGAGAAGAGTTTACTGCAGAGTCCATGAACACTATGACCAGAACTGCATGGACGAGGTTCCTCCACATGGTGGTAGAGGTGTACTGGTGTAGGGGATGATCAACTTTATGGGAAGAAGTGACCTGGTGCAATTTGAAGGACGCCTGAATGCTCTGAAATTCTTTGTCCTTATGTCCTTCTATTTCTGGCTGCACCAGGGTTGATTTTTCAGCAGGATAACACTCGACCTCATGTGGCACAACTCAACCACCCAGTTCCTCACTGACAACAACGTCCAGTCCATTCTGTGGCCATCCATGTCATCAGACATGAACCCAATAGAACACTTATGGGATGAAATCACAAGCAAGTCTGCCAGCAAGACATGGCACCAACCAATCTCTGACAGTTGTCTCTTGCACTGCATGAAGAGTGGGCAGCCATCCTACAACAACAGATCCAATGGCTAATTGGATCCATGTCAAGGAGATGTCATTCTCTGATATGGGCCAGAGGAGGTCATACATCTTACTGAAACAGAGGCCTCAGTCGCAAAGAATGAAAGTCCAAACCAAATTTAATGAATATTATTTCATTGTTAAAGTCTTAAAGTTTCTTCATGCCAGGATTGAAACATTAATTCTGTAAAATAAAATTTTGATACAAGTTTGAAATTTGGTGTCCATTATGACTACAGCAGTCTTACGTTTCTTTTTTTGAACAGTATATATACTATTATACATTAATATTTTTATTACATTATATTTACAGACATTCATATATTCTCTACATCATAAATATATAAATAAATATTAAAAAATTATGAATAAAAATTATATATAATATAATATTATATATACAGAGATGAGGCTGATGAGTGAATAACAACCTGTCTCATGGGTGATCAAGAAAAGGAGATGGACATATATTGGTCACGTGATGAGAAGAAACAGTCAGAGAATCCCAAAACATGCTATCAAGTGAAACACAACAGGCAGAAGAAAAAGAGGTCGACCATGTGAAACTCTAAAGAGGACAATGTTAAGAGAAGCCAAATTAGTCACCTTGATGAGGCTGAAAAGCTTGCAGAAAACAGGAAAACCTGGCGACCTACCATGCGAGTCCTATGTGACACTTAACAGCACGAGAAGGATGTAAGACGTGAGATTATATATAGAACATCTAGTCAGCAACAGTCTTGCACTCACATATTCTGTACCTTTTGCAATGTTTGGAACCTCTGAACAGCATCTTGAAACTGGCTAGTTAACAAGTCCAGTTGAATCTTGTTTTGCTGATTATTATAAATGAGGACCAAAAAAAAAAAAAAAGAAGAGAGTATAATGTAAAATGAATATATTTTGAAAACAAACAAAAAAATTTTAATTTTTTTTTTAATGATGTGAAACATATTACTTAGTCAAACAAACCATCCTCTAGGCACATCAGACAAGTAATCCATAAGTGCTCCGATCCCATCCTAAACAAACCATCCTCTCTGCACATCAGACAAGTAATCCATAAGTGCTCCGATCCCATCCTAAACAAACCATCCTCTCTGCACATCAGACAAGTAACCCGTAAGTGCTCCCACCCCTTCCTCAATACCTCCCCCAGCATGCAGTGACTGACGACACCAGTTCTGTACTGGTTATTTATCACTTGTCTTTGGCCCTCCCCACCCCCCACCCCCCCACATAGCACTATTGTCTGGCCTCACTCCATTTGACATGGTGCTCAAGCAATCTATTCATAGTCTCAGAGTCACAGACATCCCTCGGAATCCTCGATGCAACCAGCCCCCCCTACAAGCATTCAAGAATATCAGCCCGGCCCCCTGGTTGTCCGTTTTCCACAGCAGTCATACCAGCAAGCCTGTCCACTCTTTTGTTACCTAATGCTCCCAAGCGTCCTGGCACAAATATGAAAAAGATTTTAGTCAGCCTTGACCTTCTCAGAGACTCCAACCACTGCTTTCAAACCCATCCCAACTCGATCCTCCTGAACATAATCATGAATCACTGTTGACTCTTATTCCACTAAATAACACCTTTGATATAGCAACCCTATTCGTATTTTTTTTTTTTTAAAAAGGAAACATTGCTACCATATTTTGCCACAAACTGATGCAATCTCTATTTCTAGCAAACTGCAGCAGTTTTAAAATTATAAATTCCAAACTAAGGAAGAAAAGAAAAAAAAAACGTATCATTATATTTATTTTATTTCTAAATTTTAAAAAGCCATTTAAATGTGTCACAGCAGGGTAAGTGTTATAAGAAATCCAGTCTAAGATCTTCATATTTCAGTCCACAAGCTACTCTAAATCTTGAAAAACCTTTGATAATTCTTATGTTATAACATTATAGGAAGCACACAAGATTATCATGTAAGTCACATTATTTGTATTATCCATACACTATCATTTTATTTCACATGTGTAACGTTATTTTCTTGCTCGTTATCAGACCGAAAAATTCTCAGTTAAAGTTTCAATTCATGAAAACATTCTAGTTCCCAAGAATAATTTTGCTCATAGAACTAAATAATTATTTACTGTGTCAGTTAATTCTGGCCACTTTTAAGAAGGGAATTTTGTTGCTATAAGTACTCTTGATTTATTTCGTGTGACGTGTCCTTTCTAGAATGTTGTACATCTCACAGGCTCCCTGCATGCATTACGGTCTTGCACACGTTGACCGCCATCATGCAGTGACACTTTCTGACTTTTCATGATGTCCTGAGTCCATCTGCGGCCAGGTCGTCCCTTTTCTCTTTTTTGCCGGGCACTCTGCCTTCTGCTATCAACCTCTCCAATCTATTGTGTCTCTTGATGTGGCCAAAGTATCTCAGCTTTCTAATTTTTATGGTGTTAACGAACCAGTTTTCTGTGACACCTAATCCCATATCTCTTTATTTGATTTTTGTTCTATCTATGATATTCTAAGTGTCCCTCTGTAACATTTCATTTCAAACGCTGTTATTCTCTTTTCCAGTGATTTGTTAAGTGTAAGTACTCTTGATATAAAGGGTTATTTAACAAAAATCAAACACACTGCATATGAAGTGTCACAGCAATGAAAAGTGTTAAATTAAGAGATTTGGTGCTCATTCTGGTCTGATATTTTCTTCTTTACCATTCTGGACTTTGGAACAGGGCTGCTGGACTTAATTAAAGTTGTTTGTCAATTATCTTCGATTGGCAAAAAAAAAAAAAAAAAAAACCAGTGTGTATGTCTGGTGAGTTAATTGAAATAATTTGCTGTGGCCCCAAATCTTATGAATGACCTATAGCTTGAAAAAAAGGTGAATACACATATCAGAAACAACATCAAACATCCAGAAATAAAGAGTCAAATATTTAGAAACAGTGCCAAATATCCCGAAACAAAGCGTCAAATATCCAGAAACAAAGCATCAGATATCCAGAAGCAGCGTCAAACATCCAGCAAGCCTCAAATATCCGGAAAAAAAACAATTGACGTGTTTTTCAAAATAAATTTTTTTTTTCTTTACCTTATTTGTTCCCTTTCCTGCCACTGACCGAAGCAGTCGTGTTGTGGTTTGCACAACTGCATTTGTATTTTGGGATGTTTCGTGGCTGCAAAGATAAAAAAAAAACACACTCAACTCAAGCTGGGCATAAAATGTATATTAAATTTCTGTAGCTTATTCACAGACAGTAGCTCTCAAAGATGTGCTTGTATCATACAGTAAAATCTCATTATAACAGACTTCAAGGGAACTGGTAAACTAGTCTGTTATATCCAAAGTCCACTATATCCAGAATTATATATATATATATATATATATATATATATATATATATGAGTGTAGTTGGGACCCGCGGACCTGGTCTGTTATTACCAAGGCTCCGTTATAAACAGAGTCCATCATAACAGGATTTTACTGTAGCAGAGAATGAGAGATCTGAAGACCGATAATGCAAGCATACAGAGGAAGGACATTACAACATGTGCACTGTTCGTTGTCACTGTGACTAATTTAAGATAATTTTAAAAAATAAAAAAAATTCTTGAGTCTGCTTGAGAGAAGTGGCTCAGCAAAGTAAAGCTCCACTGGTTTTTCCAAACAGCTAACATCTGCTTGCTTCAGAACTGTGCTTTAAAATGAAAAGAGCTGTTTATAGCTTTCTCAATTCTCAAATCACAATTGCTACATCTTTAACCAAAACACTTCTAAACAACTGACATATATTTAAGTAAGTGCCTCGTTGTAGCAGCATGACCTGAGCATCCTTATGATCCCAAGAGCTATGCCAGAGGAGGGAACTAGTGCCCTTGGCAGGTTCAATCAAGCTAGACAGGTCTGTGGGGGAGGGGTAGATTAATCTTACACATTGGTTACCCAGGTTAGAGAGTTGGGTGCGAGGCCAAAACCTCACCCTGGGACCTATATACAGGGTGTTCCATAAGTAACTGTGCACTAACCCAGTATCGATTCTGGTATTGTAGTGATATGTCTGCGGTATCTAGCCACAGCTGTAGTCATTAAGATATCACTATGATACCAGAATCGATACTGAGTTAGTGTAGTTATTTTCCTAACACACTGCATGTATGTATATATTGGATGCATTAGCAGCAGGGCATCTTGCTTACAACCGAGAGGCCCAAAGGAGAGCTGTTAGGGAAGCAAAGTTCCGCAAGGGACATGCAAATATATGATGATTATTCAATTCAAATGTAATATCCACCCTCATTTATGCATGCGAAAGCTGAAAACCAACTAAAGAAATAGACAAGAAATTAGACTTTTTCTTTTGAAAACAAATGCCTGAGGAAAATACTTGGTATAATGTGAAACGAATTCAAGAACAACTCAGAGATAAGGCAGATGAGTGAACAACAACCTGTCTCATGGGTGATCAGGAAAAGATTGACATATACCGGTTATTTAATGAGAAGAAACAATCAGAGAATCCCAAAACAAGCTATAAAATGGAACACAACAGGCCAAAGAAAAAGAAATCCCTTGATGAGGTTGAAGAGCTTGCTGAAAACAGAAAAACTTAGCAAACTATCAAGTGAGCCCCATGTGATGTTTAACGGCTTGGGAATCATGTAAGAAGAGATATATATAACAATGTTATACCAGCAGTTCCAAGTTGTGGCCTTGTAAGCAGACAGTTGTGATACTATAAAGCTGCGCGGCTGGGACAAGAGTCAAACATTTCCCAGTCTGTGACAAAGTTGGCTGACAATTCTTACGTCTGCTCTGAGAAGTAAAGAAAGTCACTGTTGCTTACTTCCCCTGCAATACAATGCCTGTGTAACAAGATCTTCATCCTGGCATTTGTTGCCTGCGCTTCTTGTTCACAGTTCCCAGAACAAGATACTACTTCTTCAGAGGCAAACACAAAATAAATAAATGCCAAAAAAAGCAAAAAAAACGGAGCACTATATTAAGAACTTCCAATTTTTTTTTGTTGGGGGGGGAATTATCCAGCATAAAAAGAGGCATGAAGAAGACATTTTGGTGAAATACTGCTTTTTTTTTTTTTTAAAGCCTTTGCTTTTCCTTTCTCATCTGAACTTCTTGTAAAACTGCAGCACATGTTATCTTTCTGATAAAAACAAATCTGCAACTCTCCTAATATTCTGCCTTTCAGTCTTTACTTTAGTTTCCTATAGCAGTCTTTCAGACTTACATCTTGTCTCTCAGAGTAGTGCTATCTTTCTCAGTTCCAATACTTTTCAAGCTTCTCTCCAGTGAACTGGCTGAAAGAAAGAAAGAAAGGTTGGATTCATTTAAATGTTTTTTTTTCTTTCAAGCAATAAACAATTCATTGATATGAACTGTTCGTATAAAGATCAATTAAAAAAAAAAAAAAATCATCCATTCATTCGAGTTGCCTGTCCATTATTGAACGCTGCTCTGTGGAAAGCCAGTCTGAAGATGTTTCCTTGTGTAGCTAGGATGCTTACTTCCAGGGGCGTGGTACTCTGAACTATTTGTACTGGCAATCATGGATTTCGTGAATGATTACGCCGGGAAACAACAATCCCCGTGAAAAAGGAGTAAAAATTCTTTGGACATGTCATCTTGAGAAGACACAGAACCTGATAATCATAGAAAAACTAAGGAGAAAGAAAGAAAGAAAGAAAGGAGGGAGGGAGGGAGGTTAAGCAGGATTTCTCCTTACAAAAATGGGTTCCTACTGGATTGATTGACTACATGTGGAGTACAGTTTATCTTAGAAATCTCTTCTTCTTGTTGCTGGTGTTAACAATCACCTAGTTTTCTGTATTATACATCAAGAAAATACAACAAGACACCCAGGTTTCCAACTCCACAGAATAATACAAATACAACAACTCAACGTAACTTGACCGTCTTTCAACCAACAAACCGGTCAACAATAAGGACTCCAACAAAACCCATCATCAGACTACACACATTTATTAATGGACAAGAAATGAAGGTGACAACCGTGAAGATGTATACGTAGCCATCAGGCTAAACAAGAATTACATTTAGCGGTGCCCGGCATGAGAAGACTCTACGCCATATGGGCAAGAGAACATTACAATGATCTATACACAAAGAATCATACTTACAATCTTACTAAAAACCTCAGCCCACACAGGGAAAATAAAAAAAAAGAAACTAACTCTCACAACAAGGCTCTCTCTACCACATTTCTAGAGACAATCACACAGCTCGACAAAAACACGTCCACACAGTTCCACGTTCAAACCAAGACTCTCCCTTAACGACGTGCTTTGCACACGGACACCTAACGACGTGCTTTGCACACTGACATGAGTTGTGGTCTACAAGAACACAACTACTAGCTATACACAAATACTCTCTGTACAGAATTGCTATTCTGTTACAGAGGGAGGGAGGTAGAGATCTCTTTATTAAAGTTTTTGCATCTGGACACACTAATTTTTGTCCATCTTCTATGTTGTCTTAGAATGTGCAACAATGTCATATTCTCTTAATTTTTTTTATCATAAGTTTTTTTCACCTATACGGTTCTTCTTCTGCACTCACAGTTGTTGGTCACATCAAATCCTGATCCCTGCTGACAGGGCAAGACCCGCAGTCCTCTCCAGATCCTGATAGAAGCCCCAAAGTTTTTGTCCCACGCTCATGTC
Organism: Achatina immaculata; assembly: GCA_009760885.1. Classification (NCBI taxonomy): domain Eukaryota; kingdom Metazoa; phylum Mollusca; class Gastropoda; order Stylommatophora; family Achatinidae; genus Lissachatina; species Lissachatina immaculata. The sequence continues at coordinate 10,727,352 of CM019713.1, forward strand.
CTAGGGCCATGTCACATGCCTCAAGTCTACATAGTCTGGGCACTCTTGAAGGACTCTGCTGCTGCATAAACACTTGTCTGTTGTGAGACATCTTGAGTCGATGTAGTTGGCTCTGCAGTCTGCACTGGCCTGTCTTTAGGTGAAAGAGGATGGTCTGACTCATATTTCCTATGGTGCATAAATCCTAGATTCTGGCTATCAGTCACCATGAGGCACAATGTTTTTTTCTAGCTACTGTATTTCTTTGTTTTTAACTTCTGATTCAACAAAAACAAAAATAACTTATAACGATTAACACTAATACCTCCGCTGCTGATTTGGTAAATGTTGCTCCTGATCTGCTCTGTGAGGCCAGTAATGGATGTCCTATCATTATCCCTATACTCTCTGTAATTTGGATCATCATGATATTCTCGTACTCTCCCATAGCTCATCATTTGACTGAGGGTTTTCTGCCAGAAAAAATTGGCAACTATTAAAAAACATTTTCTTTTTTTACAAAAAATGAATTAAAATTCGAAAGTGACTTAAATTGTCTTTAGTAAACCAGATCTGGTCATGGCCCTGTCTTAGCTCCTTACATTGTGTAATCTGTGCCTGATATCTCTGTAATTGATTGATGGGAATGTATTTGTATGCATGTATGTACATGTGTCATAAACATAAAGTCGCCAAAGAAAGTGAACAGAAAGGCCTTACTTTAAACATCAAAAAGACAGAGACTATGGTTATATCTAAGAAACAGAATCCACCAAAATGCAGCATAAAATTAAATGGAACTATTCTAAAGCAGGTGCTGAAATTCAAATACTTTGGAGCAGTAACAACTTCAGATGAGAAATGCAGGACAGAAATTAGGAACAGAACAGGCCAAGCAAAGACTGCACTTCAGAGAATGGGAAACATATTAGCCTTATCAATGAATGTTAGAAAACGAGTCCTAAAATGCTCAATTGAACCTATCTTATTATATGGAAGTGAATCATGGACAATAGGCAGGTCTGCACAAAAGTCATTGGAAACAGCAGAAATGTGGTTTATTAGAAGAATGTTGCAAATCCCCTGGACAGCAAAAATAACTAATGAAGAATGTATGAGAAGAGCTGGAGAAACAAAAAATCTTGTTAAAAAAAAAATAAATAAGAGAGAAACAATGTACTTTCAAAGGACATGCAATGAGAAGAGGAGGCATTGAAAATATTATAACAACAGGAAAAATAGAGGGAAGAAGATCCAGGGAAAGACAGAGAAAGACAATCTGATGGGATTGTGTGAGAGGAGATCATCAACTGAGCTGATGGCCTGCATGAAGAATCGTGTACTCTGGAGAACCATAATAGCCAACGCCAGTCGGCACGGCACCTGATGATGATGATGTACATGTGTATAGAAACATAGTATATGGAATTCTGAGCTTTTTTTTGTACCTTATGATTTCATGACATATTACACCAGTGTGTAGAAATACATATGTATACACATACACATCTCTCTCTGAACCTTATATGCCCTAGGAACATGGGGCTTCTGCAAGGGTTTTCCACAAATGCCTGTCCTTTGCCTTTTTTTCTACTCTTGCCCAAGTGAGCCTTCTATTGCTCAACATCTTCTCTGTTGTTATTTTCCATGTATCCTTTGTTCTACCTTTACTTCTGTTCCCCTGTGGTGTCCATCTTAGTGCTATTTCTGGTAGTGAGTTGTCAGTCATCTTGAGCACATGTCCCAACCATCCCCAGCGTCTTTCCTCAATAATTGCTGTCAGTGGCTTCATCTGCATTTCTGCTACCAAATGTTATTTCTTACAGTAAAGGTAACCATGTCATGCCTTAGTGGCACATGTGGATACTGTGTTCGTGCCCATATTTTCCTTGACCTGTCAGCAAACTAGAGGGTGATATGGTCAGTATCACGCCTGCCCGCCTTTCCTTCCCCAACTCCAGAAGAAGTCGGGTACCCTTTTCTACAGCTAGGTGACTGGGGTGCCTCCGGCTGGAATCGATCCCCCGACCTTCGCCATGAGAGACCAGTGCACTAACCACTTCACCACTCTGACACCCACTTTTTACAGTATTTGGCCAAAATACATATAGCCATAATAAATACAAACACTTTGCATCTATCGATAACAGAAAGAATGACAAGTGCGCAAAAAGAATAGCAGGCAGACATTCAGAGGCGATGCTACCAAGGGGGGAATATCCCCACACTTAAAACACTGGAAATTCACCTGCTGGTGCCCCTTTAATTTGGGACGCTTTCTAACAGAGAATATGTTCTAAGCGCTACAATCTTATCACGACAATGAGAGAAAAGGGAGAGGGGGAAAACTCGCAACAATGCAACTAGTTTCTTTTGTGGCCAATTATCTCAGCACAAGTTATCATGTGAGCTGTGATGACGCACCAGTTGATGATGGACGTTATAAACGAGTTTTTTAAGCAATTAAAACTTCAGCTGTAATATAAAGATAACAAACAAACAATGTACGCCTTCGTCAACTTACTTATTTCCAATAAAACAGTGCAAACCAATCTCCAGAACGTTACGATGATGAGTCTCTGACCAATATTCAGCTTGTCGTTTTTCGGACCAATTTCTGGAGCTAGTTTTATAAACTCATGTGATTCTGACGGCGTTACCGAAACAAAACATTTCGCAATTTTATATATTTTATATATTTTATTTTGTGGGGATGGAGCCTGAGAATAAGAAAGATAACCGCAGATAAACTGGGTACAGCAGATAACAAATATAGTGTAAACATAAATTATATCCTTTGTGTGAACAGTGGAGTTTTAATCTTTATGTGCACTTTTAAATAAAATTGTATCTTGAGATACAGACAGGCAGGTACATACACATGCGCACAAGAGGTCCAACAACAACAACAACAACAACAAATGAAAAGCAAGACTGACCCTATAGCTTTGGGATCAAGATTGGAAGAGGAGAGGAAAAAAGAGGTTTCAGTGCACGTTCTAACCTGTCAAGATAAGGCAAGGCTCCGCCTTTATTCAGCACCATTTGGCATGTGCTCAAGTACAAGATGTTTATCCAGTGATCGCGCTAGGATTTTTTAAAACCGGTAAAGTTGTACCTGTCATGAAACCTTGAATGAAACACTTTCTGAAATACTGGTTTTCGCGGTACAACATTTGGTACGTTATACTTTTTTAAAATATAAAATTAAAAATACTTTACAAACATCAGCAGAAACTAAATGTTCATGTGAAGTTTTTTTTTTTTGTTGTTTTCTTAACTTATTATGGGTGTTTTTCTTTACAAAATGCTCACGTGCTACTGGCTTTTTCTCCGCCATACAGTTTGGGCATCATCAGTTTACTGGCCCGATTATCCCTCAACCTATTTCGCTGGTTGCTCATTACTGTGTTTTTGATAATACGAGTATAAACCAGTTACAGTAACCGACAACCTCCAAAAGTTTAGGTTTTCCTCTTTTTTAATCAGCAATTTACTGGTAATTACCAAGTATACCCATGCTTGGTCGGAAAATTCGCGTAGCAAGGGCAAGACCAAACAGCAAGTTAACATCAAGTTTCTTGAGAAGCTGAAGAGAGCTATGACAGCAACTTTTTAAAAATTATCGACAGAGGCCTACAGTGATGAGTGCTTGTCTCATGCATGCATTTTTGAATGGCACAATTTTAAGAAGGCAAGGAAAGCATGAAAGATGGCGACCGTTGGCTTGATTTTGCAGCATGACAATGTATCAGCCCTTAGAGCCCTTTGTCCGCGAGGCAGTTTGTAGCAAGTCATATCATCACCATTTTTGAGCACCTACCATATTCACCAGACTTAGCTCCCTGTGACTTCTGCCTATTCCCAAAGATCAAGCTAGCGCTCAAAGGAACCCATTTTTTTCTTAGTAGAAGATGTGAAAGCAGAAACGATGGAGGCCCTCAACAACTTTTCAAAAATCAGATCTATATAATTGTTTTAAACACTGGCAGCCATCATGTGCATCTCTGTGCCAAATCAAAAGGAAGTTATTTTGAGATCGAATTTGAGTTTCTCAATTTGCTCAGCAAAATGATAAACAATATAACCAGTCCATGCCAGTCCAGCGTTGGTCTTCATTGATTTTCACAACCATCTGTCCTTTGCTCTTTCTATAAACTGTGTTTTGGACTGTGCTCTGTGCTTCTCTTTTAGTCTGCTGAGTTTCTAGTTTCTTTGTCTTCCTTTGTCTTTTTTCCCTCCAGTTTGCCTCTTCTTAAAACATGTAATAGAAATCTAGACTGCCGCATTCTGAATTTTGCCACAACTTCTCTCTTTGGCTCGGCCTCTCTCTCTCTCTTATATAGTGGCAGCTAAGAGCCAAAGTAACCAGAAGCCTCTTCAGAAACAAGCAACTGTACTTGCAATATGCTGTACTGATATGGTTTAATCTGTTTATAATGAACTGAAGCAGTGAGTTTTTAAAAAATAATAAAATAAATACAAGCAAATACAAAGAATTCTGGAAGAATCTCTTTTTTTGTGACCAAGTGCTTCTATGTATTTTTTTTTTCTGACAGTGACAATGATGATATTCTTGGTGACAGGGGGATAGCTGTCAAAGCATTCATGACTTCCCAGAATCTGAAAGAGATTGATGTATGTCCTCCCAGCACATACACACACTGGGCTGCTTGGCACTCTAGGATAATTGGGAGTATGTTGATTCTCACATCACTCTCCAGAATATTCCAGTACAGCTCTTTTACCTGTTTGAACTTTATGAAGGTGAGACAGGATCTCCATGGGCCATAATGTCACTTTTTCCCCTCCAATTAAAAATATTAAATAAATTTAAAAGTATCCCCAGCTAGATGTTAAAATCAATATCCCCAACTAAATGTTAAATTCAATTAAAATGTCCCCAGCTAAATGTTAAAATCAATTAAAATATCCCCTGCTAAATGTTAACATCAATTAAAATATCCCCAACTACATGTTAACATCAATTAAAATATCCCCTGCTAAATGTTAACATCAATTAAAATATCCCCAACTAAATGTTAATATAAAGAAGAAATGTCCAGCAAATAAATATCAACATAACAAAAATGTCAATAACTATGATACATTGAACAATACAATTAATTAAAAGAGGTTTCCAAATATCTTACAGAACAAGATTAATGGTTGTTAATATATTTATTGATTTTGTCGTAACAACCATACATTCATTATACAGAAATTCATCAAAGATAGATACACATTGTTATACACACTGTTAAAATTGTCTGTTATACATACTGTTAACACTGTCTGATATACACACTGTTAACACTGTCTGTTACTAATGCAGCCAATAGCTATGATGGAGAATCAAAATTAAAGGAAAACTGAAAATTATCAGTAACCACAATGGATAAAAGCTGATGCATTACATGTTCGCAATGGCTGATGGGTAGCTCAAACACACACAGTGCAGTGCTCTGGCCCTAGTTAAGATGAGGTCAAATAAACATGGACACTACACACTATGGGACTGTATCATTGTGGAACAACATTGTAGTGAGATTTATTTTGGCAGAGAAATTCATCATAGAATTTGGCTCAGCATAGAAGTGAAACACCATGTTGGCTCGGCATAGAAGTGAAAACACCATCCTGGCTCAGCATGGAAGTTAAAACACCATGTTGGCTCAGCATGGAATTAAAACACCATGTTGGCTCAACATGGAAGTTAAAACACCATGACCCAACCAAAATTGTTGAATGTGAACAAAGGTTTAAAGTGTGAAGAACAAGTGCAACAAGGAACAAAATGCTAGGGAACAATACAAGTAGTTCATCAACCTGCAGAGAGATTATGTGGAGAAGTGATATAAACCGTTCATTAGCTCATCATCATCATGTGCTGTCTTCAGAACGAAGGTTGGCTGTAATGAATCTCCAGTTTCCTTGCTCCCTCGCCTAGCTGTGTTCCATCCATTCTCTATGTTATCTTCCCATGTGCACCGCTGTGAAAAGGTGATTGAAAGGATAAAGTGAAGTTTAATCGGTATGTCCAGTAGTCTCTGTCAACCTCTTCCTCTTTTTCTCTTCCACCCTTCCCCCTAGTATGGTCTTCAGTATGTTGTTACGTCTTTTGATATGGTCAGAGTACTTTGTTTTCTTCACCCTTATTTCTCTGAGAAGTCCGCATTGCATTTGAAGCGGTTCTAAAACTTGTGGATTTTTTCTTCTCGTTCTTCATGTTATATGACCCAGTTTTCTGTAGAATCACATTTCTGCTCCATTAATCTTTCTCTCCATTTTTTAGCTTAGTGAGCAGGTTTATGCTCCATGCAGTAAAACAGAATAGATACAGCATTGTACAAATCTAATTCTGTTTTTTTAATGGGCTGATCCCTGGCTTTGACTCTGACTTTTCCGATCCCCGGGTTTACGAGTTTTTTCACTCTTTTTCCCTTGTGTCAGATAATGAAACATACTAGTCCTCTTCAGCTGTTCTACATCTCCATACAGAATGTTGATGATTGAGGAGTTTGGTGGTATCAGGTTCTTCTGAAGGTCCTTCAATGCACTGCAGTCCAGCAGATGGTGTTTAACAGTTTCTTCTTCTTGTTAGTTGCAGTGCATGCAGTATGTGGTGTGTGGTCAGCGGTCACTCTGTGTAAGAGCTTACTGAGGGGCAGATCCCTGGATAACAGCACTGTCTTCATGGTGTTGAAATGTATGTTTTGCCATTCCTATAGTGAACAACATCCTCATCCACCTTACTGATCTGATGCCATATGATCACAGATGCCCATAGTTACCAGTATTTAAAGGCATGCTGCCTCTATTTTTTTTATCCTTCCTCATATAATTTCACTCTTTAATCAAGTGCTTCTCAAAACAGCAAAAAACATTTTAGTGATGGTTTCAAACAAGACTATAACAAACCTATGGTTCTGAAAAACATACCAAAAGATCTGTTCACAATGGATCCAAAAAAATGTTAACAGTTCTAAAAAGAAAAAAGGCTCTAAGGACTGTTATAGCCGGAGGTGAGGTGGAGGATATGCTCTCCACTCCAGTCAAATGTCTCCAAGGCGTGCGTCTCGAATAGCCTCTGACAGTCAAGTCTAGCTCCTGGCCATCTTGTGGCAGAACTGTTCAAATTGACAGGAGAAGGGGTGAAGGTGAATATCTGGCGCCTGAAAACCAGATGCTTCGGGTAGATGAGAGTTTTGTTTGGTAGCTCATCTGAGAGAAGGAAAACTCTGATTTAAAACCCTCTGCTGGTGAGATTCTTTAGCTGCCGTGCCTGGAGTGGGGCTCCTCCTGTCTAGTGAAGAAAGGTGCGAATGGGGTTGCCGTGCAGAGCCACCACGGAAAAGGTGAAAGAAAAGAATGTGAAGTAATCAGTAGTCTCGAGGTCAGGACTGCTCAAATCATGGCACCTCTGCTCTGGATTCAGCCATGTCCTATGTGCACCCATACTGGGCGGATTGCCTGAACCGGCTTAACTCAGGGGTTAAACTAAGACACTGCTGGTGAGAGTCTTCAACTGCTGCACGTGGGGTGAAACTCCTCCAGGCCAATGAAGAAATTGCGATTAGGGTTGAAGAGCTGCGCCGCTGTGAAAAGGTGATGGAAAGGATAAAGTGAATTTTAAACGGTATGTCCAGTAGTCTCGCGACGAGAGCTACTCATACTATGGCACCTCTGCTCTAAAACCCGGCCACGTCCGATATATACCCACACTGGTGAAATATGCCTAAACTGGCTTAATCCAGGGGTAAAACTTGATAACTACTCATGTCATGGTACCTCCGCTCTAGAGGTCGAACACCTCCTACACGCACCCATACTGGGATAATATGCCTAAACCAGCTTAACCCAGGAGTGAAACCTACTAATGGCAAGGATTCATCCTCCTGGACAAAAGCTCCGTCCTGGTCACAACTAGAAAAGGTAGCGGCCAAGACCACAAAATGCTGAAGTCGGAGACACTGGACCAGTGCAGTCTAAATTGGCAACCACCTTTCACCCGATGGGGATATATGCGTATCCTAATCACGCTGAGGTTTTCTGGTGAGAAAGTCCAATGCTAGACTAGATGGGCAACCACCTCTCACTCAGAAAATACGCATATCCAAAACACGTTGAGGTTTTCCATTGAGAAAGTCCAGCTCAAGAAACAAAAACCACAGTGTCATGCAATCCCGCTTCTGCGACCCACCGAGAATACAGGCCCAAGCCCCGCAATACTCTGAAGCTCATGTGGTCCTCTCGGGGACCACAGGACCAATCAAGGACCACAGGAGTAAATTCAGTAGGATCACGTGGCGATCTTGGTGGTAGAAGTGAACAAAGAAGAAGAGAAGAAGTAAAAGAAGAATGTTGCTAGTTTAACTTGGTAATATATAGTTTTTTAAAAAGCAGCATTATATTTGTGTGTATATATATATATATATATATATATATTGCATATAACTTGCATTTATTAATTGGCTTTGTATGTTTGTTGATATGACATAAACTTAGTAACAGTCATACTGACAAAGGAAGCAGACTGTATGTGGATATATATTTTTCTTCTTATTATGCTCACAACCATCTGTATGGTGAACTTTGTGGTGCTGATACATGGGTAGATTCTGGAATGAATTTTGCCACAGTAGCCTGCGAAACCTACTCCTCTCGATTCTTACCTGCAATGTTGCCTTCAATGGGCATAAAGTGCTCACAGTACATCATTATCTCTTTTTCATCTTATCTCTGAATATTCAGCACTCAGTCCCACTTCATCACGAGGGAGATCATGGGAGAGAAAAATAAGAGAAATTGGAGGAAAAAAAAAAAAAAAAAGAAAAATCTTGGAGGGGGGGGGGGAGAGACCCCAAAAAACTGGCATCTGGTTAGACATCTGGACCATCAGCTCAGTAGACCTTACCGCTGAAACCATGAAAGGCTTCTAGAAACTACACAAAGATAGATAACCTTACAGTCTGCACATCTTTGTCCTAATCACACTGTTATTCAACATTTTTGACAAAATAATTGTTTTTCAGTTAATCACTTCTTATCCACATTCAGTACTACCAAATGATAAAAAAAATATTTTTTTTAAGCGCTATCTGATACAGCTTCTAATTTATAACGCTCAGTATACTAATCTGGTGGTATCGGGTTCAAGTCCCAGCAGTGGGGATCTTTTCCTGGTACCACCATACCAAAAAAGGTCCCAGGTCCACCCAGCCTCTAAAAATGGGTACCAGAGAAATGTGGGAAGGTAAATGCGGCCAGGCATGATACTGACCACATCACAAGTGCCAATGGTCTTGGAAATACAAGCCTAACACCATATCCCCAATATCCTTTAATGACATGGAAACAGGGAATTTACCTTTACCTTTAACCTAATTTATAAGCCTCACTTATAGAATATTTTTCTGGCTGTATAAACATACTTTAAAAAAAAAAACAGGGAATAAAGCTGAAAGTATTAATAGAACAAGCAAAAAATATGTCAAAATTAGCATGGCATTCATACACCGGGTATGCTAATAATGTCTACACTGTTAAGGTTTTTACTAGATTTTGATAATCCAGCATCCAGTCTGGTGACCTTAAATTAACCACAGTCTTCACGCAATACAAAAGTACTCTTTTCACTACATCAGTGAAGCCAAGTTCTGCTAAAGTTGTATTCCCCAACATTTTGTAGGTTACATATAACACAGTTTTCCAGTAATCTAACACTAACAAATTGTTAAATATAACAATTTTCCAGTAATTTAACACACACATGCTGTAAAATATCAACACAATTTCTGAATAAAGCACTTAATTTTGGATACATTTATAAAATATTAAAGCAATTACACTTTTTTTTGGCAGTAGATAATATTTAGTAAACAAATCATAAATGTTCTCTCCTGAATAAATGCATTATAACATTGGCTATATCACAAATCATCACTATTTTAACTGGTATGTGCAAACCATAAAGATTTTATGAAAGGAAACAAAATGATGGCTATCTGAACCATACATTCTATACAATTCTTAATCAAGGCACTAAAATGGATGGTAAATTCTATATTCAGAGGTAGGCACTTGAAAAATACTCATAACAGTGCTTGTGGGTACAGATGGCCCTCCTTAGCATACCTTTTCACTGAAGAGTGAGACGGAATGAAGAAATTAAGACTTGATACTGCATCCCTGGGCTATAATGTTGCAAAATATCACTAACAATATATTAACACAACTATAGTCTCCCAGGTACTGCTGTAGAACCAGTTTGGGTACATAAAACACTCATACAAATAAATTATATAAATTTCAAACATGTATAACCACACAAAAAGTATACAGGAAAAAAAGAGCATGTGAATGCAGTAACTCTTTAACAAGAAATAATTATATAGATTCTAAACATATACACACATTCTTTTCATATTTAGTAAAATACAAATTCTTTTTTTTTTATAAAACTGTCTCTCGTGGTGAAGGTCTTTGCTTCAAACAAATCTGACTTGGATGAAGGCACTACAAAGCACTTGGCTCCTTCTCCAACTATGAAAAGAAAAGGTGGTCAGGAGCAAAGGCTGACCTCACTATCCTCCATTGTACAGACACTAACACACATCCCCTTGATGGCGCTACTGCATATTAAGGCTAGCTCTATCTTGCACAAACTTTAATGGAACATATATATATATATATATAAATATAAATATATAAAATGTGGAAGACACTTTCATTAAAGTTAATACTGTTATTCCTGTGATGGCTACAGTGGGTTTTATACACCTCTCTGCTGCACCATCTGCTAAATCAAAATACATTTATGTGACTGAATAAAATTTACACTGTAAAATGGTAAGTTGGCATAGGAAATCTTTACAGATATGAAAAGCTTGGGAAATCCTAATAAATATGAAAGGCACTGGAAATCTTTATAAAAATAAAGGTCAAAGGAAATCCTTACAGATATGAAAAGCATGGGAAATCCTAATAAATATGAAAGGCACTGGAAATCTTCATAAATATGAAGAGCATGGAAAATCCTTACAGATATGAAAAGCATGGGGAATGTTTATAAATATGAAAGGCATGGGAAATCCCTACAAATATGAAAGGCACAGAAAGAACCTAAAGATAACTATCAACAGATTTACAAACCTGTAACATCTGTAGTTATTGTGCTTCTCTTACTAACAGTATAAATGATCTCAGTCACATACTTAAAAAATAATTTAGTCTTAAAGAACACTCCTTGTATATTAAAAAAAAAAACCCAAAACAATCAGGTGCAAAATTTCTACCTTTCACACCCAAACATAAATTGTTTGAAAACCCACTTCTGGTATTGCTCATCATTAAACATGCATTACATTATGAATTACATACCAGACTAGATTAGCAGAGTGGAAAAAAAAAACAAAGTGATTCTCAATCCTGAATGCTTACATAACATCAGCAGTGTATAGCAATAACACCAGCACCAATAACAAGTGTCAAATTTGTTGAAAGTCCTAAAACAAAGAAAGATAACTCCTCCCATATGTGGCACTGAAACTTCACCAAGTCAGATGTTATCACTTCTGTATGTCCAACAATACTCCCTGTCATAACTCATTCAACATTAACATGGCAAAGGATGGGCCGCTGAACACATACATGACCCGAAAAGCCACACACTCCTGCAAGAACCCAACTGACAAGGCATCAATCAATCTAATCTGCAGATATAGCATTCACTCCTCAGGTTACAGAGTAGACTCACAGCTTTCAGGAAAAAACATGCACAGCTAGTGCAAACCACACACAATGCTGCAAACACTGCAAAAGAAAAAGAAGAAAGTATGCATCATCCATCACCTGACTGCCCTGCAGTAGAAGATATCTGCCTGCTAAATCCTTTCATCATCAGCACACCACAGACACATAACAAAACATGGCACTCAAATTTCACTATCCAGCATACGGGGGAACATGAAAACCAAGTAAACATACAGACTAAAATGTTAACATACTGAAACCTGCACCTTCTGGTTTTAAATTTCAACTTCAGTTTTATCAAAAATTTAACCTTTCTGTCACATCATCATCAGTTGCCGTACCGACTGCCGTTGGCTATTATGCTTGAGTACCTAATCCTTCATGCAGGACATCAGCTCAGTTAGTAATCTCCTCTCACACTATCTCATCAGACTGTCCAGTATCATTTTTCTCGGTCTTCCCCTGGCTCTTCTTCCCTCTACTTTTCCTGTTGTTATAATATTTTCAAAGCCACCCCCTCTTCTTTCACCATCCACCATCTGCGACGCGCTGGGTTGGGGATGGTCACCCCAGCTTTACCCCAGAACTGTCACATACATTACATAAATCACACTACTGAAACCATAAACCTTGCACAATACACACCACTGATTACCACAAAAATTACATCACACCCCTGACAGCACATTATATACAAACTTAAGTACTCTGCAGTTATTTTTCACTGCTTCAACTCTTAGACCAAGCTGACAAGGTTGCTTATGCTGACTGTTATCAAACTCTCTACAAGATGCAAGCCTTGAAATATTACATTTGAGTGGAAAAACATCAAGATCAAAGTCTCAGACTAAATTCACTAAACACATCCTCATACAGTGTAGGGGGGAAAAACAAATCTAACGGAGCCAAAATTTATGGCTTCTGTGGGGATACTTGGACGGCATCCTTCGGCGTATCTGCCCTGAACTGGATCCCCTCATCCTCGTCATCAAACAAGTGACTGTCATCCTCATCGCTGGCCTGGGGGGTTGAGGCTCGGGTTGATGATGGTGATGGCGGTGCCGAGGCCGGCTTCAACATCTTGAAATCTTTATCCTGATGAACAAAATGAAAGTCAATCAGAGCACGAGCAAACCAGCCACAGGCCGGTGTACAAAACAAACACTGCCTACATTAATGTGCTGCCCTCATGTGGGCTGTTCTTTGTAAATGCTGCTCTCTCTTGACAGCCAATCTGAAACATGTCTCACTGTCTGTCCATCATGCTTGCCTCAGTGAATGTGGTGTTTTCAGTGTCAGAAACATCAAACAGTGCACTATCTCCTCAACCATTCCCTTTCTCATTCCCAGGAACCACACTATCCATTACTGTTCACTCTAGGCTGTCACATCCTTTAATATGAGCAAAATGAAATGTCTTTCTTTTCTACACGGAGCCAGGAAGTCAGTTTTTATCTGATCCAGTTCTTCTGGAAATAGCAGAAATGCAGATGAAGCCACTGACACCAACTATTGAGGAAAGACACTGGCAATGGTTGGGACATATGCTCTGGATGACTGATCAAAAATAACACTGTGATGAACATCACAGGGGAACAGGAGTTGGGACAGACCAAAGGAGACATGGAGAAGAACAAAAGACAACAAAGAGCGGAATAAAAGAAAAAAAAAGCCAAAGGACAGGCAGTTATGGAAACAACTGCATGTGCTTTGAGCACTTACGCTTCAGTGAGAGTTCTTCTACTAACAAATGTTCTAATATCATCCATTACAGTGCCTACTTAATGTGTAATTTATGATGCAAAGCCCTAGATAAAGAACATTTTTAGTGTAAGAACTCTTCAAGCTCACAGGAGAAAAAAACTACCAATGCCAGAACCAGTTAGCCAAACCAGCCAAGGTCTTATTCTATCTCGTGTAAAAACAGGCCAATGTATTTATTCAGCCAGGGCAACAAAGACTGGATCAATGTATTCCTTAGGGGCTGTGCAGACTGCCATGACATTTGCTTACAGGATACACTATGAGAGTAAACGAAAACCACCATAGTCTGTCCCCTATCCAACTCAAAGCCTGTGTTCCAAAATATTTACAGCAATGGCAGCACAAGGACAAAAAAAAAAAAACCATGAAGTAAAAGTCTGGATGCATGTTTCTTTTTTTGTATTCTCAAAGAAAATATGAATGTTTTATGATAAAAAAAACAAAACAAGAGCAATCATGACATTACTGATGCCAGAATACGAAAACTGTTTTTAACATTCTGATATCTTCGCATTCATTGGATCACTGTTAGCAGCTAGGCTTTGATAGCTGTATCTTTCAACCCAACACATCAATCTTCGGCGTGGCTTATTTTTTTTTTTTTAGGACAGGGTTTGTCCCATTTGCTCCTTGTTCACTCAGCCAGACTGTAACCTGTTTCTGGGAGATATTACTGGGTCTTCAATACTGGGTCTTCATTACTAGGTTTTCATTACTGGCCTTCATTACTAGGTCTTCATTACTGGCCTTCATTACTAGGTTTTCATTATTGGCCTTCATTACTGGGTCTTCATTACTGGCCTTCATTACTGGGCTTTCATTACTGTGTCTTCATTACTGGATCTTCATTAACTTTCATTCGCTAACCTTGATGAAACAAGCCAGTTATAGGTCACTGGACACTTATCTCATTCAGCTTCACAACTATATCTCGATTCCCTCCATCCCATACCACTCTTGAAAACTCTAAAAAACACACACAAGGTTTCACTAACGAAAGGAAAAAGAAACTTACAGCTGCAACATCAACACCAGCTCTGTCTCCAAAAACTGTAGCTAGAGCATAATTTCTAGCCTTGCGGTAGTACTATAAAAAATTGGTAGAAATTGTTTAGGTGAAAATGGCATATTATAATGATAAAATTACAAACAATGAATTTAACACACAACAGCAAACATATAATGTAACAAAAATTAAAAACACTGAATGTAATACAAAAAACAGGTGATTAAAACCAAAAAAATTAGATCAATTTTATGATAGCAGCAAGAACAGCATCTTACATTCTTCCCGTGCCGTTAAACGTCACATAGGGCCTGCATGACTGCTTGCCAAGTTTTCCTGTTTTCAGCGAGCTTTTCAACCTCATCAAGGGATTCCATGCCTAATTTGGCCTCTCTTAACATTGTCCTCTTTAGAGTTTCATGTGGTCAACCTCTTTTTCTTTGGCCTGTAGTGTTTACTTTATAGCTTGTTTTAAGATTCTCTGTTTCTTCTAATCATGTGATCGATATATGTCCATCTCCTTTTTCTGATCACCAGTCAGACAGGTTGTTGTTTGCTCATCTGCTTTATCTCTGTATTGTTCTTGAATTCTTTCCACTTTATATCGAGTATTTTCCTTAGGCATTTGTTTTCAAAAGAGTATACAAAAACACTACACCTGACAATAACAATTGTAAACATTTATAACAGCAACAACATAATTATCACAAATATAAGCAAGAACAATTCCATTCCAAGTCAGCTTCTGAGCCACATAAAGTTATGGCTTAGGTATACAATATTAAGTTATGGCTTATGTATACAGTTGTAAGTTATGGCTTAGGTATATGCAGGAAACTCTCTACCGTAGAGAGCGGAACAACAACACAACTCCTTCAGATCATCAGAGGAAGTACCCCCCCTCAGACAAGTGTTTCGGCCCTTTAAACTCCTGACACTCTAAAGGGGGTGGGCCCCTCTGGGTCATGACTCCCAGAGGTCTTGTGAGTTGTTGCTTTTTTTTTGGCTTAGGTATACAATATTAAGTTATGGCTTATGTATACAGTTGTAAGTTATGGCTTAGGTATACAATATTAAGTTATGGCTTATGTATACAGTTGTAAGTTATGGCTTAGCTCTTCCCGTACCGCGTATAAAAACACGGACGTTACGTTGGTACCGATGATGATGTTACATGGCCGAGCGGGTGTTTTCATATAAGGGGGTACCTTTACAAAATTCATTGTAACAAAGAAACTCCTTCATCAACACGTGTTATCTCATATTAAAATAAGTGGAAATGAAAGAAGATTCCATAAATGAAGTTATTTATCATTTAAAAAAAACAAAGAATAGAAAAAAAACAACTGTTCTGAAAAGCTGGAACGATTTTTTGGCGCTAAAAATATTTTTTAGGGCTGAGCACTAAAATCAAAGTTTTACATACCTGAAATGTGCCAGAATCCAATGCAGAATGTTTATATCGGTATAGAAATATCGATAATTGAGGATGCTTTTGATATCCAATAAATCTAACAGGTCTACAGATGTGAAAAACACATTTAGTAAGCTAGGTCTAGTCGGTCAGTATGACCATTCTACCAACCAACCTCGAAAAAACTTGAACAATTTACACTCAAATCGATCCACTTCTTCATTTCCTTTCTTTTCCGGCATGACCAGATGTTAAACTAGCTACACTTTGGCCTAGAAGAGTTCTGTTTGGCTAAATGAAAAGTTGCATCGAGTTTTCAATGAAACAAATCTCAGAAGACTTAAAGGGTGGCGTGGGATTCGACGGTAAACCGCAACTGGACTTAAAGGGCGGCGCGGTACGGGAAGAGTTAAGTATACAATATTAAGTTATGGCTTATGTATACAGTTGTAAGTTATGGCTTAGGTATAAAGTAGTCTAGATCACTGTATAACAGGAAATAATGTCATTTAATAAAATCTACAGTATAACTTCTTCCTCCTTCTTCTTCTTCAGTCTCCCTGGAACTGCAAGCTGGTGTTCTTTGCAGCCAATGCTGTGAAGAAGCTGAGACACAACATCATGCTGGCTTTTTTCAGACCCTGAGTGCAATGGAAAAGGGGGGGGGGAGTAATACTTCTTTAGCAGACTCAATCATCATGAGGATTAAGGTGATCCTTGCCCTGTTAGTCAGGCTAGGCCTGTTACTGGGGGGTATACAGACAGACAGGTGGGTCAGGGTCTTGGTCAGCTATGGCTTGCCAACCCTGAAGCCAGCATGTCAACTACAGGTTGCTGCTTGCCCTTCCCCCCTCGGTATTACTTCATCATATACTGTATCATGTTCATCCACTTTAGAAACAAGCTACTTCTTTATAATGGCATAGGCCAAATGTACCTAGTGTTTTGAATCCAAGCTCCCACAAAAATGAGATGAATAAATGATTCAACATTATACGTTCCGTCATTTGCACAGAGAGATAGGTCATCTCCATGAATTCCGTAGTTCTTCTTCCTCTTCTTCAATCTCTCTGAATCTGTGAGCTGGTGCTCTCTGCAGTCAACGTGGTGATGTTGAGGCACAGCAACATGTCAGCTTGGTGGTTGGTCATGGCAGCTATTTTTTCAGTCCCTGAGTACAGCTAAAAAGTAGGTGGTGTGCAATACTTCTTTAGCAGACTTCACCACCAGCAGGGACTATGGCAATCCCTGCCCTGTTAGCCAGGCTAGGCCTGTTGCTGAGAGTACTAAAGAAAGGTTGGACAGGGTCTTGGCTGGCTATGGTTCACCAACCCTGACACTTGCATGTCAGCTATGGGTCACTGAGTGTCACATTGGGACAGCATCTTCACCCAAAATCCCACCTCTGACAAACATTACTCATTCACACCCCACAGTTTTCCATCCATGCTCATTTCCTTATGCCAGATTTGCACTCTCCTGCTTCCATAACTTCAATACACTGGAATCATGACTCTCCCGAGTTCCACGTGAAGTATCTGCATCACAAGTCTGGAAATTTATCAGCAAATTGGACACCCCTTTCAACCAAAACTTTTGGGTCATAAAGTTACTATCAGATCCTAGAATGCTGCTGCACATGAAAGAAGAGTTAAAAAAAAAAAAAAAAAGAAAGTTGAAGTACTCACAACTCCTAGGTTTCTCCAGTCCAACATTTCACTCAGCCGCTCTGTTCTATTTCTCTGGATGATCCTCTGACGTCTCGACAAGCAAGAGAAATCAAACATGTACTGTGGGCAGAAAATCGGCATATTAAGTCACTCCATGAAGTCTCACCTCACTCCGTCGCAATCAAATCTTTTTGTTTTACGTAAAAGTGATCTCATGGTTTTCAGAATTACATACTGTGTTCTCATCTAAGCGAAAAAAAAAATTATTTTTAATTTAGTGAATTAATTATCATGCCTGGAGGCACTGGCAATCATGTCCCTCCACAGTTTCAAATCTTTCATGTTTTCCTTCAGTTCTCTTGTGTCTCTCCCATGCCATTTTGTCAACTCATCTAAGATTTTTCTCTCTTTTTCTACCTCTTCCTTTCCTGCCTACTATTTTCCTTATTGTGAGGATATTTTCAATTCCTCCTCTTCTCATTATATGGCCAATGAACTCTGACTGTCTCCTTACTCACAGTAGGGGTAGTGTGTTCATTAAGATTCATTTTTCATTTGTTTTTATTATGCATTCTTTATTTGTTATTCTAGATGCCCACGGTAGGATTCTTTGCAGGAACCAGATTCGCCTCTAATGCTCTAAACTAAAATTTAAAATTAAAAATAAACCGAAGACCCAAAAAAAAAAAAAAACCAGCCTTCTATAATGTACCATTTCTTTAAAATAAATATTTACAATTTCTTTTTGTTCTGCTTAAATTTCAACACAAAATTAAACTTTTTAATTTTAATTTTTTTTTCTTCAATCAACCAACCAAACAAATTCTGTTCTTGCCTGCGCTAGTTCTCTACAAGATTCCTCTGCACTCTTGAACCTCCTGTCAACGATGTAGATACCGTAAGATTTAGGGTCCACAACATGCTCATGCATGAAACAGCCAAAACCAGAGAGGTTGGTGGTGATGCTTGGTATTCCCATCACCGTACATTCAGCTACAACAGAAAAACCAGGCAAAATAGTAAATACCACTTTACATATTGCATGAAAATAATTTTTTTTTTAAAATGATGAATAAAACAAGTGATACTTTATATCTTATAATTAGCTAGTTAGTTAGTTGATCCTCGCTTGGGCCAAAGGCGGTGCTTAGGGAGGAGGACAAGGCTCTTCATGTCTGGCGATTCCTTGCTACTTGCTTTAGATCTTCAGTGTTTCTGATGAACATTGTTGAACACTCCTTGGTGATAACTCTTCTTAGTGTGTCTTTGGGTCTTCCCTGCTTTCTTTTACCCCCTGGTGACCACATTTTTCTTCCATTCTAAGTATGTGGCCGATGTAGTTCCAGCGACGTCTTCTGATAAAGTTTGATATGTAGTCTTGTTTAGTTTCTCGTCTTATTGATGTAACTGATCTGAAGTCGTGCCAACAGATATTTAGCATTCTTCGAAGGCACTTATTTTCAAAAGCATCTAGTCTCTTTTCCATTATAATAGATGGCAAAAAAAAAACGTTCAGTAAACTGATGTCACTTTAAATGATCTTCTTGTTCTAAATGCTATGGAACTGAGCTTTGCTCACCTCATCGATGATGATGATGATAAAAGCAGACTGTTACGACTTTTCTCAAGTTCATGTGTATATACAGAAAGACTTGAAACTGCCTCACTCGTGCACCAAACTTTTATACTCTCGTGGAGAATACACTTATAAAATTTATCACAACCCAGCAATATTTTCACTTCCTCAAGAAGATAACATGACCTAAAAAACAAAAAAAAAAAGGAAGTTTATTTTTTCCCAGTTTTAAGTAACACCATTTTTTTTTTTCAGTCATCAGTCAATCACCCCTTCCCAGAAGTCAAGCATTTCCAAACCTGGAGTGTAGCCCCAAGGTTCGTAGTAGCTGGGGAAGACTCCGAGATGGCACCCTCGAACAAAGTCTTCATAGTCCAGAGCAAAAAGTGGGTTTGTCGAGTTCAGGAACTCGGGATGGAAGACTATCTGGTATGATTAAACAAAAAGAAAATTGGACACTGTTTCTGTAATTTAAACTTTGATAAAATACACAATAACATAAATATGTCTTTACTCCAATGTTAGTACATCTAAACAACCAGACAATGTCAATGGGGGGGGGGGGGGGTGGTGGTACTTTTTGGGGGGGATGAGGGGTATGATATACTGAAGCAGAAATTAAGAGGCTGCTGTGAAAACCTGATGATCACGTCTCAAATTTAGAATGACCTTAAGACATTCTATATTGGTTATTAAATGTAAAATTAATTGTTTGACTTGCATCATTTTACAACCTTCCTGTGCCGTTAAACATCACACAGGGCTCACACGGTAGTTCGGCAAGTTTTCCTAAATTGTTACAGCAATGTTTTTTGTTTTTTTATTAGTTCTCTATCAATGGAAATTAATTGCATTGTAATAACCTGCCTTCATATTTTAATATTCAAAGAATTACTCATTTCCCCCCCCCCCCCCCACTTTCCTGTGTAAGACAGTGCTTCTCAAAGTGGCTAGTACTGCTGAGTATTTCAGGGCAACTGGAAGATCTGGGGGAGAGGGAGTGGGATTAGTGGGGGGGGGGGGGCCACAAGAGAGCATCAGAAATGAGTAAAAAAAAAAATGTTTCTGGGGTTGGGGCAATGTGGTTCTCAGGATGTGACCTGGGAGATTTGTGGGGGTGGCAACCTGAAAAAAAAAAAATTTGGAACCACTGGTGTAAAGTATATTCTTCTTTTGTGGTATAGTCTCAGGACAAAGCTTTGAAGTGAAGTAACTATGTGAATCATGTGGTTCATTACAAATAACACTTGGGGCTGTGCCCAGTGGAGGAATACAGACATCTTACTTTAACTCTATCATGGCGGTTGTTGAACAGGTTGCATCTCCTTATCTGATTGAGGATCTGATCACTGGAGTCCTCCACAACATTGTGTGTACATATTGGAGGTAGGTTGTGCCTCTGGAAAGAGGATAAACAAAAGATAAGGAGAATCATCAAAGTCTTATAACAAATACAGTTTACAACACATTCACTTCTTTTATAATTCAGCCATGTAGGTGCAGGAGATTCTAGGCCAGCTTCTCAATGTCATCAAGGGATCTGATGTCAGTCATCTTAGCCTCCCTTGTCAGTATCTCTTTAGGAAAAAAAAAACTGGAAACAATTACATCAATCAATCTACCTCCTAGTTAAGAATGTTCACCAGTGCAACCACAGATACACACATTTATAGTCAGCTTCATGCTTTATCTATCAACAACTTTTTCCTTGTGAGAGATAAGAATTATTTCCTTGTCTTTACTATTTTTTTCCTCTTCATTTTGCATTTTCTATTGTGAAGAATCAATAAGGGTCTATGTCTCTCAGTTAACCTCAGATTTAGGGCATGGGTTTGAATACAGCCCATCACCTCCCTTCTGTTAAGGTTCTTGCAGATGCTACAGAATGCCTGTACTATGCTGAAATCCCCTTTCACAGGAGGACATCAGGATGACAGTGGACTTGTCCTATGTGCAATGATGATACCCCTTCAGCATTTATTTTAATGTTCCTGATAAAAACATCTGCCAAATTACTGACTGTGTTTGTTGCTTTTACTGCCCATTTTTTTTTATTTCCCTTTCTTAACCAAAATTTTTTTTTCAAAATAAAATGGCATTGTACACCTTCAAGCATCTTAACTTCTCAGCTACAACTGGGGGTTTACAGTAAGTCCTTATGTATTCACTCATTCATTATGTAATGAACTGATGGATATTATCAGTCATACATCTCCTAGTGACAACAGGTATGCTGGAGGGACAAAGGGACAGAGGAAGACAAAGAAACAAGACACCTGACAGACTAAAAAAGTGGCACATAGCATGGCCCACAAACATCTTAATAGATAAAGCAAAGGATAGATGGCTGTGGAAATCAATGACAACCAATGCCTGATTGGCATGGACCAGAAAAAGAGAGAGAGAGATCTCCTTTTGTATAATCCTGGATATTTTGAACTGTTTCAGCTGCCTCTGTTTTCCTCTGCCATTTTATCAGTCCAATCTGATATCTTTTCTCTCCATAACCCTTTTTTTGTTCCTTTGAAGAGGAAATCTCCCATTTGTTAGATTTATGAGACATCATAATTATCCATATGAGACAATCTTAATATCCTTATCACTATCACACATCTTAATTATCTTTTAAGTATCATACTTATGAGAATAATTTTACTTATCGTAATGACAATTATAGGAGACTATTTTTCTTCTTTCTGTGCTGGTTGGCAGAATTCTGCTGCTTCTGGTGTACTCATTCCATGCTGATTAGCAGTTTTCTGCTGGATGCTTCGTTACATTAAAAAACCAGTGCAAATTTTGATTGTAAACATTTAGTGCGCGTGTCTAGTGACCTTTCCTCATTCTTTTGAAGCATGGGTAGCAACAACTGTGTTTTTTTTTATTTTTGTGAGTATTTTAAGTTTTTGTAAGAATGGTAGATATATGGACATGCCATATGACCAGACCACTGTTACTGAATGTACCCCAAGTAGATCTAGACGTATTAGATGGACTGCAGAAGTAGTTTAAAGGTTATTTCAGATATATTGCAGTTTCAAACTGTTACAAGTGGATTTATGTCATCAGAAGAGGATATACACATTGCTGATGGTAAATAGAACACAATTTTATTTGTCAATCATAAACATTTTTTTGTGTGCTAAAAATGTTCTATTTTCACACCAGTTCTTTTTTCCTTAAAAAAAAACTCTGCATTTATGGAATATTCATCCATTTACAGCTATTCTGATGTATAATAAGTATACTTTTAACATGGAAATACTTTGTTATATTCACTTTTCCAATTATACTCTATAAGTATCAAGACCCGCGCATTTAATTATGTGCAAACAAAATGTCCACGTTTTTGCCTGTAGCACGGAAAGAGTTAGGCCTCCTGTTTATGAGACACAGAGGAAGAGCACAGGGTTATCACCAGTAAAAATCAGTTCTGAGAAAATTTACAAGGAAAAAAATTGTAACTGGATAAAGCAAAACAGCAGGTGCCCTTGTGAACTAACAAGTCTTAAGTCTCATTTTTTTGCATAAAATTTGTTGAAGTTTTTTTATATAAAGACTATTTTTGGCTAGGTATACTTACTATACAGTGACATTAGGTTAAAAAAAATGTGTATATATATATATATATATATATAAACTGTCTTGTACCTGTGCAGCATAAATGCAGCGTTTAAGTTTAACTATATCTTCCTGCGTCAGAATGTCATCCCCAGAAGGTAATTTGCCCCTAGTCATGTAAAAAAACAAAAAAGCAGCAGTTTAAACATAAATGTCTCCACACACTGACTAGATGTAGAATTTTTAGTATGAAAATAGATAAACTCGTTAACACTAAACTTCTCATGTCAAACTTTCTACTTAAAAAAATAAATAACAAAAAGCTGTTAATCTGTCAGTAAATACAAAATAATTATGTGTGCAAAAGTAACCCAAACATTAGTATGTCAAAAATAAACAACTGGGAAATTATTATTTATGCCATAAAATTCTACAAAATGAATATGTTTTAACACAAATGTATCTATTCATTTAATGATTAATCTTAAATTTTAGCTGTCTAATATGAAGATAATCTAAATTTAAGATTATACTAAATTCTCTCTGTAATCTAAATCACCAAATCAAATCTCACAATGACCAGAGTCTATAATCTCAAACCAAACTCCCAACTGTATAATCTTACATATCTTACATCCTTTCTGTGCCATCATATGTCACATGGGGCTTGCGATGTGTCTCACCATAAGTCTCTATTCTAGGCGAGCTTCTCAGTCTCATCAAGGGATTTGATGTAAAACATCTCAGCCTCTCCTGTCAGTGTTCTCTTTAGGATCTCTTGAGGTCAGCCTCTTTTTTTTTTTTTTTCCAGATGTTCCTCAATTTGATGGCTTGCTTTGTGATTCTCTGATTCTCCTCATCACCTGACCCACAGATCTCCACCTTCTCTTCTTGATCACTACTGAGACTGTTTACTGCATGCTCATTTCTCTTATTTCTGCTTTAGTCTTGAATTTGTTCCACTCTATACAGAGTATTTTTCTTAGACATCTATTTCCAAATGTGTCCTTGTCTGAGTGGTGAAGTGGTCAGTGCACTGGTCTCTCATGGTGAAGGTCGGGGGTATCGAATCCGGCCAGAGGCACCCCAGTCACCCAGCTGTAGAAATGGGTACCCAACTTCTTCTAGAGTTGGGGAAGGAAAGGCGGCCCAGCTGTGATATTGACCATATCACCCTCTAGTGTGCTGACAGGTAAAGCAAAATATGGGCACTAACACCATATCCTTATGTGTCCCTAAGACATAACAGGATTACCTTTTTTTTTTTTTAACTTTGTCTCTAATCTCAAAGTAAACATACAGACCTCAAACATCATAAAATTGAACCATGTCTTTATTCTCAAACAAGCTCCTCAAACAAATATCAAAATGCCTATCATTAAACAAATATAAAAAAGCCTATCATCAAACAAATATCACAAAGCCTATCATCAAAACAAATATCATAACATCTAAGCAAATATCATAAAGCCTAACATCAAACAAATTTCATAAAGCCTATCATCAAAACAAATGTCATAAAATCTAAGCAAATATCATAAAGCCTATCATCAAACAAATTTCATAAAAGCCTATAATCAAAACAAAATATCATAAAATCTAAGCAAATATCATAAAGCCTAATATCAAACAAATTTCATAATGCCTAACAAAAAGTCTGCAATGGCAAAGGCTAAACAAATCCTACCTCAAACTGATATCATAAAGCCTTCTCCCTATCTGGTTCTGCACGCTGCTGACTGTATCTTTAAGCTGCTTAGCAATGGCCTGACCTCGCAGCGAGTCAACATTAAAATTGTTGGTCCTCGTAGGGAAGATCAGGAAAGCAATGATGGTGACATCACTGTTACAAGACTGAAAAAAAAAAAAATATAGCCATACTGACATTGACAGTTGTAGGATCTTGGAGGACATTTTCAAACCAAGCAAGGCTCAATACAAAAGGCATCATAAAAATACCAGTACCTGGATTAAAAATAGTCAAAAAACATTCAAATCATGAATAACAAAAGACTCATTACAACAAAAAAAAACAAAACCCAACCCAAAACAGTGGGATGTAACAAGCTCAAAAAAAAAGATAAACATTAACAGTGGCATATAAAAGATTTTTAAAAGACAAACATAAAACAACAGCATAAAATTTCATTAAAAGATAAATATAAAAACTGCATATAAAAAAATCCATTAAAAGATAAAAATAAACAGTAGCATATAAAAGATTCACTTTAAAAAAAAACAAACAAAAACAGTAGCATATAACAGACTCATTAGAAGACAAATATAAACAACAACATATACAAGACTCATTAAAAGACAAACACAAAAGAAAAATATTTTTCTGCTAAAAAACCGGTAAAGCTGGGATAAGAAATAAGAAAGTGAGGCCCGAAAATGAGTTAGATGGTGAGTTTGGTTTTTTTTTGCCTCATCTTATATGCTTACAGGTGAGACTAGTATTGCTGATAATTTTGCAAACAGGCGTTTAACATACTATCATAAGCATGAAAAAACAAAAGTAATGATTGAAAATACAAAGGAAAATGAAAAAAAAATAAGTTAATGAATGCTCTGATACAGAGGTGCTGTGGAATGACTAAGCCCAGCTTTTGCAATTATGAATACGAGGATGAAATGAAGACAAAGTAAAGGACACATACAAACTGGCAAATCAAACTAAAAGACACATACAAACTGGCAAATCAAACTAAAGGACACATACAAACTGGCAAATCAAACTAAAGGACACATACAAACTGGTAAATCAAGCTAAAGAACACATACAAACTGGCAAATCAAATTAAAGGACACATACAAACTGGCAAATCAAACTAAAGAACACATACAAACTGGCAAATCAAAATAAATGACACACACAAACTGGCAAATCAAACAGCAGGCACCCTTTAGAAAGTATTACCTTGAGATAATAGTTCAGCCTCGCTAAAGACTCTATAAACATGTCAGCCCCCTTGTTGGAATACTCGTATCTTCCCGCAGTAAAGTAATAAAGGGTTTTGTCCAAATCGAAATCATAATGTCTGAAAGAAAAGAAAAAAAATATCTCTTTCAATTCAATTATTAATTTCTATAATGTGTTAACATCTGTTGGTGGTTAAAAGTGTTCATAACAACATCCAATACCAATCAATCACCCAAGGTAGCCATAAGAAAAAAAAAACACTTCTGATCCAAGACAATAGAGACAGCACTGGTCATTTTTTCGATGCTCATAATACAGGAATCAGAATATAGGAAAGGAGGAAAATAAAAATAACATAATGAAAACTGCTATATAGATGCATAGATAAACAGAATTATACGCCCCTGGTCACTATGTGTAAAAACAAAGAAAGAGACAAGAACAAGTTAATGTTTTGCCATCTTTTCTTGCACGATTATGTAAACATATGGACAGTTTGGTTAGATACAAATTATTTACCTGACATTAAGATTATTACTGTTCCTTATCTTAGACTACCCATGAAACATGAACACTTTCTGTTAACACTCATCACAGCCACTCCACTGTTTTATCAGAACATGACACAATGCCTATTTTTAGCATCTGCAGCAGTTTAAAATCATAATCACCCCAGACTGGAAGAAAACCACGTAAGTGCATTTATTTTTAAACAAATTTTTAAAAAACTATTTAAATAGACCGCTGCAGCCAACCAATGAAAATTGTAACAGGTTAATTTCTATGCAAAAAAAAAAAGATTTTTTATCATCTCACTCAATGTGTTTTCTCAGAATGCTGTGCGTTCAGATGCTGAGGTTCCCATTTAAACGATCAGTTAATTCTAGAAACTCAAAATTCTGTTACATGGGCAAAAATCACCTGTATCAAACTCCTTCGGTTCCAGCCAACAAGATAATCAGACCTTCCATGTCCTTACAAACCAAGACTGTTAACAAATATTAATCCTCAGGATTGTCCAAATTAATCACCATAATACATGCTATAAACCAGTATTTCCCAGCTTGCTGGCGCAAGACCCTGTCCTACCTCTCCGCCGTGGTACCCCCAGTAACAGGCCTAGCCTGGCTATTGGGGCAGGGATCACCATAGTCCCCATGGTGGTGGAGTCTGCTAAAGAAGCATTGCACGCCCCCTGCTTTTTAGCTGTACTCCGAGACTGAAAAAATAGCCACCATAACCTGCTCCCACGCCGATACGATGCTGTGCCTCAACACCTCTACAGCATCGGCTTCAAAGAACAACAGCTCGCAGTTACAGGGAGTTCATACAAGTTCCCAGCTTGTTCAGGCTGCTATCCCTTTTTCTCCCATGCATAGTGTGCAATTCGCTGTATCAAACTTGATCTCTATCCACATTTTTGACCAATAATACTTCCTCATGATAGCATACAGTACCTTTTCTGTATGCATACATCCATTATTTTCATGGTAATGTTCTAGAATATGTTTTCTCCATTGTACTGGTAAATACAACAGCTCTGTATCCTCCAACTTCCTAAACAAGACATTATTTCTCATTATGAAAAAGTCATTCTCCAAGGTATCCGGAATGTTTCTTATAAACATTCTTTTTTAGCTTCACCAGGTCTTAATCTTTGTCTTGTTCAACAGCCATGTCAAGTTCGTTGATGATTAGCTCTTCCTGTGATGGGGTATCTGGGATACCTCGGGTTTTGAGAAAGGGGTCATATATCAGGAAGTCCTGGGGGTGGAATGCAGATGACTTTATGACATTTACTTGGAGCATATTGTCTTTATTCTGTGTAATGGATGTTTCGTTGTCTGACTGCACAGGGTCACTAGGGGTCACATGTGGAGAAAACATGTCTGCTAGTTTTGTTTTCCTGGCATGTGTTGAATGTCTGTGACGTATGAAGAAATGAGCTGCGTCCAGTTTTGTATCTTTCCATTTTTTGTTATTCCAGTTCAGCAGTTTTAAACACCCCCCCCTCCCCTTGTACTACTCGTACAATGACAACTAGGATATGCATTACACAGCTAAAAATCTTAAGCTAGCAGACAAAATATTTAACAATACGAAGGAGTACATTTACAGCTCACCATTATTTTCTCAACTTTTAATGCAATGGATGAGTTTCATGTAGGGATACAAGTTTCTCAATATCATGTTGAAAAGTGCTAAGAAGGAAAGTGTTACTGCTCTCAACCTGCTGCTTCGTTTTTCTGCTTAAATGCCCCCTTTTCTTCCACTGCCTCCCCCCCAATGGCCCTTTTTTCTTTCACCCCCCCCCCCACATCCTTTCCAATGCTCACAGGGTGGGGGAAGGTGGAGGGGGGCATTATCACCAACTTTTGGAACACTGCTATAATCAGAAATGATTTACATAACATTTTAGGGATTAAATCTAATCCATCGTTTCTAAAATTAAGTTTCATTTAAAAAATAGTGACCGTTCTGAAACTTGAAATTCCCCCTATTCAACAATTCTGTTTTTATTTAAACATCCTGATTAGATTTAAATTTCTGAAAAATCTCCCTTACACACATCCTGAAGCAAGATAAAGGATCTCAAAGTTCATGTCTGTGATTCAGTACATGGCTAGTTGTTTGATGATTTTCTTTTAACTGTAAACTTGAGCTCTTTGTGGTGAACACTGCAGTGAAGACTTTGAAACATAACAATCATAAGATGAGAACTGGGTTCATAGACTTTCTCTCTGTCTCTGAACCTTAAGTGCCCAAGGCACATGGGGCTTCCACAAGGGTTTTCCACAAATGCCTGTCCTTTGCCTTTTTTTCCCACTCTTGACCAGGTGAGCCCTCTATTGTTCAAAATCCTCTCTGTTGTTCTTCTCCATGTCTCTTTTGGTCTACCCTTACTTCTGTTCCCCTGTGGTGTCCATCTTAACGCTATTTTTGGTAGTGAGTTGTCAGTCATTCAGAGCACATGTCCCAACCATCGTCAGCTTCTTTCCTCAATAATTGCTGTCAGTGGCTTCATCTGAATTTCTGGCTGGCTTTCATAGGCTAGGAGACAAAAATCCCAAGACCACACAAAAAGCTTTATAATAAACACTCTCATCATGTTTTCACTTTAAAATGATGAAATGCCTATTTTAGCTCATACAATAAATTAAAAATTTGAATCTGCAAAAAAAAACTGGAACAAAACTATACCGATACAGTTATTTCACTTCTTTTTTTTTTTTTAAACAAATCCATATATATGTGGCCCTCCTTCATATGAAAAGAATTAATTCATGAAGTAAACACTAGAAACAAACTTTTGTACTGGCAAGCTTCTGTAAGATTTATGCCCATTTAGCCAGACTAAATTATGAAACACTGTCTTCAGAGCAATGCAGCACTGTTTTCACAGCAACATGAGCATATATTTTAAGGTCCCAGCTTTCATTTCCTGGGCTTGACAACTAGCCTGTCCCTCAGACACAACTACTTTCATGCCCTGGTACTGTCCAGCAAGAACATAATAACTGCAGAAACTGAAGCTAAAATCTGTGTGGATATAGCCCATGCCCCCAAAAACACGAGTCTAAATTCTACACACAGCAGCCAATTCTTTACCAAGAAACCACACTTATACAGAGGAATACATAACTGTATATAAAGAGCTTACTAGCACATTACCCATAGAAATGTCCACGAACAAAGTCATTGATCTTCTCTTTGTTGATGGCATGCAAATTCTGGAACTCGTGCAGCGCGCTGAACTTCACCACGTTCAAGCCATTAGGAGTTATCACATCTGGAAACAAAGATTCTCACAATGAAAGACATTATTCAAAAATCATAAATGTTGCAACATTACAGAGTCTTGGAGCATCATAAGAACTAGGAAAAAGCTACTCAAGTTACAATATAAGTAGTTCATTGTGAGGCTGGTTGATTGGTGATCTTATTTTAACTGCAGACTTGAGCTATAAGAAGTAAAAAGATCATGACAATGAAAGACATAATTCAGAAGCTATAATTGCGACAATGTTACAGAACCCACCTTTACAACATCTATGTATTTATGAGTATCTGAGTGGTGTACTGGTTAGACACTTGTCTCTCGCAAGAAGATTAGTAGTTCAAGTATGGCAAGAATCGCTCTAACCATTCGCTGCAGAAACAAGTACATAGCTCCTTTTGGAGCTGGAGAATAGGCAGTCACACGTGACGTTGACCACATCTTCCTGCTGTGTGCCATCGAGCCAAGGAGAATAGAAGCACTAACATTTTATCCCCTCGGTAACACCATTAAATGAAAGGAATATCTTTCTTACGACACAAAAAAAAAATCTGTATTTTTTTTTAATTGCACTCATCCACTGTAAACTATAAGGAAAAACAATAATACGCAGTCGGGGCTGTGAAGCTGTCATGACAAACCTTTCCCTCCACTGACAGAATATCAGACGGGGCCTGCATGTCCCTCATCTCTCAACAATAAAGACTAGTATTTTGCTTATTCCTCAGTTTTCCACTAGACATGCTCAGAACTGACTCATGACTCTTGCCGTTTTATTTTTCTGCTGTGATAAATGGCATACTTCTACCAAATATGACTCCACTCATAACTGTTTCCACTCTATCATCAAAAAGTATAAATTTGATCTCCAAATTCATAATCAGAATGGAGCATCTCAAAATAAAATTTAAAAAAAAAAAAAAAAGTTACTAATCTTTACCTGGTTTCCGCTGCAGTAGATGCTCTGATTCCACTCCTGTGATTTCTGAAACTGTGGTAAAAGCATGGGCACAATGAACAGCAGCTCGTTCCATGCAATAACGGTGATAAATTTGTCGATCTCCTGCTTCTTTGTCCAGGTTAAACTAAGAAATGGAAAGAAGAAGAATCACTTTACATATTACTGAAAACATGCATCCAGCTAAGCTAAATTCAATCCATTTCTTGCTTGTTTTCCTCCAGCTTTTCCCCGAGTATGGTTTTCATTATTGTATTATACCTCTTGATACTACCAAAACATTTAAACTGTCTGGCTATGTCTTTCACTTGAAAAATTACAATAACTGTACTAAAGGAGAAGAGTAAGAATATCTATGCTCATAAAAATTCTTCAATGAAGGGAAAGAAGAAATAAGTAACACTGGGAAACAGGAATTGAGCATTAAAAATTGGTATGATTGTTAAATCCTGACCAAAGGACGGGAAACGAATAACAGCAAAAGAGTGGAGAATAATAAAGAAAACCCTAATTAATGAAAAACTGGGGAATTCAAACTGAATGGATGAAGACAGACTGCCTGAAAAAAAAATAAGATAGTTTTCATTAGCCTTGCCAACTACTCTCATCTGAAGAACAAGTAATGGAATGGTGGTTTTGCAATGTGTGCTCCTGTGGTCCTTCACACTAAAGTGCTCAGCCAACGGTTTCAATGCTCTGTTAGAGACGTCATAATAATATAGACGGAGGCCTCGTCTCCTAAACATAGTTCCATCTCTTCTATTCAGATGAAGACATTGACCCAGGAGCTGATTGACAGCAAATACAACCCAAATGAATGGATACATGTGTACACAGATGGGTCTGCAGAAAAAGCAGTAAAAAAATGGAGGTGAGGGCGCTTACATAAGATACACAGATGGGAGACAAACCAAAAAGGCCTTTATGACAGGAAAGACTTCCTCCAACTACTGGGCAGAAACAACACCCCTCCTTGAAGCCCTCAGAACACTTAAAAAAAAATATAAAACCAGCAACCACCACACAAAATAGCCTTCTTCACAGACTGCAGGGCACTTCTGGAATTTCTAAAAACAACAAAGAACCCACAGGCAAATATGCAGGAAATCACAACAGAACTGAAGCACCTTACAGTGCCAACAACTGCAGCCCTACAATGGGTACCATCCTACTGTGGAATAGCTGGCAACAAAATAGCTGACAACCTATCCAAAGCTGGCAGCAATCAAGATCAAACATATCCAGTAAACTACCAAGAAGTGAAAACTATAATCTGTAACCAGTGCAGATCTGAATGGAAAAAGCAACTGAAATGCAAAAATGAACCAAATCCAATACACCAACTATGAAGTCATCAGCAAACCATTCTCTTCCACCTAAGAACAGGCCACTGCAGACTACTAAGCTACCTACATTGACTTAAAATGTCTCACACAGACAAGCTTTGGGGTTCCAATTAGGATCTAGAGAGGACTGCGGGCTTTGCCATGTCAACAGGAATTGGAATCTGATGTGACCAACAACCCTGAACGCAGAAGAAGGTCCATGCCTCTAGATATGGCCAAAATACCTTAACTCTCCGGTCCTTGTGCTTTTTTTCATTATTTATCTGTATAGTACAATCACTGAAGCAGGCATCCAAGGTAAGGGAAACATTTTCAGATTAGCTATCAAGAAACATGATTCTGAGCAGAACATGCCACATGTTTTCAGGATACTGACCTTGTCTAAATTGTTGTAAAAATCAGTACTACCAGCACAGAGATACCTCCCTAGCAATGTTGCATGTGTGGTGAAGATTAAAGATGCATTGATCTTCCGTGTCCGTGTGAGGATAAGTCCAGCTCCGGCCAGCCACTCATGGAAATGAGCTGTCACCATGGGGTCTCCGCCAGTGTTCTTTATAAACTGAATTATGAGAATAACAAAAAAATCAGAAATGAATCAAATGAAGGGTCAGATCTTGGGATTTCCAATCATTCTCTACAGCTAAAGGAATTTTATATCTCACTCAAAATAACTAATTTTAATTTAGAAACTTAGGCTCATCCTGTACAAAAATAGAATTCATGATTATCATTTGATTATTTTAAAAAAGACAAATGAAGAGTCTTTGTAAATTGCCATTTTGGGGCCTTGAAAGCTGGGGTATCAAACAGATCTGTAGTGCCAGGCAGAAGCAAATTACTGCAGTAAATGGAGCACCACAACAAAATAAAAGAATAAAGATCTTGTATCATCTTGATTTTAGATGATGTCCTTGATGACAGATGATGATCTTGACTCAGCTCCTTGATGATAAGGTGATGATCTTGATTATAGATTAAATCCTTGATGATAAGTGATGATCTTGTTTACAGATGAAGACCTCGATGGTAAGTGACTATCTTGATTATCAATGAAGTCTTTTCTAAAAAAAAGTGTGCTGCCCTGCTGTGGCTAGATAATGTCCTTCCTAGTTTAGTGCACTTTTCTACTGTGGCTACATGATGTCCTTCCTAGTTTAGTGCACTTGCCTGCTGTGGCTAGATGATGTCCTTCCTAGTTTAGTGCACTTGCCTGCTGTGTCTAGATGATGTCCTTCCTAATTTAGTGCACTTGCCTGCTGTGGCTAGATGATGTCCTTCCTAGTTTAGTGCACTTGCCTGTTGTGGCTAGATGATGTCCTTCCTAGTTTAGTGCACTTGCCTACTGTGGCTGCAGGGTACTGACAGGCCAGTGTACTGGTCTACTAAGGCCTGCCCTGTTGGAGTACAGGTGTCAACTGTCAGCTCTTTTCCTATGAAACTTTTTTTCCCATTGTATCCTGCATCAGCACCAGGGCATCTTTCTTACAACTGAGAGGTCTACAGGAGAGCTGTTAGGGAGGCAAAGTTCTGCAAGGGACATGCAAATGACTGACTGACTGACTGACTGATCCAAGTCCTTTGTTCACTTTCTTTTTCTCAAATCTTCCCTACCAACTTCACCATGCACAAACCTCAATGCTTCTGACTACAGATTACAGAAATTCACTGCAGTAATCTCTTTCTACAAATATCACTGATTCACAGAGGATAATCATTCATTCATTTGCATGTCCCTTGCGGAACTTTGCCTCCCAAACAGCACTCCTGTAGGCAAGATGGTCTGCTGCTGATGCATCCATTTGCAGATCCTCAACAATGTCTTACAGCCATCTTCATTTTGGTCTTCCTCTCTTTCTTTTTCCCATTATGTATCCTTCCAATACGGTCTTCTCTAAATTATCATGACGTTTAATGTGTCCAAAATATTTAAGTTTTCTCTCTTTAATCCTTTTTACTAGCCAGCCATTTTCAATATTAAGCTCTTGTAGTATAGATATATATGTTCTTTTTTGTGTCCATGATATTTGAAGAACTCTTCTGTAGCATTTACATTCAAAGGCATTTATGTGTTTCTCAGCTGTTTTGTTAAGTGTCCAGGTCTCACAGGCATATGTTGCAATGGGAAAGATGCATGCCCTTAAAAATCTTATTTTTGTAGTTCTGTCTGCTTCTCTCCACAGATTCTTTATTTGTTTTACTTTCATAAGAGCGATAGATGTCCTCCTTTTAATTTCCCTCATTGTATCTCCATTATTAGTTAGTAGTGATCCAAGATATTAAAAACTCTCCACTTCTTCCAGTTTTTCCTCACTGATACATATTTCAGCTGCCTTGTTTGTTTTGTCAGTTGTCATCAGTTTAGTTTTCTTTGCATTAAGATAGAGGTTCTGCTCTTCGCTGTTCTTACGGACTGACATAATTAGTTTTTCCATTCCTTTTTGTGTTGTGGACAGTAACACTGTGTCATCAGCACATCTAATCTCTGGTATTTCATAACCTCCAATATATATATTGTTCCTCATAACAAAACCAATATACTAACCTCTCCTAAGAACCATGCAACAAGGGCCCCGAATATAACAGCATCATTGGATTCACGATCATGCCATGGAATGCCAATGTTACCGGTTTCCCACAGTTCATGTTTGAATTCATCCAGTTTCCAGGCAGCAGAGCCAATGTCAAACAAGACAACTTTGGGGTAGCCATCAATCAGCCAACGACCAAAGTATACCTGTAAATGCAATATCAACAATCAACCAACAACTGAAGAATACCTAGAATACACTTAACATCAGTCAGTCAATGATAAAAGTTATCTTCATCTTCTTCTTTCTCTTGGAACTGTAAGCATGATGTTCTTTGCGGCCAATGTGGTGAAAGGTGCTGAAGCACAGCATCATGCTGGATTGGGAGTGGGTTATGGCAGTTATTTTTTTTTCAGTGGAGCAAAACAAAAAGCGGGGGATATGTAGTGCTTCTTTAGGAGACTATGGGGACTATGCCGATCCCTGCTCTGTTAGCCTGGCTAGACCTATTACTAGGGGTACCGCCAGAGAGGTGGGACAGGGTCTGGGTCAGGTATGATTCACCAACCCCTGACGCTAACATGTCAGCTATGAGTTGCTGACTGTCAAATCAGACAGAATCTTCACTGCCCCCCCCCTACCCAACCAAACCTGTAAACACATTATCAACAATCAGCCAAAAGCATATCTACAACACACCAACATCAGTCAGCCAATTACCAAAATATACCTACAAGACTATAACTGCAGTCAAAAGCTTAACAAGTGAAAAAATAAAACTGTTTTATGAATATCTATTACTTCATCAGAATATCTAATCACAGCAAAGCACAACTCACAAACATATGAGAACACTAATTTTTTTTATCTCCTAGCACAGATGACTCCTTAACATATAATGCAGTTTTATCACACACAACATTGTTGTTACTTTTAGCCATGTTTCCTTCCCTAAATCCACACCATCAATTCAGGAGGGCTTCATCTGCACTTCACACAATGTCATTTATGCCATTATGTGCAAATGCCGTGATATTAAGTATACATGGGAGACTGGTTTACGCTTAGGAGATCGTTTTCATCAACACCTTAACAACATATTTCAGAAGGTGTGGACACCAGTGGCAAAACACTTCTGCCACAGAAACCACCAAGGAAAACAGAACAGTTCTGTTACTGCAATCCGCTCCTGTTCTCCTGATGAACGTTCCCAGAAGGCTTTAGAACAGCACCTTATTTTCCAGGCTGGCTGACTCCACCCAGCTGGAATTAACAAATTCAGCTTTCTTTAAACTTCTTTAAATTTCCACCTACTTTCTGCTATCTGTACTGCTCTTTCTTTCTTTCTTTCTTTCTTCAGCCCCACTCATTCCCCTGCAGTTTAGCTTTATTACATCCTTCTTCTGTAACAGGCTCCAGGTGTTTATAGCTTTCTTGCCTCTTTCTGCACCACCCCCCCCCCAACACACACTACTGTTCTCTTGCTTTCCATCATGCCACCTAAGATTTCTGACTGGCTGAAGTTTTGAAGGAGATCAAAAAGCCAAAGTTTGTCATCTATTTTCAGGTTTGTTTGTTTTTTTTTAATATGTTGTATTATCTTTGTATGTAATCCTTTAAAAAGGCTCACACTGAAATACTGGATGTTGTATATTCTTCATTTATACATTATCATCTTATTTCCTTACTCTCTGCCATTTGTGTTTCTGCTCAATTTCCTCATTTCCTTTTTTGTAAAATTGAACCATGCACCTCTATCTACCTTTATTACTAGAACCATGCACCTCTATCTACCTTTATTAACAGAACCATGCACCTCTATCTACCTTTATTAATAGAACTATGCACCTCTATCTACCTTTATTACTAGAACCATGCACCTCTATCTACCTTTATTACTAGAACCATGCACCTCTATCTACCTTTATTAACAGAACCATGCACCTCTATCTACCTTTATTAATAGAACTATGCACCTCTATCTACCTTTATTACTAGAACCATGCACCTCTATCTACCTTTATTACTAGAACCATGCACCTCTATCTACCTTCATTACTAGAACCAGTTTAACCACAGTCATCATTTCTTTCATATCTTGCTCCTGTTACTGCTCTTACAGATCCAGCCATTTGTGGACTCTTTTCCTTCAATTCAAGTGGTATCTAACTGTTTTGTTGCTTTGTATAATGTACTGCTTTTGTTTGGTTAACGAGTTAACTCATTCCTTCTTTCTTCTGTTTAATACGATAAGCCACTGAGGGAAAACAGATGAGACATTTTAACAAATCCCATCATTTGTACTCTTTCACACATGCTCCAGATTTTCATCCATAATCTTTTCAGAGGTTCAAGTTTTGGTGCTTAAATCTCTACAGAGAGAGCAGGTTTGTAATTTGTGTTCTGGAATTTGGAGGCTATTTTGGCATTTGCAGAGTGGAGTTTGAACAGCCATCAATTTGACTTAAAGTCTGCAACATTCTGTTCAGAGCTTGAAAACAGTGGTCTGTTGTGCTCTGTTTAGCTTCATAATGAGCTTTTTTTTTTTTTTTAGGTATCTGATGGAAACTATATAAAATGCAATAATGAACTCTCTGAACACGTCATGATAAGACAAAAATTAAAATAAGCACTGGAAAACTTAAGGGAAAAAGAAAGAGAGAGACAGACTAACAGAAAAAATATTTAAACTGGTAGATTAAATGGCACTGAAAAAAGAAAGAAAAAAAAAAAGCAACTGATCTAATTTAAATATCATGGACCATACAAAATGAGAAAGCAAGATCACCGATGCCTGTCAAAACAAAATCAAAGTGAATGTAACAGATTTTTTTTAAACATAACAAAAGTTAAATGTTTTTACACATTAAATGCCTGTAATTTCGTAAACAGCCGCAGTTACCTTGATACCAGCCTTCCTCAAAGTTCCAATGGTCTCTCTGTAAGCATGGTGGTGGGGCTCCAGAATCTCAACTTCTGTACGGACACACCCTTCATTGTATGGACCAATCAGACAATACTGCTCGCCCCATTCCTCTACTGTCACAGGTGCTTTAGTTTTGATGACGGTATAGATACCTCCAACTATCAATGCAACCGAAAAGGGAAATAAATAAAAGTGAACTACATGGAGAAATGTAAAATTTATTTTTCATAACAAACGGCTGTCATTGTCATCATCATCATCATCACCCTGTGACACTCTTTAGGTCTAGGCTGGCTGCATCTGGCCTCACATATCCTCAGTCCCTTGTCTTTACACTGCATCTTGCTGGCCTGCCTTTTTTTCCATCTTTCACCTATATCTTTCTTTTCTTTTCTGCCATCAAGATTCTCAGTGTGGCATTTATATTTAAAATATACAGAACAAATGATTTTTAGTTTTAAAAAAAAACAAAACTTTTAAATATATTAATTGTTCCACAGCTTTCACCTATTTTTAAGAATTTCTAAAATTTTCTACTCGTATTCTTGCATACCATAGTCACATGGTCTGAAGACGAAGTCAGAAGCAATCCTGGGTGAAGTCAGGGTTTGTAGAAATGAAAAAAAGTCAGATTTGAAGAGAACACTGTACACGTCTACCCCTCATACACATATCATGTGATCTAGTGGTAGATGAGTGTATGTGTGATGATCCATGTTGTAAGTACTGACAACTCAACATATACCAACATCCAAACAAACACACAAACTCCATGTTGACTCAGGAACGACATCTACATTGAAGAACTGGTCCAAGCACAAGTCTAAAATACTTCACAAATATACTCCATATTTAGTCACTTTCTCAGCACTCATGTAGACCGATAAGACTTTGCAAGCCCTCCTGTGTTCATCCTCCAGCTTTCATACAACTGTTCTCCCAAAGTCCTACCACAAATTCAATTCCTCTCAACAGCCAAGTTCACTTGACCAAATGATCACACTGTCAGCTGCTTAAGAGTGTGTTGAAGTAAGCCCTGACATGCCATGACGCTGCTATAATACAGTGAAGGGAATCCAAGGTTTGATGTCTACTCCAGTCCCCTGGGAACAACTGTGTTAAGAGCACACTTATCTTAACATAGTGTTTGTGAGACAGGGAACATAGATCTGTTTGCTTAAAAACTCTGACCTACTTCTGTAGCCCAGAAACCTGTAGCAATCAACACTAATTGTAATTGTTATTTTTGTAAAATGTAATGTCAGGTTGGTGGACAGATGGGGACATGGAGATCTCTGGCGGGGATGAGGGAAGTCTGGTGTGAAACCAATGAATCCAGGACATGACAAGCCTACGGGTCTTTACAACAATGGCTGTCAGAATGATGTAAACAAAACAGAGCCAGTAGACTATGGGTGGTGGGGAATGGATATCGTTGAAGCACTCATCAGACTCCTCATCTCAAAAGTCAGAGTGTCTTTGTGGAACTGTCTCAAAACCATCTGACATGGAGAAGGGGCTTAAGTACAGCCACCAGAGGCTGGAAAACAAAGTTTTGGCCAGGCCAGCCACACTGTCTTCATGGCAGTCCGAGCAAGACCACAGTCTGCCCTAGCAAGGAAAGGTGCTGAAGTCGGAGTTACCCAGCCAAAAGGTGCATCGCAAAAATCAGGGTAACACGCATTATCGCTAATGAAATGTCTCTATCTGCAGTATTCAAACATGGTGCTCGCCCTGTGAAGACTAACCAGGCAGGTGCAGTGCCGGGCCCCCTGCCTCGAAAGGGTCCACCCAATGCTACTGGAGGTCCTCTCAGTTCGTCTTGTGGAGTCAGGACACATGAGAGTAGAGCTACTGGCCAAAAAATACAACAGAAGAAAACAGCCAAAAAGCAAGAACTTAAAATAATGCAGTGGAATGCTGAGGGTGTCAGCAGTGTTAGAGATGGCTATAGCAAAAAGGTTAAACTAGAGAACATACTTTTTGCAGAGCAGGTAAGTATATGCTGCATACAGGAGACACACCTAACCAAAGATGCCGCATTTAAAATCAGAGGCTACCAGTGTTTTAGATCAGACCGACAGGACAGAAGAAAAGGAGGAGTACTCACACTTGTTAAGAATAACATCAGCGCATGTCAGGTGGGAGTGTACATGGAAGGAGCCGAATACCAGATGATCCATCTAAAAAAGTAGTAATACAGATTTCCACCTCCTTAACTATTACTGTCCTAATGACCGCCCACTTGCTTTAGGAACAATCCCACACAAAGAGAGACTGATGGTCTGTGGTGATTTTAACAGTCATTCCCAGAGCTGGGGCTATGACCACATAGACAAGAGAGGAGAGGAAGTTGAGAGCTGGCAGGATGATAATGGACTTCTCCTGATCAACCAGCCAATGGATGCCCCAACATTTTACTTAAGGGCATGGCATACAAAATCAACACCAGATCTGGCATTCCACTCTCCAGATCTGAAGTGGAACATTACACGTGAAGTTGGAAAACAACTTGGAGGTAGCGACCATCGACCAGTCTTCCTGACAATAGAAAATGAACTCCTTAACACCAGTAACCCTCTCCCCAGATGGAACTATAAAAAAGCAAACTGGACAATGTACAGACATCGTACAGGTATCCTGGTGGGACAGCTGTCCATAGAAGGTAAGGATATTAACAGCATAGTGAAGGAATTCAATGCTTGTATCCTTCAAGCCGCTCGTGAAACCATTCCCAGAGGAGCTCGTAGGGACTATAAACCATACTGGTCTAGTGAGCTGGGAAAATTCCATGATGATGTGGAAGCAGCTCGAAAGCAAGCAGAAAATAGACCATGCCAAGAACATCACAATAATTACCAACATTCTAAGGCCAAATTTCAGAGAGCCAAGCTGCAAGCCAGACGGGAAAGTTGGAGAGAGAAAACAGTCCCTAAACTTTGAAAAGGATGGAAGGAAACTGTGGAAACTAATCAAACAGTTAAATGATGAGAGTACTGGAAGAAGTACAAAGGTTACACTAATAGAGGATGGGAAAACTCTTACAGGTAAGCAGGTAGCAGATCACTTTGCTCACATGTTTGCACAGGACTGCAACACTGATATCCATCCAGAGAAGGAGCGTACAGTGCGCATCGAGCCACAGAAAGAGGAGGAACAAGTCAGAAAAGTGGAGGTCATGGATGCACCAATCACACGCAGTGAGTTAGACCTAGCAGTTAGTAAACTGAAACCAAGGAAATCACCAGGACCAGATGGAGTGTCCAATGAAATGATCAAGAACCTGGGAATGGCAGCAATGGGAAAGCTGTTGGATATTTTCAATATGTGCTGGAGCACAGGTAAGTTACCTCAAATCTGGAAGGAAGCAAGCATGGTACCACTGCTAAAACCAGGGAAAAACAGTGATAGTGCCTCCAGCTACAGGCCAATCAGTCTCACTAGCTGCCTATGCAAAACGATGGAACGCATCATTGACCTGGGGCTAAAATGGTACCTAGAAAGTGAAAACCTTCTCGTTCCACAACAAGCAGGATTTAGGCAGTACTACAGTACGGAAGATCAAGTGACTTATCTCTCTCAAGAGACTGAGGATGCATTCCAAGAGAAAAACCTTGTACTAGCAGCGTGGATAGACCTGAAGAAAGCCTTTGATAAAGTATGGAAAAAAGATCTGCTGTGAAAACTAAGAAACTGCAATGTGAATGGAAGACTGTACAACTGGATAAAGTCCTATTTACACAATAGAAGAGCTAGAGTAGTAATGGATGGACACAAAAGCCAGAAAGTACTTCTGCGACACGGTGTACCACAAGGAGGAGTCCTTTCGCCTACACTATTCCTTGTATTCATTAATGACCTGGTCAAGGAACTTCCCTATGGAATCAAAGCGGCACTGTATGCAGATGATCTGGTCATGTGGTGTACAGATGAATATGCGACAGTTGCTACACAGAGACTCCAAAGAGCAGCAGACATCTTGACATCATGGACAAACAAATGGTGTGTAAGTATCAACACAGAGAAATCAAGTACCACTCTGTTCACCCTCTCATCTAAACAGAAAGCAGGTAAGATCTTTGTAAATGAAATACCCTTAAGGATGGACAACCAACCCACTTACTTAGGAGTGACTCTTGACTCAAAACTGACGTGGAAGCAACACATCAACAGTGCAGAAGCAAAAGCCAGAAGAAAACTAGCCATATTAAGAAAATTGAGTGGAACCACATGGGGAGCTAGTGAAAGAATCCTCAAGAATGTATATCAGCAAAGTATTCTACCACATTTAGAATATGGCTCAACATCTTGGTGCACAGCATCAAACACTACGCTGCATAATCTAGACAAGGTTCAAAATCAGTCACTACGGATTATCACAGGTGCCATGAGGTCCACACCAATAGTAGAAATGCAGAAAATAGTTGGTGTTCAACCGCTAAAGGAACGTAGAGACACAAAGGTCATGACCATGGGAGAAAAATTCCTTAGCTCTGTAAGCCATCCCCTGAAGGAGAGATTCAATAACTTGGCATTAGGACGGCTTAAAAGAAGCAGCTTCATTCATCAGGCCAAGCGTATGCGTAAGCTGATACCTGACCTTCCAACTGTAGTCACTCCATTATCATCTGTACCAGAGCATACACCATGGAAAGAAGCAGATTATACACAAATAACTATTCAGACTGAAGTGAAAGGTGTGCAGAATGGTGAGATGCAGAGCAGTCTTGTAAGATCAACAGCCACACTTAGTGTTCTAGATGACAAATATCCATGTGAC
This sequence comes from Achatina immaculata, assembly GCA_009760885.1. Taxonomy (NCBI): domain Eukaryota; kingdom Metazoa; phylum Mollusca; class Gastropoda; order Stylommatophora; family Achatinidae; genus Lissachatina; species Lissachatina immaculata. Next base: position 10,769,318 of record CM019713.1, read on the forward strand.
ACCTGGATACGTGTGTATACAGATGGATCTGCACATAATGCCATAAAGAATGGAGGGGCAGGAGCATATATTGAATATCCAAACAACACCATTGACAAGATTTCCATACCCACTGGTAAATACTGCAACAACTTTGATGCAGAAGTTAGGGCAATTATTGCTGCAGTTGAAAAACTATCAGACTCCAGAATTGATACATGTCCTGTAGTAATTCTCACAGATGCAAGATCAGTACTGGAGGCTCTTCAGTGCAACAAACTACCAGACCTTAAGGATGCCTTGTCAAAAATTGGCTTACAACATGGAGTCACTTTGCAATGGATTCCCTCCCACTGTGGGATACCAGGCAATGAGAAAGCTGACCATCTGGCCAAAGAGGGCACTGAAATGGAGCAACCAGACATACCAATCACTTATAATCAGAAGAAAAACATGATAAAAACCTACAGGAAGCCACAAACACCACCACATGATGACTATCACATGCTAAACAGAAAGGAACAAGTCACCATCTTCCGTCTCCGAACAGGACACAGCCGACTCCGAAGTAATATGTATACAAAGTTTAAGGCTGGTACTACTAATCTATGTACATGTGCCCAGGTGCCCCAAACTGTGGAACATATCCTCCAGAACTGCATCAACTACGAGACACTGAGAAATAATTACTGGCCCAGTGAAACCACTGAAGAAGATAAGCTCTACGGTTCCATACATGAATTACAAAAAACAGTGAAATTTATCCAAGAGACAGGACTGCAGATATAGACAGACAGTGCGAACGAAGAAGAAGAAGAAGATGTCTACTCCACAGCTCTGGTTATACATGAGTCAAAAAGTAACCACAAATCAAGCACTCACCTTTAAATCTTTTCATATATTTTTCAATGATTACATCCCTTGATTTGCAGTAACTTTTCGACTCACCCTCACAACATTCAGTCATAACTACTAATCAAAAACTTTAACTTTAACATGTTAAAAAATGATTCTCTTCTTTTTCTAATAATTTAAATTATCAACACTACTTCTGTCTTGAATCATTTTGGAGTGAAAGTGGGTTGGTTTTTTGGTTGGTTAGTAACTCTCTCTCTCTCTCTTTCTGAACCTTAAGTGCCCAGGGCACATGGGGCTTCCACAAGGGTTTTCCACAAATGCCTGTCCTTTACCTTTTTTTCTGCTCTTGCCCAGGTGAGCCCTCTATTGCCCAACATCCTCTCTGTTGTTCTTCTCCATGTCTCTTTTGGTCTACCCTTACTTCTGTTCCCCTGTGGTGTCCATCTTAGTGCTATTTTTGGTAGTGAGTTGTCAGTCATTTGGAACACATGTCCCTACCATCATCAGCGTCTTTCCTCAATAATTGCTGTCAGTGGTTTCATCTGCATTTCTGCCAACAAGATGTTACTTCTTATGGTGTAACTATCTCCCTGTAAATGCAGATTTAAGTTCTCTGTAGCCATTTCTTTGTTGTGGTGAAGATCCTGAAGGTTGCAAAGACAATGTCTGATTAGACAGTCAGCAACCCAAAGCTGATGGGTTAGCATCAGGTTTGGCGAACCAGTCAGCCAAGACTCTGTCCCACTGGTTTGTTGATACCCCCCGTAGCAGGCCTAACCTGGCTAACAGGGCAGGGACGCACAATAATTAGTGTGTGAGTATATAACTATGCACGGAGCCACTGCAGTAAAGCTGTGATACCAAAATGTATAAACTAGGAAAAAAAAGTAGGAACAGCTTTATTACGTAATGAGTACACAGTTGTGATACTTAAGTGTCAGCCTTAATCATACAAAAACACACAGGACAAAGAAATAGAGAAAGTATGAGGGTTGATTGATAAGTTCTCTGCAAAAGGTACAAATACTTGAAACACACAGTTGATATTAGGTGCATTTGTAGATTTTAAAGAAATTAACTGCAATCAATTGTTTTTTTACAGGCTACTGAAGTGGTAAGGAGTGGCAGAAACTGAGAAAATGGATAAAATTTCTCATTGAGCATTCGCTACCTCTGCATCAAAGGCTTATCACTGAAGGAGATCCATGAAGATATGGTGGAGAATCTAGGGGAGAGCGCCCCTTCTTACAGCACAGTGAAGAAATGGGTAGCTCAATTCAAACACGGAACTAAGAGTCTGGAAGATGATCCCCGTCCAGGAAAACTAAGAATGGTAACCACCGATGAAACCACTGGCAGAATCTATGACATGATAATGGAGGATCGATGACTAAATGAGCATTGATACTGAGTTGGGCACCTCCCATGAACGTGTTCATGCCATTATTCACAATGATCTTCAAATGACAAAGGTCTCTGCTTGATGGGTCCCGAAACTTCTCGGAGCTGATCACAAACAACAGCGTCTCAACATGTCAAGAGACAATCTTGGCCATTTTTCTGTAGATCCTAAAAAGTTTCTTCAACAATTTGTGATTATGGATGAGACTTGGGTTCATCATTTTCAACCAGAAACCAAAGAACAGTCAAAGCAGTGGAAACATCATGGATCCCCACCTCCAAAGAAAGCAAGGGTTGTTCTGTCTGCAGGCAAAGTGATGGCTTCCATCTTTTGGGATTCAGAAGGTGTGCTATTGGTAGACTAAAGCCATCTTTTGGGATTCAAAAGGTGTGCTATTGGCAGACTATCTTCAAAAGGACAGAATGGTCACCAGGGTCTATTATGCTAATCTTGTGAAGCAACTCCGGGTCAAATTGAAGGAAAAGCGTCAAGGGAAATTACAAGAGGCGTCATCTTTCAACAAGACAATGCTCCAATTCACAAGCCGGTGGCAGCAATGGCTGCCACTCATTGGTGCAGCTTCCAGCTTCTTGAACATCCTCCTTATTCCCCTGATTGGCCCCTTCAGACTATTACCTGTTTACCAAACTCAAAAAGGAGCAAATTTGCTTCAGATGATGATGTCATTTATGTTGTAGACCACTTTCTACTGGCACAATATGCTGACTTTTACAAAGAAGGGATACGTATGCTCCAGGATCGGTGGACTAAGTGCATAAACTTTCAAGGGGACTATGTTGAGAAATAACCCCAAAAAGTTGTCCACAAATAATCCATTGTACTTTATGCCGGGAACTTATCAATCAACCCTCGTATAATTCACATGAATACTGTATTGCTAAAAAAAAAAAAAAATCAAATCTCCTCCTCCTTCTTCATACGCACACTGGCGATGATGCGTGGCACCCTGATTTTTGCGATACACCTTTTGGCTGGGTACCTCTGACTTCAGCACTTTTCCTTGCTAGGGCAGACTGTGGTCTTGCTCTGACTGCCATGAAGACAGTGGTGTTGGCTGGCCTGGCCAAAACTTTGTTTTCTTGCCTCTGGTGGCTGTACTTATGTCAGCTCTCATTGTCAGACAGTTCCACATAGACTTTGGGATGAGGAATCTGATGAGTGCTTCAACGATATCCATTTCCCCCCCCCCCCCACCTATATTCTGCTGGCCCTGATTTGTTTACATCATTCTGATAGCAATTACTGTAAAGACCCATAGGCTTGTCACGTCCTGGATTCATTGGTTTCACACCAGATTTTTCTCATCCCTGCCAGCAATCTCCATGTCCCCATCCATCCACCAACCTGACATTACATTTTACAAAAATAACAATTACAATTAGTGTTGATTGCTACAGGTTTCTGGGGCTACAGAATTAGATCAGAGTTTTTAAGCAAATAGATCTATGTTCCCTGTCTCACAAAGACTATGTTAAGATAAGTGTGTTCTTAACAGTTGTTCCCAGGGGTAAAAAATCAAATAAAATGAACAGAACACTTAGCTGTAACTTTTAAGAAGATGTGGCTTGTCCAACGCTGTGTGTCAGAAATGTGCATAGTGGAGTGTAGGGAGTATTTAAATGGAGACTTGGGATGTGTGATAGGTGGGTCGTAACTGTGGGTGGTGGGTGGGGAAACCGTGGAGTGGAGAGAGAGTGATACAATGGTAATCTAGCAAGGAGGTGAAATATGTGATTACAGTTAGGATAGAGGGGTTGTAATGTGATGCTGTGAGGAGATTCTGAACTATGTGTAACAAGTGAGAAGGGAGTGGAACTTAGTGGGGAGGGATTGTGGAAGAGGAGAATGTTAGGTGTAGCTGAATAATGAGTTCAAACCATGTGGTTTCAGCATCCCATACTCCTGAATACAGTGATTCTCAAGTGCTAGCCAGCTTCTGTCATCTGCGTGTCACTGTTTGATGGCTGTTACCAGAAAGTCAGATTTGCCTCTGTGGTTAGGGCCACTGAAATGATTCGAGACTGGTTTCGAAGCATGCTGGGTGATATCATACAGATGTTTCTGCATGCGGTCCCCTAATCTAAGGCCACTTTCACTAATATAAGTTATCCTGCATCTTTTGCATACAATGACATATATCACATTGCGGGACTCGTAGGTGAATCCCTCATGAAGAGTGAGGATTGTTTTGAGAAAGGTGATCGTTTTCACTTCCCAGACTATGGGAAACGAGTCCCTACTTTTTCCTAGTTTATACAACAGGGCAGGGATTGCCTTAATCCCCAAGACAGTGGAGTCTGCTAAAGAAGTACTGCACACTCCCTGCTTTCTTGCAGGACTCATAGACTGAAAAAAAAAAACAGCCACTGTAGTCTACTTTCAATCCAAACACAATGCTGTGCCTCAACATCTTCATCGCATCATCTTGCTGTTTCAGGAAGAAAGAAAAAGATCTTGAAACCGAGGCATCAGCTACTTACTTGTACATACTTCCTTTCAATGCACGGAGACAACACAGGCTTTTGGGGGGGGGGGGGGGCTGGGGTGGGTTGACACCACCCTCACTGGAACACGTTTGGGGCCTACCCTTCTTTTCCAACTAAAGTAACGCAGCAGCTCAAAAGGAAGCCAGGTTCTTCTGCCTGTTAGGTTCCTGCTACGCTTCTTCTATATTATTCACTGTATGTACGCAACACCTTTTTTTAAATTAAATTTGCTTCCACAAACAAGTGCATCGAATTTTAATTAAGCAAAATCACAGGATGTGCAGTTTCACGCTTTGTTGACACACTTCTTGTGACATAATCCGTGCAAATTGAGCAACACGACCGTCTGGTCTGCCATAATTCACGTCACGTAGTTTAGAGGATTCAAATTACATCATTTATGTCAGTTTAAAATTCTGAACTGGTTCAAGCGTGAATTTAAAGCTAACGAATAGTTCTTTCCAGAGATATGTGAAGCTGACAATGACGATTACACGAAGAAGAGAAGCTACAGTTTTGCAAGTTACACTACCAAAAACTGCTGAAGTATGCTTGTTTCTAACTTTCTCACAAAGTATACGTTACCTTTGTTGGCGACTTCCCATGCAATCTCAAAAAGCCACTTATTCTGAGCAACTGCTGAGGCGCCTCTGTCTAAAACTAAATCGTCTAACTCTGGTTCGACATTTTTCAGGGTACGATAGAAGCTGTTTCTCCTCCTCGGTTGTTGGATCGCCATGTTTCGTCTGCAGTGTAAGGTCAGGAGGTGAAGGTTATTGGTCCCGTATTTTCATATCATCTCCGGCCTCAACCTTTGCCCTTTTATGCAAGCTAAGCAGCCCAGTGATATGTGATAACTTTAACCAAGGCCAAACTAGCAGAAAAAGTATCATGTAACATGATATCAGCCCCGTATCTCTTTGTTTGCCGGCGTATGATCACGTATACAGCATCGCATGCAACTCTTCCTTAGTGGTCGTGCCCAGCTTAGGGTTTCCCTCATGCATTTTCGCATCTACTAAGTACCGTGTTGATAGAACTTCATGCAATAGATGTGCTACGTATGTCGATTTTTAAAAAATACTATTCTATCCAAATGTAAAATAAATGTGTATTGTGCACGTTTAAGTAAGCGAATATGCGTATGTATATGTGCGTGAGAAATTTGTGAGAAACCGTCACCGAAATTTGTGGAAAAAAAAAAATATATATATATATTGATGAAGAAGATGAGTTTTTTTGTTCTTTTCCTAACATTGAAATAATCTAAACGGGCTAAGTTATATAACTATGAGTTAGACTCTAGATACTGAAACATGGACGTCAAGTAGGATTGGGGTGGGGGATGTATCTAGGACAAGCCAAAGAAAGAAAGAAAGGTGTCTCATTATTCTTTTTACAGAGCTAAAATAGCACAACAGTTTTTTTTAAGGAGAATCTCTGTGATGCAGAATAGGATCTTTCCTTCTCATATTCCTTTGGCCCTAATAACTATACCATCATTCTAGCATGGTTATCTTGGCTCCCGATAGACATTTATATTCTTCGAGCTAATATATGCGCCATACTTCCTTTCTCGTCCAAAGAGCGAAAGGATCAGTCCTGACAATCATCATCAAGTCCCTTGTAAGGTGATGTGGACGATTTCCACAGATCTCAGTTTGTGGTGATCTTCATAGGCTCATTTGGTGATTTTTTTTTTGGTCCATTATCGGCTCTTTCAATCTTTTGTGTTCTTATTTTTTCATTTATCATCCTTGTTACAATGTTTTCAGGTTCACTACATTTTTCTCACTCAAGTTTTTCTTAAAAAACTTGTTGTTAATCTTTCACTTTATCATCCTTGTTACAATGTTTTCGGGTCCACTACATTTTTCTCAGTCACGTTTTTCTAAAAAAAATTCGTTGTTAATCTTTAGCCTTCTACAGGATTTTTATCCTCCTGCTGACAAACGAGATATCAATGGTCTGACTTTTTTTTTTTCATTCTTATTTCAGTTTTAAAAAGTATCGTTAGATTTTTTTTTTTTTAGTCGAGGAAAAGTTGTAAATGCGCAAAAGTCACAATCCATCATGTTAGTTCGCGATTATATTTTGTATTTATATCACTTTGCCCCTTTTTTGGGGTAAATCTCGCTTTACTATGTATCGGAGACGTGGTGAAAATGTGAAGTCTGTTTTATACCTTTGGTACATATGAGAGGCATGCTGCAAATGATAAGTCTCGTTTTATGCCTTTGGTACATATGAGAGACATGCTGCAAATGATAAGTCTCGTTTTATGCCTAATGCATATGAGAGACATGCTGCAAATGATAAGTCTCGTTTTATGCCTTTGGTACATATGAGAGACATGCTGCAAGTGATGTCTCGTTTTATACCTTTAGTACATATGAGAGACATGGTGCGAATGATAAGTCTCGTTTTATGCCTTTAGTATATATGAGAGACATGGTGCGAATGATAAGTCTCGTTTTATGCCTTTAGTATATATGAGAGACATGGTGCGAATGATAAGTCTCGTTTATGCCTTTGGAAAATAGCACAACATGCTGCAAATGATAAGTCTCGTATTATGCCTTTGATACATTTAAGAGACTTTCTGCAAAATGATAAGTCTCGTTTTATGCCTTTGTTTTTTATATATTATAGTAAATGATACAAGTGACCATATTTTTCTTAAGTTGTCGGCGCATCAGAGGCTGCTACAATCAGTATCAGCCTTTCCTTCCCCAGCTCCAGGTGAAGACGAGCAACCGGTTCGCATGACCGAGGCGCTTTATATCGGGTTCGAGCCTTTGATCTTCGCCATGGGAGACAACTTAGCTCTCCACACATCTTTGTCGCCTTCTCTTACGCTCTAACTGCCACACACGAACAAACAGCAAAGCATGATGGTTATTAGTTTTGTCTAACTGGCCGAAGGTGAACTATGACTGCCTTTGTCTATTCTGGTTCGCCTTAGCGACGGAGTTCGTGCCGAGAGCGACACTGACTAGTTTCGCATTTGGACTTTTGTAGTTCCAAAAATGGCCTTCTCGGTAGTTGGCTAATCGCCAAGGACTGGTGCGAAGGACCATCGACCATAGATTCTGCGCGATATTCACTGGCACGGACGGTGGAGCGATTATGAAAGTATCCCATTCGCGATGATACCGAGAACCGAATACTGAATACTACCACACAGGAATCTTGGTAGCTCAGTGACTAAGATATCCTTCAGAGCCTAGAGCCCCAGAATTCGAATCACACAAGGTATCTGGGATTTTAATGGTGACATGCTTTTCTACTGTGCCCTAAGGAGATCTGAATCACAAATATCAGAAAGCGGAGAACGGTTGTAAAGCGAGGTTCATCAGAGTCTAATGTGTCCTTGATATGTACAAAGCAGAAACATACGTCCATGCAAAAGTCTGTTTTTTTTTTTAATTCACAATCTCTGGACTTGCGGGAACTCCCTTATTTTCAATGACTTTTTTTCCCCTTCGTTCACTGAGAGTCGTGTGTGTATTACAGTCCAGCATGCCTCGCCCGACAGTCATCTTCGCGAGAGGTTTTCCTCAACATTAATGTATTGCAGTGTTTCCCGCGCTTATTCAGGTACCGCCCCCTTTTCTCCCAGGCCACATCCTCAACCCCTCCACCACCTTTGTTTAATTACTCGTACAATGACTCATTCATTCATTCATTTGCATGTCCCTTGCGGAACTTTGCCTCCCAAACAGCACTCCTGTAGGCCTCTCGGTTGTGAGCAAGATGGCCTGCTGCTGTTGCATCCATTTCCAGATTGTCAACGATGTCTTGCAGCCATCTTCGTCTTGGTCTTCCTCTTTTTCTTTTATATATGATATATATGACTAGGATATGCATATAAGCATTGCACAACTAAAAGCATAAGCTAGCAAAACCAAATATTTAACAATATGAAGGAGTACATTTACATCTCACCTACTGCATTATTTTCTACACTTTTAATGTGATGGATGAGTTTCACGTAGGGACGCAAATTTCTCAATATCAGGTAGAAAAATGCGAAGAAGGAAGGTATTACTGCCCCCCCACCCCCACCCCCATCGGTCTGCGTTTCGTTTTCCCTCATCGCCCCATTTTCTCACACTGCCCCTTTTTCTTTCACCCCCCCCCCTCCTCCAACGCCCACAAAAAAAGAGGGGGGGGGGTTATCGCTCACTTTGGGAAACACTGATGTATTGGGTGCCAGTTTCCATGACAAAGGAATTTTTTTGGTGGTGCAAAACTATTTTCATCCCTCTAACGTGTCCATGTTTGCCTCTAGGGTCCCCGGGCCCTTCTTTAACGAGTTCTCCGGGGCTCCTTCCCTCTCTAACCCGCTTGGTCCTTCCCTACCCTCCTCTCTCGCTCCCGACTTGGAATATGCAATGACATTTGACTCCCCCCCCCCCTCCTCACGTTGGATCTGTCCATTTCTACCGGGGGGGGGGGTGTCCTACAGAATGAAGCGCTTCGTCACAGTTCACAGAAGGTGAGCACATAAAAAAGAAAAGCTGCGCTACACTCAATCCCGTTTTAAATATTCTTCGGGATTATGCAAGGCTTAAAATCTGCCGGAAGTGAAAATATTCTGCGCCCATTCTCTCACGGTCAGGTCAACCAGCTCATAAATAAGTTATTCTTAACATGGAAAAACCCATGCCTGTGCACGTCTGAATAAGGAAAACAAGTTAGTAGTTCATTGTTAGAGCCCATTAATCTTGCCTGGCTAGTGTTACACTTTGTTTTTCTCCTTCGAGTATTAATAACCGAGAAATTGGCCTCGCCGTTTTGGGAGGAAAATAAAGGGGAATTTATCATATAGATTTGTAGACTTATTACCGTTTAGAATTTAGATTGTATGCTCTCACTGCTGCGCTCGTATCAGTTCGAACAGTATCTTCTGCCGCATGAAGCGGTTATAACCAGCAACTCACAGACCTCTGGGAGTCATGACCCAAAGCCCCCAACCCCCTTAAAGCGTCAGAAGTTTAAAGGATCGAAACGCTTGTCTAAGGAGGGTGGTTGGGGGAGGGGGGGGCTACTTCTCTGATGATCTGAGGAGTTGTTGTTTTGCTCTCTACATCAGAGAGTTTCCTGCCTATATTGTCAGTATCAATGTTCCATGCTTTGGGGATCACGTTTTTCCACTTCGTGCGGGTCTTCAGCGATCCTTTATATCAGGGTTTCTCAGCCTTCTTCTGCTCTGTGACCTAACTTTTCTCCCCCTATTCTCCCCGCATTCCACCCCCCCCCCTACAAACGCTTCATCCTCTTGTTGAGAAACTTTGCAGCATATGCTCTGTTGCTGTTCCTATACTACCTAGTACCTTGTGAAAGTACTTCTTTCACAAGAAGTTTCACGGCCCGCCAGCCCCTATTATTTTGTATACGACGGGGGTGGGGAGTGGAGGTGAAAATACTTTTAGATCTGGCAGTCAGAGACCCATGGCTGGCGCGCTAATTGTCAGAGCTGGTAACCCCCCCCCCCCCCAATAACAGGTCAAGTCTGGCTTAACGGGTTAGTAGAGTCTGCTAAAGAATTTTTACACCACCACCCACTTTTTTAGCTACAGTCCCTAAGTAGCAGCTATGACCTGCTCCCAGTCCGATAGAATGCTTAACATCCCCACCGTTTCGACCTCAAAGAACACCAGCTCGCACAAGAAGAAGAAGAAGAAAAAGAAGAAGAAGAAGAAGAAGCTGTACATATCCTAATGACTGTTTAAATCTCTAAACGTTCTCCTAACAGCATGCTAACGGCATTTTGTGTTGGCTCTTCCTTGTGTAAAGGGGAAAAAAAAAGACATGAACAGCTTTATACAAATTATGTTCCTCGTCGTTTAAATTAATTTGGAATACTCTTCAATTTATCTAAAAATCCGTTTCTACATCTGGGTACAGCCGGCCATGAACTTATTAGAGTTTACAACCGGATGAAAATATAAAATTACGTTAATATAGGTGACCAGGAACGTAAGCTATCACGCTTTTTCATTTTTAACATAAAAGATGGACAAGAAACACTGTGACCGTGAGGGGGTTGATCTGTCTGTCTCTCTGTCTGTCTGTCTGTCTGTGTCTGTCTGTCTATCTGTCTGTCAAACATGAAAAGACCTTACTCACTTCAAAAACGAACAGTAAAGCTTGTAGATGACAAACATGCAGCATATGTTACAAATAAGGACAAACAGCTTGATATTCTGCCCCTGAAGAAGAGATTTCTTTTCAACAAGGCCAAGTTAATTCATAAAATTCTATCGCACAATGCCCTATCCTATCTATGGTCGTTGTTCAAATTCAACCAAAAACAACTGCTTAAGTAGCTGTATTCTCCCAAAACCAAGGCTTGACATGTTTTTAAAAAAGCTTCTCTTACTCATCTGCTCACCATTGGAATGCCCTCACAACTCATGTAAAACGTATAAGTAGCATTCGTTCTTATAACTTCAAACTTTGTCAACATCTGTTAGATATGGACTATATGCCTCCCTAAGCATAGTCTAAAGTAGTTTAAAGTATGGCTTGATTGTTGTAATTTTTTTGTATACTGCTTTTCTATAAATTTGTTGGTTTTGAATGAATGTAATAATGCAAGTTTACTTCATGTTGTTGCATAAATCAGATTGTAGAGTATATGGACAAGAGATAAGTTTATTATTTATTTATGTAACCATTTAATGCAACAATAGAAGACATAAAGGCGCTAGAGGAGACAGGAATAAAAATAATAACGAAGTTACTGCATGACATTTACAACAGTAGTTATATGCCCAGTGACCTGCTTAAATCCACATTTATAGCACTACCAAAGAAACCAGGTGCAAAGGAATGTGAGGACCACTGGACTATCAGCCTCTCATGTCATATAACGAAGCTACTTCTGAGAATTATTATGAGAAGAACAAGGAAAAAGATACAAATGGAAATAGCAGACGAACAGTTTGGATTTGTCGAAGGAAAGGGAACAAACAATGCCATTTATGCTTTACGATCACTAACAGAAAGACCTTTAGAAGTACAGAAAGATCTCTGCTTATGCTTCATTGATTACACCAAGGCATTCGACAAGGTGAAACATGATGAAATTATTAAAATGCTTGAAGATATCAATATAGATGGCAAAGACCTGATGATTGTAAAACATCTATACTGGCAGCAAGAAGCAGCAATTCGAGCTGAAAATAGAACTGGAAAATATCAACCTATAAAACAAGGGGTGCGACAAGGATGTGTACTATCTCCAGACCTTTTTTCTCTGTACAGCGAGAATATTCTAAGAACGATCATAACAGAACCAGCTATAAAAATTGGAGGATACAATATTAACAACCTTCGGTATGCTAACGACACAGTACTGATAGCTGAGAACCAACAAAAATCTCATGGATAAAGTCGCTAAAGTGAACAGAAAGACCTTACTTTAAAAATCAAAAAGACAGAGACTATGGTTATATCTAAGAAACAGAATCAACCAATATGCAGTATAAAATTAAACGGAACTATTCTAAAGCAGGTGCAGAAATTCAAATATTTTGGAGCAGTAATAACTTCAGATGGGAAATGCAGAACAGAAATTAGGAACAGAATAGGCCAAGCAAAGACTGCATTTCAGAGAATGAGAAACATATTAACTAACACATCTTTATCAATGAATGTTAGAAAACGGGTCCTAAGATGCTATAATGAACCTATCTTGTTATATGGAAGTGAATCATGGACAATAGGCAGGTCTGTACAAAAATCATTGGTAGCAACAGAAATGTGGTTTATTAGAAGAATGTTGAGAACCCCCTGGACAGCAAAAATAACTAATGAAGAATGTATGAGAAGAGCTGGAGAGACACAAAAAAAAATCTTGTAAAAAAATAAATAAGAGAGAGAGACAATGTATTTTCATAGGACATGCAATGAGAAGAGATGCACTGAAAATATTATAACAGCAGGAAAAATAGAGGGAAGAAGATTCAGAGGAAGATCAAGAGAAATGATATTGGACAGTCTGACGGGATGGTGTGAGAGGAGATCACGGAGCTGATGGCCTGTATGAAGGATCGTGTACTCTGGAGAAGCATAATAGCCAACGCCAGTCGGCACGGCACCTTATGATGATGAATCATTTGTGTCTTCATGATTATTATGCTCTTTAACAAATGCTGAATGACTGTGTCTGATTGTAAGCCGTATGATGAAGAGCAGAATGTTAGGCGGGCCTGCGTGCCCAATTCTTAACCCTTTGAAAATAAAGTATGTTCCTTCGTTCTGTCCGTCCGTCCGTCCGTCTGTCTGTCTGTCTGTCTATTAAATTTACATTGCTACCCCTCTACTTTTGGCCTTTTCTCTTTATTTATAGTATACAAGCATACTCCTCAGCACTGGAGAGTTAACGAGGAAGGAGACAAAGCAAAACAAGATCTCACAAGTAAATATAATTTTAGTAAAGCGCTGACGCATTCCGTTATACCCTATTACAGTTAGGAATTATTTGCAAAAAAAAAAAAATCTTCATAATTATCCCTCACTTTTGTTTGTTTGTTTGTTTTTGTTACCCAGGTGTCCTTCTGCAGTTTATTATTCTTGTACTGGACCATTAAGTTTCTATTTTCGGAAACACGTTTTACCATCTCGTGCTTGATCTGCCGCTGACTTGATTTGATGCGAATCATCTCCAGTCTTTTCCTGGTATTTTTTTATTTGAAGAGCTTATTCTGCGCCCCCCCCCCCCCACCTTAATAAATATTCCCGCTGTTTTTTGTTTTTTTTACGTGATTTGCACGTCGCGTACTAACAGAGTGTTCTATTTTCGTTCATTCATGTGTAATACCTGCCACAGAGCTTTTGTTGTTTACATAAAGAAGGTAACGGGTGGAACCATGTTTAACTCTGTGTGTGTATGTGGTGGGGGGGGGGGGCGAGGTGGAGGTGGGTGGTGTTTTTGAGGCATTTATTCTGTCGACTACGAGAACAAGGAAGAACGACTTCACCGAAACACTTTTATAAATCTAAGAATAACCGATAGTTAAAATTAATGGCAGAAAGGGCAAGCGCAATGAATATGGATCACACAACACAAACATGTACGAGTGCTACACCATGAAGACGGGTCCTGACTCCTATACTTGTTGGTCTGTGAAGTCTTCTTCATACGCATTTAGTGATAATGCGTGGTACCCTGATTTTTGCGATACACCTTCTGGCTGGGTACCTCCGACTTCAGCACCTTTCCTCCTTCGGGCAGACTGTGCTCTTGCTTGGACTGCCATGAAGACAGTGGTGTAGGCTGGCCTGGTCAAAAACTTTTGTTTTCCAGTCTCTGGTGGCTGTACTTAAGCCCCTTCTTCATGTCAGATCCAGCATGTAATGCTGGCCAGACGGCTTTGAGACAGTTCCACAGAGACATTCAGACTCTGGGATGAGAAATCCAACGAGTGCTTCGATGATATCCATTCTCCGCCACCTATAGTCTGCTGGCTCTGTTTTGTTTACCTCATTCTGATAGCCATTGTTGTATAGCCCCATATGCTCGTCACGTCCTGGATTCATTGGTTTCACATCAGACTTTCCTCATCCCCGCCGGTGATCTCCATGTCTCCATCTATCCACCATCCTGGCATTATATTTTAAAAAAAAAATAACAATTACAATTAGTTTTGATAGGGTACAGAAGTAGGTCAGAGTTTTTAAGCAATCGGATCTATGTTCCTTGACTCACAAAGACTGTTAAGATAAGTGTGATCTTAAAACAGTTGTTCCCAGGGGAAATCTATGAAGTAACAGAACATACTGTTGCATAATTAGACCTCGAAGAAAGCACTTTTTGGGCGTGAAAGAAAGAAAAATTACAAGAGAATTACCTGGGACTTGAACCATGGACTCCGGTGGGACGAGCAACCGTCTAGCCGCAAGAGAACAGTGCATAAACAACTTAGCGAAAAATATCTTCCGAGTCCAGTTGTGTTACATTTGGTGGCATTATATATATATATATTATATTACTGGCAATTACCAGTAAAGTACCAATAAAAAAAGAGAAACCGAAACTTTTGAAGGTCGTCGGTTGCTGTAACCGGTTTATATTATCCAAAACCTAGTTAAAAAGCAACCGGCCGAATCGGTTGTAGGATAATCGGATCAGCATGATGATGATGATGCTCAGTTTGCATGGAGGAGAATCAGCCAGTTTCAACTTTGGTTCAGAGTGTGAGCAATTTTTGAAGATTAAATCACGTCCCGCAAATAAAGTAAGGAACTTTCCTCTGGTGTTTGTAAAGTATGTTTAATTTTACATTAAAGTAAAAAAAAAAAAAAACAGTTTAAGGTACTGTACGGTGTATTGAGAAAACCAGTATTTCGGAAAGTTCTTCTTGCAAGTTGAAAGACAAGTACAGATGTACCGGTTTCAAAAATTCATAGCGCGATCATGATTATACGTTCGCAGTGACCTAGCCACTATACAATACAGTAACAATGGTCAAGGCAATAATGTTACTCCTATTTAACTTTTTTTTTTTCGTCTTGAAATTAAACATGCAATCTTCCAATTGGCATTTCACTTTAAAGTGCGATTTAGCTAAAGACGACCGGTATGAGCTGTGACAAAGGAAATTATTTAAGCTCTCAATGCCTGTTTCGCATGCTCCATAGCCAGCATGAGGTCTTTTCTGTTGTTTCTGAAAGGGTTTTCAATGCCCTTGCTTTCTTACTTGTCCCTTTATACCTAGTTGCTTACATAGGTCGTATGCTGATGTTGCTACGAATCCTCTCTCTCCCACTTCTATCAGTTTTGCCTTGACTCCTGCTCCCTGCCGTAGTTGCTTGATCAGATCATCGTACTTCTCACATTTGAATGAATGCTGCTTCTCTATTCTTGTTTCGTAAGAATAGTAAGCTCGATCATTATTATTTCCTGGTTTGCTGTGGAGCACATTACAATGTCCGGGCGTATTCCTGTGTTCTTGATGGCAGATGGGCATTCTCTTCTTCCTGGTAGGTCCGCTATCACATCCCAGTCGTTTCCACCGCCTAGCATGTGTAAAATAGGAAAAAAGTAGGAGCAGCTTTATTACTTAACGATTACAAAGTTGTGACGTTTCGACGTGAGCCTTAATCATACAAAAACATACAGGACGAAGAAATAGAGAGAGGAGATAAAGTATAGATTCACATGAATACTATTAAAAAATAAATAAATAAATAAAAATTTTTTTAAAAGAGTACTTAGCTGTAAATTGCAAGGTGTGGCTTGTCCGGCGGTGTGTGTCAGGAATGGATCTAGTGGGACGTGGAGACTGTTTAAGTAGAGACCTGTGACATGTGGTCAGTGGGTTGTAACTGGGGGTGGTGGATGGGGAACCGGGGAGGGGAGAGAGAGTGACGCAATATCGACCTAGCTAGGAGAAATTGAAACAGATGATTGGGGAAGAGGGGTTGCAGAGAAGAGGGGTTGCAGAGAAAATAGCGGGGTTGCAGAGTGATGCTGTGAGGAAGTTTGAAAAGTAAGCGGGGTTGCAGAGTGATGCTGTGAGGAAGTTTGAAAAGTAAGAAGGGGTGGATTTAGTGGAGAGGTACTATAATGATTGAAGAAGATGATGTTACGTGTAACTAAACAGCGAGTTTAACCCATGTGGTTCCAGCGTCCCATAATTCCAGCCTAGCAGTGATGGTAAGGGAATGTCCCTGATTTCAATATTTGGTGACGTTCCATCCCCTATGAAGTACTTAGGTGGGACCTCAACTCTTTTGTTTGCTTTATCTTTTGCACTGTCCACAACGGCTACTAGTTCCTGCAGCACAGTGTATGAGATTAGCTGTTGTGTTATGGTGTAGCTGTTGTGTTACGGTGATACTTGGTTCTAATTAAAGCAGTTTTCTGCTAGCGTGAATGTAATATCATTCAGTGGTTCTGTACTTAAGCCTGAGATGTTTGTTTGTTTTTTCTTTCTGTGTTTGAATCATCTCGGACTACACGCATGCATTCCATTTACTAAAATACTAGATGTTAAATATGCGATGAATTGCCAAAGAGACATTTATGGAGTCTTACTTAATCGTCAGATTACATGACTTTTCAATTTACCATATCATCGTTAGCCTGCCGACCAGAAGGTTCCAGATTTGATGTAAGGGGAAAGAACTGAGAAAGCGAGTGAGTACGTGCGACCATGGTAAGTATGACGTCATAGGTTAGAGGTTTGAGAGTGGTGGTGTGGGGGGGGGGGGTGGGGGAGAAGAGGTCAAGGCACCCATCAGCATTTTAAATCTGTTGGGCAGGCTGAGGCCAGCTGGCCGTGGTAACCACAAAATGTTTATGACCGCCTTGACCTTTCCCCCCTTTTTTTTAACCTATGACGTCATACTTCCCATAGTCGCTCGCATTCATTCGCCTTCTCCATTCTTTTCCCTTATACTGAGACCCCAGTGGGCCGGAATGTTTCCGGACTGATTGACATCGTGATTGACCTACTTTCTAGATAAGGTTACCACTGGTTTATATGATTATCTCTGACTATCGGTACTATATTATTAAGACAGAATGTATAAAGTAGGAAAAAAAGTAGGGGTAGCTTTATTACTTAACGACTACGCTGTTTCTGTGTGAGCCTTAATCATACAAAAAACACACAAGACGAAGAAATAAAGAGAGAGGAGATAAAGTATAGATTCACATGAATACTGGGCGTCTGAGTGGCGAAGTGGTTAGTGCACTGGTCTCTCATGGCGAAGGTCGGGGGGTCGAATCCGGCCGGAGGTGTCCCAGTCACCCAGCTGTAGAAATGGGTACCCGACTTCTTCTGGAGTTGGGGAAGGAAAGGCGGTCAGGCGTGATACTGGCCATATCTCCCCTCTAGTGTGCTGACAGGTCAAGGAAAATATGGGCACTAACACCATATCCCTATGTGCCTCTAAGGCATGAGAGGATTACCTTTTACCTTCACATGAGTACTACTACTAAAAAAAAATAGAGTACATAGTTGTAAATTGTAAGATGTGGCTTGTCCGGCGGTTTGTGTGTCCAGGAATGGATTTAGTAGAACGTGGAGACTGTTTAAATGGAGACCTGTGATATGTGGTCAGTGGGTTGTAACTAGGGGTGGTGGATATGGAACCGTGGAGGGGAGGGAGAGTGATACAATGTTGACCTAGCCAGGAGAAGGTGAAATAGATGATTAGGGAAGAGGGGTTGCGAAGTGATGCTGTGAGGAGGTTTTAGACTATGTGTGACAAGTAAGAAGGGGGTGGAGCTTAGTGGAGAGGTACTATGATGATTGAAGAGAATGTTAAATGTAGCTGAACAGCGAGTTTAACCCGTGTGGCTCCAGCGTCCCATATTTTTGAATGCAGCGGTTCTCAAGCGCCAGGCGGCTTGTGTCATCTGCGTGACATTGTTTGATGGCTGTTACCAGAAAATCATTAAGACAGGTCCTGGTTATCGGTACTGTACCGGAATTTTCGCGGGCTGATTGGCACTGGGTCGACCTAGTCTTGATATGGCTACCGGTGTTTTCCCTGGGGAAAGTAAAAGACTGTGAGAACAAATACTGGTTTAATGTGGCTAAGAAATACGAAGACGCCAACACTTCCACTCTTAAGGTATGCAAATGCCATGGGGCATAATTATTTTTTTCAAAATTCGGCAGCCACTTGCTCGTGTAATTTCGTTCCCCTTTCCCGCGGCCACTGTGTAACACGATAGGCAAGTCACACAGCGCACTGTGATACAAGATTGCTTGGCACAAAGACCACTAAGTTGTTTGGGACAGAAAATCGGAGCTAGCTAAGACCTAGTGAAACTTATTTATGACACGCACGCACTCCTTCAAACCAGCGAAGAGAATAGACCCCTAATGATAGGTAGTTTTGCTTGTTTGTTTTCATTCTTCTTGAGTTAACTCTTTGTTGCCAAGAAAACTGTGTAACCGTTCATCATTTTGTCATCACGACACCATCGACGTCTCCCGCAGAGAATACAGTTCTGAAGATCTCTCGAGTGATCGGAAAAGTGGCAGTGTAGAACTTTCATTCTGTCACCATTTACAGGGTGAGAGTAGAATACAGAGGCCTTAAAAACAAGTCCAGGATATCGACACTACATCGTGAACGCTGGCCCAGACTATCGTTACTACACCATGAAGGCAGGTTATGACTATCGTTACTACACCATGAAGGCAGGTTATGACTATCATTACTACATCATGAAGACAGGTTATGACTATCATTACTACATCATGAAGACAGGTTATGACTATCATTACTACACCATGAAGACAGGTTATGATTATCGTTACTACACCATGAAGGCAGGTCCTGATTATCGCTACTACACCATGAAGACAGGTCCAAATTATTGGTAGCACACAATGAAGACAGGTCCTAACTATTGGTAGCACACAATGAAGACAGGTCCTAACTATTGGTAGCACACAATGAAGACAGGTCCTAACTATCGGTAGCACACAATGAAGACAGGTCTTAACTATTGGTAGCACACAATGAAGACAGGTACAAATTTAGTAACAGAAAACAACTCTTTTGCACAGTAAAGTAACAAAGAACGGTATTGTGTGGTCAGACCTTTGAAAAAATAGTAAATAAAACACTTTTAAAGACGGGTCCCCACTATCAGAACTACACCATGAAGACGGGTCCCCACTATCGGCACTACACCATGAAGACGGGTCCCCACTATCGGAACTACACCATGAAGACGGGTCCCCACTATCGGAACTACACCATGAAGACGGGTCCCCACTATCGGAACTACACCATGAAGACGGGTCCCCACTATCGGAACTACACCATGAAGACGGGTCCCCACTATCGGCACTACACCATGAAGACGGGTCCCCACTATCGGCACTACACCATGAAGACGGGTCCCCACTATCGGCACTACACCATGAAGACGGGTCCCCACTATCGGAACTACACCATGAAGACGGGTCCCCACTATCGGAACTACACCATGAAGACGGGTCCCCACTATCAGAACTACACCATGAAGACGGGTCCCCACTATCGGCACTACACCATGAAGACGGGTCCCCACTATCGGCACTACACCATGAAGAGAGGTCTTGACTATCGCTACTACATCAGGTCCTGACTATTGGCACTACTACTCCAGAAAACAAGCTCTAGTGACAGAAACAACATTTAAGTAAAGAAATATTGTAAAAATATCTCCATTCCTCTCATTCCCCCCCCCCCCCCTCTCTCTCTCACCACCACCCCTAACCACACATAAGAATACCAACGATAGAAGCGTTGCAGAAGGAAGAAAGATATATAAACCTCACACGATCCGAGAAGTGGTATTATTTCACGAACATACAGTTAGAGCTAGCTGTAGCGAAGTAAGTCGCAAACCAAAATATGTCAGTACCTCAACGCAAAAGAGTTAAGTCCTTGGAAAATAATACGTGTTACTAAGAACCAGCGTATCACTTAAAAGCGCTGACATTTGGAAGAAGGGGAGTGGCAAAAGGACCGGAACTGGTGGATGACTTTGGTATGATCTGGGGGTTTGTGTATAGCTGTTTCGCTTTCCGTGATGATCATTTTCTATAAAAGTTTCTGTGATAACTGCTATGATCTTCTCTGCGACAATGAGTGTCTACGTAAGTCTGAGATCAAACGAGGATGCACATTAGATTAACAAAAATTTCCTTCCACAGGAATATTATTCAAACTTCCTGCTGGACTTGGCAGTCGAAGTCTATTGTTCTTCTAAAGTATGTGGAAGATTTGTCATTCGACATCCAGCGCCACGCCTTTGCATGTAAAGCAAGATAAAAAGTGAAGTCAACTTTCTTTTTTTTCCCAGGTGACTGAATAAAGTTGCGAGTCTTCGTTTGATAAGAAACGCTTATGTGCCTGTATTTGCCGTTGCTGAACAAACAGTTTAATATTTCTCAGAATTGAATAAAAGTTGCAAAAATTAGGCATTTAGTTGTCACAGCGGTGATGAATACGTGTTGACTGTAGTGTTGTAATTATTGTACGCATTTGATACAGCATAGAGTACTGTTCTTATTTTACAACATTCCCTTGCTGCTAAACGTCACATAGGGCTCGCATGGTAGTTCGCCAAGTTTTCTTATTTTCGGCGAGTTTTTCAACCTCATTAAGGGATTTTATGCCTAGTAATTTGGCCTCTATTAGTAGTGTCCTCTTTAGAGTTTCACATGGTCGGCATCTCTTTCTTCGGCCTATTATGTTCTATTTGATAGCTTGTTTTAGGATTTTCTGTTTCTTCTCATCACGTGCTATATATATATTATATATATATATATATATATATGTGTGTGTGTGTGTGTGTGTGTGTGTCCATCTCCTTTGAATACTGTTAGAGTGAGGTTATTTGTCGAAATAATAACCAGAATGAGTTTTTATACACCAGTTGTGTTGTTTTGAATATTGTTGATTATGTTTGTTTAATTGTGCAGATACACTTAGGTACAAGGCTACCACTAGACATTTAGGTACAAGGCTCCACTAGGGAGTCTTTACTTTTTTTTTGTGTACGGAATGTCCGACCAAATCACCTTCCAATGTGCTGAAAAGTTACGGAGCAGATAGCCACAACCAGCGTAACATGGCTGTGTCTCAGTGAGATGAAACAGAGCTTCATATCAACTCCAGAAATGTGTTATTCATGTGTGTATTTAGCTTGGACTTCTTCTGATTTATGCCCAAACTGGTAACTATTTATAAACTGGAAGTTACTATTTATATCAGATTATGAATGTGTTGGATTTCCACTGTGCCATGATCATAAGCTGAAGCATATATAGAGTTACATTTTTTTTCTTCAGTGTTAGATATTTTTCACTGTTTGATTCAGAAGGACACTTAAGAAAAACATTTTTAAAAAAAGCAGAGAGTGACTCTTGTACAAGAATAGTCTTCACAACTCAGGAGGAGTAAATTAGTAGAATCTGCATATACTCTTTCAGTATAAAACATCTCACAGTATCTTCACTGATTATTCTCATTCTGAAGTTATTTGTATGAGAGGTAAGTCATTAGCTCAAGTGTATAGTCTTGATTAAATTAAAAAAAAATTGTTTATATAAAATATGAAGGGTTCAGAGATGGTATGAATATTTATTTCTCCATAAGTCTCATCATCATCATCATCAAGTAGCAATAACTTGATTTGACATAAAACAAGGGGTCCATCAGGGGTACATACTGTTGTCTTACTTATTTAATGTGTGTGGTGAAAATATAATGTAAGAGAAGATGTAGACACAGAATATTACGATGCCATAACAATTGGAGGTTATGAAATACTTATCTTCTTATATCCTTCCCGTGCCGTTAAACGTCACATAGGGTTCGCAAAGTAGTTCGCCAATTTTTCCTGTCTTCGGCGAGTCTTTCAACCTCATCAAAGGATTTTATGCCTGTTAACTTGGCCTCTCTTAATAATGTCCTCTTCAGAGTTTCATGCGGTCTGCCTCTTTTTCTTCGGCCTGTTGTGTTCCACTTGATAGCTTGTTTTGGGATTCTCTGATCATTTCTTCTCATCAAGTGACCAACATATGTCCATCTCCTTTTCCTGATCACCCATGAGACTGGTTGTTGTTCAGTCATCTGTCTTATCTCTGCATTGTTCTTGAATTCATTCCACTTGATGCCGAGTATTTTCCTTAGGCATTTGTTTTCAAAAGAGTCTAATTTCTTTTCTATTTCTTTAGTTGTTTTCCAGCTTTTGCATGCATAAATGAGGGTGGATATTACATTTGAATTGAATAGTCTTAACTTGGTTTTTGTGGTTATAACTTTTGAATTACATATGTTCTCAAGATTCTTGAAGATTGATGCTGCTTTTGCAATTCTGATCCTAACTTCCTTTCTAGTGTCACCATCCTGGTCTATGTAGCTGCCAAAGTATGCAAATTGATTGACTTCTTCAATATTTGTCCCTTCTATGTGTATTTTTCCATTTTGATTGATGGGAATTTTCATTATTTTTGTTTTGTCCTTGTTAATTTCAAGTCCTATTTTGCTAGCCAGTGAAGACAGGCTATCTGTTTTTTCTTGCATGGAATTCACATTATTACTGATAAGAGTTATGTCATCAGCAAAATCAAGATCTTCTAGTTGGGTCCCATGTACCCAGTCAATACCTGTGTTACCTGTGCAGCATTTTTTCATTATGAAGTCTATTGTAATCCCAAAAAGTAAAGGAGACAGTATACATCCTTGTTTCACGCCTGTTTCAATCTGGAACCATTCACTCATCCCTTCTTCTGTCTTGACTGCACAACCATATCCATTGTATAAGTCCTTAATGATGTTGACAATTTTAGATGGTATTCCATATAGACATAAAATTCTCCATAATGAACCTCTGTGTATGCTATCAAATGCCTTTTTAAAATCTATGAAGTTCAGTATTAATGGTTTCTGCTTTTCAATATGTTCTTCAAGTATTATTCTGAGAGTAAAGATCTGGTCGAGACAGCTTCTCCCTTTTCGAAATCCTGCTTGTTCTTCTCTCATTGCAGTATCCACTATCTTTGAGTCTATTCAAAATGACCTTGCAAAATACTTTTGACACAACTGATATTAAGGTTACTCCTCTCCAGTTGTTACAGTCACTAAGGTTGCCCTTTTTTGGTATTTTAACAATGATTCCTTTCCTCCAATTAGAAGGGACCTTTTCTTCTTTCCAAATCTTGTTAAACATTCTCTGTAGTTGTCTCATGTTGTCACTATTGATAGCTTTTAGCATCTCGGCTGTTATTTCATCTTCACCTGCAGCTTTGTTGTTAGCCATTAAATTCACTGCTGTTTCAATTTCATGCAATTTAATTTAATCTAGGTTGACATTTAGTTGTGGGGCTGGTAAGTCAGTTTCAAATACTAGAGATTAGATATTCTGATGATACAGTATTACTGTTCACAACACAAAAAGGAATGGAAAAAACTAATTATGTCAGTCTGTAAGAATAGTGAAGAGCAAAACCTCTATCTTAATGCAAACAAAACTTAATTGATGACAACTGACAAAATAAATAAGGCAGCCGAAATATGTATCAGTGAGGAAAAATTGAAAGAGGTGGAGAGTTTTGAATGACGGTGAGGGAAATTAAAAGGAGGACATCTATCATTTTTCAGAAAGTAAAACAACTAAATAAACTGTGGAGAGGAACAGACAGAACTACAAAAATAAGATGTTTAAGGGCATGCATCTTTCCCATATACCATAAGAAATAACATCTTATTGGCAGAAATGCAGATGAAGCCACTGACAACAATTATTGAGGAAAGACGCTGGCGATGGTTGGGACATGTGTTCCGAATGACTGACAACTCACTACCAAAAATAGCACTAAGATGGACACCACAGGGGAACAGAAGTAAGGGTAGACCAAAAGAGACATGGAGAAGAACAACAGAAAGGATGTTGAGCAATAGAGGGCTCACCTGGGCAAGAGTGGAAAAAAAAGGCAAAGGACAGGCATTTGTGGAAAACCCTCGCGGAAGCCCCATGTGCCCTGGGCACTTAAGGTTCAGAGAGAGAGAGAGATCTTTCCCATATATGCTTGTGAGACCTGGACACTTAATAAAACAGTTGAGAATGTAAATGCTACAGAAGAGTCCTTCAGATATCATGAGCACAGAAAAAAGAACAAATATATCCATACTACAAGAACTTAACATTGAAAAAGATTTGCTAGTGAAGAGGATTAAACAGAGAAAACTTAAGTATTTTAGAAAAATATTAAACTTCATGAGAATTTAAAGAAGACAGTCTTGGAAAGGTACATAATGAGAAAAAGAAAGAGAGGAAGACCAAGGCAAAGGTGGCTGCAAAACATCACTGATGATCTGCGAATGGATGCATCAACAGCAGGGCATCTTGCTTACGAATCGGGAGGCCTACAGGAAAGCTACTAGGGAGCCAAAGTTCTGCAAGGGACATCCTAATAACTGACTGACTAACACTGTATCCCCAATATGCCTTAATGGCATGGAAGTTGGGATTTTTACTTTTACTTATATAGTGTTAATGACTATATTTTCTGGTGACTTGCTAAATGCTATTAAAGCACATAGAATATGTGATGTTAAAGACTGTATCTCCAGTGACTTTCTTATAACATTTAAGCATGTAGCATGTGTGATATAAGTCCTCATATTTTCTTTGGTCAGTCAATACACCAAAGAGTGATTTGGCCAGTAACGTTTCCAGTTTCCATTACCGGTGGGAGCCTTCTACCCATATTTATATCTGGGTTGCCTGGAGCACCTCCATCTAGAGTTAAATCACCAGCCACGGCCAAGAGACAAATTCACAGAGTCTCAAGGAAAAAAAGCAGGAAGTATTATTAAGAAGAAATGTAGAGCAAACATCAGAGAAAGAAGTTGATGGGCAGTTTGACAAGATTGGCATGCATGGCTGTATTGTCAAGCTGATAATGGGTTGTGAAATATGTGATGAGAGATAATGATGCACACAGTACATTGTAGCACATGATGATGATTATGATGATGATGATTAATATTTGATTTTCTTCAGACTTATTAACTTATGTATCTTAAATACTGCCAGACAATTGCATGCAGTGAGAGGCACACAGAGATGAAGAAGGAATGTCTGTGGATACTGTCTGGTAACAAGGAGGAATGATTTGAACATTCTCTGCGGGAGAAGCAGCGTGGACATAGTGAAACAGAACAGAAAAAGAAGGAATGATTTGAACATTCTCTGCAGGAGAAGCAGCGTGGACATAGTGAAACAGAACAGGAAAAGAAGGAATGATTTGAATATTCTCTGCAGGAGAAGCAGCATGGACATAATGAAACAGAACAGGAAGAGAAGGAATGATTTGAACATTCTCTGCAGGAGAAGCAGCATGGACATAATGAAACAGAACAGGAAAAGAAGGAATGATTTGAATATTCTCTGCAGGAGAAGCAGCATGGACATAATGAAACAGAACAGGAAAAGAAGGAATGATTTGAACATTCTCTGCAGGAGAAGCAGCATGGACATAATGAAACAGAACAGGAAAAGAAGGAATGATTTGAACATTCTCTGCAGGAGAAGCAGCATGGACATAGTGAAACAGAACAGGAAAAAGGAGAAGGCAGCAAAAGCAAAATTGAGAGAGGAGAAAACACACATCAGGGAGGCCGTATAGAAATCCAACAGAGTAGTTTGATAAGGGATCTTGCTACATAAATTGAATCACAAGGCAGGAAATATCTCCTTCTGTAATACTTGGAAGTCAGGGATTATGACAAGGGAACATTTTTAACTTGGTGAATCCGTAGAAGCATAATCTCTTATTTGTAAAGATTTGCACTGGGTGAAAGAGAAACAAGGCTGCCATTGTCTACAGCCATGGCACCTGATGATGAAGATGATGATGATATTAACAATGATGATGATGATGATATTGGAAGATATTTTTTTTTCCATTTAATTAACTTTGTTTAACACGAAACTCAAGATCTTCAACTCCTATGTAGTGCCAGTACTAACCTATGGTTGCAAGAGTTGGAGAATATCCCCAGCAATGGAAAAGAGACTAGATGCTTCTGAAAATAAGTGCCTTCGAAGACTGCTAAATTTCTGACTTCAGATCGGTTACATCATTAAGACAAGAAACAAAACAAGTCTACGTATCAAATTTTATCAGAAGACGTCACTGGAACTACATCGGCCACGTACTTAGAATGGACGAAAAACAACTCCCACACCAAGCATTTGTGTGGTTACCGGGGGGTAAAAGAAAGCGAGGAAGACCCAAAGACACACTAAGAAGAGTTATCACCAAGGAGTGTTCAACAATGCTCATCAGAAACACTGAAGATCTAAAGTAAGTAGCAAGGAATTGCCAGACATGGAGAGCCTTGTCCTCTGCCCTATGCACCGCCTTTGGCCTAAGAGGATCAGCTAACTAACTAATTAACTTTGCTAAGATTATACCATGTTTAACTTGGATACTTAAGGAGATGAGTAGTTGATGTACTTGCTGCTACACAGTGGTGGTGTGATTGATTCCTTCTGGAGCTTTCCACAGTCATGCCAGCTGTTAAAATATGAGCCATCTTTCTCCTTGTTCCTTGTGTTTTCCACCCTTCTATAAATACAAATGTAGTCTCTTGTAAATAGAGCCGGTTTATGTGTGAACATGGGTTTATTCATTAACACCCCACATATCATATGTATTCTGGTGTACTTTGCTTTACAGATAGATATTTTTCCCTAATACAGATGCATCAGGTATTAATTTTTATATCAGAAGGGTGACTAGAGTGCAGTAATAGCTGGTCCTCATCCTGCTATGATTGCATGAGGATCTAATTTAGTTGTGTATCACTGTTCAGACCCTGTACTTTAGATCTTTTTTTTAATTCCTTGATAAAGAGAGAGAGAAAAAAACACCACATTTTTTTTCTCATGAAAGTAGTTCTAATGCGAATTAACCCCATACCCTCTTTAGTGACTGAATGTTTCTAATATGAACTAACCCCACACCCTCTATAGTGACCAAATGTTTCTAATACGAACTAACCCCATACCCTCTTTAGTGACTGAATGTTTCTAATACGAACTAACCCCATACCCTATTTAGTGACTGAGTGTTTCTAATATGAACTAACCCCCTACCCACTTTAGTGACTGAGTGTTTCTAATATGAACTAACCCCATACCCTCTTTAGTGACTGAGTGTTTCTAATATGAACTAACCCCATACCCTCTTTAGTGACTGAGTGTTTCAAATATGAACTAACCCCATACCCTCTTTAGTGACTGAGTGTTTCTAATATGAACTAACCCCATACCCTCTTTAGTGACTGAGTGTTTCTAATATGAACTAACCCCATACCCTCTTTAGTGACTGAATGTTTTTCCCTTCAGTTTTTCTAAATATTATTTGTCAGTGTTGTACATAGACATATTTTTATTATAATTTATTATAAATCATTAGCTTCCCCCCCCCCCCCCCTGATCTCTGTGTCTTGGCTGTGTGGCACAAAGCAGGGTGGGTGCCAGTAGCATTGGATGGACCCCTTCATGACTTGGGGCCTGGGTGTTCTCCCTGCCTGGTGGGGCTCCACAGGTAGAAACACCATGTCTGTTTGAGATTTGTTGTGATGTCATGTGAGCAAGAGTTACATCATTTCAGTTTTTTGCATATCTGCATCCTTTTGTGTCCTGGGGCCAGGATGCATCCCCCACCCCGTTTTCTTCCATAGCCTTTGGCTGTCCTCAGCCATCCTCAAGGCAACAGAGTCTGAGTTATGCTCTGTCTGGCCTCTACCTCCAGACCTGTCTGACTTGGGGTGACCCTTCCAGGAGGTCTGCTCAAACCAGCATAGCTCTTTTGGTCATATTCGTCCGCACAAGCTCTGTCACCGCGGCAAGGTAGCAGCTCCATCTCACAAGAGAGTTATTATAAGTTTCTTACGGCTCGTCAGTGGTACTTTTGTGACCGGATGTGATTTCTCGTGTTTTCTGCAGGTACGTTAAGGTTCAGACATGAGCCTTAGCAGTAGCAGCAGCCAGATTTCACTCGGCAGCGATGGGGCAAAGTCTGCAGGCAACAGTGAGGCAACATTCCCCTTTCCTCAGGTTGTGGAAGGGTATGACCATGAGTTTGTCCCCCACCCAGAGCCTAGGTACGAGTGTCCCATTTGTCTGCTTGTTCTGCGGGAGCCTTACCAAACCAAGTGTGGCCATATATTCTGCAGGGACTGCATCTTCAAGTCATTCAGGTAGAGCTGTTGACATTTTATTTACTAAAAGTTAGAAGAATTAGCATTTCTGAATACAGGGTGTTCCATAAATAACTGTGCACTAACCCAGTATCAATTTCAGTCTTGTAATGATATCTTAATGTCTGCAGTATCTAGCCACATCTACCTGCCGCAGTCATTAAGATATCATTACAATACCGGAATCTATACTGGGTTAGTGCACGGTTATTTTCTGAATGCACTGTACATGAGACTGTTGTAAATCTCAGCATTTGACTGATGTACTGTTGCTAAAAACTTGCAACATTCTCATTTGATATATCATTTTAACTCTTTACATTTGTGTGAAGTATTGCTGTAACTCTCAAGATTTGCTCAGCCATCAGCGTTCATCTGATGTGTCACTGTAACTATTAGTGTTCATCTGATGTGTCATTGTAACTATCAGTGTTCATCTGATGTGTCATTGTAACTATCAGTGTTCATCTGATGTGTCATTGTAACTATCAGTGTTCATCTGATGTGTCATTGTAACTATCAGTGTTCATCTGATGTGCCATTGTAACTGTCAGTATTTGATTGATTTTTCAAACGTAATCCCCCTTTTTTTTTGTGCAAAGAAAGAATAAAGTTGATCAGGTTTTAAAGCAGTTTAGAGGCTGCTTGAGAACCGATTTCCATTGATAAATCTTTCTTAAGTCTTCAGAAAATATTGACAACTGTTGGCAGTGTGAACTGCTTGATCAGAGGATGGGAAAAGGATAAGTAAAAGGAAAATTAAAAACATAAATAAAAATGTTGGAAAGAAAAAC
Source organism: Achatina immaculata (assembly GCA_009760885.1). NCBI lineage: Eukaryota > Metazoa > Mollusca > Gastropoda > Stylommatophora > Achatinidae > Lissachatina > Lissachatina immaculata. The sequence continues at coordinate 10,798,609 of CM019713.1, forward strand.
AGTGAATTAATTAGCCATTCTTTCAGTTTCCCTAACACATATACCAGGTATCATTTTTTTTACAGTTGACTAGAACATGATGGAGCTGGTTTTTTTTCCCATGAGAATCTGATTCATGAGTAATTGGTGAACATATAATGTCATATGTGAGCATGCAATACGAATTGTCCTGAAAAAAATGTAATTAACAATTTCTTCTTTTGAATGTTGACATGTTTTCTATACTTTAATTGTGTGTAATTTCATGCAGTTATTACATGTTCTTTTTCTTTTTTTCCACTTTCATGTCAAAACTTTACAGAAACATGAGCTGTAACAGATGTCCAGTGGACAACGAGCCGCTGAAGGAGAATGAAATATATCCAGACAATTTTGCAAAACGAGAAATCCTGAACTTTAACATCAAGTGTCCGAACAGCCACAGTGGCTGTGACAAGATATTCCCACTTGGAAAACTGCAAGTGAGTTGTTTTAGTGGTTTTTTTTTTTGATATGCGCTTGTTGAATTAGTATTAGAGAGTATGTATGACATACATTGGGCGTCTGAGTGGCGAAGTGGTTAGTGCACAGGTCTGTCATGGCGAAGGTCGGGGGTTTGAATCCGGCCGGAGGCGCCCCAGTCACCCAGCTGTAGAAATGGGTACCCGACTTCTTCTGGAGTTGGGAAAGGAAAGGCGGCCAGGCATGATACTGACCATATCACCCTCTAGTGTGCTGACAGGTCAAGGAAAATATGGGCAGTAACACCATATCCCTATGTGCCTCTAAGGCATGACAGGGTTACCTTTACCTACTATGACATACATTACAATTAAACCACAATATGTATATATGACATACATACTATCACAGTGCTTGGCAGAGACTGTAGAAAATGGGTGGGAGGCAGGATTGAGTTTGCAGTTCAGGAGCTTGTTTAAGCTCACGCTGCAGCCATAGGACTTAGTCGTCTTTATGGTTGGCTGAGTGCTGCGAGCCAAAAAGTGGGTGGGGCTTCGTTTTTTTATATGCGAGGCAGATTGGTAGCACAGAATGCAGGAACCTTCTGTACAACACCATCGAGGATGCAAAGTAGAAGTTGAGGCAGTGATCAAGGCTTTGTCCTGGCTAGCTTGCCAGGATGATACAAGTGTGGTGGTGATGGACTCTCAGAGCAGGCTTTGCAAGATAGAGAGGGGTTTGCTACATCATGAATGGGTTCAGTTCTTAGGGAAGATCCAGTGCCTCCAGGCTGATGTGGATGTATTGGCCGGGGCATGTGGGTGTGAGAGGCATTGAGATAGCCAATCATGTTACCTGTAATGCTGTTGGAACAGGTATAACTGTTTTACCCCAAATCAACACTGGCGGTGCTGATAGATTGTATACACCTAAACCAGCCAGTGCTGAGAGCGATATTTAGGCAATGTCTGAATAAATTTAAATGTAGCACATTTCTAACCCAACCCACATGTTTAAATTATAAAGTGAGCTTCCAGTTTCTTTCTTTCAAATTTCCTGAGCAAAATTTATTCTGGTCGAGCATGAAAATTCAGGAGTGAAAGAGATAATTCCTGTGGACAGATGAATACAGTGAAGTCAGTGACTGAAGAACTGGTGCAGGAGGAGGAAAGGGCATGTGTTGATAATATATATCTATGGAGGATGAAGGATAGAGGTGTGAGGAGGAGGAAAGGGCATGTGTTGATAATATATATCTATGGAGGATGAAGGATAGAGGTGTGAGGAGGAGGAAAGGGCATGTGTTGATAATATATATCTATGGAGGATGAAGGAGGGAGGTAGGAAGAGCAGAGTAGGATTTGAGGTGTCCAGAAACAACAGCTGACTGGCATAATTAGTGTTCGCACTCTTTGGTGGTTACCGAAACAGAGAGCAGAGCATGTATGGATGTGTCCCTGAAAGTGATGATGCTAATTCCCAGATTCAAGACATTCTTGAAGGACTTGGAGGAAAAGGCTTAAGAGAAGTTTTATAGAAAAGAACAAATACAACCAGTATTTCAGCAAAAGAAAACCTTATTCAGGGTCTGTATTTTTCTTATTTGATGATCCCACCTTTTATAGAATTGTGGCATGCAGCTTCATCGACCTTTATCACAAAGGATCAGTTTGTGACATATCACAGAGTTGCATAATGTTCTTTTGTGACCTTTTTTTATCATCTGTGTATTGGAGAAGTGCAGCAGTGAAGGGAAATGTGAAATCTATGACAGCACCAGTTAGCAACAGTGCCAGTTTCAACAGTGGAGTTCATCTGTCTGCTGTAGTTACAATGTTCAAGGCAAAGCTGTATATACAAATGAAATGGCCATAGTGATAGTGTAGCACTATCGTCTCTTCGTTTGTGGAGCAACAACATAGTGATAGTGTAGCACTATCATCTCCTCAGACTATATGGAAATCAAAAAAACTAAGCATAAATATGAAAATCAGGATATTTAAGAGTAATGTTCTAAGTGTACTACTCTATGGAAGTGAATGCTGGAAAATCACCAAAACCATAGAAAACAAGTTAAATTCTTTCCAGACTAAATGTTTACGAAGAATTAGAAAAAGATTTTGGCCAAACACCATAAGAAATAACATCTTATTAGCAGAAATGCAGATGAAACCACTGACAACAATTATTGAGGAAAGACGCTGGCGATGGTTGGGACATGTGCTCCGAATGACTGACAACTCACTACCAAAAATAGCACTAAGATGGACACCACAGGGGAGCAGAAGTAAGGGTAGACCAAAAGAGACATGGAGAAGAACAACAGAAAGGATGTTGAGCAATAGAGGGCTCACCTGGGCAAGAGCAGAAAAAAAGGCGAAGGACAGGCATTTGTGGAAAACCCTTGCGGAAGCCCCATGTGCCCTGGACACTTAAGGTTCAGAGAGAGAGAGTGATCATCTCCTCATTTGTGGAGCAACAACATAGTGATAGTGTAGTACCATCGTCTCTTCGTTTGTGGAGCAACAACATAGTGATAGTGTAGCACTATCGTCTCTTCGTTTGTGGAGCAACAACATAGTGATAGTGTAACACTATCGTCTCTTCGTTTGTGGAGCAACAACATACTGATAGTGTAGCACTATCGTCTCTTCGTTTGTGGAGCAACAACATAGTGATAGTGTAGCACTATTGTCTCTTCGTTTGTGGAGCAGCAACATAGTGATAGTGTAGCACTATCGTCACTTCATTTGTGGAGCAACAACATAGTGATAGTGTAGCACTATCGTCTCTTCATTTGTAGAGCAACAACATTGTGATAGTGTAGCACTATCGTCTCTTCGTTTGTGGAGCAACAATATGCACAGGAGCAACCTTTTACTAACAACAAATGTTCCAGATCAATCAACTAGGCCTGCCGTATTCTTCTCAACATCATCACCTTTCTTTGAGCCATCTTGTTGCGTCCCTTCTACCTTTTCCAACCCTTTCATGCCCCATGCTCTTCGGTGCTATCAAGTGCATTTTTGAGTTTCGAACAAGACAGTTACAAACATATTTGCAGATGTTCAAACATGGACATCTTACTCACACTTGATCAGAATACAACTGATTTCCTCTTGTGTCTCTTTTTTTTTTTTCCTCCGAGCATCGCACAAAATCTAAGTGTTTATCTACAAAACATTGTAACGCTGCTGTGATTAAAAATGGTTTCTTTGTTATTTTGCATATTGTGGTTTAATTGTTCTCAGGAATGCACATATTTATTGTACTTGATATCAATGGAAGGTTTTTCTATCATGAGGACTCAGGACAACTTGAGAAATACATTTGTCACGTAGAGAGCAACTCTGCATAGAGGGCACTTTTGTCATTTGAAGAGCAGTCAGTGGCTAAAACTGAAGAACTGAAGATGTAAATACACAGATCTGAAGAGACTCAATGCTGCAGTGCAAATGTAGTTAGTTGCTGTTTGTTGCAGATTATGTTTGTGAAGTATTGGTAGAATTAGACATGGGAGAAGTTGCTATGTAGATTAAACAGTTGACATTTACTTGCTTAAAACCATACAAACAGTTAACATTTATGTGCATAAAAATATACAAAGCAAACAGTTAACTTTCATTTGCTTAAAAAATGTACAGAGCAAATAATTAATGTTTGCTTGCATAAAAACCATACAGAACAAACAGTCAACATTTACTTGCATAAAAACCATACAGAACAAACAGTCAACATTTACTTGCATAAAAACCATACAGAACAAACAGTCAACATTTACTTGCATAAAAACCATACAGAACAAACAGTCAACATTTGCTTGCATAAAAACCATACAGAACACACAGTCAACATTTACTTGCATAAAAACCATACAGAAACAGTCAACATTTACTTGCATAAAAACCATACAGAGCAAACCATTAACATTTACTTTCTTAGAAACCATATAGAGCAAATAATTAACATTTACTTGCTTAAAAACTACAGAGCTAGCAGTTAACATTCTTTAAAACCATACAGAGCAAACCATTAACTTTCTTAGAAACCATGCAGAGCAAACAGTTAACATTTACTTGCTTAAAAACCATACAGAGCAAAATATTAACATTTACTTTCTTAGAAACCATGCAGAGCAAACACTTAACATTTACTTTCTTAGAAACCATGCAGAGAAAACAGTTAACATTTACTTTCTTAGACACCATACAGGACAAACAGTTAACATTTACCTGCTTAAAAACCATTTTCTGAGACTAAAAGAGTCATTATGATTGTGATTGTCATGATTATTATTGTTGTTAATATTTGTATTTGATGTAGTCTCATTTGTACATTTTCTTCCACCGGATGTTCCGAAAGTTACTTTATAGTTTTTCAAAGGCCGCTGCAGGAAGATGAACGCAGAAAATTATATATAGAGAAAGCGTGTGTTATTTTGTAGGGAAATTCTCAACATTTTAGACCATACCTTACAAGGAGTCAGTATGAGCCCCCCTCCCCCTCCCCCCAACCTGGTGTTGCACACATCAGTGTAATAATCGAGTTCCTCCCAGGTTTTATGTCACATGTCTTGAGTAACAGATGTGACGATGCCCATGATTTCGCTGTTTTGGATTGTTCAGATCTTGTGTAATGTACCCCCCCCCCCCCACCACCACCCAAAAAAGCAAAAGTTACTAAGTAGTGAGGATCTAGATGGCCAGCTGCCTTTGGAAAATGTAAATGAACTTTAGGAACAATCTGTATATGATAGAACACCTGGTAAAGTCTGGAAAATATATAAATGAAACACAAAAATATTGAAAATTGTGAATTAAGATTTCATATGTTCCGACAAGCCTGCCATAGAATCATATGCTTTTATTTGTACTCTCAGAGCCACTCCAACGAATGCACTTTTACGCCTGTGCCGTGCCCGTACAAGTGTTCCTGTATAATTCGACGGAGCGACATCAGCAACCACTTAACCATTTCCTGCGAGAACCGGGCAGTAGAATGTGAGCACTGTCACAGCAGCATGCAGGCTAAAGTCATAAAGGTTAGAGTGGCCGTGTGTAATGAAGGTTAGAACGGTTGCGTGTAATATCACACAGAGCAGGATGATAGAATAGTTAACATGTGATTGATTGACTGTAGAGGTAGCCTGTCTAAAGTTTTTAACAACTAAGAATATTGATTTGCGTACATTAAGGTGATAGCTCAAAATATACAAAACACTTCAGACATGATGAAAAAAAAAAAAAGACGTGCAGTAAGAAAATGGCTGGGTGGGTAGAGCACTGTCCTGTTTATGGCTTGGCGGTTGCTGATCCTGTCAGAGTCCTTGGTTTGAGTTACAGTCATTCTCTTTACTGTTTTGTTTTCTCTCTCTTTCTCTCTCATCAGAAGAGCTGAAAAGTAAAAGGTAGAGGTGCTAGGCATGAGTTAAGGGCATGAGAAGAGCAGTAAATCACTGGTGCCATAGGTCTCTGAACACTAAAGGGTTGTGTTGGGGAGGACATCATAGCATCTGGGGATTTGTCCACGGTGTCATTAACTCACTGACCCTGGTAACAGTGCCCATTCTCCTAGCATAGTGATCTTTGCTCCCAGTTCTTGAAAGATATGGGTTTCTTTGTTTATTCTGACCTTACTTGACATACTGCAATGTTAGCTGCAATGCCAAGTTTCTCTCCAGTCTCTGTCATATGTAGTATATTGTAATGACCAAACTTTATATTCATGCTCGGCATCAAAATACCTCAGAGTCACCTAAAACTTATAGGCTAATGAATCCTTATAACTTAAAAAATCTAATTGATATTGTCTACATGGTGGCCTGGTTAGCTGAGTGGTTAGGCACTCAGTCTACCAATCTGGTGGTACCAGGTTCAAGTCCCAGCAGTGGGGATTTTTTTTTTTTTTTCTGGTACCACCCCACCAAAAAGGCCCCCCCCCCCAGCCTCTAAAAATGGGCACCAGAGTAATCTGGGAGGGTAAATGGGGCCAGGTGTGATACTGACCATATCACACTTTCCTGTGGTGATAGTCTAGGAAATATGGGCCAACACTGTATCCCAGTATGCCTTAACAGCATAGAAATGGGGATTTCACCTTTGTTTTTTGTACTGACCACATGTGGCTGCAGCGTACAGTACTTTTCCTCTCAAAATCTATATTTATCAGTTGGGTTCATTGAATATTATGCAGTAAAATGTGAGAGTAAAATATGTATAGGATAAACATGAAAAGCTGTGAAAGAAAATCCACAGAAGAATGATTAAGAGTTGAACCCTGGACCACAGTAGTATGAGCAGCTGCCTAGCCATAAGAGGACAGTATGTTAACAACTGGGGGGGGGGGGTGGGGAAACAAACCAGCCTTTATCTTTTTAAAAATAAATTTTATTTGGTCTCTTTGCCTTTCACAAGTCCTGTTTCTTCTTCTTGGGCGTTCAAGTTTTTGGTCATGCTAGATGAGCAGCCCTGTCTCCAGGACGAAGTCCATAGTCTTCTCCAGGTTCTCCCAGCATCTCCTCAGCTTCTGCCTTAGATCTGAGCCCTATGGCCATGTCTGTCTGCGTAGGTCTGTAAAAGTTGGGCACTCTAGGAGTACGCGTTCTGGAGTCATGTTCCAAAAGGCAGAACACTGGTCAAAACCACAGATAAAAGCAATTTATTAAGAGAGCACCCAGGCTATCAAAGGAGTCATGCCTACTCAGAGGAGTCATGCCTGCTCAAAGGAGTCATGCCTGCTCAAAGGAGTCGTGCGTGCTCAAAGGAGTCATGCCTACTCAAGTCCAGCCTGAGAGGAACATGTCAAGATCCTCAGCAGATTGAGACATCATATGTACCTCAGGGTGAAGCTACAAGGCCACAGCTGATGAGGATCTGAAAAGGTGACAGCCCAGCACCTGTTTACAGAACTACCCAGATTATGAGAGGATCAAAAGAAGGCACGGGTTTTTTTGGCCAAACACCATAAGAAATAACATCTTATTGGCAGAAATGCAGATGAAACCACTGACAACAATTATTGAGGAAAGACGCTGGCGATGGTTGGGACATGTGCTCCGAATGACTGACAACTCACTGCCAAAAATAGCACTAAGATGGACACCACAGGGGAGCAGAAGTAAGGGTAGACCAAAAGAGACATGGAGAAGAACAACAGAAAGGATGTTGAGCAATAGAGGGCTCACCTGGGCAAGAGCAGAAAAAAAGGCGAAAGACAGGCATTTGTGGAAAACCCTTGCGGAAGCCCCATGTGCCCTGGGCACTTAAGGTTCAGAGAGAGAGAGATCCAGCCCCAGTGGTGGGGTGGGGTTGGGTTCAGCTGGTGCATAGCTCCAGGGGCCTAGAGAAGCTTCCACTGTTTTCTGTTTTAAGGGCCTGGAGAGCTTGTCCTGTTTTAAAGGGGGCCCATAGTGAATGGAAACAGAATGGTTTATCAGTAGGATCAGGGAAGTGTGTGTGTGAGAGTAAAAATAGTTTTGCAATACCTTACAATATTCCTTTTGAGGCCCTGGTGATATCAGCTACCTAAGGCCCTGGTGATATTGACTACCTAAGACCTTTGTGATATCAACTACCTAAGGCCCTTGTGATATCGGCTACCTAAGGCCCTGGTGATATTGACTACCTAAGGCCCTGGTGATATTGACTACCTAAGACCTTTGTGATAACAACTACCTAAGGCCCTTGTGATATTGACTACCTAAGACCTTTGTGATATCAACTACCTAAGGCCCTTGTGATATCGGCTGCTTAAAGCCCTGATAATATTGATTACCTAAGGTCCTGGTGATATCAGCTGCCTAAGGCCTGGTAGTATTGATTACCTAAGGTCATGATGATATCAGCTACCTAAGGCCCTAGTAATATTGACTGCCTAAGACTGATGATATCAGCAACATAAGGCCCTAACAATATTGACTACCTAAGACCCTGGTGATATCAGCTACATAAGGCCCTGGTAAAATTGACTATCTAAGGCCTGGTAATATCAGCTACATAAGGCCCTGGTGATATCAGCTACCTAAGACCTTTGTGATATCAACTACCTAAGGCCCTTGTGATATCGGCTACCTAAGGCCCTGGTGATATTGACTACCTAAGGCCCTGGTGATATTGACTACCTAAGACCTTTGTGATAACAACTACCTAAGGCCCTTGTGATATTGGCTACCTAAGGCCCTGGTGATATTGACTACCTAAGACCTTTGTGATATCAACTACCTAAGGCCCTTGTGATATCGGCTGCTTAAAGCCCTGATAATATTGATTACCTAAGGTCCTGGTGATATCAGCTGCCTAAGGCCTGGTAGTATTGATTACCTAAGGTCATGATGATATCAGCTACCTAAGGCCCTAGTAATATTGACTGCCTAAGACTGATGATATCAGCAACATAAGGCCCTAACAATATTGACTACCTAAGACCCTGGTGATATCAGCTACATAAGGCCCTGGTAAAATTGACTATCTAAGGCCCTGGTAATATCAGCTACATAAGGCCCTGGTGATATCAGCTACATAAGGCCCTGGTGATATCAGCTACATAAGGCCCTGGTGATATCAGCTACATAAGGCCCTGGTGATACTGACTACCTAAGGCCATGGTAAAATTGATTATCTAAGGCCCTGGTGATATCAGCTACATAAAGCCCTAGTAATATCGACTACCTAAGACCCTGGTGATATTGACTACCTAAGGCCCTGGTAAAAACTGACCACCTAAGACCCTGATGATGTTAACCGCCTGAGGCAAACAAAGATGTCCACCTTTAATTTTTATTGTGCTTGTTTGCTTGCTGGATAACCATGAACTAAACTACCTTGTAATAAGTGTGAAAGCTGGGAGAATAAGTATCACCCATCCTTTCCATCATTCTATTTGTTATCAAACCTGTTTTTATGTTTTTTTTTCCTCTCCTCTGACAAAAGAAACTTGTCACCTTTTTCTTTTGTTGTTGTTGTTTTTCTGAAGACATTTTCTGAATCTTTAAATAAAAAAAAAAAATCAATTTTGCAGGAACATATGACAGTTTGTCCCAGTGTTGTTGTAGCATGTCCCTACTGTGAGGAGAAGAGAGCCAGGTGGGAGGTAAGCTTATTTGTGAGAGTTAGGTGTGAGGTAAGCTTATTTGTGAGAGTTAGGTGTGAGGTAAGCTTATTTGTGAGAGCCATGTGCGAGGTAAGCTTATATGTGAGAGTCAGGTGTGAGGTAAGCTTATTTGTGAGAGTCAGGTGTGAGGTAAGCTTATTTGTGAGAGTTAGGTGTGAGGTAAGCTTATTTGTGAGAGTCAGGTGTGAGGTAAGCTTATTTGTGAGAGTTAGGTGTGAGGTAAGCTTATTTGTGAGAGTCAGGTGCGAGGTAAGCTTATTTGTGAGAGTCGGGTGCGAGGTAAGCTTATTTGTGAGAGTCGGGTGCGAAGTAAGCTTATTTGTGAGAGTTAGGTGTGAGGTAAGCTTATTTGTGAGAGCCAGGTGCGAGGTAAGCTTATTTGTGAGTGAGGTAAGCTTATTTGTGAGAGTTAGGTGTGAGGTAAGCTTATTTGTGAGAGTCAGGTGTGAGGTAAGCTTATTTGTGAGAGTTAGGTGTGAAGTAAGCTTATTTGTGAGAGTCAGGTGTGAGGTAAGCTTATTTGTGAGAGTCAGGTGTGAGGTAAGCTTATTTGTGAGAGTCAGGTGTGAGGTAAGCTTATTTGTGAGAGTTAGGTGTGAGGTAAACTTATTTGTGAGAGTCAGGTGTGAGGTAAGCTTATTTGTGAGAGTCAGGTGTGAGGTAAGCTTATTTGTTAGAGTCAGATGTGAGGTAAGCTTATTTGTGAGAGTCAGATGTGAGGTAAGCTTATTTGTGAGAGTCGGGTGCGAGGTAAGCTTATTTGTGAGAGTTGGATGTGAGGTAAGCTTATTTGTGAGAGTTAGTTGTGAGGTAAGCTTATTTGTGAGAGTTAGGTGTGAGGTAAGCTTATTTGTGAGAGTTAGGTGCGAGGTAAGCTTATTTGTGAGAGTTAGGTGCGAGGTAAGCTTATTTGTGAGAGTTAGGTGCGAGGTAAGCTTATTTGTGAGAGTCGGGTCTGAGGTAAGCTTATTTGTGAGAGTTAGGTGTGAGGTAAGCTTATTTGTGAGAGTTAGGTGTGAGGTAAGCTTATTTGTGAGAGTCGGGTGCGAGGTAAGCTTATTTGTGATTACAACAATTATTGCAGAAGTATTAATTAGATAGAACTGCACAGTTTTGAACTTTATATGGATTGATATTATGATTACTATAGAAAAAAAAACAAAAACTCGTATATATATAAATTAAAGTGAAAGCATATTTTTAATCAGATCAGTGATTCCCACAATGGTCAGGACCCAGGGGCATTGGGAAGATACAGGGGGCAGTGAAGGTGAGAAGGAGCAGAAGGCTTCAAAACCAGTTGAAGTGTGTGTGCAAGTGGGCGGGTGGGTGGGTACGGAGGCAACGTATGTATGTATGTATACATTAGGGGAATCACTGGGACGTGGCTCTGGGAGACAAGGGAGCAACATACTTTTGTATGTATTGGGGTATCATTGAGACATGGCTCTGGGAGACAAGGGAGCAACATACATATGGATGTATTGAGGGATCATTGGGCCATGGCTCTGGGAGACAAGGGGGCAACAGCCTGACAAAAGTTTGGGGACCACTGAATTAGCTAATTTTTGCAAAAAATGAAAATGAATTTAAAATTCATTAAACACAAGGTGTTCCATAAGTGAAAATAGTGAAATCCTCATTTTCTTGCCATTAAGACATATTGGGGATACAGTGTTGGGCCTGTATTTCCATGACCTTTGGCACATGAAAGTGCGATGAGGTCAGTATCACCCCTGGCCACAGTTACCTTCCCAGGTTTCTCTTTTGATGTGTTGGAAGAAGAAAAAAATCCTCCTCATTGCTGGGACTTAAACCCGGCACTACTGGATTAGTAGACCGAGCACCTAACCACTCAGCCAGCCAGGTCACAGTTCCATAAGTAACTTTATTGATATTTTGTACTCATGTCATCTTTGTTTCTTAAATATACAGATGACTAGTTTGGGCCTACACCCTTTATATTTCATGATTTGATTTCATTGAAATCATACTGTAATGTGATCACTTAGTGTTTACTTTGGTTTCATTACTGAATAATCTATATTGATTTAATCTGCAGATTGAGCATCATGTCCAAAGTGAGTGCCAGCAGGTGGAAATTCAGTGCCCATTTTATATTATGGGTTGCACCAGTAAAGTAAGCCAGTCTTGTTATTATGTATTGCACCAGTAAAATAAGCCTCTCTTGTTATTATGTGTTGCACCAGTAAAATAAGCCTCTCTTGTTATTATGTGTTGCACCAGTAAAATAAGCCTCTCTTGTTATTATGTGTTGCACCAGTAAAATAAGCCTCTCTTGTTATTATGTGTTGCACCAGTAAAATAAGCCTCTCTTGTTATTATGTGTTGCACCAGTAAAGTAAGCATCTCTTGTTATTATGTGTTGCACCAGTAAAGTAAGCCTCTCTTGTTATTATGTGTTGCACCAGTAAAGTAAGCCTCTCTTGTTATTATGTGTTGCACCAGTAAAGTAAGCCTCTCTTGTTATTATGTGTTGCACCAGTAAAGTAAGCCTGTCTTGTTATTATGTGTTGCACCAGTAAAATAAGCCTCTCTTGTTATTATGTGTTGCACCAGTAAAGTAAGCCAGTCTTGTTATTAATGGGTTGCACCAGTAAAGTAAGCCAGTCTTGTTATTATGTATTGCACCAGTAAAGTAAGTCTCTCTTGTTATTATGTGTTGCACCAGTAAAATAAGCCTCTCTTGTTATTATGTGTTGCACCAGTAAAATAAGCCTCTCTTGTTATTATGTGTTGCACCAGTAAAATAAGCCTCTCTTGTTATTATGTGTTGCACCAGTAAAATAAGCCTCTCTTGTTATTATGTGTTGCACCAGTAAAGTAAGCATCTCTTGTTATTATGTGTTGCACCAGTAAAGTAAGCCTCTCTTGTTATTATGTGTTTGCACCAGTAAAGTAAGCCTCTCTTGTTATTATGTGTTGCACCAGTAAAGTAAGCCTCTCTTGTTATTATGTGTTTGCACCAGTAAAGTAAGCCTCTCTTGTTATTATGTGTTGCACCAGTAAAATAAGCCTCTCTTGTTATTATGTGTTGCACCAGTAAAGTAAGCCTCTCTTGTTATTATGTGTTGCACCAGTAAAGTAAGCCTCTCTTGTTATTATGTGTTGCACCAGTAAAGTAAGCCTCTCTTGTTATTATGTGTTTGCACCAGTAAAGTAAGCCTCTCTTGTTATTATGTGTTGCACCAGTAAAGTAAGCCTCTCTTGTTATTATGTCCTGTGCAAATAAAATAAGTTTCTCTTGCACTAATAAACTGATCTTTACTGATTATTATGGGTCGCATTGATAAAATGTTGACCATGTTATTATTATAGGTTGGGTCAATCAGGTAAGCTTATGTAGTTTTTATGGGTTGTACTGAAAGTTTCTCTTGTTATTATGGATTGCACTAATAAAGTAATTTTTTTTTATTACTGTGGGTTGCACTGTTAAAGTATGTAGAGTAAGCTTCTCATGTTATGGGTTACAATGAGAAATAAGTTTCCAGTGTTATTATGCGTTGCAATGATGAAATAAGTTTTCCATGTGGGAGCACTGATCATATCTTCTTCTTCTTCGTATGCATTTAGCAATAGTGCATGGTGCCCTGATTTTTGGGATGCGCCTTCTGGCGAGGTACCTCCGACTTCACCCCCTTTCCTGTGGTCTTGCTCTCACTAACATGAAGACAGTGGTGTAGGCTGGCCTGGCCAAAACTTTGTTTTCCGGCCTCTGGTGGCTGTACTTAAGCAAGCCCTTCTCCATGTCAGATTCGGCATGCAAAGCTGGCTGGCTGGCCAGATGGCTTTGAGACAGTTCCACAGAGACACTTCAACTTTGGGATGAGGAATCCGATTAGTGCTTCAACGATATCCATTCCCCGCCACCTATAGTCTACTAGCTCTGTTTTGTTTACATCATTCTAATAGCCACTGTTGTAAAGACCCATAGGCTTGTCACGTCCTGGATTCATTGGTTTCACACCAGATTTTCCTCATCCCTGCAGGTGATCTCCATGTCCCCATCCATCCACTAACCTGACATTACATTTTACAAAAATGACAATTACAATCAGTGTTGATTGCTACAGGTTTCTGAGCTATAGAAGTAGGTCAGAGTTTTTAAGCAAACAGATCTATGTTCCTTGTCTCACAAAAACTATGTTAAGATAAGTGTGTTCTTAACATAGTTGTTCTCAGGGATACTGATCATATAAGTGTTATTGTGAGTAACAATGATGAAATAAGTTTCCCATGTGGGAGCACTGATCATATCTTCTTCTTCTTTGTATGCATTTAGCAATAGTGCATGGTGCCCTGATTTTTGGGATGCGCCTTCTGGCGAGGTACCTCCGACTTCACCCCCTTTCCTGTGGTCTTGCTCTCACTGACATGAAGACAGTGGTGTAGGCTGGCCTGGCCAAAACTTTGTTTTCCGGCCTCTGGTGGCTGTACTTAAGCAAGCCCTTCTCCATGTCAGATTCGGCATGCAAAGCTGGCTGGCTGGCCAGATGGCTTTGAGACAGTTCCACAGAGACACTTCAACTTTGGGATGAGGAATCCGATTAGTGCTTCAATGATATCCATTCCCCGCCACCTATAGTCTGCTAGCTCTGTTTTGTTTACATCATTCTAATAGCCACTGTTGTAAAGACCCATAGGCTTGTCACGTCCTGGATTCATTGGTTTCACACCAGATTTTCCTCATCCCTGCAGGCGATCTCCATGTCCCCATCCATCCACTAACCTGACATTACATTTTACAAAAATGACAATTACAATCAGTGTTGATTGCTACAGGTTTCTGAGCTATAGAAGTAGGTCAGAGTTTTTAAGCAAACAGATCTATGTTCCTTGTCTCACAAAAACTATGTTAAGATAAGTGTGTTCTTAACATAGTTGTTCTCAGGGATACTGATCATATAAGTGTTATTGTGAGTAACAATGATGAAATAGGTTTCCCCATGGTATTGTGGGTTTTGCACTGATAAAATTAAGCTTCCAGTGCTGTTATGGGTTACACTGATAAAATAAGCTTCCAGTGCTATTATGGGTTACACTGATAAAATAAGCTTCCAGTGCTATTATGGGTTTTGCACTGATAAAATAAGCTTCCAGTGCTATTATGGGTTACACTAATAAAATAAGCTTCCAGTGCTATTATGGGTTACACTGATAAAATAAGGTTCCAGTGCTATTATGGGTTACACTGATAAAATAAGCTTCCAGTGCTATTATGGGTTACATTGATAAAATAAGCTTCCAGTGCTATTATGGGTTACACTAATAAAATAAGCTTCCAGTGCTATTATGGGTTTTGCACTGATAAAATAAGCTTCCAGTGCTATTATGGGTTACACTGATAAAATAAGCTTCCAGTGCTATTATGGGTTTTGCACTGATAAAATAAGCTTCCAGTGCTATTATGGGTTACACTAATAAAATAAGCTTCCAGTGCTATTATGGGTTACACTGATAAAATAAGCTTCCAGTGCTATTATGGGTCACACTGATAAAATAAACTTACAGTGCTATTATGGGTTACACTGATAAAATAAACTTACAGTGCTATTATGGGTTACACTGATAAAACAGAATAAGGCATGGGTGGGGGTGGGGGTTGGAGCAGGCGCCTGGTGTGAACTTTGGCTCCGATAGAGTGGAAGTGGGGGCTGCTGGCTGTTGTCCCTCAAAACATCCACCTGAATGGCAGTGGGCAGTGATTGTCCATAATGTAATTAAAAACATCAGACAACCAGTATTTCAGAAATTTGTTTTCATCAGGAGAAAGAGGCTTGAGAGAAGTTTTATAGAAAGGAACAAATGCTGGTATTTCAATGAA
Organism: Achatina immaculata; assembly: GCA_009760885.1. NCBI lineage: Eukaryota > Metazoa > Mollusca > Gastropoda > Stylommatophora > Achatinidae > Lissachatina > Lissachatina immaculata. The sequence continues at coordinate 10,814,003 of CM019713.1, forward strand.
AGAAAAACCTTCTTCAGGGTTCATATTTTCTTATTTGGTGATCCTGCATTGTATAGAACTGTGGACATGCAGCCACAAAACCTCTTACCGTCACCATCGTGGGTAGACCATGTCTCACCTCTGGCCACTTCAGGCAGAAAAGTAAGTTAATGCTATAAGGGAAGCTAGGTTCGGTCAGAGACAACTTTTTTTTGATGTAGCTCTTGGAGACACCCTCCCTTGTTTGTCTAAGTTCACAGGTGCTCTCCTTTACAACACAGTCAGAACCACTAACAGACGGAACGAACAATCTGACTGTGATATATTTTGTTTAAATGGTTTTCCTAAATACAAGGATCAGAAATATATCATTAGTTGCCTCGATCGATTGTTCGTCTTTGCAGTCAATCAAGATCTTCATCACATTATAAGGTGCCTGGATCTTCACTACATCATTGAGATGTTCAAGATATTTAACATGGCATCAGCAGATGTCAAAATGTTCACCACATCATGAGGCGCCAAGATGTTCACCACATCATTGGGCATCAAGATCTTCACCACATTATTGGGTGTCAGTATCTTCACCACATCATCAGATGTCAAGATCTTCACCACATCATTGGGTGTCAAGATCTTCACCACATCATCAGGCATCAAAAACACAGATATTCAGTCATGAGGAGATATAATAATTATCCTTAGTGTGCATAAATAAAAAGGTTTTCCAAGTTTATTGTTGTAAAATATGTTGTTTTTTTTTAAAAGGAAATTGTAAATTATTTTATTTCTGTAGATGGCACGACATTCTGTGGATGAGCATCTGAGGCTAGAAAGTTCCTCTCACATGAAGCAGCTCTGCCACACGGTGACAAACCTGGCAGAGAGGCTAGGCATTGCCGACTTGATTCTTCAGACATCTCACGGCCAGAATTTGATCAATGGTTGTAGTGCAGAGCCCCCCTTAAGGTCACAGAGCGAAGCAGCATCAGCAGGTTCTGACACTCTCTTAGCCCAGTTGCAGACTCAAAGTCTTGAGCAAGACCATGGAGGGGAAGGAGAGAATGGCTTGACTGGGTATTCAGAAGCAACGTCTGTTTGTATTCCTGAAGCAGGACAGTGCGTGCAGCCTGAATACCTCTTGGGTGAAAGGAATGGCTGCTCTCCAGGGGTTAGTCCAGATTTGGATCAGAAGTACAGAATGGCAGGATCATCCCAAGCTCAGAGAGCAAAGGTACCAGTTTATAGACTTAATCAGAACCCAAAGTCACCGGCTTCGCCCGCTGTCTTAATGAATTCCAGAAATCCTCATTCTCTGCTTCAAGACCAGTCAGTAGAAATCTCCGGTTATACAAACTCAGGGCTGATAAAAGTGGTTCAAGAGATGAGTGCTCGGTTTGAGGAGAAGGAAGCCGCACAGCGGCAGAAGTATGATGAGCTCCACAGCAGGCTCTTAGCAGTCGAACGAGCAAACTCTAGCCTCACGAAAATGATGAAGAATCTGGAGCAGTCATTGATGGATAAAAGTACCAGATTCTACAATGGTGAGTTCTGCTGGAGTATCAGTCAGTTTAGTCAGTACCGGCAAAAACTGGAAGCAGGGGAGAGTAGCATACTACACAGCCCTCCCTTCTATACGAGTCCGTGGGGTTATAAAATCTGTATCCGGGCCAACATAGACAGGAATTCAGGGAACGGGCAGCACTTGTCTTTGTTTATTCATTTTATGAAAAGTAGCAACGATGCGTTCTTGACCTGGCCATTTTCTGGAAGAATCACCATTTGTGTGGTGGACCAAAATCCCGATGTCAGCAGACGTGTGCACATGGTGGAAACCCTAGAGGCAAATCCAAATCTGGCTGCATTTCAAAGGCCTACAACTCCGAGGAACTACAAGGGGTTTGGTTATGTTGATTTCTTGTCAGTTACTGCGATTGAGAATGGTACTTTCCTGATGGATGACACACTGGTCATAAGAACTCAGGTATTTCCTAGCAACCACTGAAGAACAGTTTTCTGTCATATAAGATGGCTGGGTTCTGGAACACTGCTTCTGTGATTTCTGCATCTGGCTCTGACATTTTGTACTTGCATGTTTCTTTTTTTTTTCAATACTCAGTGGAAGAACTTGGTTTTTTTAAAAAATTTCCTGGATACATTAACTCTTAGATATCCGTGCACTGTTTAAGCAGCTTTCTAAATAAATTTTAAAAAATAACCATTGTCACGTGGTTTTTGTTCTAAATTCGGGAATTTGTAAGTTTAAACTGCTGTAATTGCTAAAAATAGGCATCATCCCATTTCCGTGTGAAACATATTAGACATAATGAATTTTGATTTTAAAAAATGTTTGTTTGCCATGAGTGTTGTGTTGTTCGACAGTCAGAGAGTTAAAGAACATTATACAAACTGTATGGGTACGGTAATTTGGAAGTTTCTTATAGTACTTTTGATATGATCCATTCTCTTCAGTGTGAGGATCATTGAAAATGTTAATTAGTTTAAAAAAAAACAAAACAAAACAACAGATTAAATAAAGAATTGCAGTAAAAATTTATTGTAGAAAAAAAATTAAATAAAGAATTACAGTAAAAATTTATTGTAAAAAAAAAAATTCATTTTTCCCCCTTTTTTTTTCAGTCTCTCAAGTCTACTCCTTTTTATATAACTCACATTTTCCTGCTTGACCTTTCCTGTAATTTCTGTCCCGTCAAAAGTCACTTCACGTGAGACACATTGTTTTCTTAACCTTCAGCCTCCAGACAGTTCATAGTTTTTCACATTTTTCTGTACCTAATTTTACCAGTTTTTTTTTTGTTACTATTTTTAAACATCTTCCTATGCTAAGAATCACATATCTCGTGTTCTCTCCATCAAAACATTAGTCGCCTCCACTTGACACTCCTAATATTTTTTTTTTGGACAAACATCTTAGTAATGTCATATATATATTGAGAACATTGATGGAAAGATCAATAGAAGTAAAGATGGACCTATACTTATGCTTCATAGACTACTGTAAAGCATTCGATAAAGTGAGACACACAGAAATTATAAGAATGCTGAAAGACGTCAACATGGATGGGAAAGATCTGAAACTCATCAAAAACATATACTGGCAGCAATCGGCAGCAGTGAAGGCTGAGAACCAAATAGGACCATTCTAAGATATAAAATTGAGACAAGGATGTGTTCTATCTCCTGACCTCGTCCCCTTGTACAGCGAAAACATAATGAGAAATATAGAGAACATGCCAGGAATATCAGTTGGTGGGTACAACCTTAACAACTTAAGATATGCAGACGACACAGTTATGATTGCTAAAAGTGAAGGGGAGCTACAGGCTCTTCTGGACATCGTGGTTCATGAAAGTAAAAGTAAAAGTCTCAGCCTGAAAAAAAAAGAAGACTGAAGTGATGGTCGTCTCAAAGAAAAGAATACCACCAAAATGTAACATTACCATCGATGGCACAGAACTGAAACAAGTTGATAGATTCAAGTACTTAGAAACAATTATAACAGCTGATGGGAAATGTCACAACGAAATAAAAAGCAGATGTGCTCGGGCCCTTGAAAATTGGATCCCAACAGCTGATCACATTACAACTGACATACACAGTGCAATAAACCAACTCACCTCCTATGACATCAAAACCACCCTACAGTGGATACCAGAGCACATAGATATCAGAGGAAATGAACGTGCTGACAACTGGCAAAGATTGGAGTCACCATGTCACAGCCCCACATGGAAGATAAACTTTATACCAACGTGAGAACAGCTAAACACATTTCACACAACAACTGCAAGCAGCAGTGGATGGACAGCTGGGCCAGTAATCCAACTGAAGATCCATATATACACACCTGCCAAAGCTTAACCCCGGAGACCATATCAACAGCTTATGCCGTAGAGACCAGTGCACAATCTTCAGGTTGCAAACAGGACACATCACCCTCAGTAAGCACTTACACAGAGTGACCGCTGACCACACGCCATACTGCATGCACTGCAACAAACAAGAAGAAACTGTTAAACACCACCTGCTGTACTGCAGTGCATTGAAGGATCTTCGGAAGAACCTGATACCACCAAACTCCTCAATCACTGACATTCTGTATGTAGATGTAGAACAGCTGAAGAAGACTAGCATGTTTCATTATCAGGCAGAAGGAAAAAAAAGAGTGAAAACTCATAAACCTTCTTACATCCTTCCTGTACCGTTAAGGTCACATAGGGCTCGCACAGTTGTTTGCCAAGATTTCCTGTTCTTGGCGAGTCTTTCAGCTTCATCAAGGGATGTTACGGCCACTAAACTGACTTCTCTTAACAATGTCCTCTTTAGTTTTTTTTCTTCGGCCTGTTGTGCTCCACTTGATAGCTTGTTTTGGTATTCTCTGATTGTTTCTTCTCATCACATGGCCTACATATGTCCATCTTCTTTTTCTGATCACCCATGAGACAGGTTGTTGTTTGCTCATCTGTCTTATCTCTGCATTGTTCTTGAATTCGTTCCACTTTATACCAAGTATTTTCCTTAGACATTTGTTTTCAAAAGAGTCTAATTTCTTGTCTATTTCTTTAGTTGATTTCCAGCTTTCACATGTATAAATGAGGTGGATAATCACATTTGAATTGAATAACCTTAACTTGGATTTTGTGCTTATAACTTTTGAATTCCATATGTTCTCAAGATTTTTGAAGGACAATGCTGCTTTGCAATTCTAATTCTAACTTCCTTCCTGGTGTCACCATCCTGGTCTATGTAGCTGCCAAGGTATGCAAATTGGTTTACTTCATCAACAGCTGTTCCTTCTACGTATATTTTTCCTTCTTGCTTAATGAGAAGTTTCATTATTTTTGTTTTGTCTTTGTTAATTTCAAGACCTATTTTGCTAGCCAAAGAAGACAGGGAATCTGTTTTTTCCAGCATCTATTTCACATTGTCACTGATAAGAGTTATGTCATCAGCAAAATCAAGATCTTCTATTTGGGTCCCATGTATCCCATGAATCAATGCCGGTTTTACCTGTACAGCATCTTTTCATCATAAAGTCTATGGCAATTCCAAAAAGCAATGGAGATAATATACATCCTTGTTTCACACCTGTTTCAATCTTAAACCATTCGCTCATTCCTTCTTCTGTGTTGACTGCACAAACATATCCGTTGTAGAGATCTCTAATGATGTTTACAATTTTAGATGGTATTCCATATAGTCTTAAAATTCTCCACAATGAATCTATGTGTATGCTATCAAATGCTTTTTTAAAGTCTATGAAGTTCAGGATTAATGGTTTCTGGTTTTCAATATATTCTTCAAGTATTATTCTTAGAGTAAAGATCTGGTTGAGACAGCTTCTTCCTTTTCGAAATCCTGCCTGTTCTTCTCTCATTGCGGTATCCACTATTTCATTAATTCTATTCAGAATCACTTTACAAAACACCTTTCATAAACCTAGGGACTGGAAAATTTGAAATATAGGTTGAGGGAAAATTTTCATAAAACCACATGGCCAAGACCCTGTTCAGTAATTTTTTTTCCCTGTTTTCTTGGAAGCAGATTTGTGTTATCTCGGTCTGTCCGTGGAGTAGGGATCTGCATGTCCCCACCCCAACACCCCACAACCATCGTGGAGCCTATGTGATGTGACGCAGCCAAGCGCTCTTTCTTACTTGATTCTTGAGTCTCAAAATCTTAACCTTGACACTGGCACAAAAAAAACAAAAAACAACTCAGTTTTGTTGTTCCAGGGAGATAATCAACAATCAAAGCAATCAAACAGAGTAAAAGTAATACTTTTAAAAAAAATAAACGGGTTTCTTTGAGATTATGTGTATAAAATAACTGAAGATGTACATACATTAAAAAAAATGTTATTGATATTCCAAGCCAGGGGTCGGCAACCTGTAGTGCAAGGGCCATGTCACACTAAATATGATGTCATCATTATCTAATATTACATAACTGAAATAACTATTATTCATAGTTTTATGATATTTTATTATGTTCATTTATTGGCTAAGGACATGAATGTGACTCATTGGACACTCATTTAGGTGGCATCCGGCCTCTTTGTAGAAAAAAATGTTGCCAAGCAAGTCACTCCTATCAGAAAAAGCAGTGGTTATGTCCCTTTTGATTTTTGTGGTTTTGATAGGAAGGTTGCTGACCCCTGCTCCAAGCATTTGTTGGTTGTTTGTTGCATATCCAGTTGTTTGAATCCTCTCTCTGTGCATAATGGCTTTTGTTTGAGTTCTCCACTGCCTGGAATGTTTTTTTTTTATGCCACTAAGTTTAATATTGGTATTACTAAGTTTAATATTGGTATTACTACGTTTAATATTGGAATTACTAAGTTTAATATTGGTATTATTGAGTGCTTTTTTTTATTTATGCATTTCTCAGATCATTGCTTTTTTTACACCCACAGAACAGGAGCGCTCAGCTAAATGCAGACAGAAGTTTTTTTGTTTTTTTCTCTTTTGTCATGAGTATCCGCAGACTTGGGTTTTCAAATAGAAATATCTGTTGACTGGAATTTTCAGATAAGAAGTATCTGTTGATTGGTGTTTTCAAATAGGAATATCTGTTGAATGGAGTTTTTCAGATGGGGTTATCTGTTGATAGAAGTTTTCCAGTAAAGTTCCAATTCAGTATTAGTTTTTGTATAGCTATACAGTGTACGTAGTGAATTTTTTTTTTATGCTTTATGTACAGTTCTTCTAAACCTCCACCTCCATTTTGTACACTGGTGCAAGTTTTGGTTCTCTATATGAGGGTTTCCAAGCCAAACAGGCAAAAACACCAACATTTTGGTGTATTCCTTCTGGCATGGAATGCCTCATATGTTATATTTGTTCTTACAATGTAAACTTGTGTAACCATATGCTGTAAAAATTTATGTTTATTTTTAAATGTGCAACACTTTTAACTCTTAGATTATCTTGACCTTTTTAAGTGCCTTTAAAAAAAAACCAACTTTTAAAAATAGCTGCAATCATATGGTTTTGTTCCATAGTTGAGAATTTCCAATTTTAAACTGCTGTAAATGTTAAAAATGGGCATTGCATCATTTCCTGGTTAAACATGTGACCATCATTCATTCATTTGCATGTCCCTTGTGGAACTTTGCCTCCCTAACATCACTCCTGTAGGCCTCTCAGTTGTGAGCAAGATGGCCTGCTGCTGATGCATCCATATGATGAACCATATGAATGATTAAAACAAAAGAAATGTATATTGAAGTTGTTTCAGTGTTCGTGTTAAGATTTTTTTCAAAACCAATGCAATTGTGCCCATCTTTCACTTTGCATGAAGGATTTCCCAAAATACCGGTTTTCTTAATACAACATTCGGAACTTTATACTTTTTTTTCAAATGTAAAGTTGAATGCACTTTATAGACATCGGTGGAAAGTAAATGTGAATGTGAAATGTTTTTCTTACCTTATTTGCAGCATGATTTAATCTTTACAAAATGTTCACATGCTAAACCAAGGTCAAAACTGACTGATTCTCCTCCGTCCTATACTCATCTGGTTATCCATTGATTTCAATAGGTTGTCCATTCCAAAAGTATCAGTTTATCTCTTTCTTAATCAGTAATTTACTGGTGCTAATTGTCAGTTAACGTGATCAGTGGGTTTTTTTTTTTTTTTTGGTACTCTAAGAGTTAAACACTTGTGAAAAAGTAATACTGTGTTTATGTGTATGCAACATGGCTTATTTTGCCACTGTCCACTGCTTAATCACATGAAGTTGAAATATTCACCTTCAATTGTTTCACAGCTGCAGGTTTTTGTTTTTGTTTTTATTTTTGTCTTTGTCTTTGTTGTATTTGAGTTGCTACAGAAAGTGGAATTAGTACAAAGTGGGAAGTTATTTCAAAGATAGTTTGGTAAGGATTGGGCTAGTACAAAATTAGATGGTCTGTTAATGAGAGAATTACTGCAGAAATAATTGGTTACATTGGGTGTTCAGTCAGTCATTTGCATGTCCCTTGCAGAACTTTGCTTCCCTAACAGTTCTCCTGCAGGCCTCTCGGTTGTAAGCAAGATGCCCTGCAGCTGATGCATCCATTTACAGATTATCAGCTATGTCTTTGGATGTCCATTGTTAAGTAAAAAGGAAGAGAAAGTCATCATCTTGAGGCTACGTTATGGGCATAACAGATACCATCTGAACAACAAATTCAAGATGGAATCAACTGACGAATATGCATGTGGCACCAGTTAGATGACAGCAAATGACATATTGCGGTAGTGTCAAATATGTGAGAAACGGAGAAGGCAAGTATGGTCAGCTACTACATCACTCTGAAACAAACTGTATGGGGACGTCCATGCCTTCCAGATCGCCACCAAATACTTCAGAAGTATACAAGTCAACATCTGAAAATATTTGAAGAAGGTAATTACATTTAAAAAAAAGGGGGGGGGGGAAAAGCAATGTTGTTTGTAACAATTCAACTGAGAGTCATTATAGGGGCTGAAGACATTGTGCAAAGAGTGACGGTTTAGGCAATATATTTTTAGTCATCGGGAACATTTGTGTCTCCATTCACCGTTGCATGGGTGTACTGGCTAGAGTGGCTAACAGTGGTTAGAAAAGATAGCTGGGTGAGATGAGAAATGAAAATGAGAGGGAAATGTTTTAATCACAGGCAGCAAATGCTATCAATATTTCAGAAAAATGTCATCTTCAGGGACAATAGAAAAGGCAAAGTAACAAATGAATTTGGAAACACAAAGGTTATTTATCAGATGAGAAGTCTGACTGTTGTGGAAATCAAACATAAATTGTGATAAAATGTATGTTCTAAACTCATAGTTATGTTTGTTGCTTTTTACTACAATTTTCCATTTTTGTTTTGTCGTTTGATGACCTTGATTTTATAAAACTGAGCATTGCTTCTTCATGCACTTTTAAATTTCATAGTTTTGCTGCATTGTATATTTCATTCTCTTCTTACAGACTGAGTTTTGAATGGGAAGTTATAGTATATGTTTTGAAGAAGTTGATATAACAAAGGAGTGACATATCGGAGGAATGGAGTGACAGCTGTGTTCATTTAAAAATTATTTCAACATTTAAAAATCAAACAAGTCGTTCTATCTCATGACTTCTGCGTTGGGCGTCTTTTTTTGTGAACTCCTTCATAACTGATACTCTAACCATTGGTTACACTTAGTATCTTTGATGTAATCAAATAGATAATATGAAATATGTCTATAATCTTGTAATCTCTGGTTTGGTACAAGATATGTCACTCCTTCGTTGCAACAATATTTGTGTCACTCCATTGAAACTCATCTCTGATTTTTTTTTTACTCCTTATGTCATTCATGTTAACTGCCAGAAATTGCAGTTATGACATGTATTTGATTTGCTATTTTAACAGAAATACTTACATTAAATAATCAGAAACCATATTGCCCTAACTGATTTAAAAAAAATCTCATTAGAACTCTTAATTTTTAATTATAAATAATTTATTGTTCATCATGATGGGAAAATGAGACCTGTACCATCACCATTTATCTTGTAATACCAATCATAAACTAGTCATTTTTACACAGACTTTACAGTTTATAATATATGTTCATACATGAATTACAAAAAAAAACCAGTGAAATTTATCCAAGAGACAGGACCAAAGATATGGGCAGAAAATGTGTACAAAGAGGAAGAATATAATACAGTGCTTATTGTTCTTTATATGCAGTTATAATTTGGGCATGTATTTTTTTCTGTAAGATGTATGAATGTTTTTTTATTTTCATTTTTTTTGTCTTAAAGCAAGATAGTCTGTGAGTGTGTGATAATTTCAAATGGTGCATTGTGGGCCTTTTTTCTTAATTTATGTCCTTGCTGTTCGTTCTTGTACTCACTCATTTATTATGCACCTTTTAGACAACAGCAATCAAGCTTCTCCGTTATGTCTCAGCTCAGTTTGGTTGCTTTATTTTTGCCTGCGTTCTGTTTGGTCTGTTTGTGAAAGTATTTTTCTATCAGGCTCCTCTCCCTCTCTCCCCCCACCCCCTCTTTTTTTCCTCCCTTGCGTTCTTATTTATAATTTGTTGAATCATGGCTTGATGAGAGAACAAAAGTCCAAAGATGGCTTATCCGCTGTTGCATTTTTTCGTTCTTGTTGTTATTGTTTTCAAGCATAGTTATTGATGGCCGCGAGAAGTAAATTCACCGAGTTGCTTCGATAAATTTGATTGGATTAGAATGGTCAGTAAAGTCAGGGTTCTTGTATTTACAGGTTTTTCTTTCAAGCATTCTCCTTTATGAGTGCAGTATTTGATCAGACTTCATATTTTGTTATTGAATGCCATGTACTTTGGTAATTGCACGTGAAAGCACACACAAGGCCACTGCAATAACTCGTGGAAATAGTTTAAACATTTGTGAAAGCAAAACTTTACATCTTGTTAACAGGGGCATGCTTCCAGGGTGATCCTGCTGAACTGCTGTTGGATGACCATTGTTCATGTATGCATGGGAATTAGATCTGTGATGATCTAGTCCATGTATGCATGGGAATTAGATCTGCGATGGTCTAGTCCATGTATGCATGGGAATTTGATCTGTGATGGTCTAGTCCATATATGCATGGGAATTAGATCTGCGATGATCCAGTCCATGTATGCATGGGAATTAGATCTGCGATGGTCTAGTCCATGTATGCATGGGAATTAGATCTGCAATGGTCTAGTCCATGTATGCATGGGAATTAGATCTGCACTGGTCTAGTCCATGTATGCATGGGAATTAGATCTGCGATGATCTACATTCAGTATGAAGGTGCTTTATTAGGGCTGCACAAATTAACTGATATCTTTTCTTGAAGAAGAGCTCTTCTCTTTTTTTTTTTTTTTTAAAGAAAAGATATCAGTCAGGATGTAAACTTGAAGTAGGAGAGTTCTGTGACAGTGAGAGAAGTTCTTTGCTTATTATATTCTGAGCTGGGTTAGGGATTGTGTAACCCGTTGAAAAGCTGGTTTATTTTTTTTAACCACAGCTCAGGGAACTAAACTAAACTGAGTAGAGAAGTGAGTAGTAGTCATCTTTCGTGGAGAATGCTGGTGACCTCGATCCAAGCCAGAGGCATCTCTAGTCAGTGCAGTTGTAGAAACGGGCAGATGGCCGTTCCTGCGGCAGTGGAAGGAAAAACTAGGCAATGGTTGTTCTGACATCACACTCTGGTTTAATTATGGATCAAGGGAAGGGAATGGGTGCCAACATCATGTTCCATGTGTGTCTCAATGGCATGACACAGAGCTATCTTTTGCCTTCGTCTGGGAAGTTTGAAAAAAAAAAAAAAACATTACAAAATCCTTGAAATGGCTGCATCGGCCAAGAACTTCTGCTGCGTGGTTGCAGAGGGAGTCTACAGCGTCATCAGTTCCACATACAGAAAAGAATTATGTAATATAAACAGTTTAAAAAATTTTTTTCGACTGTGTCAGTCAGTTGGTAATCAGAGAAAATTGTATGATTGTATTGTTTCATTGTTGTGTTACCATTTTTGAACAAATTACATTGAGTTTTATCATTTTTTTTAACACATTCTGTTGAGTTTTATACACCAAAGTACAATTTTATGTAAGTTATAAATAGTCTGGCAAAAGCATTAACATTGGTTGTCTGTGAAAGGTTTTGTCGTGTAAGTTTGATCCCTGTTATAATTCATCTTTTTTTTTTTAATAGAAAAGAAATAAAATTTAGTGTATTTAAAAACTTGAAGTTGCAATATGAAAAATAATGGTGTCATTTTTATTCATGACACCATGAGCCATATACTTTGGAAAATGTGGGATGTGTTTCGTTTCAAAAGTTTGTTTAACTTTGAGTTTAACTTTGTTTCAAAAGTTTGTTTAACTTTGAGTTTAACTTTGTTTGAAAAATTTTTTTAACTTTTGAGCGAATTCTATTTAAAAATCTGGAATTGTTTTTCAGCAGTGATTTTGAAGGAAAAAAAATCATGAAATGATCTTAAATTCATTTAAAGTGCTCATCTGGTTTTGAAACACTGCTGCACTGATACATGATTGGCCGTTTATGATCACATGTCTGTGTTTTCCTGATTGAGCTAACAAAGCCAAGGTAAGATAGTTAGTTGGTTAGCTAGTCAACAGATCATCATCACGGAGATCTAACACATCGTCTATAAGTGTTCAGATCTCCTCTTCAGTACATCCCCCAGTGTACATCTACCGATGACGCCAGTTCTGTGTTGGTTGACTTAGTCTTCCTTGGCTCTCCACTTAGTGTTCTTGCTTGGCTCCTCCTGAAGCTCTAGATATGTGCTTGTTATCTGTATCTGTAGTCCTGTCTCTTGAGCTGGATTGTTTTCTTGGAGTTCTTATATGGAACTGTAAAGTCTGGGCTCCTGGATCTGTTTTTTTTTTTTTCCTTTATTTGGTTAGTAAGCATGTCTTGGTGTTTCATAGTTGGTACAGGCCCAGAGGATGTGTTTTGCAGTTTGAGGTGCCTACGCAAGTGCACGAAGGGAAGAATTGCCAGACTTGAACTTTGCAATCAAATAGTTTCAGAGTCAGCTGTGTCCTGTTCTGAACTTTGCAATCAATAGTTTCAGAGTCAGCTGTGTCCTGTTCTGAACTTTGCAATCAAATAGTTTCAGAGTCAGCTGTGTCCTGTTCTGAAGCAGAAAATGACTTGTTAATCATGGTTTAGCACCTGATAGTTATCTTATGGTGGTCTTTTGTGGTCCCATGTAGGTTTTTATCAAGTTTTTTTTTTTCTTCTGATTATTGCTGACATATATTTGATTGTTGCATTTCTGCATCTTCTTTGTTCAGATAGCTGACATTCTTTTTTTTCCATTCAGTGGTATCCACTCATCATCATCATGTGCCGTGCCGACTGGCATTGGCTATTATGCTTCTAAAGAGTACGCGATCCTTCATGCAGGCCATCAGCTCAGTTGGTGATCTCCTCTCACACCATCCTGTCAGACTGTCCAGTATCATTTCTCTTGGTCTTCCTCTTGATCTTCTTCCTTCTATTTTTCCTGTTGTTATAATATTTTCAATGCCCCCTCTTCTCATTGCATGTCCTATGAAAGTACATTGTCTCTCTCTTATCTTTTTGACAAGATTTTTTGTCTCTCCAGCTCTTCTCCTACATTCTTCATTAGTTATTTTTGCTGTCCAGGGGATTCGCAACATTCTTCTAATAAACCACATTTCTGCTGCTTCCAATGATTTTTGTGCAGACTTGCCTATTGTCCATGATTCACTTCCATATAACAAGATAGGTTCAATATAGCATTTTAGGACTCGTTTTCTAACATTCATTGATAAGGATGTGTTGGTCAATATGTTTCTCATTCTCTGAAATGCAGTCTTTGCTTGGCCTATTCTGTTCCTAATTTCTGTTCTGCATTTCCCATCTGAAGTTATTACTGCTCCAAGGTATTTGAATTTCTGCACCTGCTTTAGAACAGTTCCGTTTAATTTAATACTGTATGCTGGTGGATTCTGTTTCTTAGATATAACCATAGTCTCTGTCTTTTTGATGTTCAAAGTAAGGCCTTTCTGTTCACTTTCTTTGGCCACTTTATCCAAGAGATTTTGCAGGTCTTGTTGGTTCTCAGCTATCAGTACTGTGTCGTCAGCATACCGAAGGTTGTTAATATTGTATCCTCCAATTTTTATGCCTGGTTCTGTGATGATTGTTCTTAGAATATTCTCGCTATACAGAGAAAAAAGGTCTGGAGATAGTACACATCCTTGTCGCACCCCTTGTTTTATAGGTTGATATTTTCCAATTCTATTTTCAACTCGAACTGCTGCTTCTTGCTGCCAGTATAGATGTTTTACAATCCTCAGGTCTTTGCCGTCTATATTGATGTCTTCAAGCATTTTAATAATTTCATTATGTTTCACCTTGTCAAATGCCTTGGTGTAATCAATGAAGCATAAGTAGAGATCTTTCTGTATTTCTAAAGCTCTTTCTGTTAGTGTTCGTAAAGCATAAATGGCATTATGTGTTCCCTTTCCTTCAACAAATCCAAACTGTTCATCTGCTATTTCCATTTTTATCTTTTTCCTTGTTCTTCTCATAATTATTCTCAGAAGTAGCTTCGTTATGTGACATGAGAGGCTGATAGTCCGGTGGTCGTCACATTCCTTTGCACCTGGTTTCTTTGGTAGTGCTATAAACGTGGATTTAATCAGGTCACTGGGAATATAACCACTGTTGTAAATGTCATTCAGTAACTTGGTTATTATTTTTATTCCTGTCTCCTCTAGTGCCTCTATTTCTTCTATTGTTATATTATCAGGCCCAGTCGCTTTTCCTTTCTTCATGTGTTTGATGGCATCTATGATTTCATCTTCAAGTATTGGTGGTCCCTCACAGTTTTCAGTATCTAGTGTTAATTCTGGTCTTTCTCCTCCATATAGCTCACCGATATACTCTGTCCACCTGTCCACAATGTCTTCTTTTCCCATTAACATTTTACCTTCTTTCGATTTCAGGCATCCTGTGGTATATTTTGTTTTTCTGCCTGTGAGTTCATTAATTTGTTTGTGCATGTTTTTGCTGTCTTTAATATGAGAGTCCTCTATCTGTCTGCACTGCTCATTTAACCACACTTCTTTTGCTTCTCTGCATTTGCGTCTTATTTCTTTATTTATCTTGTTATATTTTTTCTCGTTATTTTTACTCCTCCTCCTCTTGTCCATCAGTCCTAAGATGTCGTCTGTCATCCATTTATTTTTAGGGGCTTCTTTTTTTGGTGGTATTATCTCCTTAACAGTTTGGTGGATAGAATCTCGTAACATTTCCCATTGTTCATCTATACTATTTATCTTTGCTATTGCATTGTATCTATTTGTTATAATAACTTTGTATTGTTCTCTCAGTTCTTGGTCATTTTTAAGAAGTTCTGTATTCATTTTGATGTTTCTCACTTTTCTGCCTGCTTTCTTTAGTTTTATTCTAACTTTTCCACAGAGTGGGTCATGGTCACTATTGCAGTCAGCTCCTGGCATGGTTTTTGTTGTCAGTAATGCATTGCGGAATCGTTTGTTGATTAATATGTAGTCTATCTGGTTAAAAGTCTTTTTGTCTGGACTGCACCACGTTGCCAGTCTTCGAGGATGTTGTTTAAACCAGGTGTTTCCTACAACCATGCTGTGTATTCTTGCCCATTCAATTAATTTATAACCTCTGTCATTCCTCTCCCCCAGTCCATAGTCACCAACGATGTCTGAAGTTCTTCCTTTACCAACTTTGGCATTAAAATCTCCCATGACTATGGTAACTTCATGTGACTTTGTGTGTTTTAGTGCTGTCTCTATGTCATTATAAAATAGCTGTAAATCTTCTTCAGAGCTTTCAGATGTTGGAGCGTACACTTGTATAATATTTATGTTTATTGGTTGTCCTTTCAGTTGGGCTAGCAGGACTCGGTCCGAGATGTTCAAATATCCTACAGTTGTCCTTGCCGTTTGTTCATCAAATATAATTCCTACTCCTCGTTCGTGTTTCTCACTTCCTGAATATATTATTGTATATTTATCAGAGTTCCACTGCAAGGTTTTTTTTTTTGGTACTTTTTGAGCTTACTTTGGTCAACAATTTCTTTAAGCAGTTTCTTGCACTTTATAAAATAGTGGTCAACAATTTCTTTAGGCAGTTTCTTGCACTTTATAAAATAGTGGTCAACAATTTCTTTAGCCAGTTTCTTGCACTTTATAAAATAGAATATGTGGGCCTGGTATGGCACCAGTTAAAATAGAATATGTTGCTTTCAAGTGTACTTATTTTTTTTTTTCCCCTTGTTTTTCAGTCTCTCAAGTCTGCTCCTTTTATATAACTCACATTTTCTACTTGACCTTTCCCGTAATTTCTGTCCCGTCAAAAGTCACTCCACGTGGGACACATTGTTTTCTTAACCTTCAGCCTCCAGACAGTTCATAGTTTTTCACATTTTTCTGTACCTAATTTTACCAGTTTTTTTTTTGTTACTATTTTTAAACATCTTCCTATGCTAAGAATCACATATCTCGTGCTCTCTCCATCAAAACATTAGTCGCCTCCACTTGACACTCCTAATATTTTTTTTTGGACAAACATCTTAGTAATGTCATATATATATTGAGAACATTGATGGAAAGATCAGTAGAAGTAAAGACGGACCTATACTTATGCTTCATAGACTACTGTAAAGCATTCGATAAAGTGAGACACACAGAAATTATAAGAATGCTGAAAGATGTCAACATGGATGGGAAAGATCTGAAATTCATCAAAAACATATACTAACAGCAATGAAGGTTGAGAACCAAATAGGAGCATTCCAAGACATAAAATTGGGAGTGAGACAAGGATGTGTTCTATCTCCTGACCTCTTCTCCTTGTACAGCAAAAACTTAATGAGAAATATAGAGAAATTGCCAGGAATATCAATTGGCGGGTACAACCATAACAACTTAAGATATGCAGACGCCACAGTTCTGATTGCTAAAAGTGAAGGAGAGCTACAGGCTCTTCTGGATATCGTGGTTCATGAAAGTAAAAGTAAAGGTCTCAGCCTGAATAAAAAGAAGACTGAATAAAAACAAGTGATGATCATATCAAAGAAAAGAATACCACCAAAATGCAGCATTACCATTGATGGCACAGAACTGAAACAAGTTGATAGATTCAAGTACTTAGGAACAATTATAACAGCTGATGGGAAATGTCACAACGAAATAAAAAGCAGACATGCTCGGGGTCTTGAAAATTGAATCCCAACAGCTGTTCACATTACAACTGACATACACAGTGCAATAAACCAACTCACCTCCTGTGACATCAAAACCACCCTAGAGTGGATACCAGAGGAAATGAATGTGCTGACAGACTGACAAAGAGTGGAGCCATCATGTCACAACCCCACATGGAAGATAAATTTTATACCAACATGAGAACAGCTAAACATGTTATACACAACAGCTGCAAGCAGCAGTGGATGGACAGCTGGGCCAGTAATCCAACTGAAGATCCATATATACACACCTGCCAAAGCTTAACCCCGGAGACCATATCAACAGCTTATGCCATAGAGACCAGTGCACAATCTTCAGGTTACAAACAGGATACATCACCCTCAGTAAGCACTTACACAGAGTGACCGCTGACCACACACCACTGCAACAGACAAGAAGAAACTGTTAAACACCGCCTGCTGTACTGCAGTGCATTGAAGGATCTTCGGAAGAACCTGAAACCACCAAACTCCTCAATCACCGACATTCTGTATGTAGATGTAGAACGGCTGAAGAAGACTAGCATGTTTCATTATCAGGCAGAAGGAAAAAAAAGAGTGAAAACTCATAAACCTTCTTACATCCTTCCTGTACCGTTAAGGTCACATAGGGCTCGCATAGTTGTTTGCCAAGATTTCCTGTTCTTGGCGAGTCTTTCAACTTCATCAAGGGATGTTACGGCCACTAAACTGACTTCTTTTAACAATGTCCTCTTTAGTTTTTTTCTTCGGCCTGTTGTGCTCCACTTGATAGCTTATTTTGGTATTCTCTGATTGTTTCTTCTCATCACATGGCCTACATATGTCCATCTTCTTTTTCTGATCACCCATGAGACAGGTTGTTGTTTGCTCTTCTGTCTTATCTCTGCGTTGTTCTTGAATTCGTTCCACTTTATACCAAGTGTTTTCCTTAGGCATTTGTTTTCAAAAGAGTCTAATTTCTTGTCTATTTCTTTAGTTGATTACCAATTTTCACATGCATAAATGATGGTGGATATCACATTTGAATTGAATAACCTTAACTTGGTTTTTATGCTTATAACTTTGGAGTTCCATATGTTCTCAAGATTTTTGAAGGACAGTGCTGCTTTTGCAACTCTAATTCTAACTTCCTTCCTGGTGTCACCATCCTGGTCTATGTAGCTACCAAGGTATGCAAATTGGTTTACTTCATCAACAGCTGTTCCTTCTACGTATATTTTTCCTTCTTGATTAATGAGAAGTTTCATTATTTTTGTTTTGTCTTTGTTAATTTCAGGACCTATTTTATTAGCCAAAGAAGACAGGGAATCTGTTTTTTCCAGCATCTATTTCACATTGTCACTGATAAGAGTTATGTCATCAGCAAAATCAAGATCTTCTATTTGGTTCCCATGTATCCAATCAATGCTGGTTTTACCTGTACAGCATCTTTTCATTATAAAGTCTATGGCAATTCCAAAAAGCAATGGAGATAATATACATCCTTGTTTCACACCTGTTTCAGTCTGAAACGATTTGCTCATTCCTTCTTCTGTTTTGACTGCACAAACATATCCATTGTAGAGATCTCTAATGATGTTGACAGTTTTAGATGGTATTTCATATAGTCTTAAAATTCTCCACAATGAATCTATGTGTATGCTATCAAATGCTTTTTTCAATTACTTAGGAACAATTATAACAGCTGATGGGAAATGTCACAATGAAATAAAAAGCAGATGTGCTCAGGCCAAGTCAGCATTCCAGAAAATGAGAAACGTCTTGTGCAACAGATCCATATCAATAGAAACAAGATTCTGAGTACTTAAATGTTACATCAAGCCAATTTTGTTTTTTGATGTCCATGAATAAGAGAGTATAGGGAGAAATGGAGGCCATGGAAATGTGGTTCATAAGGATGTTGAAGGTACCATGGACAGCTAAGAAAACCAACAAAGTCTTGAGAGTTAAAAGGCAAATTACAGCAAAGATCAGAAGCAGACGAGTGAGATGTGTAGGACATTTTCTGAGAAGAGGAAAATTGGAACACATTGTGGCAACTGCAAAAACTGAGGGAAGAAGAGACAGAGGAAGACAGAGAGAGAGAGAAGTTACTGGATGGGCTGTCAGTGTGGCTAGGAGGAAAGTCGAAAGTCACTGGAGGATCTCATAATCAAGTCTAAAGACAGGTAATTGTGGAGAGAAATGATCGCCTACGCCGCACAGCCCGGCACTTGATTGATTGATTGAAACATCTTAGGTCAAGGTTGTTTTTTTTTCCATAAAGGGATGCAACTTTAACTTACTACCATTTTTATATGAAGAAAATCCTTTGTCCAACAATTCTGTTTCTTTGTTGAAGCAAATACTGCTATATTTAGGGCTTCAAGTACCAACTATACGAGAAATCCCCACCCCCATCAGTTTCAGTTTATGCGTTACAACATTATATGCAAGTTCTTAAAGACGTCAGTTCTAGCAGCATCTTATAAAGAGTAATAATGAATGAAGGAAGTTGATGTGTAAATAATATGGGAATGTCAGTATCAGGCTTTTGGCTTTCTTTGTTCATTCATCACAGATGCCCTCATTTTCATCACAGACACTGTAATTTTTCATTTCAAACTGCTGAGATATTTGAATTGGCCTTCTGGCATTTTTTGTTGTGATTATATAATTTTTTTTTTTGTTCCCCTTGCATTTGGGTAAAAGTTGTTTTACCATGAAAAAAACCATATCAGTAACGAAGTTGGAACATTCTGTCTCAGCCGATTAAGAAGATAAAATGATTTTTTGAACTCCTCGGGGAGAGGGAGTACATTGTGGTAGTGTCCTATGCTTTATTTAGTCACAGTTTTTGTTTGGTTAATTTTGCTGGAGTTTTGAGGAAGTTTTTTGGCTTTTGGTGTTTGGCTCATTCTGTCTCAGCCGATTAAGAAGATAAAATGATTTTTTGAACTCCTCGGGGAGAGGGAGTACATTGTGGTAGTGTCCTATGCTTTATTTAGTCACAGTTTTTGTTTGGTTAATTTTGCTGGAGTTTTGAGGAAGTTTTTTGGCTTTTGGTGTTTGTATACTGCCTTTTTTTTTTTTTTTTGTCTTTCAAATTTTACTGGTGATAGTTCTTTGAAACAAAACTATGACTATGCCAGCTCTGGTGATAGTTCTTTGAAGCAAAATTATAACTATGCTAGCTCTGGTGATAGTTCTTTGAAACAAAAGTGTGACTATGCCAGTTCTAGTGATAGTTCCTCGAAGCAAAACTATGACTGTGCCAGCTTTGGTGATAGTTCTTTGAAACAAAACTATGACTATGCCAGCGCTGGTGATAGTTCTTTGAAACAAAAGTATGATTGTGCCAGCTCTGGAAATGGAAAAGAATGTTTCTTTTTTCTCTTATTGTATTTTTGTTGCTTTTTTAAAATGTATCATTATACCAAAACTTTCTCTGCTTGTATGTTTTTTGTTCCTAAAGGGTGTAAGAAATAGTTCACGATGTAGCCAAACAGATCATACTGCAAAAAACATAGTGAAATCGATGGATGGAGTAAATGAACATAAGAGGAAGTGAACATAGGGGTAGTGAAGCAGGCAGTGAACTGGCTTCACAAAAGGATCAGATTGTATACCAGATCTGTTATGCTCCATTCAGTCTACAATTTAAAAAAAAATTTTTTTTGTGTCTAGTTTCAGATGAGATGTAGCCAGTCTAGTATAAATGGGACAGATAATTCTCATGAACATTTATATCAGTCATACTCTTGACAATCTTGTGTACACTTTGTTCTTGGTACACCTTTCCTTGCAGGCAAACATTCTCCAGTTTCATAATGCTCATCATAATGTGGAGGGTACCCATTTTTTTTTTATAGCTGAATGAACAAGAGTCCAAAGAACCTTCACTTCAGTTTCAGTTCAAGCTCTCTGGCCCGGCCCAGCAGTACAGATGAGTGCTGGCACTTTATGACTAAAAGCTTGGAATATGTTTAGGAGGCAGAGTCAGTAGAGTGCAACGCACATGCTTGTCAGTGCATTAAGGACCCCAGGATATTCACACAAAATCATTTTTTTTATAAATAGGAAACTAAGAGGTTTTGGTACGGTAAAGTAAGAGAACAAATATTGTAGGATTAGACCTCGAAAAAATCGTAGACAAAGCACTTTAGTGAGACGTCTCACTAAAGTGCTTTGTCTACGATTTTTTCGAGGTTTAATCCTACAATATTTGTTCTCTTACTCACACAAAATCAGTCCTGTGAAATGGAAAAATGCTTCATTTGAAAACTTATGAAAAATAAAGTAGGAAAAAAAAGGGAATGAATTTTGACTCAGAAAGATTTGTAAAAGGGCTTCTTCCCCTTTTACAAATCTTTCCTGAGTCAGAATTAGAGAGGCTATACATTCTGGCACACATTCAGTGATGTGTAGTTTGTGTGGCAAGATTTATGTTGGCCTTAGTCTTCATTGTGAAATTGCGGAGTATTTTGTTGGGTAAGGTTTTGTATATGTACTATCTGTTACCAGTGCTGTAAGATTTGGAGGGGCTTCTGTTTTGTAATTACAGATTTGTAGTATAGTTTATATAGTGCAGAAAGTAAGCTTGAATCCCACTTCACATTTCAAAGTGCATTTTGTTGTAAGCATCTTGAGAGGGGAGGCATTTGTGACAGATAAATGGAGGCCGTGGAATTGATCAAGTATGGAGATATTTATTGTATAAGATGTTTGAGGATTATTTATTTTTTGTGGTAGTAGTATTAGTTGTCTGTGGTGTGTGTTATATCATGGCCTGATTGTAACTGACTGAAATCTGGTATGCTGAAAATATCTTTTGTATGGTGGAGGGAGAGAGAGACTCATTTTCCTGTTGTTGTATGTTGAGGCCAAGAAATAAATTTCTGTATAAAAAATTTTGAGCATAATTTTATATCTGGTAGTCATAGGGTTTTTGTTTTGTTTGTTTTTTTTCCTTGAAACTTAAAAAAAAAAAACCATTGAATTTAGAGCAAAACTGAATCTTGTATACCAGTATTTTATGGTACTATTTTGTTGTTTTTTTAAATGTGTTAGTAAAGAGAGTGGGGAGAAGAGAAATAACTGACCTCAGATCAAGGATATTATAAACAGGAAAACTATACAAAGTGTCAGTGACTTTGTTCAGTTGCATGCTGGGAAATTTAATAATAAACATACATTTCCTCTCTAAAATCTTTTTTTGTTTGTTTTTGTTTTGGTCAGTTTGAATGAGTCATGTCAGTAAAAATTTTACTGCAGGATTGATTCTGTTGATTCCTGTATGCAGTCTTCCTTTTCCCTGGGTATTTTTCAAATCCTGGATAGGAACAGTGATGCAGTGTCAGATTTAGATAATCATAGCCAGCCAAGACTCTTTATGTCCTGCCTTCTGGTGGTAAAGACTGACTTCAGCCTGATCATTGTGCTGGAAAAGCATTGGTTTCGAGTCCACTCTGAGAGCTGAAAGAAAACTACCACGACCCCGCTCTCTGCCCGAGTCTTTTCTTGTGTTTCAGGATCTTCACTGCAGCAAACATGTCATCAAACTGAACTGACACACCAGCTGACCATACATCCACTATTAAAAACCAAACAACCATACTCCCACAATTAAACAACAAACCATACAGCACATCTTACAACCAACCAACCAACCATACATCCACAACTAACAAACAACCAACAAACCATACATCCACTATTAAAAACCAAACAACCAACTTCCACAACCAATTATACATCAACAACCAACATCATACATCTGTGATTAAATACTACACAACCATACTTCCACAACAAACCATACATCCACAACTAACAAACAACCAACAAACACACATCTATAACAAACAAACAACCAACTATACCACTCTCCACAACTAGGAAACAACCAACCATACATCCACAACAATAAACCAACAAACCATACTTCCACAACTAACAACCATCCATATATTTACAAAAAACAACCATACTCCACAACAAACAACCATACTCCACAACAAACGAACCATACCACAAACTGGAATACCGCATCTCTGGTAAGCTATGAAAATAAAAACATTAGATGGGGCACAACTTGCCTTTTTGACAAGGTAACATGGAATTGGACGACATGATCAGACCATAATTAGGACAGGCAAAGAGTCCGTTATTTTTCACTATTTTTTTCTGTATCCTGACTGCTTCATGAAATTCATAAAAGTCGTAACACAAAAAAAAGTAAACGAACATTAACAAAAGTTGTATTCTTACATCCTTCCCATGCTGTTAAATGTCACATAAGGCTCACATCTTCACCAAGCTTTCCTGTTTTCAGCAAGCTTTACAACCTCATCAAAGGGTTTTACGTCCACTAATATGGCCTCTCTTAACAATGTCCTCTTTAGAGTTTCAAGTGGTCGACCTCTTTTTCTTCGGCCTCTTGTGTTCCACTTGACAGCTTGTTTAAGGATTCTCTGGCCATTTCTTCTCATCACCCATGAGACAGGTTGCTGTTTGCTAATCTGCCTTATCTCTTTGTATATAATTAATAAACAATTTTTTTTTTGGCAATAAGTACTGCTTAATGAAAAAGCACGACATGGAACTGACCATGCTAAGATCTGGTCTGTCTAAAAGATCACCGACACAAAACACCCACAAATTCAATGACGACAGCGTACAGGATAAGAATGTCAAGCAAAAAAAATAAGACTTTCACACAGCTCTTTAAAAATAAATTGATGATTTATTCCACAGCGCATGATGAGACTGAAGAATTTGAACATGTTGCATAATGCACTCTGGGGAGTTCTGATATGAAAGAGATTTTAGCCTAGCTTAAAAGTTTCTTATTTGAATCTATGCTCTTGTGCCACTTGTGTTGGCAGCAACCTGGTGGAGTTTCTGTGTGAAGAGATTCAAGTTTAACCATTAACTGCGTCAAAGCCCATATGCTGCATGTAGCAACCTTGGTACACTTGCTATATGATGAGATCAGCAACACTGTAATCCACAGTATGATGAGATTGTAGTAATCCTGGGAAACTTGGTGTATAAATGATTGTAGCAACCTTGGTAAACTTGCTGTGTGAAGAGATTGTAGTATTCTTGGTAAACTTGTTCTATGAAGAGACTGTATCACTAATCTAAACTAATTTAAATCTCTACCCCCATGTTGCATTCAGCAACCCTCGTGGTCTTTCTGTGAACAACAACCAAAACTTCAGGTTCAGACTTTGCTGCCATGCTGTGCACAGCAATCCTTGTGGACTTTTTCCGTGAAGGCATTCTAACACTAACCAAAACTTTAGTGTTAGCTTATGCCCTCATGTTGCAAACAGCAACCCATGAATGAGGTCCTTTTAATGGCAGAATTTAATAAGAAGCTTTCTTGTGGTCTGTTGACAGTGCAGCTCCTAATCCTGTGAATGCCCTGGGGAGACATCGAACATCCTGATCACCACCTATTGACTGTAATCTATCACTGCAGTCTCCATCATTTGTGGGCTTGTTTAACTGAAGATTGATGAGCTAAAGTATTCAGAATAGCAACAACATCAAATACCATCTACTTAAAACTAAACTTTCAAATGTTTGTTCACAGTGTACACAAAGAAACAAAAAAATATATAATAAAATAAAAACTGAGCACTTGAAAGAAATAAGATCAAGCCCAATATTGTTCAAGACAACATAAGTTGCCAAGATGACCAGATTCCAGTTCCACAGATCTGAAAAATATGCTCACATGGAGGACGAAAAAAAAAAAAAAAAATAATTAATGATTATACAGAGGAGACGTACAAACTCCTCATTTACTATACAAGATGCACAGTCAAGAAGTGTCAAATTCAGTCAATATTTAAAAAAATGAACTTAAAAATACAAACTTGAAAGAAAAATAACATGAGAATGGAAGAAAAGATCTGACATTTGAAAACGATTTCTTCTTGTTTGGGTAAAAAAACATAAAGGTAAACTTCCCGTTTCCATGCCATTAAGGCATATGGGTGGTGGGGGGAATAATGTGTTCGGCACATGAAAGTGTAATGTGGTCAGTATCACACCTGGCTACATTTACCTTCCCAGATTTCTCAGGCATCCATTTTTATAGAGTGGGTCGACCCCGAGGTCTTTTTTTTTTTGTGTGCGTGTGTAACAGAAAAAAATCCCACTGCTGGGACTGATCCCGGTACCACCTGATTAGTAAACCAAGCGCACGGCCAGCTATCCGGGGTTCCATTTTCTTCTTGTTTAAATGAACGAAATGAAAATAAATAATGAACACAACGTTCATGCTGTGAAGTGATAAGAAACAAAACAGGGTGGGTGGGAGAATGTTCCCTGATGCTGGGGCTGGCTGTCACGGCCATCTGTCTCAGGGCTGGCTGTCACGGCCATCTGTCTCAGGGCTGGCTGTCACAGCCATGTCTCATGGTTGGCTGTCACAGCCATCTGTCTCATGGTTGGCTGTCACAGCCATCTGTCTCAGGGCTGGCTGTCACAGCCATCTGCCACTGGGCTGGCTGTCATGGCCATCTGCCACAGGGCTGGCTGTCACAGCCATCTGTCTCAAGGCTGGCTGTCACAGCCATCTGTCTCAGGGCTGGCTGTCACAGCCATCTGTCTCATGGTTGGCTGTCACAGCCATCTGTCACAGGGCTGGCTGTCACAGCCATCTGCCACAGGGCTGGCTGTCACAGCCATCTGCCACAGCCATCTGTCACATGGTTGGCTGTCATGGCCATCTGCCACAGGGCTGGCTGTCACAGCCATCTGCCACAGCCATCTGTCACAGGGCTGGCTGTCATGGCCATATGTCTCACAGCTGGCTGTCACAGCCATCTGTCACAGGGCTGGCTGTCACAGCCATCTGCCACAGCCACCTGTCACATGGTTGGCTGTCACGGCCATCTGCCACAGGGCTGGCTGTCACAGCCATCTGTCACAGGGCTGGCTGTCACAGCCACCTGTCACAGGGCTGGCTGTCACAGCCATCTGTCACAGGGCTGGCTGTCACAGCCATATGTCTCACAGCTGGCTGTCACGGCCATATGTCTCATGGCTGGCTGTCACGTCCATCTATATCACAGGGCTGGCTGTCACGGCCATCTGCCACAGGGCTGGCTGTCACAGCCATCTGTCTCAAGGCTGGCTGTCACAGCCATCTGTCTCATGGTTGGCTGTCACAGCCATCTGTCACAGGGCTGGCTGTCACAGCCATCTGTCACAGGGCTGGCTGTCACGGCCATATGTCTCACAGCTGGCTGTCACGGCCATATGTCTCATGGCTGGCTGTCACGGCCATCTATGTCACAGGGCTGGCTGTCACAGCCATCTGTCACAGGGCTGGCTGTGCACAGCCATCTATCTCAGGGCTGGCTGTCACAGCCATCTATCTCACTTCAGTGACATGTGCCAAAACATGGTGCGGTGAATGAGACAAGGCATGCTGTGTTTACAGAGAAGCCAACCAGTGGGTTGTTCACATATCATTGTTTATAAGAAACACCCCAAATATCTATCCCACACAAAACAGAACAAACAAACAAAAGTTAGCATAAACTTTAACAGAAAACTGTTAAGATCTTTGAGAAACTACAACTTCAAAAGTTACAAGAAAAATAAATTAAAATAAACAAATTAAAAAAGCCAGATGAAACAAATTGAACACAATCTCCCCAGTTACAAAAGCTGAAACACAATCTCCCCAGTTATAAAAAAAGGGATCACTATCTCCCAAGTTACAAAAGCTGAAACACTATCTCCCCAATTAACAAAAGCTGAAACACTATCTCCCCAATTAACAAAAGCTGAAACACTATCTCCCCAATTAACAAAAGCTGAAACACTATCTCCCCAATTAACAAAAGCTGAAACACTATCTCCCCTGTAACAAAAGCTGAAACATACATGACCATACTACAAGAGAAAAAAAAAGAAATGATATTACATACAAACAAATACCCTGCAAGCCATAAAACAGTATAACCCTGATGTTTCTTAATTCTGCATGTCACCAAAATAGTTACAAATGAAAAAGACCACTATAGTTCATCTGGCAAACTCATTATAACAAATGGGTGATGACTGCAAGAAAACTTTCTTCTAGCTTCTTTTTTTACCAAAATTTATTCTGACAGAGCAAAAAAACTAATATGGGAATGACAGAGTTAACAGTAGCTGAGAGGCCATAAAACAGAGAAAAAAGATTTTTTTTAAAAAATGTAATACAAAAACTGACATGAATTTGGGCACTTCTTTTTTTCAGTTGCATTAAAAAACTGAAACAGTTAAAAAAAACCAACTCCAAAACAATTACAGAATTAGCATTTGTGTGTCCATAGTTACCAACCTGACACGAAAATTTCTACCACAAAAAAAAGAACAAAACAAAAAAAAAAACAACTGAGAAACATTACAAACAATTTCTAAACACAATATGCAAACAGCTAATCAAAAAACAAACAAAGAATACATATGTATAAAATAGAATACAAAAACATCGTAGCATGGAGACATTCTTAAGGCATCATCTAGTTTTGAAACAAGCATCTCAAAATTATTTGTTTTTGTGCTCTATCATCAACAAGACAAAGATTTGGAGGGCATTCTGAAAATTTGTGGTGCGCAGTTCAAAAAAATTCCTTTCAGTGAGAAAAAAAAAAAAAAAGAAGAGCAAATTAATCTTACTACTGTGTACAATGTAATAAAATTCCTAACATCACAAAAACAGACTTGAAAGACTGTTCCAAATTACAGAAAGATCATCTCTTTAACAGAAATCAGACAATATAATGTTTTATGACAGTAACTTATGTCAATGTGCAGTATCGAGAAAGCCAAAATGGCATTATGTGCTGTATCCTCAACATTCATGTCCTTGAACAAACAAAAAAAAAAAAGTGAGAAAGCCAAAATGGCATTATGTGCAGTATCCTCAACATTCACGTCCTTGACCAATGCAACTCGATGGCTGACACATAAAATCATTGGTCCTTTCATGGAATGCACACAAAACAACGCTACATGATAAAGTCACCAAAGAGGTAAAATTTGTACAGTTGGTCCCTTGCATCAGTTGGAATTATTAAATTAGATACACAAATTGTACATGAATCTGGCAACATACAAATAACATTATATAAAGTGTTATAAAGAAACTTGTTAAAAAAGACCAATGTCAAAAATCAATGTTTTCAAAAAATGAATTTGATAACAAAGAAAGATTTTTTTTTCTTTCTTTTTCAGTCATTCATGGTTTATGCAAATTATATGCATTTATTATAATTCACTACTACTTGCCAGACTGGCTGTCATAATTTTGACTTCGGTACATTTGTGCAGCAGATATACATTTGCTTGGCACTACAAGATATATATAATACATTAGATAACTAGTGTAGTTGATAAAAATAATTATATTGATATGTATACAGAGGTCAGAGTTTACAAACCAAGTTTTATGTTTATTTGTATGAACTCTCAAGAATAATGATTTTAAAAAAAAGGGGGGGGGGGCGCATTTCTGTAACTCAGTTTTTCCATGATAATACGTCAGTTTTCTGAGAAAACCTAAAAAAAAAAAAATATTCACGGTCAATAGCCAGCTGGAACCAAGAAAATTATCTGGCCAAATGAATCAAAAGAGGATTACACATTTTACATAACTGCTTATATAAAAAATTTTGTGCACACAGATGTTTTCTGTCTGAATACTTTGAGTAAGGAATTAAAATCTAGACAAATCCTGTACAAACCTCTGCCCCCCCCCCCCCCACCCTCAAAATGAAAAATAAAGCCACAACAACAATTCATCTGCAGATGAGTTCTTTGAAAATAAACCTTGTTCATTCATTCTTGAAGTTACTTTAACTCTTTGATCCTGAATTTTCGCAGAAGTGTCCCGTTCCCCTACAATGTTCGACTCTTTGCCTATTCACCCAATTATTTCTCATCACCAACACAAGCAAATTTGATTCCGAAGTTGTGCCTTGGTAGTAAACATTTAGAATAAAGTAAGGGCGGTAAATGTTTACAAGAAGGATCCCATGTACTTTTCTGATCTTAGAATGCTCCATTCCGGGCACTCTAAATCTACGATTTGCCTGGGAAATAATGCTCACTTTCACCTGAACTGAAAAGTTTGCACAACGAGTTTCCTGTAAAAAAAATGGCCGCTGGTCGTCGTCTAACCTTGTTACTTACATGAAAAGATAGCTGATGCTTCATTTACTGCAGCTATTGTCTTACTTTATACACATCTAAGCAAATTTATACCTTGTAGTGCAGGGTGTATGGAAACCAAAATATAGGGGCATGAGAATGAAATTATGGGGATATGGGAGCCAAATGACAGGAAGTATGGGATGCAATTTCTGAATAATTTTTTTAATTAAAAAAAAAAAATTGCATTTAGATTTTCTCTCAGCTGTTCTCTTCCAAGCTATCCAGGTGTAAAATAAAGTCAGGCTACAGATATCATTCAGCTGTTCCGTTCCCACCTGTTAGTATGTAAAGTAAAGCCAAGCTGTTGACATCTTTCAGCTGTTCGGTTCCCAGCTATCAGTATGTAAAGTAAAGCCAAGCCATTGACATCGTTCACCTGTTATGTTCCCAGCTATCCACATGTAAAGTAAAGCCAAGCTGTTGACATCTTTCAGCTGTTCTTTTCCCACCTATCAGTATGTAGAGTAAAGCCAAGCAGCTGACATCTTTTATACTGGTACCTTGAGATGACGATAACTTCAGTGAAGGATGAATGGGAGATATACTGGACAATCCCTCCAGGGAAGGTCTGCAGTTGTATAAAAGTTAAGAACCCCTACACTAACTACATAAATTACTATTTGTTAAGAACCCATGCACTACTGCGTAAAATTACTATATGAACAATACCAAAACTAGGTCATTTTTCTCTTTATTCTAAAAGAAAAAAAAACCTCAAATTAATTTCTTCAGGAAACCCCTTGTTCTGAATACATAAAAAAAAATCATAAATGTAACAGATGCTACTCAACAATATAAATATGTTCTCTACCTAAAGTACCCTTTTAACGACGTCTCTCCAAAACACACACACACCGTTTACAAGACAATGAAACACATTCACGTATCGGTTAAACTGAAAACTAAACATAAGGACAAATGGTGAAAAGAGTTCCGAACAAACTCAGCAAAAGGAACTGAAGAACATTCAGCCAGGGCCACATCAGCCAGCTTCCTGACTGACTGATCCACCAATCGGCTGAGAACTCAGGCCGCTTGGTGTGACTCTGTCAGGCTCTGCCCATTCTGGCTGTAATCCCTGGCCATCAGGCAGGCAAAGATGGTCATCACCATTTTATGTTTCCCCTCTACAATATCCTCCGGCAAGGCATACACCCTGGCCCCCATTTTTCTTGATAATCCAATAGCATACTGGGCATTGGCCAGTTTCTCCTGTAAAAGGGAAGCAACAGTTAAAAAAGCAAAAAAAACAACTATGAATGAAAGTAATACTGGCAAAACCAACAGCGGTGAAAACTCTTAATCAATCTCAGACTGAAAGCGTGGGATCAACTTTTCTTTTGCTTGCCATGTTTCCATCAACCCAGCTGGATGAATGGATCAGTCAAGCCAGTCAGTCATATGTATGACCCTTGTGGAACTTTGCCTCCTTAACAGCTCTCTTGTAGGCCTCTTGGCTGTAAGCAAGATGACCTGCTGCTGATGCATCCATTTGTAGATTATCAATGATGGATGAATGGATAAAAAGATTTGTAAAAAAAAACAAGATAAAATTCTCATTTCCGTGCCATTGAGACATATTGGGGATATGGTGTTAGGCTCGTATTTCCAAGACCCGTACTTGAAAAGTGAGATATGGTCAGTATCACACCTGGCCACATTTACATTCCCAGATTTTTCTGGTCCCCATTTTTAGAGGCTGAATGGCCAGCTGTACAAAATGGGAAAAAAGGCCTTAAAAAACATAGAATATCTGCCTACACAGTGAAGCAGTCTGGAACACACTGAATACATGGCTACCATTGGATGGAGGACAAATTAGATTTTGCCACAACTGGGCATGGCACATAAATTGGTTTAAAAAAAAAAAAAACCGCCAAGAGAATGTCTACATAGTGAACCTCTATGTTCATAATGGCTTATATAGTAAGAAACTGTGATACATGCAAACCTATAACGAATATAGTATAATCATGATACAAGAAAAAGTCTGTCATACAAGTCTATGAGATCTGCCCATAATCATGGGTTGACAGTTTTATCAATCTTGGCTTAACTTCTTTCAACATCTAGGAAATAAGATCACTGAGATGGAACTTCAACCAACTCATGTGAAACATCCACACTAGCAACCACCCAAGCAAACCCTGATGACAGGACAGCCACTGACTATCTCTTCAACATTTCAAGTGGCTTCTTACATCCTTCCCGTGCCATTAAACATCACATAGGGCTCATATAGTTGTTTGCCAAGTTTTCCTGTTCTCGGCGAGTCTTTCAACTTCATCAAAGGGCTTCTCTTAACAATGTCCTCTTTAGAGTTTCACACGGTCGACCTCTTTTTTTTCGGCCTGTTGTGCTCCACTTGACAGCTTGTTTTGGTATTCTTTCTGATTGTTTCTTCTCATCACATGGCCTACATATGCCCATCTTCTTTTTCTGATCACCCATGAGACAGGTTGTTGTTTGCTATTATTCAAGTGGCTAGGTCATGCTAAATCTGATAACAAGTTCAGATTCACAGATTCTGCCTCTGTTCTAAACTCCACAGCCAGGTCTGTTTGTACAGGCTGGCAATTGTTGGCCCACCCCCCCCCCCCCCCCCCCCACAGAATGTATTCTAAAGTCCAAAACCCAGTCTTAATATGGTCAAATCAGTAGTGTGGCAAACTCTTGCTCATGGTCAAATTAATAGTGTGACAAACTCTTGCTCATGGTCGAATTATTAGTGTGACAAACTCTTGCTCATGGTCAAATTAATAGTGTGACAAACTCTTGCTCATGGTCAAACTAATAGTGTGACAAACTCTTGCTCATGGTCAAACTAATAGTGTGACAAACTCTTGTTCATGGTCAAATTAATAGTGTGACAAACTCTTGCTCATGGTCAAATTAATAGTGTGACAAACTCTTGCTCATGGTCAAATTAATAGTGTGACAAACTCTTGCTCATGGTCAAACTAATAGTGTGACAAACTCTTGCTCATGGTCAAATTATTAGTGTGACAAATTCTTGCTCATGGTCAAACTAATAGTGTGACAAACTCTGACATCCCTTTCCCCTCTCACTCCTCTCAAAGTATGACTCCTCCCCCTACCCAGTCAAGCTGGCTTACCTCATAGCTCTGTGCATTCTGATTAACATTCTTCCAGTCCACCAACGACGGCTTGATCTTTTCAATCAGCTTAAACAAGATGACGCCGTCTGACAGGGATGGGTCTCCAAAGCTAGAAATTCTGACAGTTTTGTCCAACTAATAAATGTAAATGAGAAAGTCTTTTAAAGATTTGTAAAGTTGTGTAAAAAAAAACCAAAAAAAAAACATCAAAAGCAAATAATTTTGTAAAAATCCTCGTAATACAATGACATACATGTGCAGTAAAGCTGAAGATAAAACATACTTCGTGGAGATGGCCTCTACAAGCATTGTATAAGAAGAAAAAAACAACAAAAAACCACAGACTGACCGAGTCCAGGAAGAAAAAGAGGAGGAATAACATACTGACATATGCTCAAATGGGGTGCACAGGGAGAAATAACATACTGACATATGGTGAAATGGGGTGCACAGGGAGAAATAACATACTGACATATGGTGAAATGGGGTGCACAGGGAGAAATAACATACTGACATATGCTGAAATGGGGTGCACAGGGAGAGATAACATACTGACATATGCTGAAATGGGGTGCACAGGGAGAAATAACACACTGACATATGCTGAAATGGGGTGCACAGGGAGAAATAACACACTGACATATGCTGAAATGGGGTGCACAGGGAGAAATAACACACTGACATATGCTGAAATGGGGTGCACAGGGAGAAATAACATACTGACATATGCTGAAATGGGGTGCACAGGGAGAAATAACATACTGACGTATGCTGAAATGGGGTGCACAGGGAAAAAAAACTGCTGAGAACCCTTGGTGTCAGTAGACTAACTGTACACAGGACTTGACAAAGGAGGAAAGAAAATAAGGCAAAAACTCGTGGGCACAAGGGAAAAAAAAGCACTTCAGAGGTTCTGAAATAATACAAGATTAGGAAACAGGGTGGGTCAA
Organism: Achatina immaculata; assembly: GCA_009760885.1. Taxonomy (NCBI): domain Eukaryota; kingdom Metazoa; phylum Mollusca; class Gastropoda; order Stylommatophora; family Achatinidae; genus Lissachatina; species Lissachatina immaculata. The sequence goes on from CM019713.1 coordinate 10,847,034, forward strand.
GACTTGGGCTAGGTAGAGAGTTTTTGCCTCTGACTTCATCATGCTACCCTCATGATGAGGAGTGATGGGAATGGAATAAAAAAACAAACTGTGAAATAGAAACTAGAAAGATGGAACAGTTAATCGGGCCAGTGAAGCTGAACTGGTCAAGACCTTATCTCAATTCTCCTTCGGCACTCCTGGTAACAGCATAACTAACCCAAGAGGACTTATCCCTTAATGACCATGGAGCCCTGTTGAAAAAAGGCTCATTTTTTCGGTCCACTCCAGATCTTCATACAAGCCTTTGCAGTTCACTCCAGTCTGACCTATGATCTGTATGATCAACTGTTAGAAACATCCTGCATTTAGTTCCAGGCATATCAACAACATAATATTAGACAAAAACTCTACAAAAAAAAACTAGAGTACCTTGTTCATGCCAGCTGTCAGTAATGTAAGCAAATATTCATGCTAAGATATCATTCTTATTTATATGGGACTACACACAAATTCCAAATTCAATCACCTTAGAAGGCAAAAAAATAGAAGAAGTAGACACACTCACATATCTCGGCAGCATTACAGACAGAGAGGGTGGTACAGTAGCTGATATTACAGAAAGAACTGGAAAGGCAAAATTAGCATTTCTACAGCTAAGAAACGTCTAGAAAGCCAAAGAAATATGCCCAGCAACAGAACTTAGACTTAGACTGACAAATGCTAAATCAGTCCTGTTGACTGGATCAGAAACATGGACAGCATCAGCCAAAGGTACTGCAGACCTGTCTAAGGAAGATCCTTCAGATTAGATGGCCAGATGCCATCAGTAATGAAGAAGTATGGGAAAAAAAATGAACCAACCCACAGTGAAAGAAATGATAATTAAAAAAAAAACTGGAGATGGATAGGAAACACATTTCGAAAGTGTCAATCAATCAAGTGCCGTGCCGCGTGGCGTAGGCGATCATTTCTCTCCACAATTCCCTGTCTTTAGACTTGATTATGAGATCCGCTGGTGACTTTCTTCCTAGCCACACTGACAGCCCATCCACTCTTTGTCTTCCTCTGTTTCTTCTTCCCTCAATTTTTGCAGTTGCCACAGTGTGTTCCAATTTTCCTCTTCTCAGAAAATGTCCTATAAATCATGCTTGTCTGCCTCTGATCTTTGCTGTAATTTGCCTTTTAACTCCAGCCTCTCTTAAGACTTCTTCATTGGTTTTCTTTGCTGTCCATGGTACCTTCAATATCCTTCTCATGAACCACATTTCCATGGGCTCCATTTTTTGCTGTACTCTCTTATTCAGACCATACTTCACATCCATAAAACAAAACTGGCTTGATGTAACATTTAAGTACTTGGAATCTTGTTTCCATTGATATGAATCTGTTGCACAAGATGTTTCTCATTGTTTGGAATGCTGACTTGGCCTTAGCATGTCTGCTTTTTATTTCGATGTGACATTTCCCATCATCTGTTATAATCGTTCCTAAGTACTTGAATCAATCAACTTGTTTCAGCTCTGTGCCATCGATGGTAATGCTACATTTTGGTGGTATTCTTTTCCTTGATATGACCATCAGTCTTCTTTCTTCGGAAGTCTACCACTAACATAACCAGACAGGCTCTCACCAGGAGAGGAAACAAGGAAAACCTAGAAACACAGGGCAAAGGATCCTTCAAGCAGAGATAAAAAAGACTGACTACACCTGGAAATAGATAGGCGAAACAGCCCAGGACAGAAAAAAAAAGTGGAGTCCTTGTTGATAGCCTAAGAAGCCCTAGAAAACGATAAAGAAGTAAAGGAAGAAAGGACACAAATTCACTGCGCGAGAACACACACATAAAAAACCTTCTTTTTTTTTTTTCCAATGTCCAAAACAGAAACCTGTGGTACAGAAAACAAAATGCGCTTCTTTGCCATCTTGTAAATCAGTTTCAAGGTTCTGAGCTCAACTGACTTAGAACAGAAAGAACTCTCACCCTGTTGTTCGCCCATTCCAAAATCAGTTTCTCCGCATTTTTACTGTCAGCTGAGAGTCCACTCAGCAAGCAGATTGTGTAAAGTCTCATCAGCTGCCACACCAATGCTGTGAAAATGACATTATACAATCATAAATACATTTTTTACTTACTGAAAAGGAATGGTAAGAGAAGCCTTAACATAGGGAGGGGGGGTGGGAGGCATCTAGAGGATATAACATTAGTGTCCATATTTTCCCTGACCTATTGGCACAAAAGCAGGTGATATAGTCTGTATCACACTCGCTTTCTTTTCCTAGATCTAAGGAGACATTTCAGCAGCTGAGTGAACAGGACTGGCCAACAAGTGACCTTCACCATGTGAGACCAGTACACTAACCCACTTTGCTACTCAGGCACTCTTTATTTGCTGAAATCATTTGTTTTTTTTTTCTTAGATATATAACAATATAAAATGAGCAAGTCATAAAGAACTTGTGAAATCATGTTTCTCCCATTTGCAATTTGGCAAGTAAGACCTGCATGTCAGGTGCAGAACTTTGCCTCCCTAACAGCACTCCTATAGCCCTCTTGGTTGTAAGCAAGATGCCCTGCTGCTGATGCATCCATTTGCAGATTATCAACGATGTCTTGCAGCCATCTTCACCTTGGTCTTCCTCTCTTTCTTTTTCCCATTATGTACCCTTCCAACACGGCCTTCTCTAAATTATCATAACGTTTAATGTGTCCAAAATATTTAAGTTTTCTCTCTTTAATCCTTTTTTACTAGCCAGCCTTCTTCAATATTAAGTTATTGTAGTATGGATATATTTGTTCTTTTTTGTGTCCATGATATTTGAAGAACTCTTCTGTAGCATTTACATTCAAAGGCATTTATGTGTTTCTCAGCTGTTTTGTTAAGTGTCCAGGTCTCACAGGAATATGTTGCAATGGGAAAGATGCATGCCCTTAAAAATCTTATTTTTGTAGTTCTGTCTGCTCTTCTCCACAGATTCTTTAGTTGTTTTACTTTCTGAAGAGCGATAGATGTCTTACATCTTTTGTCAGATTGCTTTTGTCTAAAAGTAATAGAAGAACGATAGATAAATTGACCTACTCCACTCAGATCTATCTCACCTTCCAGCACTGAAGGTCAGATAGAACTGAGTGGAGTAGATAAATTTACACATGTGAAATGGACGTACTGTGCATGTCTCTCCTTGATCAAGTCAAGCACAGTCCTGATGATAGAACAACCATCAAGTACTTCCTCAGTTTGCTAACTTATGATAAATCTGCAGCCATTTTTTTTTAAATTTGCCAGCTTTGACTGCAGATATCTGGATAAATGTCCAGGTATATATAAAACTCCAGAACATTCCCTCCAATAGTGCCATGGCAGACAACAGTACTCCTCTGTCTTCTACTTTAATTCAGAATTTTTGATCACCAACAGGACTAGCTGTAAAAATGTCATCCCTACTGTGGTGGAGCCTATAGGAAAGCCTGGCTTTGCAATTTTTTTTTTTACCCCAGGCCCAAACTTCCAACAGCTCTAGAATGTAAGAGAAAAATCACAGCAATGTATCATTCCCCTGCTTCATTCTCACACTGGGCTATGGAACAGAAGCTCCAACTCAACCCAATCAGAACAGAACAGAGCAGAAAGGAACTGAACAGAGTGCTGCTAACTGTTAGACACTAGAAAAAAAAAAACAGATGAAAATTTTTTTTCTTTTTTCTTTTTTTCATCCTGTCTTGTATCTTTCAGCACTGACGGAACAAATAGATTTCTTGATAAAGTATCTTTCAGCACTGACGGAACAAATAGATTTCTTGATAAAGTATCTTTCAGCAGTGATGGAACAAATAGATTTCTTGACAGTATCTTTCAGCACTGATGCAACAAACAAATAAAGCTTGGCAGTTTGCTTTGTATAAAGTAGAGTGTTAGGGTTTCTGTTCTTACTCTGTATAAGAGTGTTGGGATTTCTGATCTTGCTTTGTATAAAAGTGTTAGAGTTTCTTATCTTGCTTTGTATAAGAGTGTTGGGATTTCTGATATTACTTTGTATAAGAGTGTTAGGGTTTCTGTTCTTACTCTGTATAAGAGTGTTGGGATTTCTGATCTTGCTTTATATAAGAGTGTTAGAGTTTCTAATCTTGCTTTGTATAAGAGTGTTGGGATTTCTGATATTACTTTGTATAAGAGTGTTAGGGTTTCTGTTCTTGCTTTGTATAAGAGTTTCTTATCTTGCTTTGTATAAGAGTGTTGGGATTTCTGATCTTGTTTTGTATAAGAGTGTTAGGGTTTCTGTTCTTGCTTTGTATAAGAGTGTTGGGATTTCTGATCTTGCTTTGTATAAGAATGTTAAGGTTTCTGTTCTTGCTTTATATAAAAGTGTTAGAGTTTCTGTTATTACTTTGTATAAGAGTGTTAGGGTTTGTGTTCTTGCTTTGTATAAGAGTGTTAGGGTTTCTGATCTTACTTTGTATAAGAGTGTTAGGGTTTCTTATCTTACTTTGTATAAGAGTGTTAGGATTTCTTATCTTGCTTTGTATAAAAGTGTTAAGGTTTCTGTTCTTGCTTTGTATAAGAGTGTTAGGGTTTCTGTTATTACTTTGTATAAGAGTGTTAAGGTTTCTGTTCTTGCTTTGTATAAGAGTGTTAGGGTTTCTGTTATTGCTTTGTATAAGAGTGTCAGAGTTTCTTATCTTGGTTTGTATAAGAGTGTTAGGGTCTCTGTTCTTTCCTGCCTCAACTTCTTGAGACATTTTTTTGTAATGAGACAAAAATATTTCACTCACATATATTCAGCTGGGGGGTGGGGGGGGGGTGATGATGCTGTCTGATGTGACAATCAATGACTTACAGCTGACATACTAGTGTCAGGACTGGTAAACCATAGCTGACCAAGACCCTGTCCCAGCTTTCCGCTGGTACCCTAGTAACAGGCCTGGGGTTGCCACAGCCCCCATGGCTGTGGAGTCTCCTAAGGAAGCACTGCACATCCCCCCCTCCCCTTGCTTTAAGCTCTGCTCTGGGACTGACAAAAAAATTGCCACAACCCACCCCTCACCCACAAGCTTCTTGCGTGTGGGGGGGGGGGTGTTGAAAATGAAGACATACTACGCTACAACAGGACAGAGATTATTCCAATCACTACACCACAACTGCATCACACCCACTTCCGTCACTCACCCAGCGTCAGAGTCTGGTTCCCGTCATGGATATCTTTACCCGCCACTCCAACTAAGGAGAAGTCCAGCTTGTTTCCCAACAGGATGGCATAGTTGCAGTTTTCTGTTGAGGATGAATAGGAAATTTTTTTTTTTTTTAACCTTTGATGTCACATCTTGAGAGCAGGCCAAATGTCCTTCAGTCTTACCCAATATTGTAGATACACTTTACAGCATTAAAATGATAAATGGCTCAAATCTGAGGCCCAAAAACTTTGGGAGAAACTGATCGATTAGTAATATACACTAAACGTTGCTGTAACAGCGAAAAAAGAAAATGCTGAAAATGGACTGGTTATGTGCTCCGAACAGGTGCCGGCAACATGGCTAAAACAGCCGTGTGATGGACACTTGAGGGAGAAAGAAAGAGGAGGCTGATCATATGTTACTTGGTGGAGAACTGTAGAAGAGGAAAGGACTAACATGCAGCGACAGCTGGGGCACAATACAAAGGCTGGCCAAAGACCATGAGAGATGGAGAGAATTTGCTGCTGCCCTGCAAGATGCCACAGGGCATACTGGGCGGTGACTGCTTAGCCAATCAATTACCAACTAAGGACATGGATGGATGGATAGATGCAATAAAAGTGCAAACTATGATACAGTAATAATATGAATAAAAGTTCAAAACTTGATACAGACAAACTGCTTTTACTGGTACAAAATTAAAAGGGCTAAAAAATTAATATATCAAACTGTATTCTAAATATTTGGATAAATACACTCTTAACTGCTACATTAGAAATTTAGTCATTTAGTTTTAATGCCATCTCAATGACTTCTATATCACAAAGTGGTATTCACCGCATGTATTAGCAACTTAGCCATGTCCCATTACAGCTTCATACAGCCAAATACATTACACCTCAAATACAGCTTTAACTGTTCCATCAGTTACATCAACCACAATGCTACAGCAATCATGTTCAAACAACAGTTACATCAAATAGTTTTTTAACTGTAACATGGCACATCCAAGACAGCTGTAAGAGATTTTATCTTTCACTTGTAGCCTCTCATAAATGAACAGAGTCAGTCCTGTCCCATTAAAATAACAGAAAGTAAACTCTGGGAACTGGAGAGCCACGTTAGGCTTTTTCTTAGGCTTCAAGTTCTCTCCCACGGTTTTCAGTGAAAGGCACTCAAATAATAAAAGATTATAACATTTAAAAAACTGACAATGGTATCTCAATATTTTGCTATAATACTTTCATATTAAGATCATTTTTCCCTTGGAAAAAAAAAAACTGACCTATCTTCTCAAAGTTAGCTTTGAGTTTGTTGAACTTCTTGATGACCTTGTTCCAGTCAACAATTCCAGGCTTGCAGATGTCATAGAGCTGGAAGATGATCAGCCCATCAATCAGGTCATTGTAGATGTAGTTTACATACGGGCTCACGCCCATGCTGTTCATCCAGTTGCGGTATGCTGAGGATACATGGAACATGAATGTTGATAATATCATCTTAAAAGAATGTGTGATGAAAAAGGGCTTTCAAATTGAGGAAGTTTACATGCAATGCTCGTGTGATGGACAAGAAAGCTCCGTGTCCCATAGCATTAGCATGCTGTAGGGGTGTGAAGTGTTAATGCCTTCACATTCCTGGGCCACTATAGCATTTGAGGTAGGGAGGGATGCCAGCATCTATCCTCACTGCTTTCATCTTCCATGGGAAACCTCAGGTACCTATTTTTTGAGGCTTGGTTGGCCCCAGTGCCAGTTGGTCAGAAAAAAAAAAAAACTCAACCAAATGTGAAATCAAAACAGGGAACTTCTGATCAGTAAGCAAATGCACTAATTATTACACCACGGTGGCACACAGATAAGAAATATGGGCTCGAATTATGAAATACAGAGCTGACAAACATTTTTAAAAAACCCTTGGTATGAAATATGAAACGATTTGAATGAAGAATGTAAACATGACACAAAGTCTATGGAAAAAATGAAAATTCTTGGTATTAAACATGAAATCTCTAGAGTAAACATGATGTTTGGCTTTTATTGAGATAAAAAAAAAAAATGAGGTGTGGGCTGTGTGGAAAATTAGATTCAGGTTTGAACATTCACATGTTTAGTAATGTTACACAAAACAGGTGTGGACCACTTCAATGCTGTGAACACAAGATGGGTAAAGGCAACTTCATTGCTGTGAGCACAAATTCAGTATGAACCACTTCACTTCTCTGAATACAAATTCAGAATGAACCACTTCACTGCTCTGAACACAAGCTGAGTATGAACCACTTCACTGTTGTGAACACGAGTTGGGTACGAACCACTTCACTGCTCTGAATACAAATTCAGAATGAACCAATTCACCGCTGTGAACATAAGATGGGCATCAATCACTAGACTGCTGTAAATGCATGATCAGTTCAAGGCAGTGAATTTGGTTCTTAAGATAATGGGTGTGGGTTCTAGCCAGGACCCTCTTGTGTCCTTGGTTCAACTCTGCTGTAAAAATCTGACACATTTTGGGGAACCACTACTGACAGAATAAAATTCCTCAATGCCAGACAAGATACCCAGGGTACACTTTATGTGTTGGCTGTCAGTATAATCTTGGGAGCTCATGCCCCCCAAAGTGTACTTAGAAATAAATCGTAATTAATGACCTGAGTAAGGTCAGTGTCACAAATAAATCGTAATTAATGACCTGAGTAAGGTCATTGTCACAAATAATTCATGACTTACATTTAATGACAGTACATCAATATCAGCAGACCAACAACAAACCAACAACAACAACAACAACAACAAAAACCCAACAACAAACAGACCAATAAGAAACAGACCACCACCAAACAGCAGGCAACAGACCAACAACAAAAAAAAGGGAACAGAAGACCTTACTCTTTTCCTCTCTGGTCTCTTCATGAATCTGAAGATTAAGATTCTGATCCACATCCTCCAGAGCTGGGTACGTGTTGAAGAGGTTGGCTACAAAGGCAAAGTTCAGCTTTGCATTGCCTTCCACAATGTCGTAAGGGCCCACAAAGGAACGACACCCAATCTTGTCCGATTGTTGCAGCACCGCCTCTGCTCGCTGGTGCATGTCAGCCACCTTATGTGACAGTTTCAGACATTAGCTTTTCTATAGTTGGCAACTAAGGACAAATGTACTAACAAATAATGGAACTCTGCTTCAATGATGCTGAGCTGCTGGGTAAAACAAGAAGAGATAATATCAAGAGGAGGAGAAAGCACAGTGAAGAATATAATGAGGCAGGAAAGACCAAAAAAAAAAATCTATGTCCTGCGTGCTGTGAGGGTGTGAAGTGTGAGTCCCTTCAAATTTCTAGCCCACTACAGCATTTGAGGTAGGGATGCTAGCACCTGTTCTCAATGCCTTTTTGTTTTCCCAGTGAAATCCCAGGTACCCATTTTTGAGGCAGGGTTGACCCCGCCCTGCTGGTGAGTCCAAAAAAAAAAAAAAAATTCTGCCTCAGTGCAAAATCAAACCAGGGACCTTTTGATTGGCAGGTTAGTGCATTAACCCCTACACCACCAGGGCAGATGAAGCAGAAACAGAAGAAAACACTTTAAATCAAAAGAACAGCCTCAAAAGTAACTTAAAACACGGCGCAAACAAATCTTGAACAGAACATCAACCTAGATTACAGTCTCGTTGTAAGAAAATTTGAATACCTATTCACAAGTAAAACAAGCAAGAACCTAACAACTAAAAGCACAGAACTGTAATTTCTCTGCTTCACAGATCTTATCCCTTGAAATGGAAGTCCAGTTGTGCCACTGGTCAACACAATACAAAGTCTTATCCAGACTCAGGCTGTTGTCTAACACAGTTCCATGTGCCCTGGCTGGATGTGATAACAAAACCTAATATTGAAGAAGGCTAGCTAGTAAACAGGATTAAACAGAGAAATCTTAAATAATTTGGACACATTAAACGTCATGAGAATTTTGAGAAGACGGTCTTGGAAGGGTACATAATGGGAAAAAGAAAGAGAGGAAGATCAAGACAAAGATGGCTGCAAGACATCGTTGATGATCTATCTGCAAATGGATGCATCAGAAGCAGGGCATCTTGCTTACAACCGAGAGGCCTACAGGAGAGCTGTTAGGGAGGCAAAGTTCTGCAAAGGATACGCAAATGACTGGACTGGATATATGCTTCAATTATTTGTAATATCATGAAGGGGCATCAAGGGACAAGTAATCGTGCAAAGTTAGATCTAGGATCCTGGTTTCAATTCCCCATGAACACGTTTATCTTCTTCTCTGTTCACTTCTCATCCCACCAGGATCACCTTGCCAAACTGCCAAGTCTTCTCACAATCCTCTCCCACGTAAGATGTACATTCATGGCCTTTTTACTCAACAGTGTGTTCATCACAGAACCAGCCATAAAAATTGGAGGATACAATATTAACAACCTTCGGTATGCTGATGACACAGTACTGATAGCTGAGAACCAACAAGACCTGCAAAATCTCTTGGATAAAGTCACCAAAGAAAGTGAACAGAAAGGTCTTACTCTGAACATCAAAAAGACAGAGACTACTAAGAAACATAATCCACCAACATGCAGTATAAAATTAAATGGAACTATTCTAAAGCAGGTGCAGAAAATCAAATACCTTGGAGCAGTAATAACTTCAGATGGGAAATGCAGAAAAAGAAATTAAGAACAGAATAGGCCAAGCAAAGACTGCATTTCAGAGAATGAGAAACATATTAACCAACAAATCCTTATCAATGAATGTTAGAAAACGAGTCCTAAAATGCTATATTGAACCTATCTTGTTATATGGAAGTGAATCATGGACAATAGGCAAGTCTGCACAAAAATCACTGGAAGCAGCAGAAATGTGGTTTATTAGAAGAATGTGAATCCCCTGGACAGCAAAAATAACTAATGAAGAATGTATGAGAAGAGCTGGAGAGACAAAAAAAACCTTGTCAAAAAGATAAGAGAGAGACAATGTACTTTCATAAACATGCAATGAGAAGAGGGGACACTGAAAATATTATAACAACAGGAAAAACTGAAGGAAGAAGATCAAGAGGAAGACCAGGAGAAATTATACTGGACAGTCTGACGGGATGGTGTGAGAGGAGATCACCAACTGAGCTGATGGCCTGCATGAAGGATCGTGTACTCTGGAGAAGCATAATAGCCAACGCCAGTCTGCACGGCACCTGATGATGATGATGTGCTTATCACTGTCATCAAGGTGGGGTATTTCACGTGATATTTTGAAATAACAAAGGCAGCTCAATTTATATGGTGACCATTTTTTCTACCGTGTGAGGAGACTGCTGGAGCTGGGACGAATTAAAGGGTGTTGGCAGGAAATCCAAACTGTGTGGCAGAAAACACATCATAAACAGCAAACATTTGACAGCATATATGGTGTTGTCCCAAATGCAGTGAACCCGGAGTCTTAATTATGAACTTTGAACTTTTCTACTGGTATCCACCCTAGCTAAAAATTTGGCAAACTACCATGTGAGCCTTATATGACATTTAATGGCACGGGAAGGATGTCAGATGTAAGCAAGACCCACTCTAGCTATTGGCCAGAGTTGGTCTGGCCAGCTTTCAGCTTATCAGTGACCAACCCACTCACCAGGAGACATAAAGAATGAATAACAACATGGCTAACAATTATGGTGAGAGAGAGACAGCTGGAGATAATAATATCGATGATAACGGACTGTCCCACACTGCATCTTATATTTAAAAATGATGAACCTAAAGACAAGTTTGTTTTTTTTGTTCACAACACTGATAAAATTTGTGCCTGAAATGTAAATAATGAAAACCTGAACAAAAAACAACAAAAAAAACACCAGAACTTACCCCTAAGGGTGATAGGTCAACACCCCTGTCTCTAGGAGCAATCTGATGCAGCAGGTAAGTATACGCTTCAGAATCCTGGTACAGACATAGATTACTTCTGTTAGAGACTGTCCCAGAGTAACAAACAGCGACATTATAGTTTCAAGAATAAACAAACACTTCGGAACATGGTATCACTTTTCCTGTATTCCCTGTGCATCCCCCTCCCCCCAACAATGTCCTTTCTAAGACAGAAACTTGAAGAGATTACAAGGAAAAGCTCCGAAGTTATGGAAGTGAATCAGGACCAGAAAATAAGCAATTTTGAAGAGACTTCTACTGCTTTCTTGGTCAGTTTATTAAAAACTATTCTGTGGTGAGCTTATTAAAAACCTATTCTGTGGTGAGCTTCTTCTTCTTCTTCTTCTTCTTCTTCGTTCGCACTGTCTGTCTATATCTGCAGTCCTGTCTCTTGGATAAATTTTACTGTTTTTTGTAACTCATGTATGGAACCATAGAGCTTATCTTCTTTAGTGGTTTCACTGGGCCAGTAATTATTTCTCAGTGTCTCATAGTTGATGCAGTTCTGGAGGATATGTTCCACGGTTTGGGGCACCTGGGCACATGTACATAGATTAGTAGTACCAACCTTAAACTTTGTATACATATGACTTCGGAGTCGGCTGTGTCCTGTTCGGAGACGGAAGATGGTGACTTGTTCCTTTCTGTTTAGCATGTGATAGTCATCATGTGGTGGTGTTTGTGGCTTCCTGTAGGTTTTTATCATGCTTTTCTTCTGATTATAGGTGACTGGTATGTCTGGTTGCTCCATTTCAGTGCCCTCTTTGGCCAGATGGTCAGCTTTCTCATTGCCTGGTATCCCACAGTGGGAGGGAATCCATTGCAAAGTGACTCCATGTTGTAAGCCAATTTTTGACAAGGCATCCTTAAGGTCTGGTAGTTTGTTGCACTGAAGAGCCTCCAGTACTGATCTTGCATCTGTGAGAATTACTACAGGACATGTATCAATTCTGGAGTCTGATAGTTTTTCAACTGCAGCAATAATTGCCCTAACTTCTGCATCAAAGTTGTTGCAGTATTTACCAGTGGGTATGGAAATCTTGTCAATGGTGTTGTTTGGATATTCAATATATGCTCCTGACCCACCATTCTTTATGGCATTATGTGCAGATCCATCTGTATACACACGTATCCAGGTGTCACATGTATATTTGTCATCTAGAACACTAAGTGTGGCTGTTGATCTTACAAGACTGCTCTGCATCTCACCATTCTGCACACCTTTCACTTCAGTCTGAATAGTTATTTGTGTATAATCTGCTTCTTTCCATGGTGTATGCTCTGGTACAGATGATAATGGAGTGACTACAGTTGGAAGGTCAGGTATCAGCTTACGCATACGCTTGGCCTGATGAATGAAGCTGCTTCTTTTAAGCCGTCCTAATGCCAAGTTATTGAATCTCTCCTTCAGGGGATGGCTTACAGAGCTAAGGAATTTTTCTCCCATGGTCATGACCTTTGTGTCTCTACGTTCCTTTAGCGGTTGAACACCAACTATTTTCTGCATTTCTACTATTGGTGTGGACCTCATGGCACCTGTGATAATCCGTAGTGACTGATTTTGAACCTTGTCTAGATTATGCAGCGTAGTGTTTGATGCTGTGCACCAAGATGTTGAGCCATATTCTAAATGTGGTAGAATACTTTGCTGATATACGTTCTTGAGGATTCTTTCACTAGCTCCCCATGTGGTCCCACTCAATTTTCTTAATATGGCTAGTTTTCTTCTGGCTTTTGCTTCTGCACTGTTGATGTGTTGCTTCCAAGTCAGTTTTGAGTCAAGAGTCACTCCTAAGTAAGTGGCTTGGTTGTCCATCCTTAAGGGTATTTCATTTACAAAGATCTTACCTGCTTTCTGTTTTGATGAGAGGGTGAACAGAGTGGTGCTTGATTTCTCTGTGTTGATACTTACACACCATTTGTTTGTCCATGATGTCAAGATGTCTGCTGCTCTTTGGAGTCTCTGTGTAGCAACTGTCGCATATTCATCTGTACACCACATGACCAGATCATCTGCATACAGTGCTGCTTTGATTCCATAGGGAAGTTCCTTGACCAGGTCATTAATGAATACAAGGAATAGTGTAGGCGAAAGGACTCCTCCTTGTGGTACACCATGTCGCAGAAGTACTTTCTGGCTTTTATGTCCATCCATTACTACTCTAGCTCTTCTATTGTGTAAATAGGACTTTATCCAGTTGTACAGTCTTCCATTCACATTGTAGTTTCTTAGTTTCCACAACAGACCTTTTTTCCATACTTTATCAAAGGCTTTCTTCAGGTCTATCCACGCTGCTAGTACAAGGTTTTTCTCTTGGAATGCATCCTCAATCTCTTGAGAGAGATAGGTCACTTGATCTTCCGTACTGTAGTACTGCCTAAATCCTGCTTGTTGTGGAACGAGAAGGTTTTCACTTTCTAGGTACCATTTTAGCCTCAGGTCAATGATGCGTTCCATCGTTTTGCATAGGCAGCTAGTGAGACTGATTGGCCTGTAGCTGGAGGCAGTATCACTGTTTTTCCCTGGTTTTAGCAGTGGTACCATGCTTGCTTCCTTCCAGATTTGAGGTAACTTACCTGTGCTCCAGCACATATTGAAAATATCCAACAGCTTTCCCATTGCTGCCATTCCCAGGTTCTTGATCATTTCATTGGACACTCCATCAGGTCCTGGTGATTTCCTTGGTTTCAGTTTACTAACTGCTAGATCTAACTCACTGCGTGTGATTGGTGCATCCATGACCTCCACTTTTCTGACTTGTTCCTCCTCTTTCTGTGGCTCGATGCGCACTGTACGCTCCTTCTCTGGATGGATATCAATGTTGCAGTCCTGTGCAAACATGCGAGCAAAGTGATCTGCTACCTGCTTACCTGTAAGAGTTTTCCCATCCTCTATTAGTGTAATCTTTGTACTTCTTCCAGTACTCTCATCATTTAACTGTTTGATTAGTTTCCATGTGGTGAGCTTATTAAAACTATTCTGTGGTGAGCTTATTAAAAACTATTCTGTGGTGAGCTTATTAAAACTATTCTGTGGTGAGCTTATTAAAACTATTCTGTGGTGAGTTTATTAAAAACTATTCTGTGGTGAGCTTATTAAAAACTATTCTGTGGTGAGTTCATTAAAAACTATTCTGTGATGAGCTTATTAAAAACTATTCTGTGGTGTGTTTATTAAAAACTGTTCTGTGATGAGCTTATTGAAAACTATTCTGTGGTGAGTTATTAAAAACTATTCTGTGATGAGCTTATTAAAAACTATTCTGTGATGAGCTTATTAAAAACTATTCTGTGATGAGCTTATTAAAACTATTCTGTGGTGAGTTTATTAAAAACTATTCTGTGATGAGCTTATTAAAAACTATTCTATGGTGAATTTATTAAAAACTATTCTGTGGTGAGCTTATTAAAAAACTATTCTGTGGTGAGCTTATTAAAAAACTATTCTGTGATGAGCTTATTAAAAAACTATTCTGTGGTGAGCTTATTAAAAAACTATTCTGTGATGAGCTTATTAAAAACTATTCTGTGATGAGCTTATTAAAAAACTATTCTGTGGTGAGCTTATTAAAAAACTATTCTGTGATGAGCTTATTAAAAAACTATTCTGTGGTGAGCTTATTAAAAACTATTTCACTGACAAAGCACTATATATGGATGAAGATGCTGCCTGGTTTAGCAGTCAATGACCCATAGTTGACATGCTGGCATCAGATATGGCAAACCACAGCTGACCAAGACCCTGTCCCACCTCTCCGTTGGTAACCCCCCCCTCCCCCAGTAACAGTCCCAGCCTGGGTAGGAATTGTCACAGCCCCAACACAGCAGTGGGGTATGTTTAAAAAAGGTACTGCACATGACCTCCCCCTCCCTACCCCACTTTTTTTTAAGCTCAGGTCAGAGACTGAGAAAATTAGCCACCATAACCCATTCCCAAGCAAACACCGACTGTATAGGCCGCAATGGACACCAGCTCGCAGTTCCGGGGAGACTGGTAAGGAAGAAGAAAAAGAAGATGAAGAAAAAAAAAATTACTGAACGGAAATATACTCTTTTCTAAAAATGAAAATGTCATCCAAGTACTTTATTGCTCACTTTGGTATCATCTGATGCATAGGTTACTGCCTGCAATGCAAATTTCTGACAGTTCACCGACGTAATTGACCACTTACCTTGACATCACCCGAGCTGTTCTTGATGCACAGGTTATTGTCTGCATTGTGAAGATATTCTGACAGTTCATCTCCATGCTCTGCTGCTTAATGAGTTCTTTCATGCACAAATTACAACTTTTAAGGTGAAGTTCTAAAAGTTTTCTAAGGTGATGTCCTGAAAGTTCTCCGCGTGTTTCACTGCTTACCTTAATATCATCTGAAAAGTTTTTGATGTGCAGGTTACTGCCCGCCTTGCGGAGATGATAGTTCACCCATCTCAGCAGGATCTGTTCGGGGGACAGCTTCTGAAGGTCCTCCAAAGTCTCACCTTCCTCTAGCAGGTGGATAAGACCAGGATGATGGGCCAGATTTATGTCACTAAGTAAGCCAACCTGTGGATAAAGAGTTCATCTTTGCTTTCAGTTTTTTCTTGCAGTACAAAAACAAACAAAAAAAATGGATGTTGTGTATGATATTTTTGAAGAAATAGACCTTAGCTGTGAAGTCAGGAGTTGAAAGCAAACTTGGATAAAGTTAGAATTCTTAGAATCTGTTTTCTTATAATCAAATCTTAACAATGATTTTTCAGGTCACCTACATACCAGCTATAAAAAAAAATGGTACTGGCATGCTGTGTAATGAAAATTAAGTCAGAAAACTAAGAACATCTGCCTGAACAGCACACTGGATTATGCAGCAATCAGTGCATGAAGGAAAAGCATAATATAACATGCAATGCAGTTCCAAGAATGTGGCCAAAATCAAACATGGTGTGAACATTCATTCATTCATTCATTCATCCATTAGCATATCCCTTGCAGAAATTTGCTTCCCTAACAGCTCTCTTGAAGGCCTCAGTTGTAAGCAAGATGGGTGAACCATAAAAGGAGGAAAAAATTCTTTGAAGCTCCTGTTAGAACCAAGAAGATGAATGTTCGTAGGAATGTCTCTTGTTACAAAAACCAGCAAAACAAACCTGGTCAAAATCTAATCCTACACAACACAATGCCTTAATAAACAGGTCTCTGTTACTTCAGCCCAGTCAAAAGTAGTTGAAGTAGCTCTATTTCTTATGTTTCCTATGATGGCAATGAAGACTGGCAAGAAACTTCTTTCTCGTGTTCACTACTAAACCCATATTACCATTGTCCTCCTCTCTCTTGATTTAACGTCACCATTTTTTTTGTGTCAATCCATTCCCCATTCAGTTTCCTTACCCTAATTATCTGCCACATGAGTCCAAGCACCAAGTGAGGTTTGCCAGAATCTAGATCATCAGGCCCAATATTGACAGTGGAACAGCCAATTGCCTGTGCAGAGTTGATAGCCAGCGTCAGGTTTTCATGCCGACGATACACAGATAAGTTAGTTTTGTTGATTGTCCTCTCATCAATGGTATGAGGGGTAGACTTGTTGATCAGTTTACTGAAGACATTAAAAAAACAAAGAAAGGTAAAATCACTGCTGGATTATGTCACACCCACTGTGATCTGGCAAAAACAAGAATATCAGAAACGCTAGAGAAGATAATACCAGACTAAAGTGACAAAACAGAATACTGGACCACGGTGACAAAACAGACTACTAGACCATGGTGACAAAAAAGTCTACTAGACCACGGTGACAAAACAGAATACTAGACTACAGTGACAAAACAAAACGCTAGACTAAGGTGACAAAACACAATGCTAGACTAAGGTGACAAAACAGACTACTAGACCATAGTCACAAAACAGACTACTAGATCATGGTGACAAAACAGACTACTAGACTATAGTGACAAAACAGACTACTCAGACCATGGTGACAATACAGACTACTAGACTATAGTGACAAAACAAACTACTAGATCATGGTGACAAAACAGAGTACTAGATCATAGTGACAAAACAGACTACTAGACTATAGTGACAAAACAGACTACTAGATCATAGTGACAATACAGACTACTAGACTATAGTGACAAAACAAACTTCTAGATCATAGTGACAAAACAGACTACTCAGACCATGGTGACAAAACAGACTACTAGATCATGGTGACAAAACAGACTACTAGACCATGTTGACAAAACAGACTACTAGATCATGGTGACAAAACAGACTAGTAGACCCTAGTGACAAAACAGACTACTAGACCATGGTGACAAAACAGACTAGTAGACCCTAGTGACAAAACAGACTACTAGATCATGGTGACAAAACAGACTACTAGACCATAGTGACAAAACAGACTACTAGACCATAGTGACAAAACAGACTACTAGATCATGGTGACAAAACAGACTACTAGACCATAGTGACAAAACAGACTACTCAGACCATGTGACAAAACAGACTACTAGATCATGGTGACAAAACAGACTACTAGACCATGTTGACAAAACAGACTACTAGACCATGGTGACAAAACAGACTAGTAGACCCTAGTGACAAAAGAGACTACTACACCATGGTGACAAAACAGTCTAGTAGACCCTAATGACAAAACAGACTACTAGATCATGGTGACAAAACAGACTACTAGACCATAGTGACAAAACAGACTACTAGACCATAGTGACAAAACAGAATACTAGACCATGGTGACAAAACAGACCTAGACCACAGTGACAAAACAGAATACTAGACTACAGCAACAAAACAAAACAGTAGACTAAGGTGACCAAAGACAATACTAAACTAAGGTGACAAAACAGACTACTAGACCATGTTGACAAAACAAAATACTAGACCACGGTGTCAAAACAGATTACTAAACTACAGTGACAAAACAGATTATTAGACTACAATGACAAAACCAAATACTGGACTACAGCAACAAAACAGAATGCTGGAATATGGTGACAAAACAGAAGGTATCACAACAGACAACCAGGCTAGGCTGACAGAACAAACTTCCAGGCTAGCATGACAGAATGCTACTAGGATAAGCTGGCAGAACAGACAGCCAGGCTAAGGTGACACAATAAAGGCTATTATGCTAGTGACAGATTAGATTTCAAAGTCATAGCTGACAGAATAGACTGCACAGTTGCAGTAACAGAAAAGACAATCAGTAAAATGTGACAAAACAGACCACCAGGGTAAACTAACAGAAAAGGCAGCCAGTGAAATGTGACAAAACAGACCACCAGGGTAAACTAATAGAAAAGACACTCAGTGAAATGTGACACAACAGACTAGCAGACTGAAGCGACGGAGAAGAACAAACACAGAACAGTGATTAACCCCCAGGACAAATTTCAACTGATTGATAATTCATTAAAATTACATTTTATAAATTCATATATTCCCCATCAACCAGGACAGTGGTAGGTGAAAAAAAAAAAAAAAATTAAAAAAATAATAATAATAAAAGAAAATTAAATGAATCATAAAGGGGAAAAAAATACAAGAAAATAAATAGCACAACTTCATAAATGATACAATATCAATTCAGGACATTAGTCATATTACAAAAGTAACCAAAACAAAAACTATTATTAACAAAACTACAGGGATAAAATCTCTCTTAAATAATAAATGCTAAATTTTACTTTATTAAAACAAGTTATAATAAATAAAAGAGTTCTTTACAGACGAGAATTCTGCAGCTTGGTTTAATTTTCAGAAAACTGTGGAAATCCACAGAAGGGAAACATCTGTCATATCTAAGTCAGACATTCAAGGTGAAGAGATGTTCGTGTGAAACAAGGGCAAAAGGAAACTATATTAAACTGCCTTCTCAACAATATCTACTAGCAGCACCCTCCAGTCAACCCAGCTGCAAAAACTGGTACCCAACACACCAGTGCTGGGGAAATCTGCCTCCAAAAAAAAAAAAAAAGAATATCTGCCTGTAAGTCAGTGTAACAAGGTACACTGTATGCCTGGCTGTCAGTAAAGGCAACCCTGTTATGCCTTAGAGGCACATAGGGGACATGGTGTTAGTGCCCACATTTTCCTTGACCTGTCAGCACACTAGAGAGTGATATGGTCAGTATCTCGCCTGGCTGCCTTTTCCTTCCCAAACTCCAGAAGAAGTCAGGTACCCATTTCTACAACCTGGGTGACTGGGGCACCTCCGGCTGGATTCAAACCTCTAATCTTTGGCATGAGAGGACTAGTGTACTAATCACTTCACCACTCAAACACCCGATGTCAGTAAATGAAAGGAAAATTTGGGGTTGGGGGGGGGGGGGAGGAGGAGAGAGGATTTGGTGTCAAGAATAAGGGACATCACTACAGGCAGTCCCCATGTTACTCATTCTTTGCCCTAGTCTGTCCGCAAGTTGAATTTGTACAAAGTCATTAGGCATGGTTCATACCTAATATCAGTTGTATAGTATACAGTATATGGTATACAGTGCACTGTACCATGCATTAAAAAAAAAAAAAAACAGATGAACCACTGTAGATGTGCAATGTATTGATGTGTACTGTAAAGCAGTGCCCATTTATTATTACGAACCACTGTATGTAACTTGTAAATTGTACGTAAACAGGTTTCACAGGGGTCGCTTATGACTACTATTTGTATGTAAAGTTAGGCATTCATAACTCATGGACTGCACGTACAGCCTGCAGCAAAGCTGGTAGGAAAAAAATAAATAACTCTAGTATTCAATAACACTGACTTTAAATAGCACAAAAAAAAAAAGAAAAAAATGCACAATGAAAGAAATTTTGTATTTAGCTTTTCATTCTCCCATCATTTTTTTACAGGGTTACAAATAGTTCTGTAATACTGTCTACAATTAATCTGTAGGTGACTCCTGACACAAGAAATAAAACTTACTTAAAGCATAAAATAAAACTGAAAACAAAAACTCCGCAAGCATGCACAGCATAATTACCACAGAATGATTCCGTTCTTGCACTTTTCAAACAGCTCATTGTTCTCGCTGTTGACTGGCAACATCGGCTTGCAGTCCACGTCATCCTTCAGATTACTGGAGATTAAAAAAAAAAAAATCAACACTGAATTACCGAACATGGCATGGTATTAACCAATTTTACAGTAAAGGTAAAATTCCCGTTTGCATGCCATTAAGGCATATTGGGGATACAGTACTGGGCCATTATCTCCACAACATTCAGCACATGAAAATGTGGTGTGGTCAGTATCATGCCTGGCCGCATTTATCTTCCCAGATTTCTCTGCCGCCCGTTTCTAGAGGCCAGATGGACCCCAGGGCCTTCATGGTGGGTATCAGAAAAAAAATCCCACTGCTGGGACTTGAACCCAGTACCATTGGATTAGTAAACCGAGCATCTAACCACTCAGCTAGCCAGCTCCTAAGCCCTAACCTATTAAGAGAGGTCATACAACTGTGATGGCAACTTCCAGATAGTCACCTGTATTCTCATAATTACAAAGTCTTCCATGACGGCGCTTCTTTCTAACTTTTGAACCACAAACTGTGTGAATGTTAAAACTAAGTAAAGTAAAACAAAAGCCGGAACAGCTTTATTAATTTATGAGCACACGGTTGTAACATTCCGGTTGACATCTTAACCATTCAAAATTATACAGGGCAAGTAAACAGGGAAAGAAGATAACATGTAAATTCACATGAATGTGAATGCTATGCAACAAATAAAAAAGGGGGAAAAAAAAAAGAAGAAAAAAAAGAAAGGAGCACTTAGCTGTGACTCATAAGAAACTGCATCCGGGAGTGCGTGTGGCAGAGTATTGTAAATGTTTTTTTTTTTTTGTGAATTGTGTGATTGATCACTTGTTCTCTAAAAGTACCAAGTCTTTCATGGCTACATTTACTCCTGCTCTTGTTTTTTTTTTTTCAAAACCAAATCTGTCATGACCACATCCTGCTTCTATCTTCAAAACTAACAGGTCTGTCACAATCACCTCCGTCTCTGATACCCTAATACACAGCAAGTCTTTCATGATCGTTTTTATTCTCATATTTACATTTCTTTCCATGCTTATTTCTTTCCATTTTTATTTCTTTCCATGCTTATTTTTTTCATTTTTATTTCTTTCCATGCTTATTTCTTTCCATTTTTATTTCTTTCCATGCTTATTTCTTTCTGTACTTATTTCTTTCCATTTTTATTTCTTTCCATAATTACTTCTTTGTATTTTTATTTCTTTACATACTTATTTCTTTTAATTTTTTTTATTTCCATGTTTATTTCTTTCCATACTTATTTCTTTCCATTTTTTCTTTCATTACTTATTTCTTTCCATTTTTTTTTTCTTTCCATACTTATTTCTTTCCATTTTTATTTCCTTCCATTTTTATTTCGTTCTATACTTATTTCTTTCTATTTTTATTTCTATCTTCATAATTATCACTTCTGTCACTGTCACCCTTCAGAATTCTAAGTTTCAAAAAAAAAAAATTTTTTTTATAAGTCTTGTCTTTTATCTCCCTAGAACTGCAAGCTGGTGTTCCTTGATGCTGATGCTGTGAAGATGTTGAGGCACAATGTCATGTCGATTTGGAAGTGGGTTAACGCTGCTATTTTTTTCAGTCCTTGAGTGCAGCTAAAAAGCTGAGGCTGTGAAATCAACCACCATGTTGGGGGGGGGGGGCCCTATGGCGATCCCTGCCCCTCCCCCATTAGCTAGACTAGGCCATGCTACTGGGGGGGGGGGGGGGGTAACAACGGGGAGCTGGAACAGGATCTTGGTCAGCCAACCCTGGTGCCGGCATGTCAGCTCTGGGTTGCTGACTGCCAAAATGGACAGTATCTTCGCCCGCTTTACAAGTTAAAAACTCAACAACAACAACAAAAAATTTTCCAACTGAGATCTAAGTCTGTTTGCGGACAACATAAAATTTGGGACAGCACTCTTTTTTAAACTTATCTCAGCACTGCAGGACTACAATTGTAGCACAAAATCGGGCAGTGAGTATAAAGTGCTCTCAGGCTAACCTGACCATCTTTCAGTCAGTCAGTCATTTGCATGTCCCTTGCGGAACTTTTGTCTCCCTAACGGCCTCTCGGTTGTAAGCAAGATGGCCTGCTGCTGATGCATCCATTCGCAGATCATCAACGACGTCTTGCAGCCATCTTCGCCTTGATCTTCCTCTTTTTTTCTTTTTCCCCTTATGTAGCCTTCCAAGGCGGTCTTCTCTAGATCATCATGACCATCTTTACTTAGTTCAAATACAGAACACAAAATTCCCATCTTGGTTACCCAAGTAAACATTAAAACTACCTTTATTTCTGTACATGCAGCAATCAAAGATGACCTTATGGGACTTGTGTATTAAAGCAGAAGACATTTAGGCATATGACTCCCAGGACAAACTCTTAAATTATGAAACTGCTCCATATAATATGGGACTGTCAGTTGCTTTTTTTTTTTTTTTTCTCTAGCACAAACTGAAACATCCACATAGATCCACACAGATTTCCAAGGCCCACAATTCCATTTTCATGAGATTATTATATATATATACCAATTTCTGAACCTTTAAAAAAAAAACCAAAACACTATACCAGAGTTGCAGAGTAGGTGCATCACATCTTTGATTTGAATTCTTCTATTTTTCTGCCGTACAGCTCTGACTTCTCTATTTTTCTGCAGTACAGCTCTGATTCCTCTATTTTTCTGCCGTACAGCTCTGACTCCTCTATTTTTCTGCTGTACAGTTCTGACTCCTCTATTTTTCCACCCCATAGCTATTTTTCTGCAGTACATCTCTGACTCCTCTATTTTTCTACTGCACAGCTCTATTTTCTGCTGTACAGCTCTGACTCTTATATTTTTCTGCTATACAGTTCTGACTCCTCTATTTTTCTACTGCACAGCTCTGACCCCTTTATTTTTCTGCTGTACTTTTCTGGTTTCTCTATTTTTCTACTGGACAGCTGTGATTCCTCTATTTTTTGTACTTTACGTCTCTGACTTCTCTATTTTTTGTACTGTACAGCTCTGACTCATCTATTGCTCTTCAGAAAGTAAAACAACGAAAGAATCTGTGGAGAGGAACAGACAGAACTACAAAAATAATATTTTTAAGGGCATGCATCTTTCCCATCGCAACATATGCCTGTGAGACCTGGACACTTAACAAAACAGATGAGAAACACATAAATGCCTTTGAATGTAAATGCTACAGAAGAGTTCTTCAAATATCATGGACACAAAAAAGAACAAATATATCCATACTACAAGAACTTAATATTGAAAAAGGTTGGCTAGTAAGGAAGATTAAACAGAGAAAACTGAAATATTTTGGAAACATTATACGTCATGATAATCTAGAGAAGACCATCTTGGAAGGGTACATAATGGGAAAAAGAAAGAGAAGAAGACCAAAGCGAAGATGGCTGCAAGACATCGTTGATGATCTGCAAATGGATGCATCAGCAGCAGGCCATCTTGCTCACAACCAAGAGGCCTACAGGAGTGCTGTTAGGGAGGCAAAGTTCCACAAGGGACATGCAAATGAATGAACGTTATAATTGTTCCTATCTCATACATAAGTGTCTCATAAGCTATCTCACTGCCACACTGGCAAAAGACAAGAACATGTGGTGACAGGTCATATATTCTCTAGTTGCTCTTGAATCTCATTCAAATCCTTGTTTCCATGCCACTAAGGCATATTGGGGATGCGATGTTAGGCCCTTACTTCCAAGACCATCAGCACATGAAAATGTGTTGTGGTCAGTATCATGCCTGGCCACATTTTACCTTCTCAGATTTCTCTGGTACCCATTTTCAGAGGCTGGGTGGACTCTAGAGGCTTTTTGCTGTGGCTGTACCCAGAAAAAAAAAAAATTCCTAAAGCAGATCCCATCAAAACAAGACTGAATGGAAGTCAGTGGATGATGCTCTGTACATTGGTGGTGCATGTTTCTACTTCTTACATCCTTCCTGTGCTGCTGAAGTCACAAATTGGTAGTTTGCCAAGATTTCCTGTCTTCAGGGAGTTTTTCAATCTCATCAAGGAATGTTATGCCCACTGAACTGGCCTCTCTTAACAATGTCCTCTTTAGAGTTTAACGTGGTCGACCTCTTTTCTTCAGCCTGTTGTGTTCCATTTGAAAGCTTGTTTGAGGATTCTCTGATTCATCACATGACCGACATACATCCATCTTCTTTTTCTGATCACTCATGAGACAGGATGTTGCTTGCTAATCTGTCTTATCTCTGCGCTGTTTTTGAATTTGTTCCACTTTATACCGAGTATTTTCCTTAGGCATTTTTGTTTTCAAAAGAGTCTAATTTGTTGTCTATTTCTTTATGCTTTCACATGCATAAATGAGGGTGGATATTACATATGAATTGAATAATCTTAACTTGGTTTTATGTTCATACTTACATATACAAACAAAAAAAAAACAAAACAGCAAATCCACCAACCTGTTAATCCACTGGGAGAAGGCGACTGTTTCAGCTTTCCTCACCGAGTGTGTTGTTCCCGCCACCGAGGCCTCACTGGTGCCTCCCATGGTGTTCAGATCACTTCTTGCCTGAACTGCTTTCTTGAAAGTCACTCCAATGTCCCGCTTTGACTTCTCGTTTGTAAAGATCTGTCAGAAGAGCACATTACTGTTCAGTAATAAGATTTATTTACCTGTCCTGAGATACTTCAGCCACATCAAGAAGCATAATGGTCTGGAGAGACTGACAGCAGAGGGCACAGTGCCTGGTTGACAGGAAAAGAGGGCAAATTTTCCACTGGTGTACTCAGGATATCATGGAAAACCTGAACATGTAGACCGCAACGCATCAAGAAGGCACTGAGAGGGAACAATGTTCTGGAAAGGACATGTCACATGATGATGATGTTTTCAAAACAAAAAAAAAAAGGGTTATCATTTTGCAATTCAGGCAGATCCATAAATGCTCCAACCTCCTTTTGTGAAGAATGATCTCAGCATGGTGCATGTTGCACATGGCAAAATTTGATGTATGAGAATGAGGAAGAACGTGTTCTTCTTGGTCTCAAAAGTGAAATCAACATCAGTTCAACTATCCCTGCTCCCTAATGACCTGGACAGGTATGGTTCATGCTTATAATATATAAGGCCACAACAAAGTCATAAATCACTATCAAATTAAGAAGGAAAAAACTTCCAAGCTACAAGGATCATTGCAGTGTGAAGCCACTCATAAAAGACAGCTATAGGTACATCACTGGAGATGCAGTCACTGTGGGATAGAGGCAAATGCAAGCAGCAACCCTCTCTCCTCAATATGACTGCAGACAATTTTCATAAGCTCTTGCATGTGTTTCATACCTCAGAGCAGAGGTCATGCAGGTCAACGAATATCAGTTATCTGGGATATGGGACACCAGTCATGAGAGATGACCGAGATCTGCCACATATATGAGACAATAGTGGGAGTTCACCTGACCTACTGCAGAAGAAAGTAGCACATCTAAAGAAAACAGTGGGAGTTCACATGACCTACTATGGAAGAAAGTGGCACATCTAAAGAAAACAGTGAGAGTTCACCTGACCTACTACAGAAGAAAGTGGCACATCTAAAGAAAACAGTAGAAGTTCACCTGACCTACTACAGAAGAAAGTAGTACGTTTAAAGAAAAGTTAAGAAAACACAGGTTAAAAAAAAAAAAATCACTGAAAAGTTGGACAACACTGAACAGAATCAAACATCACTTTAAAACCCCATGCATGACCAAGGGTCTTCTTCTTCTCCTTCTCCTTACCTTTTCAAACTCTTCCAGGCCAATGCTTCCATCGCCATTGGTGTCACACTGTGCCATAATCTGCCTGAGTTCATAACCAGCCAAATCAAGGCCGCATGTCTTGAGTGCTGCCCCCAACTCGGCCAAACTGATCTTTCCACTGCCATCTTCGTCCAACTGGAATAAATTTGTAGAGGAGGAAAAAAAAATTATACTCAAGAAAAGGAACTGGAATTTCTATAAACAAGACACTGCTTCCAAGTTTATGAACAGTAACTACTTTGTTCTTGATTATGCTTCCAAGTTTATGAACAGTAACTACTTTGTTCTTGATCATGTTTCTAAGTTTATAAACAGTAACTACTTTGTTCTTGATTATGTTTCCAAGTTTATGAACAGTAACTACTTTGTTCTTAATTATGTTTCCAAGTTTATGAACAGTAACTACTTTGTTCTTGATTATGTTTCCAAGTTTATGAACAGTAACTACTTTGTTCTTGATTATGTTTCCAAGTTTATGAACAGTAACTACTTTGTTCTTGATTATATTTCCAAGTTTATGAACAGTAACTACTTTGTTCTTGATTATGTTTATCTGCTTGAGAAAGGCAAAGAAAGCTCAGTGTGTGAAGATCTTAAACAGTGTGGCCCCAAGCTCAATATCCTGACCCTTTTTTAAACAGTGTGGCCCCCAAGTTCAATATCCTGACTCTTTTTTAAACAGTGTAGCTCCAAGTTCAACATCCTGAATCTTTTAAACAGTGTGGCCCAAAGTTCAATATCTTGACTCTTTTAAACAGTATAGCTCCAAGTTCAATGTACTGACTCTTTTAAAAAGTGTATCCCCATGTTCAATACACTGCCTCTTTTAAACAGTGTATTCTCATGTTCAATACACTGACTCTTTTAAAAAGTGTATCCCCATGTTCAATACACTGGTTCTTTTAAACAGTGTATTCTCATATTCTTGGATTTCCTTCTTGGATTACTACTAACTAATAATGGAGATACAATGAGGGAAATTAAAAGGAGGACATCTATTGCTCTTCAGAAAGTAAAACAAATAAAGAATCTGTGGAGAGGAGCAGACAGAACCACAAAAATACGATTTTTAAGGGCATGCATCTTTCCCATCGCAACATATGCCTGTGAGACCTGGACACTTAACAAAACAGCTGAGAAACACATAAATGCCTTTGAATGTAAATGCTATAGAAGAGTTCTCCAAATATCGTGGACACAAAAAAGAACAAATATATCTATACTACAAGAGCTTAATATTGAAGAAGGCTGGCTAATAAAGAGGATTAAAGAGAGAAAACTTAAACATTTTGGACACATTAAACGTCATGATAATTTAGAGAAGACCATATTGGAAGGATACATAATGGGAAAAAGAAAAAGAGGAAGACCGAAACGAAGATGGCTGCAAGACATCGTTGACGATCTGGAAATGGATGCAGCAGCAGCAGGCCATCTTGCTCACAACCGAGAGGCCTACAGGAGTGCTGTTTGGGAGGCAAAGTTCCGCAAGGGACATGCAAAGGAATGAATGAATGAATTCTCATATTCAATATCTTGACTCTTTTAAACAGTGTATTCTCATGTTCAATATCTTGACTCTTTTAAACAGTGTATTCTCATGTTCAATATCTTGACTCTTTAAAACAGTGTATTCTCATGTTCAGTATCTTGACTCTTTTAAACAGTGTAACCCCATGTTCAATATACCGAATATTAATGAACTCCCAAGCTCATGGTCAATTCATATGCTGTATTATCATACACATGTATATATACATATATATCATAAAAATTGGAGGTTATGAAATACCAAAGATTAGATATGCTGAAGACACAATATTACTGTCCACAACACAAAAAGGAATGGAAAAACTAATTATGTCAGTGCGTAAGAACAGCGAAGAGCAAAACCTCTATCTTAATGCAAAGAAAACTAAATTGATGACAACCGACACAATAAATAAGGCAGTTGAAATATATATCAATGAGGAAAGATTTGGAAGAGGTGGAGAGTTTTGAATATCTAGGATCATTACCAACTAATAATAGTGATACAATGAGGGAGATTAAAAGGAGGACATCTACCGCTCTTAAAAAAAAAATAAAACAACTAAAGAAGATGCCCAGTGGAACAGACAGTATAAAGAGGATTAAAGAGAGAAAACTTAAATATTTTGGACATATTAAACATGATGAGAATTTAGAGAAGACCGTCTTGGGGGGGGGGGGGGGGTACATAATGGGAAAAAGAAAGAGAGGAAGACCAAGGCGAAGATGGCTGAAAGACATCGCTGATGATCTATGATCTATGAATGGATGCATTAGCAGCAGGTCATCTTGCATACAACCGAGAGGCTTACAGGTGAGTTGTTAGGGGGGCAAAGTTCAGCAAAGGACATGCAAATGACTGACTGACTTTATATATATATATATATACAGACAGACAGAGACAGACAGACAGACACACACACACACACAGATATATGGTTTGTACATGTGCTCCGAATGACTGACAACTCACTACCAAAAATAGCACTAAGATGGACACCACAGGGGAACAGAAGTAAGGTTAGACCAAAAGAGACATGGAGAAGAACAGAAAGGATGTTGAGCAATAGAGGGCTCACCTGAGCAAGAGCAGAAAAAAAGGCGAAGGACAGGCATTCGTGGATAACCCTTGCGGAAGCCCCATGTGCCCTGGGCACTTAAGGTTCAGATATATATATATATATATATGGGCATCTTGATGTTTCTCAATGTTTCTCCTCACTTTTCAAAGATTTACAATGTTTCTCCTCACTTTTCAAAGATCTACAATGTTTCTCCTCACTTTTCAAAGATTTACAATCTTTCTCCTCACCTTTCAGAGATTTACAATCTTTCTCCTGACTAATCAAAGATTTACTATCAGAGATTTACAATGTTTCTCCTCACTTTTCAAAGATTCACAATCAAAGATTTATAATGCTTCTCCTCACCTTTCAAAGATTTACAGTCAAAGATTTACAATGTTTCTCCTCACTTTAAAAAAATGTACAATGTTTATCCTCACTTATCAAACATACTCTTTTATGTAATTAGCGCCCCCCCCCACCCCAAACTACCACCATCCGGGCACCGAACACACAGAAAACTGGACGACTTTGCCGTAACACGTACGTTACTATCCGCAAGCATCTTTGTTTCCAACTTGCTACTTCTGTACCTACAGGAGAACATGTACTGCTACCTTAAGACTTGAACAATGGAGATACTCGTGCCCAGCGACAAGATTAAAAAGACCTGTAGTATCTTGTCCAACCACAAGATTAAAAAGAGCTGAAGTATCTTGTCCAAAGACAAGATTAAAAAGAGCTGTAGTATCTTGCCCAACGACAAGATTAAAAAGACCTGTAGTATCTTGCCCAACGACAAAATTAAAAAGACCTGTAGTACCTTGTCCAAAGACAAGATTAAAAAGACCTGTAGTATCTTGCCCAACGACAAGATTAAAAAGACCTGTAGTGTCTTGCCCAACGACAAGATTAAAAAGACCTGTAGTATCTTGCCCAACGACAAGATTAAAAAGACCTGTAGTATCTTGCCCAACGACAAGATTAAAAAGACCTGTAGTATCTTGCCCAACGACAAAATTAAAAAGACCTGTAGTACCTTGCCCAACGACAAGATTAAAAAGACCTGTAGTATCAAGTAATGCAAGATATATACACAACTACCACAAGACATACACAACTACGGCCAGGCATA
Organism: Achatina immaculata; assembly: GCA_009760885.1. Lineage (NCBI taxonomy): Eukaryota > Metazoa > Mollusca > Gastropoda > Stylommatophora > Achatinidae > Lissachatina > Lissachatina immaculata. The sequence goes on from CM019713.1 coordinate 10,876,654, forward strand.
CAACAAATACCACAAGACACAACAAATATCGCAAGACATACAACAACTACCCCAAGATACGCAACAAATATCGCAAGACATGCAACAAACATCGCAAGGCATTTGCGATATTTGTGGTATGGTCTTGTAGTAGTTGTGTAAATACTGCAAGACATACAACAAATACCGTAAGACACACAGCAAATATCGCAAGACGTGAACAAATGCCCCAAAGGCGTGAACAAATACCGCAAATCGCGAACAAATACCGCAAGACGTACAACAAATACCAAACATGGACAGCTTTCGACCACACACTTTAGGCTCGAGCGGGACATGGGAGAGGGGGGAGGTCCTCCACTCATACATCTGAGCTTTGCCTAATGAAGGGAGAACTCACTGAATATCAGGCCCCGGGATAATATGGCAGACTGATGCCCTCTTGGGCGCCTAGCCTCAAGTTCACAGTACATATCTGTCCCTGGACAACACTAAAGGAAACGCCCATTAAATGTCCACAATCAGCGACAGATAAACCCATCATCCAGGCCCTATGAGCAAGGCTGAATCTAGTAATGTTCCGCCCCCCTCCCTCTACTGCCCCTGATTTATGGCCTGATTTTCAACTACTTGCCTGTCTCGATTATTACTATACGAATATGCTGGCCCCTGCGAGAGGACTTCTCTATGCTGGTGTAAAACTACACCCCCTCCCCCATACACATACTACAGATCAGCCATTCTCTTTTCATCTACTATGGGGGCCCCCAGAAGTCCTTCAGGCCCTCTCGCAGAACACTGAGAAGCCTTACGAACCCCTGAGAAAATTCGCCAGTTGGATGTACTCCCTTGTCATTTAGGCCTGCGATGTTGTCTTGCACAGACCAAACACAAACTGATACGTCACTGTCCTGTGGGTAACACTGTGTGCTAGCCGCGGCTATAACTTTTATAAATGATCTGTCACATGTAGCACGGCATCTTGTATTTGAAGAGTTGTTTGTATTCCTCGACGCTGACCTCCTGGGTCCTTTCAGGCATACATTCTTTAAGCTTGTTCAGTCTAAGTGATAATCTCTCTCTCTCTTTCTCTCTCTCCTTCTCTCTCTCTCTCCTCTCTCTCTCTCTCTCTCTCAATCTTAAGTGCTTACAAGGCACATGGGGTTTCCGCAGAACCCCTGTTCTTCTTCATGTCTCCTTTGGTCTACCCTTACTCCTGTTCTTCTCTATGTCTCCTTTGGTCTACCCTTACTCCTGTTCTTCTCTATGTCTCCTTTGGTCTACCCGTAACCCTGTTCTTCTTCATGTCTCCTTTGGTCTACCCTTACTCCTGTTCTTCTTCATGTCTCCTTTGGTCTACCCTTACCCCTGTTCTTCTTCATGTCTCCTTTGGTCTACCCTTACTCCTGTTCTTCTTCATGTCTCCTTTGGTCTACCCTTACCCCTGTTCTTCTTCATGTCTCCTTTGGTCTACCCTTACCCCTGTTCTTCTTCATGTCTCCTTTGGTCTACCCTTACTCCTGTTCTTCTTCATGTCTCCTTTGGTCTACCCTTACTCCTGTTCTTCTTCATGTCTCCTTTGGTCTACCCTTACTCCTGTTCTTCTTCATGTCTCCTTTGGTCTACCCTTACTCCTGTTCTTCTTCATGTCTCCTTTGGTCTACCCTTACTCCTGTTCTTCTTCATGTCTCCTTTGGTCTACCCTTACTCCTGTTCTTCTTCATGTCTCCTTTGGTCTACCCTTACCCCTGTTCTTCTCCATGTCTCCTCTGGTCTGCCCTTTCTCATGTTCTTCTCCATGTTTCCTTTGGTCTACCCTTATTCCTATTCCCCTCTGGTGTCCATTTCAGTGCTATTTTTTTTTGTAGTGAGTCGCCAGTCATCCGAAGCCAACCCAAGTACATGTCCCACCCATCGACAACATCTAACAGACAATGGTCTATTAAATACAGGTTGTTAAGATAGTTTTAAAAAAGCAGGCGGTCAAATGTTGCTAAAAATCCCACAACGAAAACACCGAAGGTCACAAGTTAATGTCATGAAAGATGGGGTACGAGAAGTTATCAACAGATGAAGGTAAAAACAGCTAGATTCAGATAAGGAAATATTTTACGTGAACTTGTTAAGTTAGCAGACGGACTTTCTGGCAAATATTCGCCGTTATCTATCACCGCCTCAGCAGTTTGTGGGGACAACTGTGCTGCATAAACAGTTAGTAGCAGAACATAGCGATGTACAGTTTTCTGGAATCTGTGGTTAGTAACAGAACATAGCGATGTACAGTTTTCTGGAATCTGTGGTTCAAGTCCCAAGCAATTCTCTTTCTCATTTTTCTTCCTTTCACGTCTTAAAGTGCTATGTTTATGACTTATTTTTTCAAGATCTACAATACAATACTGTGTTCTGTCACCTTCATCTATGTCCCTGGGCACTTGGGCATACAGGAAATGAGAGAGCTGATAGGTTGACTGACTCATCATCATAGATGGACAACCACTGGATCGAGCTGATATTGTTAATGCGCTCAGAGAGATAGGCAAAGTGGAGGACTTCGAGGGGAGTGAATCTACATCGCTGATAAGACTTTTAAAAAACCTGGGAATACAGATCGGCAAGGCCAAGAAACGAGAGCCATACTTGACATGCAAGGCAACTTGTCAACCAACACTAGACATGCGAGGCAACTTGTCAACCAACACTAGACATGCGAGGCAACTTGTCAACCAACACTAGACATGCGAGGCAACTTGTCAACCAACACTGGACATGCGAGGCAACTTGTCAACCAACACTGGACATGCGAGGCAACTTGTCAACCAACACTGGACATGCGAGGCAACTTGTCAACCAACACTGGACATGCGAGGCAACTTGGATATGTTGGAAAAAAAAGGGGGGGAAGGGTCTGAGCACTTATGGACATGTCCGGAGTGCAATGATGACAACCCAGGCCATAAAGCATAAACCATAAACTGTGTTCTATTATTTTACTGTGAGAAAGCCTCTGTAAAAAAATAACAAAAGAAGAAAAAAAATATCTCAATGCATAAATAGTTCCATCGGTGGCACCTTTCAGACTTTTATACAAGGCCATGCGCAGTACAGGATGTCAATGTGACAGTGTATAGCACAAGATACCAATGTGACTGTGTGTATTACAAGATGCCAATGTGACAGTGTGTAGTACAAGATGCCAATGCGATAGTGTGTATTACAAGATGCCAATGTGACAGTGTGTATTACAAGATACCAATGCGATAGTGTGTATTACAAGATGCCAATGTGACAGTGTGTATTACAAGATGCCAATGCGATAGTGTGTATTACAAGATGCCAATGCGATAGTGTGTGGTACAAGATGCTAATGTGACAGTGTGTAGTACAATATGCCAATGTGTACTACAAGATGCCAATGTGACAGTGTGTACTACAAGATGCCAATGTGAAAGTGTGTAGTACAAGATGCCAATGTGACTGTGTGTATTACAAGATGCCAATGTGACAGTGTGTATTACAAGACGCCAATGTGACTGTGTAGTACAAGATGCCAATGTGACAGTGTGTAGTACAAGATGCCAATGTGACAGTGTGTATTACAAGATGCCAATGTGACAGTGTGTACTACAAGATGCCAATGTGACAGTGTGTACTACAAGATGCCAATGTGACAGTGTGTGGCACAAGATGCTAATGTGACAGTGTGTAGTACAAGATGCCAATGTGATAGCGTGTAGTACAAGATGCCAATGTGACAGTCTGTGCATTATAAAATGCTAATGTGACAATGTGCGCAATACTACATGCTAATCTGACAATGTGTGCGTTATACTGTCAGTGTGACCGCGTATGCGACATTAAAATGCTAATGTGACAGAGTGGGGCAATATACTTGGAAGCCGCCGGCTGCTCTCATCTCTTGTCGGCAGGTCGTTTCTGTCAGCAGCGCGTTCTGCACATGCCGCCATATTAGCATCCTCTTCTACACGCTGTTACCCTGAAGTGGACACCACAAGAAAAACTCTACACGGCTGTCAACACGTCCACAGATTAAAAAAAACCCCACACTAAATAAACCATGCAGAATCCACTTCTTATCTCTTGAAAGCAGCATTAAGGAGAAGTTGCTGTACGGGTCCTGTTTATCAAGGAATCTCCTCCATATTTTCTTTTTAAATCTGGTTATTCTTAAATTGATATCATATGTGACCTACATACACGGAATGAAAGACGCCTCCGCAAGGGTCGTCTCGTTTCCTTATCTGGCATAGCAGCATAAATATTGGTCGCACTTTTTTTTTTTTTTGCAGAACCTGTTCTGTGTTTCTGCTCCGCCGGCTTATGCGCATGATCAAGCTTGATTTCCCTCCCCTTTCAAACCCGTATATAAAGTTCATTATCATCCGGTTCCCTGCGGACAGGCCCCTCTAGAACTATCATACCTGTTTGTAATATCTCAATAACGCTTATTCAGTGTGTTAACTCTTTCATTCCTGAAGTAATTTCCCATGCTCCGTCAGAAGTTTTGATTTCCCATGCTCCGTCAGAAGTTTTGGTTGAAAGAAACTGGAAGGAAATTAAAATATAACAAATATGGGTTGGGTTAGAAATGTCCTACTTTTCATTATATTTATACTCTGCCTGCTTACTGCCCTGAGTATTGATCGGCGCACAGGCGTGCAAGATCTAACAGTCCTGCCAGTGTTGTCTTGGAGTGAAATGAGTTAAAGCGCTGACCTCTCTCGAACTCTCTCTATCTCCTTCCGGTAACTGTTTAATTTCAGCCACTTGCTGTCTTTTCAAGACGAGATCAAACAATTCTGATTGTTTCATTTCTCCCGTAACACAACACGCGGCTGCCGGTGCATTAAACAAACAAACAAACAAACAAACAAAAAAAAAAAACAGGATGCTCGCATGAAAACCAGTCCCGTGTATTACAGGAGTACATCGGGAGTGCTACATAACATCGCTAAGAAGCTTGCCATGACAGTCTGAAGGGAGTTGCGACATACACTCGAAGTTACACACAGAGTATTAAATATATGATTTAAGTCATTATATTTCGATGAATATAGTGAACAACTCACTATACGCTACCTTTCATCATCATCATCATATCATCATCATAGAACTCACTTCCAACCCTTTTTGTTTCCTTTTATACTTCCAAGCATACCATCTTTTACAGGTGTAGCCAAAATTGCTTAAAATATGAGGCGCATATGATAGATAAAACATAGATGTCTGAGAAGCCGCAAGACGTGACCCAAATCTCGCACACGGTTTGTGCCGCCGCATGCATTTTTATTACAAATGTTTGAATATAAATATTATGCATATTTGTAACAATATTTATAAGCTGTCAGCACCGGCCTGTACGATTACTGATTCTCCAGAACATTCTGTAATCCCTGTTGCGCCGAAGTTTCATCTTTGACCTTCACTCAAATCATTAAAATTAGCATTTAAATTCTTAAATATCTCTTCTTACATCGCACATCCTTCCCGTGCCGTTAAGCGTCACACAGGGCTCGCGTGGTAGTTCGCCAAGTTTTCCTGTTTTCGGTGATCTTCATCAAGGGATTTTAAGTCTACTAATTTGGCCTCTCTTAACATTGTCCTCTTTAAGAGTTTCACGTGGTCGACCTCTTTTTCTTTAGCCTGTTGTGTTCCACTTAATAGTTTCTTTTTGGATTATCTGTTTCTTCTCATCACATGACTGATATATGTCCATCGCCTCTTTCTGATCACACATGAGACAGGTTGTTGTTCGCTCATCTGCCTTATCTCTGCATTGTTCTTGAATCTGTTCCACTTTATACGAAGTATTTTCGTTAGGCATTTGTTTTCAAAAGAGTTGTCTATTTCTTTAGTTGTTTTCCAGCTTTCGCATGCATAAATAAGGGTAGAAATTACATTGAATAATCTTAGTTTGGTTTTTGTACTTATAACTTCTGAGTTATAACATTTGTAAGGGCATGCATCTTTCCCGTCGCAAAACATATGCCTGTGTGACCTAGACACTTAACAAAACAGCTGAGAAACACATAAATGCCTCTGAATGTAAATGCTACAGAAGAGTCCTTCAAATATGATGAACACAAAAAAAAAATATATATATAACCATACTACAAGAACTTAATATTGAAGAAGGTTGGCTAGTAAGGAAGATTAAACAGAAAACAAATATTTTGGACATATTAAACGTCATAATAATTTAGAGAAGACAGTCTTGGACGAGTACCTAATGGGAAAAAGAAAGAGAGGAAGACCAAGCCGAAGATGGCTGCAAGACATCGTTGATGATCTGCAAATGGACGCATCATCAGCAGAAGGCATCTTGCTTACAACCGAGAGGCCTACAGGAGAGCTGTTAGGGAGGCAAAGTTCCGCAAGGGACATGCAAATGACTGACTGAACTTTTGAGTGCCACATGTTCTCATATATTTATAATTACTCATATATTTACTCACCACAGAATGAAGAACACTCTAAGAAAGCCAATGAGAAAACTAACATTAATAAACAGAAAACTAACCTTAATAAACAGAAAACTAACCTTAATAAACAGAAAACTAACCTTAATAAACAAAAACCTAACCTTCATAAAAAGACCTCGGGAAAGACAGTCTAGGTTCATTGGCCACAGAATGAGAAGAGCAGGGACTGAAAATATAGTGACAACAGGGGAAAAAAAATGGGAAGCAGGAAGAGCAAGAGGCAGAGCAAAGGAGAAAAATCTTAGATGGCCTGGCAAAAAAAATGGCACAGGAGAAGAATAGCAACAGGACTGATGGAAAACATGGAGAGATATGGTCGCCTCCAGGCATGGCACATGATGATGATGACCATGATTCTCAGTTTACATCTGGTTAATAATTATAAAGCTTGAAGTCGTCTCCCCCCACCACCCCCTCCCAGAAATTTACCTTTTATATTAAGTGTGTAGTTTAAAAAAAAAAGGACGGGGGCTTGGCCAATATATTCTTCCGACCCCCACATTATATCCATGTGGCTCGCAGTTTGCCCATCCCTGGATTATTACAATAAATTACAGTTTCAGAGCATGGCCACAATCTCTCCTTTTCCCACTCTCTCCCTCCTTCCCTCCCCATCTACCCATTCGAATGCACGTCGTCATTTCGTTTTTCTCTGATTTATATCACCAAAGGGCAGAAATGAATTTCTGAACATAGAAACGCGGGCAGATTAAGATTAATTATTTAACACTTGTTTGCTAGAAACGGTGTGGGAGTTTTCTGCAACGCTCACCACATGCAATTTTTTTTTTTTTTAGTTTAAAAATGATTGATTACCATCAGCAGTGGAGGGAGGGGGCGGGGCATTGCTAAACTATCGAATATAAGCTCGGAGGCGATAATATGTTAGTACACAGTCAGAGAGAGAGGGAGTGAGGGAGAGATGGAGAAAGAGAGTGAAAGAGAGCTAGAGAGAGAATGAAAGGGAGAGAGTGAAGGGGAGCTATAGAGAGAGTGAAGTGGAGATAGTGAAGGGGAGCTGTGGAGATAGTGAAGGAGAGCTATAGAGAGAGTGAAAGAGAGATAGTGAAGGAGAGCTATTGAGAGACTGAAAGAGAGATAGTGAAGGAGAGCTATAGAGAGAGTGATAGTGAAGGAGAGCTATAGAGTTACACACAGTAACTCTAGAGATGAGATAGTGAAAGACAGACAGTGAAGGAGAGCTAGAGAGAAAGAGAACTAGAGAGGGTGAAAGAGAGCTAGAGAGAAAGAGAACTAGAGAAAGTGAAAGAGAGCTAGAGAAAGAGTGAAAGAGATAGTGAAGGAGAGGTTGAGTGAGAGAGAGAGTGTGTGTGTGAAAGAGAACTAAAGAGGGTGAAAGAGAACTAGAGAGAGAGAGAGAGAATTAAAGAGATATTGAAGGAGATCTTAGACAGAGAGAGTGAAAGAGAGATAGTAAAGGAGAGATAGAGTAAGAGAGAGTGAAAGAGAACTAGAGATGGTGAAAGAGAACTAGAGAGAGAGAGAGAGTGAAAGAGAACTAGAGACAAAGAGAAAACTTGAGAGAGAGTGTGAAAGAGAACTAGAGAGGGTGAAAGAGAACTAGAGAGAGAGAGACTGAAAGAGAGATTGAAGGAAAGCTTAGAGAGAGACAGAGAGTGAAAGAGAACTAAAGAGGGTGAAAGAGAACTAGAGAGAGAGAGAGTGAAAGAGAACTAGAAAGAGTGAAAGAGAATTTGAGAAAGAGAGAGAGAGAGTGAAAGAGAACTAGAGAGAGAGTGTGTGTAAGAGAACTAGAGAGAGAGGGTGAAAGAGAACTAGAGAGAGAGGGTGAAAGAGATACAGTGAAGGAAAGCTAAAGGGACAGCGAAAGAAAGCTAAAGAGACAGAGAGAATGAATGAATGATCTTTATTTTTAAAGGTAAAGAACTGGGCACGCAGGCCCGTCTTACATTCTGCCCTTCATCACTCCATCTTTCATTCTTCCCACACACTCGATTTAATACAAGTACACAAATTACAATAGGACAAAAAAAAACATATCAAATGAGTACAAAATTAAACTATTACAAAGATAGTGAAGGAGAGCTAGAGAGAGTGAGAGACAGAGAGGGAAACGCAAGCACAATCAAACTTCACCATCTAAAGGGAAACAACGAATACAACTTCCTAGATTATCACAGGAAGTACTTTTCTCGTTACCCGGAAAACCCAGGGGAAGTAACCCACCTCAATATCGGCACTCTTGACAAGATGCAGCCATACTTTACTACCCATTCAGCAATAACAACAACATTAACAACACAATAATACATGCAGCCTTAACAACATTTTAGTTCCGTTGCGTATAAAAAGATAAAACACGTTTATATTTTCGGAGTGTGCAAAGAAAGACGTATTCCACACCAAGTGTCACGTCCGCTGGTTGGCTCGGCCGGCAGACAGGCCGCCGCGAGCGATGCGACTTGATAAACCGCTATCTCCCCACATCACAATACTGCCTGTGTGCCTGCGTGAGACACACTGGGGGAGACAGGTAGAAGGATGAGACATGAGCACACCGTCTTATCAGGAAAGAAAATGTTCTGAAGTAGAGACCTGTTTTCTGAGTGCGTGTCTCCTCCCCACCCCCCCCCCCAAAAAAAAACCCCCCTTTTTTTCCAGGATGGAATGGGGCGGGAGTGGAACCAACGAACTAACTTTATTTTCCAAAGGATGACGAGCTGAGCATGCAAATCTGTCCCAAATTCTGTCCTTCACCTTTCAACTTAACGCACATATATAACTGTATATTTGTATAAATAGTATATGTATAAATAATAATAAAGTTGAAATATATGGAATTATTTTACATTTTCACAAATTAATTACAACCAGCAGGTAAACAACACTTATTACAACGAGCAGTAAATGTAGCATAGCCTTGTAAGTAATGATTATAGTTATTATTATTATTATTATAATAATAATTATTATTATTATTATTAGTGACATGATCAGGAATAAAGAATGTATTGGGGGGCAGAGAAGTTATAGTTAGAGGAGCGAGGAACGGATACTCGGTACTTCAAAGACCTGATCAAAGGTAAAACCGTATCGATAGATCTGATAGATCGTGAGAGTGGTCCAGTTCTAGAGGTGCGACTTCGCGCGCACATGCAGTAGCCCAGGGGGAACAATTGACCAGTAGATCAAAGACTGAACAGAGAACGGACTAGGTCCCGAAGCAGGGAACATGAAAGAGATGGTGGACTTGTTAATGGGAGGTAACAATTAGACGACGGAGATGAAAGAGACTTACAGCGAAGACGCCAGTTGCGACCGGTTTTGGCGTGGTCAGAACTTAGGAATATAAAGAAGGGAGGAGGATTCAGAAAAAAGGGCCGGCGGAGAGCAGAGAGGGGTTCTGCTAGAGGAGGAGAGAGAGAGACGCAGAGAGGAGGGGAAGAGGCATTCAGCAAGAGAAATGTAGAGATAGAGACATAGTGTTAGATTGAACTAGTGTAGCAAGAGATCGTACAGTAATTGTTACCAAGAGCTTTTGTATTACTGAATATTGTGAACGCTGCTTAAATACTGCTTGTAGAATTATGAGAATTATGATATTGTGATTTTGTGAGATTTCGTGCTACTATGATGAAAATAATGAAATGTGTATAATCTTGCCTATGCCTATTATTACAAGTGAGTTATCAGCTATACGTATTGATCATATTGATATTAATTGTCAAATTAAAATGAATCAGTGAAATGTTCATGAGAAATCTTCTATTGCCATGTATGTGAAACTTCGACGTGTGATGTACCAAGGTGAGATGTGATGAAAATAGAACATTCAATAATAACAATAATAATGAACAATATAAAATAAATAGAACTTCATATTGTTAAACTGTGAGGAGGAAAGAGTAACTGCTTGAATAATATGATAGTACAAAGAACATCTTCTAGAACAATATAAATGAACTAAAATAGTGTTATATAAACAACACTTATTACAACGAGCAGTAATCAACACTTATTACAACAAACAGTAAACAACACTTATTACAACAAGCAGTAAACAACACTTATTACAACAAGCAGTAAACAACACTTATTACAACAAACAGTAAACAACACTTATTACAACAAGCAATAAACAACACTTATTACAACAAGCAATAAACAACACTTATTACAACAAGCAATAAACAACACTTATTACAACAACCAGTAATCAACACTTATTACAACGAACAGTAAACAACACTTATTTTGCCCCTAGACACTTGTTGCAAGCAAAAATCATATCCAACAACAGCAAACTAATTCAAACAAACTTTGCACACGACACGGATTAGACAAGTTTTCTTGTATGGATCAGAAACATGGAGCACTACAAAACAAGATGAAGTACAGCTACAAAACTTTCAAAACAGAATCTTGAGAGAAAAAAAAAATTTGGACCGATTAGAGAGATCCTATATCACAATAAATAGAAATAACAAAGAAATACACACGCTATTCCAGTCTCCACTTATAACTATCATTATGAAAAGCAAAAGACTGAGATGGCTCCGACACTTGGAGAGGATGGAAGAGAACAGACAGACAAAACAAAAAAGGCTTATACAGAAGTGATTAACAAAGACAGACCAAGAGGCAGACTAAGACAACGGTGGCGTGTCAACCTGGAAGAAGACCTATAGCCCACGGAGCGGACAACTGGCAGGGGAAGACTTAAGATTCATTCATTCATTTGCATGTCCCTTGCGGAACTTTGCCTCCCTAACAGCACTCCTGTATGCCTCTCGGTTGTGAGCAAGATGCCCTGCTGTAGATGCATCCATTTGCAGATCATCAACGATGTCTTGCAGCCATCTTCGGCTTGGTCTTCCTCTCTTTCTTTTTCCCATTATGTACCCTTCTAAGATAGTCTTCTCTAGATTATCATGACGTTTAATATGTCCAAAATATTTAAGTTTTCTCTCTTTAATCCTCTTTACAGACTTGAGAAGAGAGAGGGACGGAGATACGTCTCGTCTGCAGCAGTGAGCCGCAATGGCTCGGAAAGCTGAAAGCTTGAGTTCACTAATTACACCGGTAAGAGACCCTATAACACAACAATGGAAGAAAAGAACTAACAGAGAAACCTACACATTATTTTAACTTTCCGCTTATAGCAGCCATTATGACTGACAGCAGGCAGGCTGGGCTCGGGCATTCAGAGAGAATATAGAAGGACAGACAAAGATGGCCTATATAGAAGTGAAAGGTGATGGACTAAGAGGTAGACCTAGAAGAAGATATAGGCGCTCTTGGAATCGACACCTGGCAAGCAAAGATCAAGAAGAGAGAGGGGGAATGGAAACGTGTCTTGTCTGCAGGAGATGAGCATGAATGGCTCGGAAAGCTGCTGAACTCAACAGCTGCTCACAGAAGAAGAAGAGAACGTTAATTACAGTGAAAGTAATAAACAAAACAGAAGCACACAAAATCAAATATCAAGTGCAATACTTCCTACATTAAACTTCAGACAAAACTGAGATCAGAAGAAAACTCGAATGCTAACGGCAACAGTTCTCAACCAGTAGCAAATTTCCTCTAACCCCAGGAGGATTTTTTTTTGGGGGGGGGGGAGGGAAGTGACAGAACCGAGATCACAGACTGACCCTGCTGGAACATTAAATGCAAATATTATTTCGAATGCACCTTTTGGAAATGACATTCTGATACATGATGAAGAGGGTGCATGGGGACATAAAAGGTTGAGAACCACTGTGGGAACAAACAATGACTGGATTGTTTGGCCGCTTATTGACCTTGAACTGCGTGCAGACTTGTGTAGAGTTCTCTGCCCCCACGAGGGTTGCCAAATAACGCAGGGAAACGGAGAACACGACTGGGACTTCTGAGTGAATAAACAGCTGGAATGAGTTCTTGACTGCACTGGACAAGGGGGAAGTACCCCAACTAAGATTTTAAGTCTGGTAGGATCTTCGTCTAACAGCAGCTGGAGCATTAGCAGCAGCAACAGGAGACAGGAGGCTTCGCGTGCCAAATTCTAATCTCAAACCGTACAGCTGTTAGAATCAATCTAACGGTAACAAGCACTCTGCAAAATCAAAAGTGAAAGAGCTAGAAGTTATTAGTAATTACTCTTCCTCTCATACCGTACTGACAAGTTCACTGAATGCCGCCGCCCACTGCGGTCGTTCATTTGATACACAGTTTGGAATGGTATGAATTCAGTCCATAAAGTTATTTGCCTCTTGCCCTAAATCTGTGGCGTGCCTAGACATGATATTGGAATCCCCCCCCCCCCTCCTCTCTTTCATGTATTCAAAAGTAAACAACACTTATTACAACGAGCAGTAATCAACACTTATTACAACAAGCAGTAAACAACACTTATTACAACAAGCAGTAAACAACACTTATTACAACAAGCAGTAAACAACACTTATTTTGCCCCTAGACACTTGTTGCAAGCAAAAATCATATCCAACAACAGCAAACTAATTCAAACAAACTTTGCACACGACACGGACTAGACAAGTTTTCTTGTATGGATCAGAAACATGGAGCACTACAAAACAAGATGAAGTACAGCTACAAAACTTTCAAAACAGAATCTTGAGAGAAAAAAAAAATTTGGACCGATTAGAGAGATCCTATATCACAATAAATAGAAATAACAAAGAAATACACACACGCTATTCCAGTCTCCACTTATAACTATCATTATGAAAAGCAAAAGACTGAGATGGCTCCGACACTTGGAGAGGATGGAAGAGAACAGACAGACAAAACAAAAAAGGCTTATACAGAAGTGATTAACAAAGACAGACCAAGAGGCAGACTAAGACAACGGTGGCGTGTCAACCTGGAAGAAGACCTATAGCCCACAGAGCGGACAACTGGCAGGGGAAGACTTAAGATTCATTCATTCATTTGCATGTCCCTTGCGGAACTTTGCCTCCCAAACAGCACTCCTGTATGCCTCTCGGTTGTGAGCAAGATGCCCCTGCTGTAGATGCATCAATTTGCAGATCATCAACGATGTCTTGCAGCCATCTTCGCCTTGGTCTTCCTCTCTTTCTTTTTTCCCATTATGCACCCTTCTAAGACGGTCTTCTCTAGATTATCATGACGTTTAATATGTCCAAAATATTTAAGTTTTCTCTCTTTAATCCTCTTTACAGACTTAAGAAGAGAGAGGGATGGAGATACGTCTCGTCTGCAGCAGTGAGCCGCAATGGCTCGGAAAGCTGAAAGCTTGAATTCACTAATTACACCGGTAAGAGACCCTATAACACAACAATGGAAGAAAAGAACTAACAAAGAAACCTACACATTATTTTAACTTTCCGCTTATAACAGCCATTATGACTGACAGCAGGCAGGCTGGGCTCGGGCATTCAGAGAGAATATAGAAGGACAGACAAAGATGGTCTATATAGAAGTGATGAAAGGTGATGGACTAAGAGGTAGACCTAGAAGAAGATATAGGCGCTCTTGGAATCGACACCTGGCAAGCAAAGATCAAGAAGAGAGAGGGGGAATGGAAACGTGTCTTGTCTGCAGGAGATGAGCATGAATGGCTCGGAAAGTTGCTGAACTCAACAGCTGCTCACAGAAGAAGAAGAGAACGTTAATTACAGTGAAAGTAATAAACAAAACAGAAGCACACAAAATCAAATATCAAGTGCAATACTTCCTACATTAAACTTCAGACAAAACTGAGATCAGGAGAAAACTCGAATGCTAACGGCAACAGTTCTCAACTAGTAGCAAATTTCCTCTAACCCCGGGAGGATTTTTTTTTTGGGGGGGGGGGAAGTGACAGAACCGAGATCACAGACTGACCCTGCTGGAACATTAAATGCAAATATTATTTCGAATGCACCTTTTGGAAATGACATTCTGATACATGATGAAGAGGGTGCATGGGGACATAAAAGGTTGAGAACCACTGTGGGAACAAACAATGACTGGATTGTTTGGCCGCTTAGTGACCTTGAACTGCGTGCAGACTTGTGTAGAGTTCTCTGCCCCCACGAGGGTTGCCAAATAACGCAGGGAAACGGAGAACACGACTGGGAATTCTGAGTGAATAAACAGCTGGAATGAGTTCTTGACTGCACTGGACAAGGGGGAAGTACCCCAACTAAGATTTTAAGTCTGGTAGGATCTTCGTCTAACAGCAGCTGGAGCATTAGCAGCAGCAACAGGAGACAGGAGGCTTCGCGTGCCAAATTCTAATCTCAAACCGTACAGCTGTTAGAATCAATCTAACGGTAACAAGCACTCTGCAAAATCAAAAGTGAAAGAGCTAGAAGTTATTAGTAATTACTCTTCCTCTCATACCGTACTGACAAGTTCACTGAAAGCCGCCGCCCACTGCGGTCGCTCATTTGATACACAGTTTGGAATGGTATGAATTCAGTCCATAAAGTTCTTTGCCTCTTGCCCTAAATCTGTGGCGTGCCTAGACATGATATTGGAATCTCCCCCCCCCCCTTTTCTCTCTTTCATGTATTCAAAAGTAAACTGTGATATTTGGGGCGTTTTATTATATCGACCGAGTCTCCTTTTCCGATTATTCAATTCTCGTGTAACTTTTCCAAAGGACAGATGTGTAACCGGCGAATGAAAGTGGACTAAGACCCGACCAATGAAAGATAGTGGACAAATATTCAACCACAGAATGAAAGTGGACTAAGACCCGACCAATGAAAGATTGTGGACAAATATTCAACCAGAGAATGAAAGTGGACTAAGACCCGACCAATGAAAGATTGTGGACAAATATTCAACCAGAGAATGAAAGCGGACAAAGACTCGACCACGAATAATTAGTGTGTAAGTTCTACAGGTTGTTTTTAAAGTCTCACTATACTTTCTATGTAAAAATGAAGAAAATGACGTCATAAAAATGTGCTGCATTGTCAATCGTGAAGAAAAATGCAATGAATGGTTGCCATCTGCTGGAGTAATTTTTTGCACTCAAAACAGAATGATGTTATCAACGGAAGAAAGAATTTTTTGGGTTGAACAAGTGTTTCGAAATGGCAGTCGATACACACGAATGGTTGTTCAAAGATTTATAGCAACATTTCCTGATAAACAACTTCCTCATCACACTACGGTTAGAAATTTGTTGAATAAGTTTCGTGATACGGGAACTGTGGAATATGCTCCGAGATCTGGTAGGCCTGCTGTCATCATCATCATCAGGTGCCGTGCCGACTGGCGTTGGCTATATGCTTCTCCAGAGTACATGATCCTTCATGCAGGCCATCAGCTCAGTTGGCGATCTCATCTCACACCATCCCGTCAGACTGTCCAGTATCATTTCTCTTGGTCTTCCTCTTGATCTTCTTCCTTCTATTTTTCCTGTTGTTATAATATTTTCAATGCCTCCTCTTCTCATTTCATGTCCTATGAAAGTACATTGTCTCTCTCTTATCTTTTTGACAAGGTTTTTTTTTTCTCTCCAGCTCTTTTCATACATTCTTCATTTGTTATTTTTGCTGTCCAGGGGATTCGCAACATTCTTCTAATAAACCACATTTCTGCTGCTTCCAATGATTTTTGTGCAGACTTGCCTATTGTCCATGATTCACTTCCATATAACAAGATAGGTTCAATATAGAAACGGAGGGTGTTAATATAAAATATAAAACAAGGGATGCGACAAGGATGTGTACTATCTCCAGACCTTTTTTCTCTGTGCAGCGAGAATATTCTAAGAACGATCATCACAGAACCAGGCATAAGAATTGGAGGATACAATATTAACAACCTTCGGTATGCTGACGACACAGTACTGATAGCTGAGAATTGGCCTGCTGTGCTTGAAGAAAAATGTCTAGATATCCAAGACAGAATCCTGAAAAGTCCATGCAAGTCCTTAAGGAAAATGTCGCAAAAAGTCAACGTATCATAGTGCACAAAATTCTTAAACATCGGTTAAATTTTCATCCATACAAATTTCTGTTGTGTCTGAACTAAAAGAGTGTGACAATCAATCCAGAATCAACTACTCCACGTGGTTTCAAGCATTTTCAGCTGAAGAAGAAGAGTCAGTTCTCGATTTAACATTCTTCTCTGATGAGGCATGGTTTCATCTATACGTTAATAGCCAAAATAATCGTATCTGGAGCAGTGTTAATCCCAGTGCATTCCATGAAGCCCCGCTACACGATGCGAAAATTGGGGTATGGTGTGCCGTCAGTAGAAAACGTTTAACTGGATCAATTTTCTTCAACAACACTATAAATGCCGATCGGTAACGTACTGACATTCTGGAACCTTTTTTTACAACAGCTGAAAGAACGTGAAATTGAAGAAGCGTGGTTCCAGCAAGATGCTGCAACTGCACACACAGTTAGAGCAACACACAGTTTGGTTTATTTTACAGAAATTTTCGCAAATCGCATATTTCGTAGAATTTGGCCTGCTCGTTCTCCAGATCTAAATCCATTAGATTATTATCTATGGAGTTTCTTGAAAGGAAATGTTTACAAAGATAATGTACAAACAATTGAGGACCTGAAAGAAGCAATCAGAATTACCATTCAAGAAATAACAACAGACACGTTGCACAAGGTATTTGACAATATGAAGAGACGTGTACAGTCATGTCTTGAAGCCTGTGGTGGACATTTCCAACACCTGTTATAATGAATATTTCAGTGGTACATTCCAGCTAACCCAAACCAGCGCGGTATCATTGCAGTCACTATTGTAACTAATTAAATGACTTTTATAAAGCACATTTTGTGATGACGTCATTTACTTCACTTTTCAATTTTTTTTTTCATAGAAAGTGTAGTGAGACTTTACAAACACCCTGTATAACTATACACGAAGCCACTGCAGTAAAGCTGTGATAACAAAATGCATAAACTAAAGGGGAAAAAAAGTAGGAACAGCTTTATTACTTAACGAGCACAAAGTTGTGACGCTTCGGTGTGAACCTTAATCACACAAAAACACACAGGACGAAGAAATAGGGAGAGAATATAAAATATATATTCATATTAATACTATGTAAAAAAAAAGGAATGGAAAAAATAGAATAAAATGAATGGAGCACTTAGCTGTGACTTGTAAGAAGCTGTGTTCAGAAGCGGTGGAGTGTAGAGAATGTTTAAATGGAGACTTGTGATGTGTGATAGGCGGGTCGTAAATAAAGAGGGGGTGGGGGAACACCGTGGAAAGGGGAGAGAGTACTATAATGGTAATCTAGCCGGGAGAAGGTGGAATAGGTGATTATGGTTGACGTAAAGGTGTTGTAATCTGGTGATGTGATGAGGTTCTGAACTATGTGTAACAAGTGAGAAAGGAGTGGAACTTAGTGAAGAGGATGCAGAGGGATTATGATTGTAGAAGAGGGGTGTGTTAGGTGTAGCTGAATTGCGGGTTCAAACCATGTGGCCCCAAAGTCCCATGTTCCTGAATATAGCAGTTCTAAAGCGCTAGGCGGCTTCTGTCATCAGCGTGACATTGTTTGATGGCTGTTAGGAGAAAATCAGATTTTGCTCTGTGGTTGGGGTCATTGAAATGATTAGGGACTGGTTTCGAAGGACGCTGGGTGATATACAGATGTTTCTGCATGCGGTCACATAATCTGAGACCAGTTTCACCGTTATCCTGTATCTTTTGCATACAGTGGCATATATCACATTACAGAACTCACGTGGAGTGTGTGGATAGTTTTGGGAAAGGTGATCATTTTCGTTTCCCAGACTACAGGGAAGGTAACAAAGCGAGGGCGGTTACATTTTCTGGACGGGAAATTTGGAGACTGCTGAGAGGAACGCTTGTGAACCATGTCTGTTTCTGGTGATGCAGGCACCCGATGACTGCTTGTTGCTGAACTGTCCTCCAAAACTTCAAACCTGTTGCTAATGTATACATCGATATGGTACATTGTGTTGACTTCTTTCAGTTCTTCTGATGATTCTTGACTGCGCTGTCTGGGTGTAAGCTCAAGTCCCTGTCGGGATTTATTTGATGAGCTCGGTGACGCTGGGTCAGCTTGTGACTGTGTCCCTTGATTTGGGTCACTTTCATCTGTAGAAACTTTCTGGATGCTTTTTTTTCCCTTTTGAATGTTATTTTAACTGAGAGTTTCTGACTGCATCAGACTTTTGTATTAAATCTGTAATCAGATTTATGCGTGATGCCCGACACTTGTCTAATAAATAATTGACAGAGGATAAGAACGGGTTACTCATCTTGCGGTGTACTTTGGAACAGTCTGGGGGAGAGAGAGGCGGGAAGGGGGAGAGGTTGTGAAAAGTGTACATGCAGCAAAAAAGATTTAGAATCACTGCTGTAAGGGCTGACGTATCAGATTTGGAAAAAAAAAATAAAAACCCCAAAACCCAAGCTCCCTGGTGACCTAGAAACATTAATACCTCCTGTATAGTGGACGAATCATCACCTCCAGCACTGCCTCTAGAACAAATACACCACGGATACACCACGGGTTTAAACAAAATGAAGACTATGGTAACTAAGAACGAAATTGTGGGCATGCAACACAGAAAGGGGCATGCAACACAGAAAGGGGCATGCAACACAGAAAGGGGCATGCAACACAGAAAGGGGCATGCAGTACAGAAAGGGGCATGCAATACATAAAGGGGCATCATAAACAAACAAACACACACACACACACACACACACACACAAAAGGCTTGACTACAAACCATGAAGGGAGATAACTTGTTGCTGCCCTGTAAGACGTTACAATGCGTACTGGATGCCAACTGCGTTATCAAGGCAAACAGCGTCCCATGGTCTGCACCATGGCCCACAATATCAATATCAACTGTATTCTCAGCAGTGCTGGTGTAAATCTGGTGCTGTCGTATCAGGCAACCAGAAGGCAATGTGCTGTATTTCAAATGATTAAGTGAGTAATTCACCGCCGTAACTGCTCGACCGTCACGATCAGTGACTAGAAGACTCACAACAAAGCCCTGTATTTCAAATGATTAAGTGAGTACTTCACCGCCGTAACTGCTCGACCGTCACGATCAGTGACTAGAAGACTCACAACAAAGCCCTGTATTTCAAATGATTAAGTGAGTACTTCACCGCCGTAACTGCTCGACCGTCACGATCAATGACTATTCTGGTTTGTCTGTTGCCGCGGATAAAGAAGGCCACTGTAAGCTGGTGTTCTTTGCAGCCGATGCGGTGAATAAGCTGAAACACAGCATCGTGCGAATTACAGAGGCTATTTGTCTGAGTCGAGCTAAAAAAACAAAAGGGGGGTATGCAATACTTCTTTACCAGAACCCGCCCCCATTAGCCGGGCTAGGGCTGTTACTGGAGGGAATCGGGGCGTGGGCGGTACCAACGAAGAGGTAGGACGGGGTCTTGGTCAACTATGGTTCGCCAACCCTGTGTCACTTATTGGTCGCTGACTGTCCAATGGAACAGCGTCTTCGTTCCCCTCTCCCCCTTCAGACTGTCACCGCTATGCTAATGTATACATTACATTAACCCACCCACATGCACATCACACAAGAGTTAAAGATGTGGAATCGATAACCACAACAAGACCTATGACGACCGTACAACGACAACATCCATGCTATGCACACGCTTCAGGCTGTGATAATCGCCATGCACTGAGAGCATACAAAGTTAACATACAGCACTTAAATATTGTCGCCATATCGGTGCAAGCTATGGTTAAAGTGGGAATACTAACTAAATAATACGTCTTTGCCATCTTCAACAGCGCCCTGTACAAAATATGCTTCAAATGCTTATGAACACCACAGAGACAGGATACAGAAAGCGAAAGGTCTTATTGGGTATGGGAAACTAAAAAAGGACTTGACTTACAGGATATGGGAAGCGAAAGATCTTATCGGAAACAGAACGTGAAAGATCATATTGGACATGGAAAACATTAGATAGGGAAAAAGAAGTAAGGGAAACGAAAGGTCTTACATGATATGGAAAACAAAAGGTCATATTGGAAATAAAAGGTTTATGGGAAACAAAGGGTCTTATATAAGATACTGGAAGCGAACAGTCCTATAGAGAATATACGATGCAGAATGTCTTTTATTGGGATAGAGAAAAAGGCTATAAGCAAAGTCATCATCATCATATTCATCATCATCATCATCATATCTTCAGTGATTAGGTGCTAAGTCATACTAAATCTGGAGTTCAGAGTTAGAATATCAGTAAGTTTTCTCCTTCAGAGTCCCACGGCAGTTCCACAGCTATCTCAGATCACAACATGCTGGACTAGACACTCATTCAATCATTAGTATTTCCTTTGCGGGACAGCTCTCTCGTAAGCCTCTCGGTTGTAAGCAAGATGCCCTTGCTGCTGATGCATCCACTCGCAAATCGTCAGCAATGTCTTGTTGCCTTGATCTTCTTCTCTTTCTTTTTTTTCCCCCATTATGTACCCTTCCAAGACTTGTCTTCTCCAAACTCTCATGACATTTAATATGTCAGAAATAGTTATCACTCTTATAATCTTCTTTACTAACCAACCTTCTTCAATATTAAATTCTGGCTGGCTGTGGAGTATGCGAAACAAGCATTGGGAACATAAGTAATTTCATTTGCCACAACCAATACCAGTCCTCCCTAGCTAAATAGCTAAAGACCCCCCTTAGAGTGTCAGGAGTTTAACAGGGCCGAAACACTTGTCTGAAGGGGGGGGGGGGGTGTACTTCCTCTGATGATCTGAAGGAGTTGTGTTGTTGTTCCGCTCTCTACAGTAGAGAGTTTCCTGCATCGCAGTATGGACATATTTGTTCTTTTTCGTGTTCATAACATTTGAAGGACTCATCTGTAGCATTCACATCAAAGGCACAACGTGTTACTCAGCTGTTTTGTTAAGTGTCCAGCTCTTACAGGCATATGTTGCGATGGGAAAGATGCATGCCCTTAAAAACCTAGTTTTTGTAGTTCTGTCCGTCCCTCTCCACAACTGTCTTAGCTGTCTTAGCTTCTGAAAAGCGATAGATGTCCTCCTTTTAATCTCCCTCATTGTACCTCTGGATATTACTAAGGTAAATTTAAAGCTATCTCTGTCGTGCCACGTAGTCAAAAGGGGGATATTGTATTAGTGCTCATTATTGTCCTCGACCTGCCGGCATATTAGAGGGCTGTCTTTCCCCCCCCCCCCCCCGGCTCCAAAAGAACCTCGGTACCCATTTCTACACCTGGTCACCTCGGGACTGGATTCGAACCGCCGACCTAGCTGTGCGAGCTGGGTGAACCAGGTCGCTGCTCAGGCGCCCTAGATCTTACTGTATAGCTTCCACTTCAGATCACAACAGGCTTGGCTGAGTCATCTCCACCCAGCGCTTCTGGAGGCAGATCTATGACTACGGCCTAGCCGACGTAGTCTGGACCGAGTGAGTACTGTGTGCTCGTGTTGAGTCGTGAATGCGGGGATTGGAAGGTGGGGGGGCGTCGTTTTTTTTAAGAGGGGAAGGGGTGGGGGAGAAGTTCAGAGAGAGAGAAGAGGTTGTGGGAGGAAAGGGGAAGGAGAGAGGAAGTAAAGAGGAAAACTGACACTAACAAACAACATAAACCACTCAATATTTTGGCTAAAAGTCTTCATCACAGACGCCTGAAATGAAAAAAAAATGCACAAAAAAGCCACTTATCTCCGAGACGCTTTTGAACGAAAGTTGGTCTTACAATTAAGCGCATAGTTCCATGATGAATACCAACACGCTGGGCATTAGAGATCAGGTCACAATGGTAGGAAGATAACAGGAGGTGGATGGATGGATGGGATGGCTTCTTTGTTCTAACATCTACACTAGGAATTCAAGAAACGCCACCTCGGTACACTCCCCCGATAAATAAGATACCTGGCATTTCACATTCTTCACCACATCAGCCGCCAAAGAGCCGCTGGTTCGCAGGTACAGAGAGAAACTATAACAGTCGCTACGCAGATAACCTGGGCCAGTATCTATCTTACTGGGTATGTGAAACAAAAAGGTCTTATCGGGTCAGGAAAACAAAAACGTCTTATCGGGTAAGGGAAACAAAAAGGTCTTATGGAATATGAGAAGTGAAAGATCTCATCGGAAATAGAAAATGAAAGATCTTATTGGATACAGAAAACGTTGGATAGGAAACGCGAAGTCTTATATAGTATGGGAAACGAAAAGTCTTATATGGTGTGGAAAATAAAAGGTCTTATGGGAAATAAAAGGTTTTATGTGAGGGTATGGGAAGCAAACGGTCTTATAAGATGCTGGATTAATAAAGTAAAGAGCTGATTACACGCTTCGGCGCACTGGGGCACCCGACTCTCTGATGTATCATAAAAGTTCACTCCCTGCTAACTCTAGTGTCTTGCTTTAATGCCTCCGTGTAATGCTGATGATAGTTCTTCAAAGATAAGCGCCTGGACAATGTTGAAACATAGTTTACATGGGAATGTGGTTTGCAACGGCTTGCTTTAATTCGCACAGCGCGCCAAAATTTCCCAGATCTGACTCAATCACAGCAACATTTGGGCCATATACTGCTAACAGAGGGCGCATACTGTTCCAGAGTACACCGCAAGATGGGTAACCCGTTCCTATCTCTGTCAGTGATTTATTAGACAAATGTTCCCGGCATGACGCATATCTCTGTCAGTGATTTATTAGACAAATGTTCCCGGCATGACGCACAAATCTGATTTACAGATTAAATACAAAAGGGGTAATTCATTACATTTATTAAATGCGTTATTAAATATTTAACTTTCTTCAATAAATTAATCAACAGTATATCTTCACAAATTTTACATCAGAAAGTGGGCAATGTAAAAACAAAAACAAAAACAAGAATCAAAATAAACCTGTGAATAAACTAAAATTACTAAAATTATTCAGGATTTGAAAGGATTAAAGAACTGGTAAGGGTCTTTGCCAGATCTGGCTCGATGGTCAGGAAACTGTATTGTCTCTCCAGAACAGACGGGAAAAAAAGGAGGAGGAAACAAAAACAACGATAAGAAATACCATGCTCCGCATTCTCCAGAAAACACTTGTTTGCTCAATTAAACTCTGCCAGGCCTATTCCATAAATGTCACCCGTGGAACGTCAAAGCTAACAAGTTATCTGCGCTTAAAGAGTAGTAAGCAATTATTGTGGCGTTTACTCTTTCTTCCAGGACAAACATCCAAATGTCGGATCCGTGTTGAGTGCGGTGTTTCAAAATAAAGTGTCTTGTCTGCGCTGTCCTGACATCCAACACTGACGTACGGTCAAGATTTTCAACACAGGAAATGTTCTCTTGTTTTCGAATTTCTTTGTCGGCCCTAAAAATGAATCTGAATGCCCCCCCCCCTTTTCTCTCTTTCTCTCTCTCTCTCTCTATATATATATATATATATACATATATAGTAAAAAGGGTACAGGTAATCCTGTCATGCCTTAGAGGCACATAGGGATATGGTGTTAGTGCCCATATTTTCCTTGACCTGTCAGTATCACGCCTGGCCGCCTTTCCTTCCCCAACTCCAGAAGAAGTCGGGTACCCATTTTCTACAGCTGGGTGACTGGGGTGCCTCCGGCCGGATTCGAACCCCTTTTATTCGCCATGAGAGACCAGTGCACTAACCACTTCGCCACTCAGACACCCTATATATATATATATTATATATATATATATTACCCTTTTACTATATATATATTACCCTTTTTATATATATATATATATATATATATATATATATATATATATATATATATATATATATCCATCTCAAATATACTTTTGTACATCCACATTTTGTCTCGTACTTCTCAAACTTTAATGTACCGATGGCCCTGCAAACACCATATCCCCAATAAGCCGTAAACACCAAAGAAAAGAGGATTTTTACCTTTTCTTACCTTTACTTCTTCCCCGATAATCTGTTGTCCCTGCATCGGCAAGCATTATTTCAACCTTGCAGTAACTGCTAGGCTATCTGTCATGAAGGTGCTAGACCAGTCCAAGTCTGCAGAAGGTGAGTGTAGCTACCCCCATCCCCCTGTAGACCTCTACAGTTCTCGTAAAATTCCACCCAAAAACACAACAACAAAAAAAATGTTGGTTTTCCTACACCCTGGCCCTCATTCTTATACGACAATGTTTCTATCTGATCCGCTGGGGAAGGCAAACACGAGGGTCCCAACGTAAATCACCAGTACGTGTGCCGAGTAATAAATCACCAGTACGTGTGCCGAGTAATAAATCACCAGTACGTGTGCCGAGTAATAAATCACCAGTACGTGTGCCAAGTAATAAATCACCAGTACGTGTGCCAAGTAATAAATCACCAGTACGTGTGCCAAGTAATAAATCACCAGTACGTGTGCCAAGTAATAAATCACCAGTACGTGTGCCAAGTAATAAATCACCAGTACGTGTGCCAAGTAATAAATCACCAGTACGTGTGCCGAGTAATAAATCACCAGTACGTGTGCCAAGTAATAAATCACCAGTATGTGTGCCGAGTAATAAATCACCAGTGCGTGTGCCGAGTAATAAATCACCAGTACGTGTGCAATAAATCACCAGTACGTGTGCCGAGTAATAAATCATCAACACGTGTGCCGAGTAATAGATCACAAGTGCGTGTGCCGAGTAATAAATCATCAACACGTGTGCCGAGTAATAGATCACAAGTGCGTGTGCCGAGTAATAAATCATCAACACGTGTGCTGAGTAATAGATCACAAGTGCGTGTGCCCAGTAATAAATCACCACTGCCTTCTCTTTCAACTCTCCCCAATAACGAGAAGACTCACGGTGAGTTGAGTACACACAAGCACGAGTTATCATAGTAATTATAAATTATAAAAAAAAACTAAATTCTTCATACAATAGTCCTCCCCCCCCCCTCCCAAACCATGCGACCTGCCATCGTAGCGCCAGTATTCCTCCTAGTGGAGTAATGACAATAAATAAGCTTTAACTCTTTCACTTCTGAAGTCATTTCCATGCTCCGCCAAAATAAATTTTTTGATGACAACTTTTGGTAGAACGAAACCGGGAGGAAGTTACTATACAGTATAAAAAAAACACGGGTTGGGTTAGAAGCAAAAGATCTTTTTTTTTTTTAAAGACTTTGCATAAATACTGCTCTGAGCACTGATTCGTACGGTGTGCGAGATTTATCGACATTCCCAGTGTTGTTCTGGGGGTCACTGACTTTAACTCTATTACGGTCACAACATACAGTTTTCCAAGATGCCACTGTTACTGGAAATAACGCCATGCCAATAATTTCAGTGTTTCCTGCAGTGTAAATCTACCTGTGAAACTCATCCACCGGCCAAAACCATACGACTGCAGTTATTTTATTTTTAAAACTTTTTTTTTTTTACTTCCGCTGTTTAATTGGCGTAAGGGAGATTAAGAGTTAATCCTGTGTATTTAAACTGTTGTTCACGCACCCTGAACTTTGTCCTTTTGGACAGCCAATCTCATTCTCTGAACGCTGCTTCTCTGATCAGACACTGCTGATAAGCGCCTCGTTATCCAGCCAATATGTCTACTTCAGAGAGCGTGGTATTAGAATTACCGACAAATAAAATATACAACTACACTCTGAAACTGACAGCAATACAAGAAAAGATCGAGAAAACGTACTTTCCTAGATTTACAGAGCCGAAAACGATCACCAAGAATAAAATGGCGAGGAACAAAAAAGCTATATTATATCAATAGCAACATGGCGGGAGACGGAACACATCAAAAGGTCAACTGCAATATTTCGAAACGCAACTTGTGGATGAATAAATAAGAGACGGCCGAACTTGCTTAACCGAGGAGCCACCTACGATAAACTTCAAATTGTTTCATAGCCAGAAATTTGTTAAATGTATTTTGACGCAAAATTTTCATATAAATATTAAGAAATGAAAAAAAAAGAAAAGAAAAGAAAATAATAATATTTATTCACCGTCTCAGCCCCGTGCTTGTACAATCGCTGATACCCCAGCACGATTTAGATATAATCCTTTTCTGATCCAAACTTTCCCCTGACCCGAATCTAGCACTGAAATTAGAATTTCAATTCTTAAATATATTTACTCACCATGAACATTAATTTATGTTCTAAAGCAGTGGACTCTCATTTCATAACTGGTAAAATCTGTTATCTATTTTCTAAGTAATTATGACGTAAAAATGACGTTAGCCAACATATTTCCAGCAGCCGCGCGTTAACGTCAGCGAGCCGCATGAGCTTCTCGGGCCGCTGTTTGGCCACCAATGAACCTTTCTTCTAACTAAAAATAACTAAACATCGTTTTCGAACTACATTTTTGCTTACATTAATTTTACACGGATGGTGCGCCGTCTATGATTATAATCTCTGCAACCTTGCGTTGTATTTTCACCATTCTAGACAGCATCGGCTGCACAGCAATGACTGCGCTTAGTGCGATAACACAGTCGTTGAGGGAGACTACCACCAAAAACGTAGTCAAGATACCATCACGTCTGTCCCACCTCGCTGGGCCAATGTGACCACTCTTTGGGCTTAATTCTTTACATCTGCTTACATCAATCATACAGTATATCAATCATACAGTACGTCAATCAAACACAACTCATATACAATGCTGCGGATGACATAAAACAAAATGCTAGATATATTCTCGAGTATGTTTGAGGCCATAAATGGTGACAAAAGCCTATCTATTACATTTCTATATTAGCCTGTATGTGAATGTTGAATCCGATAACCTACAGACCTCAAAAACCTCAGCCCAAAATGCTAAGAAAGTGGGCCAGCATAGCGCCCTTGGATATGGATATTTGTTTTCAAAGAAGTCCTTCAGAAAAAAAATAAATGCTGACACTCTCTATTACAGCAGTTCCCAACCTGTTTTATTTTCAGCCTCGGTTATAAACTAGCAATGTTACGTGACCGAGACCTTATATCAGCACTGGCAGGTGATCCGCGACCATGGTCCAGCAATGGTAGGTGGCCGGCCACTCTAGATCAGCAATGGTAGGTGACCGGCGACTCTACATCAGCAATGGTAGGTGACCGGCGACTCTACATCAGCAATGATAGGTGACCGGCGACTCTACATCAGCAATGGTAGGTGACCGGCGACTCTACATCAGCAATGGTAGGTGACCGGCGACTCTACATCAGCAATGGTAGGTGACCGGCGACTCTACATCAGCAATGGTAGGTGACCGGCGACTCTAGATCAGCAATGGTAGTTGATCGGCGACTCTAGATCAGCAATGGTAGTTGATCGGCGACTCTAGATCAGCAATGGTAGTTGATCGGCGACTCTAGATCAGCAATGGTAGTTGATCGGCGACTCTAGATCAGCAACGGTAGGGGACTCGTGATTCTAAACCAACAATATCAGGTAACATACGACACAAGAAAAAAAACAGATGTTATAAAAATAAACTGAAATTTAACAACTAAGTAATACTATTTCCGTACCTTTAACATCATATAACTTTGTAATAGCTAAAAATTCTATATAATGTTACTAATATATCACTTATCACAATATCCTCTCGCGACCCTACCTCAGATCCTAATCCCGATGACAGGATAGGAAGTACTACTATAATTGTTCTCTGTTACCACGGCTGCGGGGTTGATTGAGTTAAACAAAAAGTTGTGTCAAAAACTAAAAAGAGAAATAAAAACTATTCAGAAGAAAATTCCGCTGAGTGAGAGAGAGAGAGATAGAAGGGGTACGGTTGAAGAGATGAAGGAGGAGGAGAAGGAGAGAGAGGGACAGAGAGAGAGGGAGGTACGGGTGAAGAGATGGAAGAGGATGAGAGAGAGAAGGGGTACGGTTGAAGAGATGGAGGAGGATGAGAGAGAGTGGTGTATGGTTGAAGAGATGGAGGAGGATGAGAGAGAGAGAGAGAGAGAGAGAGAGAGAGAGGGGTGTATGGTTGAAGAGATGGAGGAGGATGAGAGAGAGAGGGGTGTATGGTTGAAGAGATGGAGGAGGATGAGAGAGAGAGGGGTGTATGGCTGAAGAGATGGATGAGGATGAGAGAGAGAGAGAGTGGTGTATGGTTGAAGAGATGGAGGAGGATGAGAGAGAGAGCGGTGTATGGCTGAAGAGATGGAGGATGAGAGAGAGAGAGAGAGTGGTGTATGGTTGAAGAGATGGAGGAGGATGAGAGAGAGCGGTGTATGGCTGAAGAGATAGAGGATGAGAGAGAGAGAGAGCGGTGTATGGTTGAAGAGATGGAGGAGGATGAGAGAGAGTGGTGTATGGTTGAAGAGATGGAGGAGGATGAGAGAGAGAGAGAGAAGGGGTATGGCTGAAGAGATGGAGGAGGAGGATGAGAGAGAAGGGATATGGTTGAAGAGATGGAGGAGGATGAGAGAAGAGAGAGGAGAGAGAGAAAGGGTATGGTTGAAGAGATGGAGGAGGATGAGAGAGAGAGAAGGGATATGGTTGAAGAGATGGAGGAGGATGAGAGAGAGAGAGAGGGGTATGGTTGAAGAGATGGAGGAGGATGAGAGAGAGAGAGAGAAGGGGAATGGTTGAAGAGATGAAGGAGGATGAGACAGAGAAGGGGTATGGTTAAAGAGATGGAGAAGGATAAGAGAAGAGAGAGAGAGAGAGCGGGGTATGGTTGAAGAGATGGAGGAGGATGAGAGAGAGAAGGGGTATGGTTGAAGAGATGAGGAGGATGAGAGAAGAGAGAGAGAGAAAGGGTATGGTTGAAGAGATGGAGGAGGATGAGAGAGAGAAGGGGTATGGCTGAAGAGATGGAGGAGGAGGATGAGAGAGAAGGGATATGGTTGAAGAGATGGAGGAGGACGAGAGAAGAGAGAGAGAGAAAGGGTATGGTTGAAGAGATGGAGGAGGATGAGAGAGAGAAGGGGTATGGTTGAAGAGATGGAGGAGGATGAGAGAAGAGAGAGAGAGAGAAAGGGTATGGTTGGAAGAGATGGAGGAGGATGTGAGAGAGAGAAGGGGTATGGCTGAAGAGATGGAGGAGGAGGATGAGAGAGAAGGGATATGGTTGAAGAGATGGAGGAGGATGAGAGAAGAGAGAGAGAGAGAGAGAGAGAAAGGGTATGGTTGAAGAGATGGAGGAGGATGAGAGAGAGAAGGGATATGGTTGAAGAGATGGAGGAGGATGAGAGAGAGAGAGAAGGGGTATGGTTGAAGAGATGGAGGAGGATGAGAGAGAGAGAGAGAGAGAAGGGGAATGGTTGAAGAGATGAAGGAGGATGAGACAGAGAAGGGGTATGGTTAAAGAGATGGAGGAGGATGAGAGAAGAGAGAGGTGTATGGTTGAAGACATGGAGGAGGATGAGAGAGAGGGAGGTATGGTTGAAGAGATGGAGGAGGATGAGAGAGAGAAGGGGTATGGTTGAAGAGATGGAGGAGGATGAGAGAGAGAGAGAGGTGTATGGCTGAAGAGATGGAGGAGGATGAGAGAGAGAGCGGGGTATGGTTAAAGAGATGGAGGAGGATGAGAGAAGGGGTATGGTTGGTTGAAGAGATGGAGGAGGATGAGAGAGAGTGGTGTATGGTTGGATGAAGAGATGGAGGAGGATGAGAGAGAGTGGTGTATGGTTGGTTGAAGAGATGGAGGAGGATGAGAGAGAGAGAGAGTGGTGTATGGTTGAAGAGATGGAGGAGGATGAGAGAGAGAGAATGGTGTATGGTTGAAGAGATGGAGGAGGATGAGAGAGAGAGAGAGAGAGAGAGAGAGCGGGGTATGGTTGAAGAGATGGAGGAGGATGAGAGAGAGAGAGAAGGGGTATGGCTGAAGAGATGGAGGAAGAGGATGAGAGAGAGAGAGAGCGGTGTATGGTTGAAGAGATGGAGGAGGATGAGAGAAGAGAAAGAGAGAAAGGGTATGGTTGAAGAGATGGAGGAGGATGAGAGAAGAGAGAGAAGGGGTATGGTTGAAGAGATGGAGGAGGATGAGAGAGAGAAGGGGTATGGTTGAAGAGATGGAGGAGGATGAAAGAAGAGAGAGAGAGAGAGAGAGAGAGAGAAAGGGTATGGTTGAAGAGATGGAGGAGGATGAGAGAGAGAGAGAGAGATGGGGTATGGTTGAAGAGATGGAGGAGGATGAGAGAGAGAGAAAGGGTATGGTTGAAGAGAAGGAGGAGGATAAGAGAGAGAGCGAGAGAGAATGGGTATGGTTGAAGAGATGGTGGAGTATGAAAGAGAGAGAGAAGGGGTATGGTTGAAGAGATGGAAGAGGAGGAGGAGAGAGAGAGAGAGAATGGGTATGGTTGAAGAGATGGAAGAGGAGGAGGAGGAGAGAGAGAGAAAGGGTATGGCTGAAGAGATGGAGGATGAGTGAGAAAGAAGGGTACGGTTGAAGAGATAGAGGAGGAGGAGGACAGCGAGAGGCAGAGAGAGAGAGAGAGAGAAGGGGTACGATTGAAGAGACAGAGGGGGGAGTGAAAGAGAGAGGCACAGAGAGAGAAGGGGTACGGGTGAAGAGATGAGGAGAGAGAGAAGAAGAACGGTTGAAGAGATGGAGAGAGAGGGGCAGCGAGAAAAGGGTACGGTTGAAGAGATGGAGGAGGAGTAGGACAGAGAAAGGCAGAGAGCGAGAGATGGACACGGTTGAAGCGATGGAAGAGGAAGAGAGAGAGAGAGAGAGAGATGGGTACGGTTGAAGAGATGAAAGAGGAAGAGAGAGATGGGCAGAGAGAGAGAGAGATGGGGTACGGTTTACGAGGAGGAGAGAGAGGAAGTATGAATGAAGAGATGGAGAGAGAGAGAGAGAGAGAATGATTAAAGAGATAGAGAGATAGAAAAACAAAGCGTACGGATGAAGAGAGTGAAGAGATGTATGAAGGGAGAGAGAAGAATAAGGAAAGAAAGAAAGAAAAAACTAAACACGCCATGGCTGCTGATGCTAAGCCACAAAGCAAATACACGGACGATGGTCTGCGCAATTTCCCGAATGTTCTGCCCACCCCCGGGCAGATACTTCCAAGCCCGAACACAATGTCCGGACAACACGTATCACTGACCCCACGGGAAGGCCAGGAATGGGGCAGGATCGATAAACAGTATCGTAAATTCACTGAAGATGGTCTGATATTATCTTCTGTAACCAATCAAGATATGATTTCTCTCTCTCTCTCTCTCTCTCTCTCTCTCTCTCTTCCCACGACCACACCACTACTACCGCTGAGAGCAGGCCCATTATAATCACGCACATCAGCGTCAATACGGCAATACGGGAACTTGACAGTATCAAGGTGATTAGGAGAGTTCAAATGAAAACGGCAGGGAGAGCGAAAAACATACTGAATTAATGCAACAAAATATTTATTCCATCTCATCCCTAACTTCATAAGTAACCTTGAAATCTGTGTCCCGCGGGGTTTTTTTTTTGGGGGGGGGGGGTGGGGGAGGGGGGGGAGTGTCCAGGTTTGGGCTATTAAGTTTCTACTGAGAGTGTAGGTTTGTACATGCGGGTGGTCAATGTCACAAGATGGCGAGGAAGTTCAGGTGAACCATCAGGACAGGCGAGAGAGCGAGCCGGAGTACACCGCACCCAAGCTTCGTTCCAGACGCCACAGGATGATAACCGATGATCTTCTTCTTCTTCTTCTCAGTCTACTTAAGGTATTAGCGTCGCAGGGAGTTTCAGACATCGGTCCAGAGCAGGAAGAGAGACCTGGCTAGCCGCCATGTTATGTTTCCCCAGTGTGTCTTTCCATCTATCCACTTGGTCGTTCCCGTGCCCTATATCCAGATGTTTTCGAGCTGTCTGCGCGCGCAGGTGGCTGTTCTGGATGCATTGTGTATCAAGTGCCCGACTCACTTAACTGATGATCATCGTCATAATAACGCACCAAGCTACGAGACAGGAAGCTAGCATTAATACACTCAGAAAAGCAGGAAACTAAAACATTCTGTTTACATTCACATGGCACTAATACCTCCACAACAGAATGTAACCGCTGTGTTACTCATATCAAGAGAACCTGCTTCGCAAACGCTTAACAAACACAGTGGAGGAAAAAAAAAAAACCAAGTCATTCTTACTGATACGTCGTAGCCACAGCTACGAAACTACTTCCATACAGCCTGTATGTACTTCTATGTGATTCATGCTGTTCCACATTCAGCGTCTAACTATGCAGTGCGACGAATAAGGAACTTTACACGTCATCCTGAATACGGCATTTCAGGAACCGGCGTGGGCAGGTACAGCAATAACTACATTACCAGTCTGTACCAAAACAGTACAGCAACTTTTCAAAATGCCTTATGATAACGATAACGCCAACGCCTGCCTGGGTTATCTGCGATCCTTGTTCATGGGAGAGATCTTAAAGAAGTTAACTTTCATGTCCAGTGAAAACTTGTTGCCAGTTTCTAACTCCTGCCACCGCTAGTGGGCCCACAGCCGATAAGACCATACCTCACATGTCTCTATAAACGGGCTCTATATAAGCCTGGTTAACCAAGTAGTGGTCAGCGTAGTGTCGCGCCCTCACCTTTCATTTGGTGCTCCTATCACAGCGGTTCTCAAACTTGTTCAAACTTCGCCACTCCTGATAACGTAAATTTCTGTCGTGGCACACCTATGTTCTTAATCCTGGACCCTCGCAAAATGCAAGACAATATCCTCATTTCCATGCCACTGAGGCATATTTGAGTTCACGGTCTTAGGCCCATGTTTCCAAGACCATTGGGACATGAAAGAGTGATGTGGTCAGTATCTTTAGAGGCTGGCTGGAAAAGAAAAAAACCCAACCGCTGGGACTTGAACCCTGTATAACTGGATTAGTAAACCAAACGCTTAACCACTCAGCTAACCAGGCCGCCTTTAAATGTTATGTGTTTTTTTTTAATCTAACACGATGCATTTTATAACCACAATATGTTACTAGTACTATCAAAAGCGTGCAAAATTTGTTATATGACCCCCCCCCACACACACACACAAATATATATATATATATATATATATATATATATATATATAGAGAGAGAGAGAGAGAGAGAGAGGTAGTACATTGTACTTCATCAACTGGCAGAAGTAGTGCACACTATTTCATCAGCTGGCAGAACTAGTACACTATTTCTTCAGCTGGCAGAACTAGTACACTGTATTTCTTCATCTGGCGGAACTAGTACATTGTATTCCTTCAGCTGGCAGAACTAGTACACTGTATTTCTTCAGCTGGCAGAACTAGTACACTGTATTTCTTCAGCTGGCAGAACTAGTACACTGTATTTCTTCATCTGGCAGAAGTAGTACATTGTATTTCTTCATCTGGCAGAAGTAGTACATTGTATTTCTTCAGCTGGCAGAACTAGTATACTGTATTTCTTCAGCTGGCAGAACTAGTACACCGTATTTCTTCAGCTGGCAGAACTAGTACACTGCATTTCTTCATCTGACAGAAGAAGTACACTATACATCTTCAAACACCAATATTTGTTTCGAGCGGTGAGAGGAAAGGCCGGCTTGTAGCTCTGCATGCGTCATGATCTTTTCACCAAATCTACAGACGGCGCTCAAAGTTTACACTTGCCAACATTCACATGTTACGCTTGTGTGAACTTATCGGAAAGTGTGTGTGTGTGTGTGTGCTTAACGCAGTACTTCACTGTCTACTTCTTGTGTCCACCGTCCCTTCCCCGCACTTGGTGAATGGTTTAGTGTGATAACATGACATGTTTGTTCGAGGAAAGGAAGAGTCAAGGTACACAAGAAAATGACTGACACGGATCTAAGATTCACCTTTTTTCTGTTCTCCTGCTGATTTATTAGTGGGCATGTTTTCTTCAACTTTCAGTCTCCTTCCAGGTCTGAGAGAGAGAGAGAGAGAAAAGACAGAGAGACATAGAAAAAGAGAGAGAGAGAGAAAGAGAGGGATACGACAGAGACACATAGAGAAAGAAAGAGAGAGAGAGAGAGAGATGGGGGTGGTGTAGGTTTGCATCCCTCGGCCCGAAACCCCTATTTACATATAAGTACATGGACGCAAGGGACAGCCCCACTCCTATGGCCCAGCGACACTGTTTACGTATAAGTACATGGACGCAAGGGGCAGCCCCACTCCTATGGCCCAACGACACTGTTTACGTATAAGCAGATGGATGGAAGGGACAGCCCCACTCCTAGGGCCCAGCGATCCTGTTTACGTATAAGCAGATGGATGGAAGGGACAGCCCCGCTCCTAGGGCCCAGCGACCCTGTTTTAAGTACATAGATGGAAGGGACAGCCCCTCTCCTAGGGCCCAGCGACCCTGTTTTAAGTACATGGATGGAAGGACAGCCCCTCTCTTAGGGCCCAGTGACCCTGTTTACGTATAAGTACATAGACGGGCGGAAGGCGGATTTTACCCTTGAGGCCAGGTCCCTGATTACTTATAAGTACACAGACCGGCGGGGGGTGGGGAAGAAACTATCTCTGGGGCCCGGCGACCCTATTTACGTATACTGACGGTGGGAGAAAGGGATGAAAGGCATTGTACCACTTGTGCCCAGCGGCTCCGTTTACGTATAAGTACATATAATATGTATTTTTCGTGTCTGGGTAGCGGACCCGAGAGTAACACATCCAAGGGCCCTGACCTGGGGCCACACTGCTCTTCTTCCGCCCGTGTACTTTCTGACAGCTGAAACTAAAGTGTAACTGTCTTTCACAATCTCTAACTAACAATAAAACAAACAAAAAAAGTCCCCATCATCAAGAAATGGAAATGAGAACATTAGTGCCCCCTAAAGGGGTCCTTGTAACAGCGGATTGGAAGTCCTGGGGGGGGGGGGAAACAAATTTGAAGCCCTGGTGGAATTATACCGACCTCTATGAGTGGCTAAGTGGTTAGTGCTCTAGTCTCTCGTGGCGAAGGTCGGGGGTTCGATCCGGCCGGAGGCGCCCCAGTCACCCAGCTGTAGAAATGGGTACCCGAATTCTTCTGGAGTTGGGGAAGGAAAGGCGGCCAGGCGTGATACTGACCATATCACCCTCTAGTGTGCTGACAGGTCAAGGAAAATATGGGCACTAACACCATATCCCTATGTGCCTCTAAGGGTTGACAGGATTACCTTTACCTTTACCTTTTACCATCAAGTTGGGGAATGGAAAAATGGAAACTTGACAGTAATCGAGCCAGAGAGGAGGACTTCTAAGACAACGTAGCATATATACAGATCTATAACCTTCCTACATAGATCTATAACCTCTTACGTAGATCTATAACATTCGTGACAGGCTAGTAATATCACAGCAGCGTGTCATCTGAGTAAAACATGGACAGGAGGTGGTACGTGTTTGTGTTTGGTGGGAGAGGGGGGGTGGGGTGAGAGAAGTAAGTACTAGCGAATAGAACTAAATAAAAAAAAAAAAAAACTCAGGTGAGCCGGTCACTGCGGGTCATTTCCTTCCTTTTCTTTCATTACATTCTACATTTTTTTTTCTTGCGTCCCGATGTTTTGTGGTTCATTTATTAATTTGCATGTCCCTTGCGGAACTTTGCCTCCCTAACAGCTCTCCTGTAGGCCTCTCGGTTGTGAGCAAAATGCCCTGGTGCCTATTTGCAGATCATCAACGATGTCTTGAAGCCATCTTCGTCTTGGTCTTTCTCTCTCTCTCTTTTCCCATTATGTACCCTTCCAAAACAATCTTCTCTAGATTATCATGACGTTTTATGTGTCCAAAATATTTCAGTTTTCTCTCTTTAATATATGTTTTGTGGGTATATCTTTAAATTAAAAAAGACAAGAACTATTTATGTGAAATCTGACATTGTAGAAACGTTTGACAACGGACAAGATACCTATTCCCCCATTCAACTCCCAGCAAAACGCTACCGCGTACGAATATGTGGACTTTTTCTATCCAGAACGTATAACTTTAAAGGCCAATCAGAAGACAGATTTTCATTACCGGGTGCTGATGCTACCATCACTCACTCTCTCGTTCTTTAATGATTTCAATTAACCTCCTCTCCCCTGACAGTGACGATGCTTGCTGTAGAGTGACGGTGCCGTTTATCTTCCTAAACCAATCAGAGCTCATTAACGGTGGTGGTGGTGGTGGGGGGGGGGGGGGGAGGAGAAGGGGGAAATCGCACCACCCCCAAAGACACTCCTTGGAAACGTGCTTTTAGCATTACTTCAACCTGGCCAACTGGGCTGGACAATGGCGGATTAAGCCGTCACTTAGCAAGCGCGTCCCACCTCCGCCCCCGCCCACCTATACCTTCCATCTCCTGATATGGCCTGATGTCCCCTCAAGTTGCTAACCTATACTTATTACCGCACGGCTGTGTGTGCATCAATAAGAGTTACAAATGATATGCACCTGTAGTTTTTATTTCAGTCTTGAAACATGGTCTTCCCAGTTTAGATTTTCAGCCCCCCCCCCCCCCCAAACCGAAATTTAAGTCTATTCAGCCTAACAGTGGCCAGAGCTGGGTTCTGGTTAAGAGGACTGTGGCAAGCCAAAATCCATACGCCAGGCTGAAGAAGAAGCACATCAACATGCCAGAGAGGCAGGGGCAGGGTCTTGGTCAGCTACCGTTCCCTGGCGCCGAGAACCACACCGGCACTCTAGACCAGACTGAAGCTCAGCTAAAATGGCCGACCTGTCGTGGAATTCCCATCTCTGCCCGCGGAGAGTGTAGAATCAGAACAGCTTTATCTAGTCGGAGCACATTTATAAAGAAAATAACTTCCTGTTTTTATAACAGCCATGATGGCGGTGTCTTCGGCCTGAAATGTGACAGTCTGGAAATCTGATGCAGTCATGGCCCTGATCTGATAACGAATGAAGGTTGTATAAAAACAATGAAAAAAGCGGAATTATACACTTACAAGAAGCATTTCCTGAATGCGATGAAAACTAACAAAATGAAAGGTTAACTAGTTAACTAACGGACTTTACACGAGAAAGACGAAGGAGGAAGATAAGCAGACAGACAAACACAACGGAACGACGGAAAGTTCTCCCCGGCCAGGATATAAAAGAGAATCAAGATTGGAATCTACGAACAGATATAACCGTAACGGCGCCATCCAGCATGGCGTTTGAAGATTACGACATGATAAAACAGATTTCCGCTCTTATGCCTCATTGTTTGCCACTTGAGCGCAGTTATGTCATATGGCGGAGGGGCGGTGTTTTGTGTCAAGTTTGTATTTAGCGGGGAAAAGAACTCACAGTCCACCTGGCTAAATATTAAACAACAACACATAAGATCTGCATCCCTTCCAAACTTTTCTCCACAAAATGTCGATATTTGCTTGTCATTGTGACCATGAGGCTCTTGGAAGGTGATGTCTTGATGATGATCCTCTGTTGTTCCGCCTTTCTTTGAAATGAGAACTGTCGATCTCTGCACCCAATGCAGTTGACACCGTGAAATCACAAACATGGCACCGGAGACGGGAGTGATGTTTTTTGGGAAGAAAGAAACTACGGTGGCTTGCTCGAAGACCCTGAGATGGTTGATGGCATGAGTTTACAGGAAACTCCACCACTTCTTCTTCTTCTTCTTTCAATAAACCGTGGTTCTAGCCTCAGATATCTATATTTACAGCCCGGATAAACTGTGGAGCCTTTTTTAGGTTACGCGTTGCGCCCTAAATGTTGTCTTCCAGTGGCCAGTGCTGGGTTCTGGCTAGGTGGACTGTGGCAGGCCGAAATCCATAAGACAGGCTGAAGAAGGGGATCAACATGGTAATTAACAGCAACCACCGAAGAGGCGGGGCAGGGTCTTGGTCAGCTATCGCTCCCCGGCGACGAGAAGCACCCCGGCACTCTAGACCTGAATGAAGCTCAACTAAAATGGCCGACCCGTTGTGGATTCCAATCTCTGCCGGGCAGGATGTAAAACCAGAACAGCCTTATTTAGCCAGAGCACAATTATAAAGAATATAACTTCCTGCCCTTGATGCCTTTGTAGCTCCCCCATTAAACATTAACATTAGTAACACTTTACACGAACACAATACTCCGGTCGCGAGAGCGTCCAAAAACAAAAAATTTGCGACAAATGGCACAGAAAAAAAAGCATCTACGCTACATCTGTATCTAACTGCGCATTTAGAGGAAACAGAAAGTAGGTCACACGAGTACCAATTTTAGAAGCATACAATTATTTAACTGCCGCAATTTTATGATAAATGATCCTCCTACTCCTCGTCGTTCACTCGGATACACACAACAATCTCTCTGACAAATGCGGCAGTTCATCTCTGGTTTTAAGCATCTCCGTAGAGCTTCTCCTGTATGGGTCTGTCCAGGTCCTTTCTTCGCCTGAGTGAGCTGTGTAGATGGCAGCTCAGGAAAATCTGACGCGGTGTCTGTTGCACTTTTCTGCAGGTACACGGGTCTGCTGGGTCGGTTTTGAGCTTCTGGTATAGATTATGTTTCAGCCTGTGATGTCCTGTTCTCAATCAGAAGATTATCACTTGGTCTGTAATCTGAAACTGGCATCCTTGCACTCTGGGCATTCCCATGTGTGATCTGCACATCGGTACGCATATCGAAACCAGTGTACCAGTTAGAGGCGGATCAGAAATACACACTGATCAGTTCACCAAACCGAACTACAAGAAAAAACGAGGAACGGAGAGAGAGAGAGAGAGAGGGCAGGAGAGACAAGCACAGACGTGCGCGCAGATGTACACACACAGACTCAGGGACAGAACTAAAACTCCGACACCAAGATACTCAGAGACGAAGATAACAAGATACTCGGGACACTCAGACAGCTAGATCGAGATCAGGAAAGACGTGCAGACAGGAAGCGACAAACAGCTACAGACAGATATAGTGGGAGATTCAGAGAGATAGATTTAGTTGAAGTGCACCCTGAAAAATAAGACAGAGAGATACAGAATCAGACAGACATGCTGATGTGATGAAACTACGAGCTTGACTGATATGCAGATACACAAGAGCGCTAGAGAATAGATATCGAGATCGTGTGTAGTGAATAGAAAGAACTCGACTTACATTTCGCCTATGGTGAGATAGAGAGAGAGGGGGGGGGGGAGAGAGATTATCTACTAATGCTCGTGTAGCTCAGTTGGTATGCACTTTAAGAATGAATTCTCCGTTGTTTATGCCTTCTCTATTGAACTGTTGGAAATTCCACACCCATTTTTACTATAGGAGACATGTGCTATAAATAAACATGTAATTCTCGTTCGGGATGAACGGAGTTCCCAGTATTTGTACAGGTCTTTTCTGTGTGACAATATTTAACAACCAATAAAATAGAACCTAACAATATTATACAGAGTGTGGAGTGTATCGACAAGAGATAGTTTGTTATTTATTTATGTAATCATTTCATCGTTCCTTCATGCTTATTATGCTCGTTAACAAATGATGCGTATGGACAGCTCAGTGTCTTGCTGGCTAGCTGCAAACAGTAACTTTCTGTTAACAGCGGGATGGAAATCACTGTAACCACTTCCCTAGAATGTTACATAGCAGACTTGTATATCAAGGACCACTTGATGTATGCGAAGTAGGGCGTCTTGGCCAGCAATCAGTGTCTTGGTCAACAATCATTCACCAATCTAGACTAGAAATTATTCACCAGTCTTGGCTAGCAATCATTCACCAGCCTAGGCCAGCAATCACTCACCTGTTTTGGCCAGCAATCATTCACCAGTCTTGGCCAGCAATCATTCACCAGTCTTGGCTAGCAATCATTCATCGGTCTAGGCCAGCAATCACTCACCCGTCTAGGCCAGCAATCACTCACCCGTCTTGGCCAGCAAACATCCATCAGTCTAGGATAACAATCATTCATCAATCTATGCTAGCAATCATTCACCAGTCTAGGCTAGCAATCATCCATCAGTCTAGGATAGCAATCATTCATCAATCTAGTCTAGCAATCATTCACCAATCTAGGCTATCAATCATTCATCAATCTAGGCTACCAATCATCCATCAGTCTAGGCTAGCAATCATTCATCAATCTAGGCTAGCAATCATTCATCAATCTAGGCTAGCAATCATCCATCGGTATAGGCTAGCAATCATTCACCAGTCTATGCTAGCAGTCATCCATCAGTCTAGGATAGCAATCAGAAGAGAGACATCCCTGCAACTGGTTACCCCCCACTCCATTCTGTGTACTCATCACGGAGTCGAAAACAATTTTAGGTGCAGTCGAAATCAAATGAAACGCACCAATTTTTATATGAAAGAGACGGTGAAGAGAGGAGAAAAAAAAGTAGGAAAAAAAAAAACCGACCTGAGGATAAGCGGTAGGTCTGGAGTACAAGTTCCACAACTACTCGTTTCCACATTTGACCTATTAAATTAAGTCTGCTGTTAGCGTCCACGCAAATAACTATACTGTGAGTCAGCGATGACTCTCCGCTCTTAATCTCCCGTCCTTGTTTTGATACGGTTCACGAGAAAACAGGAAAACAATTAGACACAAAGTGCACGGACTAATTTTTTTGTTCTCTCTCCCCGGAATGAAAATTAAACGCGCATTTATACAATATGAGTAAACTGTTAAATATCTGCATCCGCTTTCATCGCAACGGCCAGCGTGATCTACACAGTAGCAAAATTGTAAATGAACTTGGATCGCTTCAATCTACAGCTATGCTAACGGTAAATTGTTACACGAGAAGAAGCCCAATATCTAGAATTCAAAATGTTAATTTAACCGTCACCTTTCTGCCTTTTCTAAAAGTATGTTCTATTAACCCTATATCTGCTTCAGTTCCTTTTATCTCAAGTGCCCAAGGCTTTTGCACTCACTGACTACATGGGTAATAGTCCGTACAGGTTGTCCGAGAGTCACATCCTGCAGTACTGCTGGCTTTCCTCGGGCACAGGAGTGCCCTCACTCGGTAGTTCCCTGTTACTGAAATGAAATATTACCATTTAAGCTCAAGTAATTTTCAAGCGTTCACCTTCCTCCCCCCCCCCCCGGGCGTTCTGGATAACTTTTTCACGGGGAGGGGAGGCAAACCGTATCATATCTGATATTATTGACTGCGCCATGTTTTGAAAGACTTTTCGATCTTCCTGACATTTATTTCTTAATAATCACATTCTTTCCTTGTCTTTCCCATCTGTGCGCGCGTGTGTGTATCTTCCAGCCATGATACATCCTATTACTTCGACATGTTTAACTCTGGGAATTCGTGGCACCTTTCAGCGCCCGGCGTACAGGTTGTACAGGCTGGCTACTTCAAGATGATGACAATGATCGAATTGACAACGACGTGAATTCTTGAACCGATGGCAGTAGTTCTACCCCCGCTGCCGTCCCCATCCGCTCCACACACCCCCAGCTCCCTCGATTCTAAAATTTTAAAATAGGTACTCTGTAAAACAGCGCTGAGGAAATCTGCCTCGATTAGGATTCTCGCCAGTTCCGCGGAGGAAGAGCATGCGTGGTGGGGGATCTCCTTCTGAGTGGGTTAATCAGTGCATACACCTGTTAACATGTCTTTGTCTACACAGAACGAATGTCATACCACGTTGGGACGCCCCGTGTTTTCCGGAGGCAAAAGTGGTCTCGTTACTACGCGATCTTATCAAAAGTATCAATGACCAAAGAAAACTTTCACTCCAACACTGGCTGGGTTGGTAGATCCTGCATGCTGATGCCAATCAACGCTTGGAGCGATCTTAACAAAGTAACAAAGTATCAATGACCAAAGAAAACTTTCACTCCAACACTGGCTGGGTTGGTAGATCCTGCATGCTGATGCCAATCAACGCTTGGAGCGATCTTAACAAAGTAACAAGTATCAATGACCAAAGAAAACTTTCACTCCAACTGGCTGGGTTGGTAGATCCTGCATGCTGATGCCAATCAACGCTTGGAGCGATCTTAACAAAGTAACAAAGTATCAAAGACCAAAGAAAACTTTCACTCCAAACTGGCTGGGTTGGTAGATCCTGCATGCTGATGCCAATCAACGCTTGGAGCGATCTTAACAAAGTAACAAAGTATCAAAGACCAAAGAAAACTTTCACTCCAACACTGGCTGGGTTGGTAGATCCTGCATGCTGATGCCAATCATCGCTTGGAGCGATCTTAACAAAGTAACAAAGTATCAAAGACCAAAGAAAACTTTCACTCCAACACTGGCTGGGTTGGTAGATCCTGCATGCTGATGCCAATCAACGCTTGGAGCGATCTTAACAAAGTATCAATGACCGAAGAAAACTTTCACTCCACCACTGACTGGGTTGGTAGATCTTGCATGCTGATGACAATCAATGCTCGGAGCGATCTTTAGACAAAATCTAAATACAATGAAAAGTAGCACATTTCTAACCCAACCCATATTTTTTTTAAAAATTATAACTTACTTCCTATTTATTTTTACAAGAATTTCTCATCAACATTTATCCGGTAAAATAGCGTGGAAATGAATTCAGGTGTGAAAGAGTTAAATACAAGGAGACACTCTTGGAATGTTAAGGGAGTTTAGTGTAAATGTAAATCGATTTACTACTTTCAATGAAAAAAACTATTGTTTAGCCATTAATCGCATCAAATGTATGGAAGATACAGCGTTTATTTTCAATTATGATTACATTTTACTGACTGTGTCTCCACGTATCACCTGAAAACTCTTCGTGGAATACTTGTGGTACAAGCACTATATTTTGGGAAACACTGATATGCCCTGAAGAACATATTTAAGAGGAGATCGGAGCAGTCTGGACTTGTGTGCAGTGCAAGGATGATGATACTAAACTAACTTCTAAACTAAGGCCTAGAGATTGCAGTGGAAGGACGAAATGGGCTTTTAGATCACACGTCGCCTGTCCCCCCCCCCCCCCCCCCACAACAAATGAGACCAAAATTAGCCAACGCCATGATGCAAGACATCACATGTCAGTCACTTCAGCTGGGTCGACAAGTTTAGCTAATTAATCTAAGGAAGTCGCGCATGTTTTCACAGCAAGAGACGCCCTGAACTTTGTTCATGAAACGGAAAAACAAAACAAATCAAAATGAAAGGGACAGAAGCTACAAGAAAACGGAAAAACAAAACAAATCAAAATGAAAGGGACAGAAGCTACAAGAACCTTAGTGCATCACTCGTTTGAACTCCAGTTATGTGCTGTGAGAGAGGGATAATGACCACATCTGAACTCCAGTTTTGTGCTGTGAGAGAGGGATAATGACCACATCTGAACTCCAGTTTTGTGCTGTGAGAGAAGCATAATGACCACATCTGAACTCCAGTTTTGTGCTGTGAGAGAAGTATAATGACCACATCTGAACTCCAGTTTTGTGCTGTGAGAGAAGCATAATGACCACATCTGAACTCCAGTTATGTGCTGTGAGAGAAGCATAATGACCACATCTGAACTCCAGTTATGTGCTGTGAGAGAAGCATAATGACCACATCTGAACTCCAGTTTTGTGCTGTGAGAGAAGCATAATGACCACTGTTGCAAAACACTGCTGGGGTTCTTTAACGCTTTCTAATCCAGGTTCCAAAAAGTGAAGCCGTGCTGTAAAACCAATACATTTACTTACAACTTTAATTCGGTTTATTTAATTTCGTTTGGTCATTATTTTATTTCCTGCCCTTTCTTCATTCTGACTCCTTGATAAAATCTTTTTTTTCATTATTATTTAATTATCAAAATGAACTAATATTACCTAAATGAATTATTATTTTTCTGCTGATAATTTATTCAGGAATGACTTGACAACGGTTAAAAGAGTTAAAGTGCACACAATTTTAAGAATATTTGGAACATAAGACACAAGGGGGTAGGGGAGAGAGAAACAACGTGACAGTCTTGACTCTCTAGTCTCACTCTCGCCCTTCCTTTTCAAGCGAAAGAAAAAGAAAGGATCATAAGAGAAAATAAAATGTCATGTAACGGAACACATTTCGTCCTTAGGGGCATTTTTGATGCGTCATTTTGTACAAGAGATTAATGTATAACCTATGACTGCATATCACAATGAAGACACTACTGGACTGGATATTTTAAGCGAATTATAAACAAATTACTGAAGCTGCTTTCTGCCTTCTGTCTCGTAGAACTATGGGCTCCGCCTGGGCCAAATCAGTGGGCGTCGGGTGAGCTGCCTGCCCGTGAACATTTATCCCCTTGGGACTTCTCTTTTCCAAAGCTTTATATTTACAATTTCTTTTCAAGCTCTTAAATGCATAATCCTCGCTTTCATAACGATCCCCAACCAGTTCCTTTTAATAAAGGCTGTGCAGAATTCACATGGCCCCTACTTCATTTAATAAAGGCTGTGCAGAATTCACATGGTCCCTACTTCATTAAAAGCCGACTCTAGCGACGAACTTGGTTACGACAACCACGGCTGAAACGAAACCAACCCGACGGCGCTTCCTGCTTGATGACACAAACCCAACAGGTTTTATGGTCGCAGCAGGTGTGTCATACTAACACAGCCATTCGCCTGTAAACAGTCATTTTCAGCCTGCGTCTAGTGCGGTGGTTCCCAAAGTATGGTCCGGGGGATCACAAGTGTTCATCGG
The DNA here is from genome assembly GCA_009760885.1 of Achatina immaculata. Taxonomy (NCBI): domain Eukaryota; kingdom Metazoa; phylum Mollusca; class Gastropoda; order Stylommatophora; family Achatinidae; genus Lissachatina; species Lissachatina immaculata. The sequence goes on from CM019713.1 coordinate 10,921,588, forward strand.
AGAATTATCGATTTGACAGTAAATGTTTTTTTTTTAACATCCTTCCCGTGCCGTCAGACGTCACACATGGCTCGCGGTATCTCTCCATACGTTTCTCTTCTCAGCGAGAATCTCAATTTCATCAAGGTAGATGCCGTCTCAATCAGTCAATCAAGTGCCGTGCCGTGTGGCGTAGACGATCATTTATCTCCACAATTCCCTGTCTTTAGACTTGATTATGAGATCCGCTGGTGACTTTCTTCCTAGCCACACTGACAGCCCATCCAGTAACTTCTCTCTCTCTCTGTCTTTCCTCTGTCTCTTCTTCCCTCAATGTTTCCACTTGCCACAATGTGTTCCAGTTTTCCTCTTCTCAGAAAATCTCCTACAAATCTTGCTTGTCTGCCTCTGATCTTTGCTGTAATTTGCCTTTTAACTTTTTATTATAAATTTATCACTGCTGCCACAAGAGTTCTGTGATAAAGAAAAAAAAACCCTCCAAAAATGGCACAAGTCTTGACAGCATCATCATTTCCGCATTGTGAACATATGCACGCAGGGGCACTGATCTAACTCTCCGTATCTTTATCAGCATAAAATGGCTGGTAACACCTGACCCGTGTTGAATGATGACCATCTTTCTGGTGCCTTCGAGAAACTGCTTGCCTTTTTGGTGGCAGATGAAGTACAGGGGGGAGAGATACCACAGTTTTCACTAATAACCAGGATCAGATCAAAGACTGTTTCTCAACACAATCTGCCACTAATGCCGAAACAAACAATCGACACAACAAATAATCACACTCATGCATATAGTGGCTTCTACAAGCAGGCTCATAAAAACCCAGCCTTCCTTATGTGCCCAAATACTCGAAAAGGGGTGGTTTTTTTAAGACCCACCCTGTAGTTATTAGATGGGTCTTGGATTTCTAAATTATTTCTATATACTAAAAGCAAATCCTAATCAAAACTGTTACAGAGTTTACGTAAAAGTGTTAAAATTAACACTGACAAAATTATCTGAAATGGGTTCCTACTGCTGAAATTCATTAATAAAATAAATGTAGCACTAAACTCAATCCCACAATACTCCCCATGCTACAAATTTTAGCTATGTAACCAGGAGATAAAAACAGTTTAAGGGGCTAATACTGTGTTTCCCAACATGGGGGTGTATGTCTCACGGGGGGGGGGGGGGGAGGGGGGAAATTAGAATATATTTATATTATACTTTTTTTTGTATTACATTTATGCTGGTTATCCTAAACACAGACTAGCTGTAGAAAGTGGTCCCTGTATTTAACAAAGGTTGGGAACCAATGACTGTGTCCTTGTATTAAAAAAAAGGTTGGGAAGCACTGACTGTGTCCTTGTATTTAACATAAAGTGAGAACCACTGACTGCGTCCTTGTATTTAAATAAGGTTGAGAACCACTGCCTGTGTCCTCATACTAAAAAAAAAAAAAAAGAGATTGGGACCCACTGACTTAGAATAAACTGAAACTGTTGACTCTATGAAGGTGAGAATGGGCTCCACTTGTCTGAAAAATGCAGAGAAAGTGTTCACTGCAAAAATATTCTAGACTCTTTGTATTCTGCCATTACATCAAATGATAAAAAATGTCCTACAGGAGAAAACTAGCAATCAAGTGATAACATTCGCACTTCTGGTGTGTTTATTCTTTTCGATATTACCATCGTTTCTGTCTTGTTGCCTCTTTTTATTGCCTCTGCATTTCCTGTACAATATTTTCTTCTTTCCCGTCGATGTCCATCGTACGGATGTTTCATGTCCTTAGATTCCATGGCACTGTGATATTTACATATAAGATAGTGGTTCCACAACTTATATATAGTTAGAGAAGTGGTTATCCGGCGTCAAAAGTTTTCGAACCACTGACCTAGTGCACACCCATCGTACACCACCAGCATGTAACGTTTCTGCACTCACAAAATAATAATCATTCCTCACACTTTCAATATTTCACGCATTTTTCAATATTTCTAACTAACTTTGGAATGAATTTTAACACTGGCTTATCGGAAAGAGTTTTAACGTTGATTAACACCTTAGTGAAATGAGTTTTTAACTTCGGGCAACATTTCACTGGAATGATTTTTCCATTGGCCAATTTATCACTGCTGCCACAAGAGTTCTGTGATAAAGAAAAAAAAAACCCTCCAAAAATGGCACAAGTCTTGACAGCATCATCATTTCCGCATTGTGAACATATGCACGCAGGGGCACTGATCTAACTCTCCGTATCTTTATCAGCATAAAATGGCTGGTAACACCTGACCCGTGTTGAATGATGACCATCTTTCTGGTGCCTTCGAGAAACTGCTTGCCTTTTTGGTGGCAGATGAAGTACGGGGGGGGGGGGGGGGGGGAGAGATACCACAGTTTTCACTAATAACCAGGATCAGATCAAAGACTGTTTCTCAACACAATCTGCCACTAATGCCGAAACAAACAATGGACACAACAAATAATCACACTCATGCATATTGTGGCTTCTACAAGCAGGCTCATAAAAACCCAGCCTTCCTTATGTGCCCAAATACTCGAAAAGGGGTGGTTTTTTTATGACCCACCCTGTAGTTATTAGATGGGCCTTGGATTTCTAAATTATTTCTATATACTAAAAGCATATCCTAATCAAAACCGTTACAGAGTTTACGTAAAAGTGTTAAAATTAACATTGACAAAATTATCTGAAATGGGTTCCTACTGCTGAAATTCATTAATAAAATAAATGTAGCACTAAACTCAATCCCACAATACTCTCCATGCTACAAATTTTAGCTATGTAACCAGGAGATAAAAACAGTTTAAGGGGCTAATACTGTGTTTCCCAACATGGGGGTGTATGTCTCACGGGGGGGGGGGGGGAGGGGGGGGAAATTAGAATATATTTATATTATACTTTTTTTTTTATTACATTTATGCTGGTTATCCTAAACACAGACTAGCTGCAGAAAGTGGTCCCTGTATTTAACAAAGGTTGGGAACCAATGACTGTGTCCTTGTATTAAAAAAAAGGTTGGGAAGCACTGACTGTGTCCTTGTATTTAACATAAAGTGAGAACCACTGACTGCGTCCTTGTATTTAAATAAGGTTGAGAACCACTGCCTGTGTCCTCATACTAAAAAAAAAAAAAAAGAGATTGGGACCCACTGACTTAGAATAAACTGAAACTGTTGACTCTATGAAGGTGAGAATGGGCTCCACTTGTCTGAAAAATGCAGAGAAAGTGTTCACTGCAAAAATATTCTAGACTCTTTGTATTCTGCCATTACATCAAATGATAAAAAATGTCCTACAGGAGAAAACTAGCAATCAAGTGATAACATTCACACTTATGGTGTTATACTCATTTGAAGGCACAAAAGTCTTCTGTTGCTGTTCCATTTCTATTATTTCATTCAACAATATCCTGATATTAAAAAAAAAAGGTAATAACAAAGATAATATATGTAAAATCATACAGCCTGTCATGAAATCATATACATAATACATAAGCTAATAATCATTAAACTGAAGTTTCGTTTCTCATCATTCGTAACTTATTTTGTCATTAAACATTACGAGGTTAGATTTAAATGCTTCAGTGCTTTCTGACTACAGCAATACAATGATACAAGATTACCAATCTACACACTGCAGCATACAAGGCAGATTTTTAAACTCTCTCACAATAAATGACATAATGCCCTGAAGGCTGCCATAAAAAAAGGATCCTTTAATAAACAAGGGTTGTCACTTGCTGAGAGAAGCAACCACCTGATAGCTGCCACCTGCAAAAAAAGAAGCAACGCAACAAGTGTTGGTACTTGCTGAGAGAAGCAACCACCTGAGAGCTGCCAGAAAGAAGCAACGCAGCAGGTGTTGGTACTTGCTGAGAGAAGCAACCACCTGAGAGCTGCCAGAAAGAAGCAACGCAGCAGGTGTTGGTACTTGCTGAGAGAAGCAACCACCTGAGAGCTGCCAGAAAGAAGCAACGCAACAAGTGTTGGTACTTGCTGAGAGAAGCAACCACCTGAGAGCTGCCAGAAAGAAGCAACGCAACAAATGTTGGTACTTGCTGAGAGAAGCAACCACCTGAGAGCTGCCAGAAAGAAGCAACGCAGCAAGTGTTGGTACTTGCTGAGAGAAGCAACCACCTGAGAGCTGCCAGAAAGAAGCAACGCAACAAGTGTTGGTACTTGCTGAGAGAAGCAACCACCTGAGAGCTGCCAGAAAGAAGCAACGCAACAAATGTTGGTACTTGCTGAGAGAAGCAACCACCTGAGAGTTTCCACTTACAGAAAGAAGCAACGCAACAAGTGTTGGTACTTGCTGAGAGAAGCAACCACCTGAGAGCTTCCACTTGCAGAAAGAAGCAAAGCAACAAGTGTTGGTACTTGCTGAGGGAGCCTGCACTTGAGAGCTGTCGCCTTATTCTGCACTTTGGATTACTGATGGCGTTTCTTATAATCGGAAAAAAAAAGTTCTATGTTCATTCTTATCTCCCCGGAACTCCAAACCGTGTTTCCTTGCAGCTGCGATGCTGCTGCTGAAGCACTGGAATGGGAGAGGGGGAGAGACTGGATTACAATAATTCACTTGACGACCCAGCGTGGATCACATAAACAGAGTCTTGACAGTCCACTACCTTGGTGACAACAATGAGCTCTGACAACACAAGAGAAGCATCATCATTAGGAGGCACATAAGGATCTGGGGCAGCTTTGGTCTGTTTGGCCTTGTCATCACATCTAATGTGCTTCAATAACCGTTGATCCTATACTTCCTTCCATCCTTCCTCACCTCCTACACCCCGGTCTGAGGCAGAGGCCATCAACAAGGGATCTCCACTTATTTCTGTCCTGGGCTGCTTCTTCCATCTATCTCCAGATGTAGTTCATCTTTTTCTTTTTTTCTTATCTCTGCTTCAAGACTCCACCAGGTGTTTCTATGTCTACCCTTGTTTCCTCTTACCCTGGGGATTCCCAGGTGAGAGCCTGTAATCCTATACTACCACGTGTCAAAGATCCATTACTTAAACTAGTCTTGGTTTCCCCCATGCTGGATCAAAGCTTCCCTTGACTGGTGGCTCATTCCCCACCCCCACAAAAATTATTATTGACTAATCAGCCACACATCACAATGCTTGAGAAGTGCATGCATGCCAAATGTCAATGGTTCAAATCTGGTCAGAGACACCACAGTCACCTGCTTCTAGAAACTGATATAACTCTTCCTGGGGATGATGAAGAAAAGGCAAACCAAGCTTCGACGCTGACCCTCATCACCCTCAAGTCTTCTCACGGGGCAACATTCCCTCTAGATGTTTCTATGTCACAACCGCAAACCCTTTCCCGTTTAACTACACAAGGGAAATCAATAATTCATTCTAGTTCCCAGTTCATGTTTTAAATTATCCTTCATAAATTCTATGCAAACAATCAGAAAATAAGAAACAAGGAAGAACAATACTGCAAAATTAAACAAAACAGGCAAACAGATGTTGTATACAGATTGGAAAAGTAAGATTTTTAAGGGCATGCATCCTTCCCATAGCAACATATGCCTGTGAGACCTGGACACTTAACAAAACAGATGAGAAACACATAAATGCCTTTGAATGTAAATGCTACAGAAGAGTTCTCTAAATATCGTGGACACAAAAAAGAACAAATATATCTATACTACAAGAGCTTAATATTGAAGAAGGCTGGCTAGTGAAGAGGATTAAAGAGAGAAAACTGAAATATTTTGGACACATTAAACGTCATGATAATTTAGAGAAGACCGTATTGGAAGGATACATAATGGGAAAAAGAAAAAGAGGAAGACCAAGACGAAGATGGCTGCAAGACATCGTTGACAATCTGGAAATGGATGCATCAGCAGCAGGCCATCTTGCTCACAACTGAGAGGCCTACAGGAGTGCTGTTTGGGAGGCAAAGTTCCGCAAGGGACATGCAAATGAATGAATGAATACAGATTGGACTCTGTTGTAGAACTTTGTTTTTCTAAGAATGGGTAGGAAATGGTGACTAAAATTTTAGAGCCACATGAACAAATTTATTATGTTTTTCATCTGTAAGATAAAGGCTGCGCCAACAGCCCAATGCATGTGATAAGATGACCCCCAGACCCATACGACAGCCTTGAACTACAGACAGATACCTCAAAGCTAGGTATGGCCTCAAGAGAGAAGCACAGAAGAGAAACTCTGGAGGTTCTTATGAAGATCTTCTGCTGATAGCAATATTCAAGAGGGCAATCCGACTCCCTGTTTAGAAAACTAAGAGCACGAAACTGAACACTGAAGAAGAAGAAGTTAAGAAGATGTTTTTCAGTTCTCTTCCTAATGTCTTGATGGCGTGTAGAACCAGAAGTAAAAAAAGTAAAGATAGTCCCATAGCAAAATGCCGTAGGGGGTGAAGCGTTAGAGACCTCATTATGCTGGGTCATCAGCGTATGAGGTAGGGTGACCAGAACCAGAAACATAACTGAATATAGCAAATGAGAGGAATAATAGATGTCTTTTTCTTTATTTCATCCATTCATTCTTTGATCACATAAATGAACTTGGGAAAATATCAATCCTATTTTCTGCTACACAAATAAAAATAAAATCATGCGGGATTTGGAGGGTTGGGGGGGGGGGAGGGGTATGAAGCTACAAATATTTATTATAATGATAAGGCATAATAAAGAAAAGTATGGAACGTTTCACACCATAATGTATCTAATATTTGTGAGACAACCTAGAAGAAGATATACGCGCTCCTAAAACTGAGGGCTGGCAAGAAAAGATCAAGAACTGAGAGGAATGGAGACATGTCTTGTCTGCAGGCAAATATAACTCAGTGGCTCGGAAATCTGCTGAATTCAACAGCTGCTCAGAGAAGAAGAAGAATGTATCTAATAGCAATAATACGATTTTTAAACAAGATCAAATTGATGACAGAATTAATAATTAACACAAACTTCACAGATAACGATATAGAAAGAGCAGTTCTCGCGCCGGCTTTAAGGTGACTATAAGGACAGCAAAGTCTGTAGGCTCGTTTTAAAAAATAAAAAATCTCTGTTTTGTGACAGATTACAAATATTTTTTATAATGTACCACTGAGAAATATGAAAATGATACACTATTTACGCCTGTAATAGAAATAATATGTTCATTATCTTGAAGAAACTATCACTTTTGACTCCGTATATATTAGCCTTTAGAGTAATGCTTGTGAAATAGTTACCCGGAAAGTGATTGTCTCCAAGCTTTAAAAAAAACGCTGAAAACGTGAACATAAACGAAACAATTTTTTGAAAAAAAAAAACCCCGCCACGCACAAGTTACATTTAACCGACAAAAGTCACAACATAAACAACTGCACTTACCGATTGGAAATCTTTCCGTAAGTCGTTTATTTGCTCCTCCGTCAGGTGTACGGTGTTTCGGCACGCCATTTTGTTATAGTGAAGGGCGTGATGTTTAGTCACGTGATCACGATTCTCCTTTACCCTAAAGACCGGTCTCTCGGGCGATCTGATTGGCTGCCCGTTAACACCGGGTTGTTTTCCTTGTATGGAATGTGTCTCTATTTAACACTTTCATTCCCAAGTAGCCATTTACTATTTAATTTTTAAAAAAACACACACACACCGGTTATAAGCACTTACATTATTGCACTGTAATATTATAATTACACTGTGTGCTTGGCTCATTGTTTTAAGTGTGTTTTTTAATACTATCAACATTATACATGTTTTTTTTTTCTTCTTTACTTGAATTACAAGTCAAAGAGTTAAGTGTGATTCATCACAATACAATAGAAAAATTTTCTAACGTCGACATTGCGGAAAACCCACATTTAGAACTCTCAACTGAAAAGAATTTTTGCTTAGTAATAGTAAAGATGAACGCTTTCGTTAACTTTTAATTAAGCGACGACTAACATTTTGACATAGTTTTCTCATCAAGTGCCGAGACCCAACGGCGAGAAAAGTGAATATTCACTGATCTTTGGGGGGGGGGGGGGGGGGGAAGAGAGAATTCTTTCATGTTTGGTTGACGAATATCTATCTAAGTGCCGTGGCGTAGGCGATCATGTCTTTCCACAATTCCCTGTCTTTTGTGTTGATTATGAGATCCGCCGGTGACTTTCTTCCTAGTCACACTGACAGCCCATCCAGTAAATTCTCTCTCTCTCTCTCTCTCTCTCTCTCTCTCTCTCTCTCTGTGTGTATTCCTCTCTTTCTCTTCCTTCGGTTTTTCCAGTTCCCACAGTGTGTTCCACTTTTCCTCTTCTCATGAAATGTCCTACAAATCTTGCTTGTCTGCCTCTGATCCTTGCTATAATTTGCTTCAGCCTCTCTTAAGACCTCTTCATTGGTTTTCCTGGCTGTTCTTGATACCTTCGACATCCTTCTTATAAACCACATTTCCATGGCCTCCATTTCTCGCTGTACTCTTATTCATGGACCATGCTTCACACCCATAAAACAAAATTGGCTCGATGTAACATTTAAGTACTCGGAATCTTGTTTCCATTGTTATGGATCTGTTGCACAAAATGTGTCTCAGTGTCTGGAATGCTGACTTGGCCTGAGCACGTCTGCTTTTTAAAAAATTATTGTGACATTTCCCATCAGCTGTTATAATTGTTCCTAGGTACTGACGAATCTAATTCATGATATTACGTCATGATTTACTGTCTTTTGTTTCTACTGTTTTCTCTCACAGTCGCCTTCAGCCTCCTTTAGTTCAAATAATTTGAAGAACACTAAATGTAACAAGAAAAGAAAAGTATGGAACGTTTCACACCATAATGTATCTAATATTTGTGAGACAACCTAGAAGAAGATATACGCGCTCCTAAAACTGAGGGCTGGCAAGAAAAGATCAAGAACTGAGAGGAATGGGACATGTCTTGTCTGCAGGCAAATATAACTCAGTGGCTCGGAAATCTGCTGAATTCAACAGCTGCTCAGAGAAGAAGAAGAATGTATCTAATAGCAATAATACGATTTTTAAACAAGATCAAATTGATGACAGAATTAATAATTAACACAAACTTCACAGATAACGATATAGAAAGAGCAGTTCTCGCGCCGGCTTTAAGGTGACTATAAGGACAGCAAAGTCTGTAGGCTCGTTTTAAAAAATAAAAAATCTCTGTTTTGTGACAGATTACAAATATTTTTTATAATGTACCACTGAGAAATATGAAAATGATACACTATTTACGCCTGTAATAGAAATAATATGTTCATTATCTTGAAGAAACTATCACTTTTGACTCCGTATATATTAGCCTTTAGAGTAATGCTTGTGAAATAGTTACCCGGAAAGTGATTGTCTCCAAGCTTTAAAAAAAACGCTGAAAACGTGAACATAAACGAAACAATTTTTTGAAAAAAAAAAACCCCGCCACGCACAAGTTACATTTAACCGACAAAAGTCACAACATAAACAACTGCACTTACCGATTGGAAATCTTTCCGTAAGTCGTTTATTTGCTCCTCCGTCAGGTGTACGGTGTTTCGGCACGCCATTTTGTTATAGTGAAGGGCGTGATGTTTAGTCACGTGATCACGATTCTCCTTTACCCTAAAGACCGGTCTCTCGGGCGATCTGATTGGCTGCCCGTTAACACCGGGTTGTTTTCCTTGTATGGAATGTGTCTCTATTTAACACTTTCATTCCCAAGTAGCCATTTACTATTTAATTTTAAAAAAACACACACACACCGGTTATAAGCACTTACATTATTGCACTGTAATATTATAATTACACTGTGTGCTTGGCTCATTGTTTTAAGTGTGTTTTTTAATACTATCAACATTATACATGTTTTTTTTTTCTTCTTTACTTGAATTACAAGTCAAAGAGTTAAGTGTGATTCATCACAATACAATAGAAAAATTTTCTAACGTCGACATTGCGGAAAACCCACATTTAGAACTCTCAACTGAAAAGAATTTTTGCTTAGTAATAGTAAAGATGAACGCTTTCGTTAACTTTTAATTAAGCGACGACTAACATTTTGACATAGTTTTCTCATCAAGTGCCGAGACCCAACGGCGAGAAAAGTGAATATTCACTGATCTTTGGGGGGGGGGGGGGGGGGGAAGAGAGAATTCTTTCATGTTTGGTTGACGAATATCTATCTAAGTGCCGTGGCGTAGGCGATCATGTCTTTCCACAATTCCCTGTCTTTTGTGTTGATTATGAGATCCGCCGGTGACTTTCTTCCTAGTCACACTGACAGCCCATCCAGTAAATTCTCTCTCTCTCTCTCTCTCTCTCTCTCTCTCTCTGTGTGTGTATTCCTCTCTTTCTCTTCCTTCGGTTTTTCCAGTTCCCACAGTGTGTTCCACTTTTCCTCTTCTCATGAAATGTCCTACAAATCTTGCTTGTCTGCCTCTGATCCTTGCTATAATTTGCTTCAGCCTCTCTTAAGACCTCTTCATTGGTTTTCCTGGCTGTTCTTGATACCTTCGACATCCTTCTTATAAACCACATTTCCATGGCCTCCATTTCTCGCTGTACTCTTATTCATGGACCATGCTTCACACCCATAAAACAAAATTGGCTCGATGTAACATTTAAGTACTCGGAATCTTGTTTCCATTGTTATGGATCTGTTGCACAAAATGTGTCTCAGTGTCTGGAATGCTGACTTGGCCTGAGCACGTCTGCTTTTTAAAAAATTATTGTGACATTTCCCATCAGCTGTTATAATTGTTCCTAGGTACTGACGAATCTAATTCATGATATTACGTCATGATTTACTGTCTTTTGTTTCTACTGTTTTCTCTCACAGTCGCCTTCAGCCTCCTTTAGTTCAAATAATTTGAAGAACACTAAATGTAACAAGAAAAGACAAAATCAGAAGTGTCGCCATTAAAAATGACACCATCAAGGCAAGGGTTGGAGTAACTCTATCAGGGGATTCAGAGAGAAATGTAGAAAAGTACAAAAGTCCGTCTCTCTCCCACCCCGGCTTCTGATTTTATCTCGGGCTCCCTGAAGCCTCCCCCCCCCGGCTTCCGATTTTATCTAGGGCTCCCTGAAGGCCCCCCCCCCCCACCTGGCTTGGATTTTATCTAGGGCTCCCTGAACCCCCCCCCCCCTCACCCCGGCTTCTGATTTTATCTAGGGCTCTCTGAACCCCCCCCCCCCCCCGGCTTCTGATTTTATCTAGGGCTCCCTGAACCCCCCCCCGGGCTTGGATTTTATCACCTAGGGCTCCCTGAACCTCACCCCGGCTTGGATTTTATCAACTAGGGCTCCCTGAAGCCCCCCCCCACCCCGGCTTCTGATTTTATCTAGGGCTCCCTGAAGCCCCCACCTGGCTTGGATTTTATCTAGGGCTCCCTGAAGCCCCCCCCCACCCCGGCTTGGATTTTATCAACTAGGGCTCCCTGAACCCCCACCTGGCTTCTGATTTTATCTAGGGCACCCTGAAGCCTCCCCCCACCCCAGCTTGGATTTTATCTAGGGCTCCCTGAAGCCCCTCTCACCCCGGCTTCTGATTTTATCTAGGGCTCCCTGAACCCCCACCCCAGCTTGGATTTTATCAACTGGGGCTCCCTGAATCCCCCACCCCCGCATGGATTTTATCAACTAGGGCTCCCTGAAGCCCCCCCCCACCCCGGCTTCTGATTTTATCTAGGGCTCCCTGAACCCCCCCCCACCCCGGCTTCTGATTTTATCTAGGGGTCCCTGAACCCCCCCCCCCCCTAGCTTCTGATTTTATCAACTATGGCTGCCTGAACCCCCCCCCCCCAACCCTAATTGGATTTTATCTAGGGCTCCCTGAACCCCCCCCCCCCCCGGCTTCTGATTTTATCTAGGGGTCCCTGAACCCCCCCCCCCACCCCGGCTTGGATTTTATCAACTAGGGCTCCCTGAAGCCCCCCCCCACCCCGGCTTCTGATTTTATTTAGGGCTCCCAGAACCCCCCCCCCCCCCGGCTTGGATTTTATCAACTAGGGCTCCCTGAAGCCCCCCCCCTACCCCGGCTTCTGATTTTATCAAGTCTCCCTGAAGCCCCACCCCCACCCTGATGAGATGTCCTGTCTTGTCTTGTCTTCTATCTCTCTGTAACAGCGAGCAGGTGATCTTTGCAGCCGATGCTGTGAAGATGTTGAGATACAGAATCGTATTGGCGTGGGAGCGGGTTATGGCGGCTACTTTTTCAGACCCGGAGTACAGCTAAAAAGTAGGGGGGGGTGTGCAATGCTTCTTTAGCAGACTCCATCACCATGGCGATCCCTGGCCCGATAACCAGGCTAGGACTGTTAGTGGAGGTACCAAGGGAAAGATGGGACAAGGTCTTGGTCAGCTATGGTTCGCTAACCCTGACGCTAGCATATCAGCTATGGTTCGCTAACCCTGACGCTAGCATATCAGCTATGGTTCGCTAACCCTGACGCTAGCATATCAGCTATGGTTCGCTAACCCTGACGCTAGCACATCAGCTATGGTTCGCTAACCCTGACGCTAGCACATCAGCTATGGTTCGCTAACCCTGACGCTAGCATATCAGCTATGGGTCGCTGGTTGCCTCATCGGCTTCGCCCCCACAAGGAACAACGCTGAGACAAGTGCATACATTTAAATATCTGATACTCGAGTAACAGTAGATAGGAAATGCATCTTTGAAATCAAGACTAGAATATACAAAGCTAAAACAGCTTTCAAACAAACGAGAAGCGTCTTATGCAATGCATTCCCGTCACTGGGCGTCAGAAAACTGGTTCCAAAATGCAACATTAATCTACTCTACCCTATGGAAGGGAGTCATGGATAATCAATAGATCTGAATGGAAAAAGAAACTGAAATGCAACAGTGATTGACTGATTCATTGATTGATTGATTGATTGATCTTTATTTCAAAAGGGTTAAGAAATGGGCACGCAGGCTCGAAAGACATTCTGCCCTTTATCATACATCTTTAACTCTATTCCAGACATTCTACAAATATGCTGTTCATGTAACAAACATAATTAACATTGAAGCTGAGAGACATAAAATAAAATATAACATTTACGTTTCGCTCTTAAACATTCACTCAGTACAGAAGTAACTACATACATTATAAATGACTATCTAATAAACAAAATTTTCGGGACTATTCAGAAAATAATTAATTGTATTCGGTGTCTGTAAGAGCATTTTAAGATCACTTTTAAGTTTTATAATTCATACAGGCATGTAGTCGACATCAAATAGATATTGGGAAAGCTTCTAGTTGTAGGAAAGAGTATAATTTATATTTTTTATACAGGATGGGAGGGTATTCCAAAGATGAGCAGCAGACTAACTAGAGCTTTTCTTGTAAAGATCAAGTCTAGGTTTTGGAAGACATGTGTTGTTCAAGCGTTGGCTGCACTTTGGGCTAAATTTAAACAGGTTCCATAGATAAGGCGGGGCATGCTGTGAAAGAATTTGATGTACTAACTTGGCTTTGTTGAAGAGGAACCTGTTCTTAAGAGGCAATATTTTGATACGTTTGTGCTGGTTAGTTGTTTGTGCTTGATCTTTGTCACTAATAAGCTTTACTGCTCGCTTTTGGAGTGAGCAAAGCCTCTTTGATCCATGAAGTGCTTAATTTTGGCTAACTGGTATACTAACACTAACTGGTGAACCAGATCCAATACACCAACTACAAAGACAACAGCAAACCATCCTCTTTCGCCTAAGGACAGGCCACTGCAAGACTACTTAGCCACCTTCGTCGACTCAAAATGTCTCACACAGACGAATGTCCATGTGGCAGTGGAGTCCAGACTCCAGAACATATCCTACAGGAGTGCCCAAACCATGCAGACTTGAGTCGTGAGACATGGCCAGAGGACACAAGCTTGGGGGCAGAACGTTTTGGGTCTCCTATCAGGATCTGGAGAGGACTGCGGGCTTTGTCATGTCGACAGGGATCAGGATCTGAAGTGACCAACAACCTCGAACGCAGAAGAAGAAGACGAAGAAGAAGAAGAAGATGCAAAGATCTATAGGCAACAGAGATGTGTTTTCTTAGAAGAATATTAAGAATACCATGGACTGCTAAGACGACAAACATGGAATGTCTAACAAAAGCAAATGTACTTGTAGAAATTAAACTAATTAAATCCATAAGAAAACCACAGTCATCATTCATTGGACATATAGTGAGAGGGAGAGAGGCTTGAAAACATAACAACAGGAAAGCTAAATGAATGAGAAGAGAATCAAGGGAAGACCAAGAGAAAAAAAAAATCATGGACAGTCTAACGCGATGGAATTTTTAAAGTCACCAACTGAGCAGATGGAAAATATCACGTGATTCGAGATCTATCGCGAAGCATGACCGCCAAAGCCTACTGATACGGCACATGCTGATGATGAGTGTTAAGATTATAGTAAAATAACTCCCTCCCCTCCCAAACTGTGTTAGAGGGATATAGTGTGGGGGTGGGATGAGAAGAAGACAGGGGAGTAGGGGGAACAGTGTGTTTTTTTTTTTTAATGATGGATGCTTCATCTGTATGATCATGTCTTTGTCTCTGTCTCGTCTTTTCTTTGTCGCTCTCGTCTTTTCTTTGTCTCTATCTCATCTTTTCTTTTTCTCTCTTGTCTTTTCTTTGTCTCTGTCTCGTCTTTTCTTTTTCTCTCTAGTCTTTTCTTTGTCTTTTCTTTGTCTCTCTAGTCTTTTCTTTGTCTCTGTCTCGTCTTTTCTTTGTCTCTGTCTCGTCTTTTCCTTTTCTCTCTAGTAGATAGGAAATGCATCTTTGAAATCAAGACTAGAATATACAAAGCTAAAACAGCTTTCAAACAAACGAGAAGCGTCTTATGCAATGCATTCCCGTCACTGGGCGTCAGAAAACTGGTTCCAAAATGCAACATTAATCTACTCTACCCTATGGAAGGGAGTCATGGATAATCAATAGATCTGAATGGAAAAAGAAACTGAAATGCAACAGTGATTGACTGATTCATTGATTGATTGATTGATTGATCTTTATTTCAAAAGGGTTAAGAAATGGGCACGCAGGCTCGAAAGACATTCTGCCCTTTATCATACATCTTTAACTCTATTCCAGACATTCTACAAATATGCTGTTCATGTAACAAACATAATTAACATTGAAGCTGAGAGACATAAAATAAAATATAACATTTACGTTTCGCTCTTAAACATTCACTCAGTACAGAAGTAACTACATACATTATAAATGACTATCTAATAAACAAAATTTTCGGGACTATTCAGAAAATAATTAATTGTATTCGGTGTCTGTAAGAGCATTTTAAGATCACTTTTAAGTTTTATAATTCATACAGGCATGTAGTCGACATCAAATAGATATTGGGAAAGCTTCTAGTTGTAGGAAAGAGTATAATTTATATTTTTTATACAGGATGGGAGGGTATTCCAAAGATGAGCAGCAGACTAACTAGAGCTTTTCTTGTAAAGATCAAGTCTAGGTTTTGGAAGACATGTGTTGTTCAAGCGTTGGCTGCACTTTGGGCTAAATTTAAACAGGTTCCATAGATAAGGCGGGGCATGCTGTGAAAGAATTTGATGTACTAACTTGGCTTTGTTGAAGAGGAACCTGTTCTTAAGAGGCAATATTTTGATACGTTTGTGCTGGTTAGTTGTTTGTGCTTGATCTTTGTCACTAATAAGCTTTACTGCTCGCTTTTGGAGTGAGCAAAGCCTCTTTGATCCATGAAGTGCTTAATTTTGGCTAACTGGTATACTAACACTAACTGGTGAACCAGATCCAATACACCAACTACAAAGACAACAGCAAACCATCCTCTTTCGCCTAAGGACAGGCCACTGCAAGACTACTTAGCCACCTTCGTCGACTCAAAATGTCTCACACAGACGAATGTCCATGTGGCAGTGGAGTCCAGACTCCAGAACATATCCTACAGGAGTGCCCAAACCATGCAGACTTGAGTCGTGAGACATGGCCAGAGGACACAAGCTTGGGGGCAGAACGTTTTGGGTCTCCTATCAGGATCTGGAGAGGACTGCGGGCTTTGTCATGTCGACAGGGATCAGGATCTGAAGTGACCAACAACCTCGAACGCAGAAGAAGAAGACGAAGAAGAAGAAGAAGATGCAAAGATCTATAGGCAACAGAGATGTGTTTTCTTAGAAGAATATTAAGAATACCATGGACTGCTAAGACGACAAACATGGAATGTCTAACAAAAGCAAATGTACTTGTAGAAATTAAACTAATTAAATCCATAAGAAAACCACAGTCATCATTCATTGGACATATAGTGAGAGGGAGATTTCTTTGTCTCTGTCTCGTCTTTTCTTTTTCTCTCTAGTCTTTTCTTTGTCTCTGTCTCGTCTTTTCTTTGTCTCTGTCTCGTCTTTTCTTTGTCTCTGTCTCGTCTTTTCTTTTTCTCTGTCTCGTCTTTTCTTTTTCTCTCTAGTCTTTTCTTTGTCTCTGTCTCGTCTTTTCTTTGTCTCTGTCTCGTCTTTTCTTTGTCTCTGTCTCGTCTTTTCTTTTTCTCTCTAGTCTTTTCTTTGTCTCTGTCTCGTCTTTTCTTTTTCTCTGTCTCGTCTTTTCTTTGTCTCTGTCTCGTCTTTTCTTTTTCTCTCTCGTCTTTTCTTTGTCTCTGTCTCGTCTTTTCTTTGTCTCTGTCTCATCGTTTCTTTTTCTGTGTCTCGTCTTTTCTTTGTCTCTGTCTCGTCTTTTCTTTGCCTATTTCTTGTCATTTCTTTTTCTCTCTCGTCTTTTCTTTGTCTCTGTCTCGTCTTTTCTTTTTCTATGTCTCGTCTTTTCTTTTTCTATGTCTCGTCTTTTCTTTGCCTCTGTCTTGTCATTTCTTTTTCTCTCTCGTCTTTTCTTTTTCTCTGTCTCATCCTTTCTTTTTCTATGTCTCGTCTTTTCTTTTTCTATGTCTCGTCTTTTCTTTTTCTTTGTCTCGTCTTTTCATTGTATCTGTCTCGCCTTTCCTTTTTCTCTCTCGTTTTTTCTTTTTCGCTCTCGCCTTTTCTTTTTCTATGTCTCGTATATTCTTTTTCTCTATCTCGTCATTTCTTTTTCTCTATCTCGTCTTTTCTTTTTCTATATCTTGTCTTTTCTTTTTCTATGTCTCGTCTTTTCTTTTTCTCCGTCTCGTCTTTTCTTCTTCTATGTCTCGTCTCGCTGATTTCAGGCTTATGTGACTGCTCAGGGAGTGGTCATTTTACATATTTTTTTTTCACTTATTTTAATTTCTATCTATAGCCAGTCCTTGTAATTACTTTATATAGTTCTTGTATTTTAATTACTCATTAAGATCGTACAGTATATGCAAACCCCTTTCAGTGAATTATAATCAACCAGATTCATCGGGCTGTATGGCAGGGCCAAGCATTCTGATCATGAATGGTAATGATACATATGAGTAGTCTTTGGGCACAAGGTTATATACAAACGGACACTGCAGTAAAGCTGTGATAACAACATGTTAAAACTATTTAAACAAAATTGGGACCAGCTTCATTGGTTCACGAATGCTACACTGTTGTAACGTTTCGGTTTACGCCTTAATCATACAAAGACATACACGAGGAAGAAATAAGGAAAGAAAAGAAACCATAAACTCACATGAATGATATACAACGGATAAGAATGACAAAACAAAACAAACAAACAAATCACTTACGAGCTATGATTTGCTAAAAAGCTGCGTCAGATAGTGAGTGTGGTGAAGTATTGTGAATGTTTAAATGTACATATGTGAGGTGTGATAGATTTGCAGTAAAAAAAAGGGTAGGGAAAACAGAAATAACAGAGAAGGGTACAATCGTAATCAAGCCGAGAAAAGAGTGGGTGGAATAGATAAATATGACTGGGGTAGAGGATTTATAATCTAGTACAATAAGGGTTCTAGAATATGCGTTATAGACGAGAAAAGAGTAGAACTTAGTACAGGGGGAATATGATTTTGGAGAAAGGGAATGTTACGTATAACAGAATTTCGAGATCAAGCCACGCGCTTCCAGCGTTCCATATTCATGTATGTAGAGGTTCTCGAGCGTGATGCGGCTTTTTTTTTTATCAGGGTGACGTTGTTTAACGATATTACTAGAAAATCTGGTTATAGTGATAAACTCACGTTGATTTACGGCAATTTGCTAGGCGTCTTCTTCGTGAAAATGTGTATTCACTTAAGCATTATACAGTATAGTAGAGATGAGAAGTCGACGGAAACAACAAAGCTGACGAGGTAGCAGCAAGGGCCAAACTAAAGGGCCTCATCAAAGTGGACAAATCGGACCAATACAAATCCATCAAGCAACGCCTCGACGAACATATGCAAAGCAACTCCCTCCAAAGTACCTATCACGTACAGCTCAATGCATTATATGTAACAAAGGACAGTGGTTGCAAATCCCAACTTAGTGCTAGACCACGAGGAACACACAATCAACACAACATTGAAGTCATCTCCCTAAAGACACTGATCGAATTCCTGGTGTCAAAGGCCGAACACATGTGGGCGGGCCCCGAGTGTAGCGAAGCTGCTCCCCAGGACCAGCAACAGAGCTAGGCCCCCTTTTTTTAAAAAACGGTTACAGTTACAGAAGCTGAGAAACACATACATGCCTTTGAATGTACATGCTACAGAAGTCTTTCAAATATCATGGACACAGAATCGTCTTTTCTTTTTCTATGTCTCGTCTTTTCTTTTTCTATGTCTCGTCTTTTCTTTGCCTCTGTCTTGTCATTTCTTTTTCTCTCTCGTCTTTTCTTTTTCTCTGTCTCATCCTTTCTTTTTCTATGTCTCGTCTTTTCTTTTTCTATGTCTCGTCTTTTCTTTTTCTTTGTCTCGTCTTTTCATTGTATCTGTCTCGCCTTTCCTTTTTCTCTCTCGTTTTTTCTTTTTCGCTCTCGCCTTTTCTTTTTCTATGTCTCGTATATTCTTTTTCTCTATCTCGTCATTTCTTTTTCTCTATCTCGTCTTTTCTTTTTCTATATCTTGTCTTTTCTTTTTCTATGTCTCGTCTTTTCTTTTTCTCCGTCTCGTCTTTTCTTCTTCTATGTCTCGTCTCGCTGATTTCAGGCTTATGTGACTGCTCAGGGAGTGGTCATTTTACATATTTTTTTTTCACTTATTTTAATTTCTATCTATAGCCAGTCCTTGTAATTACTTTATATAGTTCTTGTATTTTAATTACTCATTAAGATCGTACAGTATATGCAAACCCCTTTCAGTGAATTATAATCAACCAGATTCATCGGGCTGTATGGCAGGGCCAAGCATTCTGATCATGAATGGTAATGATAACATATGAGTAGTCTTTGGGCACAAGGTTATATACAAACGGACACTGCAGTAAAGCTGTGATAACAACATGTTAAAACTATTTAAACAAAATTGGGACCAGCTTCATTGGTTCACGAATGCTACACTGTTGTAACGTTTCGGTTTACGCCTTAATCATACAAAGACATACACGAGGAAGAAATAAGGAAAGAAAAGAAACCATAAATTCACATGAATGATATACAACGGATAAGAACGACAAAACAAAACAAACAAACAAATCACTTACGAGCTATGATTTGCTAAAAAGCTGCGTCAGATAGTGCGTGTGGTGAAGTATTGTGAATGTTTAAATGTACATATGTGAGGTGTGATAGATTTGCAGTAAAAAAAAAGGGTAGGGAAAACAGAAATAACAGAGAAGGGTACAATCGTAATCAAGCCGAGAAAAGAGTGGGTGGAATAGATAAATATGACTGGGGTAGAGGATTTATAATCTAGTACAATAAGGGTTCTAGAATATGCGTTATAGACGAGAAAAGAGTAGAACTTAGTACAGGGGGAATATGATTTTGGAGAAAGGGAATGTTACGTATAACAGAATTTCGAGATCAAGCCACGCGCTTCCAGCGTTCCATATTCATGTATGTAGAGGTTCTCGAGCGTGATGCGGCTTTTTTTTTTTTTCACTTATTTTAATTTCTATCTATAGCCAGTCCTTGTAATTACTTTATATAGTTCTTGTATTTTAATTACTCATTAAGATCGTACAGTATATGCAAACCCCTTTCAGTGAATTATAATCAACCAGATTCATCGGGCTGTATGGCAGGGCCAAGCATTCTGATCATGAATGGTAATGATAACATATGAGTAGTCTTTGGGCACAAGGTTATATACAAACGGACACTGCAGTAAAGCTGTGATAACAACATGTTAAAACTATTTAAACAAAATTGGGACCAGCTTCATTGGTTCACGAATGCTACACTGTTGTAACGTTTCGGTTTACGCCTTAATCATACAAAGACATACACGAGGAAGAAATAAGGAAAGAAAAGAAACCATAAACTCACATGAATGATATACAACGGATAAGAATGACAAAACAAAACAAACAAACAAATCACTTACGAGCTATGATTTGCTAAAAAGCTGCGTCAGATAGTGAGTGTGGTGAAGTATTGTGAATGTTTAAATGTACATATGTGAGGTGTGATAGATTTGCAGTAAAAAAAAGGGTAGGGAAAACAGAAATAACAGAGAAGGGTACAATCGTAATCAAGCCGAGAAAAGAGTGGGTGGAATAGATAAATATGACTGGGGTAGAGGATTTATAATCTAGTACAATAAGGGTTCTAGAATATGCGTTATAGACGAGAAAAGAGTAGAACTTAGTAC
Source organism: Achatina immaculata (assembly GCA_009760885.1). Taxonomy (NCBI): domain Eukaryota; kingdom Metazoa; phylum Mollusca; class Gastropoda; order Stylommatophora; family Achatinidae; genus Lissachatina; species Lissachatina immaculata. Next base: position 10,942,235 of record CM019713.1, read on the forward strand.
AGGGGGAATATGATTTTGGAGAAAGGGAATGTTACGTATAACAGAATTTCGAGATCAAGCCACGCGCTTCCAGCGTTCCATATTCATGTATGTAGAGGTTCTCGAGCGTGATGCGGCTTTTTTTTGTTATCAGGGTGACGTTGTTTAACGATATTACTAGAAAATCTGGTTATAGTGATAAACTCACGTTGATTTACGGCAATTTGCTAGGCGTCTTCTTCGTGAAAATGTGTATTCACTTAAGCATTACACAGTATAGTAGAGATGTGAAGTCGACGGAAACAACAAAGCTGACGAGGTAGCAGCAAGGGCCAAACTAAAGGGCCTCATCAAAGTGGACAAATCGGACCAATACAAATCCATCAAGCAACACCTCGACGAACATATGCAAAGCAACCATCTCCAAAGTACCTATCACGTACAGCTCAATGCATTATATGTAACAAAGGACAGTGGTTGCAAATCCCAACTTAGTGCTAGACCACGAGGAACACACAATCAACACAACATTGAAGTCATCTCCCTAAAGACACTGATGGAATTCCTGGTGTCAAAGGCCGAACACATGTGGGCGGGCCCCGAGTGTAGCGAAGCTGCTCCCCAGGACCAGCAACAGAGCTAGGCCCCCCTTTTTTTAAAAAACGGTTACAGTTACAGAAGCTGAGAAACACATAAATGCCTTTGGATGTACATGCTACAGAAGAGTCTTTCAAATATCATGGACACAGAAAAGAACAAATATATCCATACTTACAAGATATTAATATCGAAGAAGGCTGGCTAGTAAAGATAATTAAACAGAGGAAGTTTAAATATTTTGGACACATTAAACGTCATGAGAATTTAGAGAAGACCGTCTTGAAATGGTATATGGAATGGAAAAAGAAAGAGAGGAAGACCAAGGCGAAGATGGCTGCAAGACATCGTTGATGATCTGCAAATGGATGCATCAGCATCAGGGTATCTTGCTCACAACCGAGAGTCCTCCAGGAGAGCTGTTAGGGAGGCAAAGTTCCGCAAGGGACATGCAAATGACTAACTGCATGCCTCTAAGATTTTCAAGCTAGAAAAATGAGACTAACGCTGCCCGTTTTGGCAGTCACTGACATGCTGGCGTCAGAGTTGGCCAAGACCCTACCTCATATCCTCTTAGTACTCCTAGTAACAGATCTAGACTGGCTAACGGGGGCAGTTATCTCCATAATCCTCATGGTGGTGGAGTCTGCTAAATAATTATTGCACATCCCCACCCCCTATCCTGCTTTTAAAAAAATACTCCACTCAAGGACTGAAACAAAAAATATCCGCTATGGCCCGGTCAAGCCGATGGTGTGTCTCAAGACCTCCATAGCGACGGTCAGATTTTTTAAAAAGCCAGCTCGCTGTTCAAGGGCTATAGAAAGAAGAAGAAGAAGAAGAAGAAAAATGCCTCTAAGATGCGTGCACAGAATATATACTAAGGGAAAGGGTAGTGACGATGACGGAAAATTACTCTCCGGTAAAAAGCAATATTTCTACTCCATCAGAGCCCTGTTTACTACTTCTACTCTATCAGAGCCCTGTTTACTACTTCTACTCTATCAGAGCCCTGTTTACTACTTCTACTCTATCAGAGCCCTGTTTACTACTTCTACTCTATCAGAGCCATGTTTACTACTTCTACTCTACCAGAGCCCTGTTTAATACTTCTACTCTATCAGAGCCCTGTTAAATATTTCTCTCTCTCTCTCTTTTTTTCTCTGTCTTCTCTCTCTCTCTTCTCTCTGTCTCTCTCGGCAGGATTTGCCTGCTATAGAGAAATATATCATGAAAAGAAGAGACAAACGGTACAGTCAAAACTTCACACCTTTCTGAAGAACGCTGTGTCTGCCAAACCATCAACAAGCGTCACTTCCCAGCGCCGTTCCGAGCCTCACAAGAAAGAAACTGATAGGCCTGTTGGATGTAGCATCCTCCATTATTCAGCAAATTAATTTTAATCCAATGTTTTAAACATTCCTCGTGTACTCTGCGCTTTCAGCTGTGTACGTTATACGCCCATGAGAGCTGCACACATAACAAAACATTTGAGAAACACACAAGTGACTTTGAATGTAAATGTTACATAAGAGTTCTTCAAATATCATGGGCGCACGCACATACGCACGCACGCAAGCACGCATGCGCGCACGCACATACAAAATAACAAATTTATCCATACTAAAATAACTTAATACTGAAGAAGGTTGGCTAGTAAGGAAGATTAAACAGAGAAAACTTAAACATTTTGGACATATTAAACGTCATGAGAATTTAGAAAAGAGTCTTGAAAGGCAATGTTTTACAGACAGCAATGTTTTACAGACCACACAAAGGCAGAGGAATGGGCCGCCCATGCAAACGATGGACCGATGGTATAGCAGAGTCCCTGAACATCTCAATGTACGAAGCCAACAGGCGAGCCATTTGGAGACAATTACACTTTATCTTTACACCTAGCAGTAAATGAGGAAGGACAAGACGAGACAAAACAAGACAGTCTTGGAAGGGTACATAATGGGAAAAAGAGAGGAAGACCAAGGCGAAGATGGCTGCAAGACATCGTTGATGATCTGCGAATGGACGCATCAGCAGCAGGACATCTTGCTTACAACAGAGAGGACTACAGGAGAGCTGTTAGGGAGGCAAAGTTTCGCAAAGGGACATGCATATGACTAGACTAGACTTTATGGTGAGTACCCATACAATCATTCTGTTTTTCCACTTCCAGTACAGTTGTCAAAATTACATTAGATATTCAACACTTCAATAGTCTGTGTGTTAGAATATTTTCCCCAAAATGTAGGCTAATGCAAGCGTTCTGAGCCTGTTTAAGACAGGCCAGGCTAAACTGCGATGTCCAGTGTGTCATAAGACGTGCCCTTTCCAAAACGTTGTTCCCTTCACAGATTCCCTGAACGCCGTTCTTCGGATTGGCCATGTTAGGTTTCTCTGCAATACTAAGAAGGTAGTCTGCTATTCCTTTCCTTATTGGCAATGTCAAGAAGGTAGTCTGTTATTCCTTTCCTTCTTGGCAATGTTAAGAAGGTAGTCTGCTATTCCTTTCCTTATTGGCAATGTTAAGAAGGTAGTCTGTTATTCCTTTCCTTCTTGGCAATGTTAAGAAGGTAGTCTGCCATTCCTTTCCTTCTTGGCAATGTTAAGAAGGTAGTCTGCCATTCCTTTCCTTCTTGGCAATGTTAAGAAGGTAGTCTGCCATTCCTTTCCTTCTTGGCAATGTTAAGAAGGTAGTCTGCCATTCGTTTCCTTCTTGACAATATTAAGAAGGTGGTCTGCCATTCTTTTGGCAGTGGCTGGTACAAATCGGGTGATCATAGCCATTGTCTCCACAGTTTAGATCCCCCGCCCATCATCGAGGTGTGGGGGGGGGGGAGAGGGGCGTATGACCCGCAATAGCTGCCCCTACTCCATTCACCACCTGCACCCATGGCTTCACGTAATCCTGACTTGGGAAAAGAGGGGGGGGGGGGCTTAACGGGTACTCCATCTTGACCACTTGCGTCCCGTAGACTAGCGGAGGGAAAGAAACGTTTTAGTTTTCCTTTGAAGAGAGAATATCTTATTTTTCCTTTGATAGGAGAATATCTTACTTTTCCTTTGATAGGAGAATATCTTACTTTTCCTTTGATAGGAGAATATCTTACTTTTCCTTTGATAGGAGAATATCCTATTTTTCCTTTGATAGGAGAATATCTTAGTTTTCCTTTGATAGGAGAATATCTTACTTTTCCTTTGATAGAAGAATATATTACTTTTCCTTTGATAGGAGAATATCCTACTTTTCCTTTGATAGGAGAATATCCTACTTTTCCTTTGATAGGAAAATATCTTACTTTTCATTTGACATGAGAATATCTTACTTTTCCTTTGACATGAGAATATCTTACTTTTCACTTGACAGGAGAATATCTTACTTTTCCTTTGATAGGGGACTATCCTACTTTTCCTTTGATAGGAGAATATCTTCATTTGACATGATAACATTTTACTTTTCATTTGACAGGAAAATATCTTACTTTTCATTTGACAGGAAAATATCTTACTTTTCCTTTGAGAGGGGACTATCGTACTTTTCCTTTGACATGAGAATATCGTACTTTTCCTTTGACATGAGAATATCATACTTTTCCTTTGACATGAGAATATCGTACTTTTCCTTTGACATGAGAATATCCATACCCCGCTACCCCAGATGATGTCCAGTAGGTTATTAAAACATGAATAAAATGCATTTTTCTACCTTTTCAACTAACGATGGGTTCATCAGAACTTAATCTCCATCGTTAGCCGACAAGGACTCATATCTACCTGTAAAGGAAAGCATACCAGACATACTGTATACATAACTATCATACCCTTATCAGAAGAACAAGCAATCACTTCAAGCAAAACCCTACATATTATCAACACCAAATAGTAATCACCTGAAGAGGAAACAAAAGTAAGGAAAGAAAAAAAAAGGTAATGCTTCATTGGACTTATTGGTCAGGTAAACAAAAACAGTTTTGTGAATTCTCCCCTCCCCCCCCCCAAAAAAAAAAGATGAAAACAAGACTCCATTCTTTCATTTTATTTTCTGCTGTTGTTATATCCACTCCATCTCTTGTTCAATCTTACATATATCTGTTATCTAACTAGAAAAAAAAGGCACATTTTATTGCTTTGATTAGCAAGAGTAGTAGAACCACCATACAATAACAGAAGATTAGTGAGAGTAGTAGTACTACTAATACAACATGACAATGGTGAGAGTAGTAATAGTGCTACCATATGACTAACAGAAGATTGTGGTAGTACTACAACATGACTAACAGAAGATTGTGGTAGTACTACTATATGACTAACAGAAGATTGTGGTAGTAATATCACATGACTAACAGAAGACTGTGGCAGTACTACCACATGACTAACAGAAGATTGTAGTACTACCATATGACTAACAGAAGACTGTGGTTGTACTACCATATGACTAACAGAAGATTGTAGTACTACTATATGACTAACAGAAGACTGTGGTAGTAATATCACATGATTAACAGAAGACTGTGGTAGTACTATCACATAACTAACAGAAGACTGTGGTAGTACTACCACATGACTAACAGAAGATTGTGGTAGTACTACCAAATGACCAACAGAAGAATGTGGTAGTAATATCACATGACTGACAGAAGACTGTAGTACTACCATATGATTAACAGAAGACTGTAGTACTACCACATGACTAACAGAAGATTGTTGAGAGTAGTACTACCACATGACTAACAGAAGATTGTTGAGAGTAGTACTACCACATGACTAACAGAAGATTGTTGAGAATAGTACTACCACATGACTAACAGAAGATTGTTGAGAGTAGTACTACCACATGACTAACAGAAGATTGTTGAGAGTAGTACTACCACATGACTAACAGAAGATTGTTGAGAGTAGTACTACCACATGACTAACAGAAGATTGTAGTCATTAACATGACTAACAGAAGACTGTAGTAGTACTACCACATAACTAACAGACCCACTCTGTTGTACTGTGGAAATCTCAAAAAACAAAACAGAGGTTAAATAACTTTCAGCACTATCACAGAATGAAGCATCATAGCAGAGGGAAAAAAAACATACATTCTTATTACAACAGAAGATGTATAGGATATGATGTATAGAATATTTTTTTAAAGTCCACCAGTATAAAGAATCTAATCATAAATAAGTGAATCAATGCAAGAAACACCTCTGAAATATATGTATATTTAGACAGATTGTGTTCACATACATTAAGTTATTTCATAAGCCCTTTATATGTTAAAAATGTCACATATTCATGACAGGTGCAGAGAATCTGTTGCCACCCTGCAAGATGCCACATGGTCAACTGGGCAATGACTGCTTAGCCAATCACTGGCCAAGGACATGGCTTGATGGATGGGATGTCATATATTCAAATGGAGGAGTGAATCAAATGAAAGTTATAAAATGTGAATACAATTTCTGAAAGAATAAATAGAAATCCCTTAGTAGTTGGCACCGAGGTTGGTGTCATTAACAAAGAAGACTGCATTACCGTTGTTAAAGCAACAACAGCCAAGGACATGTGAAGATGGTAACTACACTGCAAACATACTTTTAGGAAGAAGTGTGTTCTGTCATCTGATTCTTGTCCAACCAAAGATCTGAATCCCTCAGGCATACACAGTGAAATATCAGTAGTATATCGCAATGAGTGCATGTGCAATGCTCAAGTCTACAACTGGATTACAAAGTTCAAGAGAAAGGCATTACAAACTTACATGATGCCAACAATCCTGGGCAAGGACACTCCTGCCAACCTTCAGGATGTGGATGTTCTCAGGCACTTTCTCACAGATGGTGCAAATCATCATCATCATCAGGTGCCGTGCCACCTGGCGTAGGGTATTATGCTTCTCCAGAGTACACGATCCTTCATGCAGGCCATCAGCTCAGTTGGTGATCTCCTCTCACACCATCCCGTCAGACTGTCCAATATCATTTCTCTTGGTCTTCCTCTTGATCTTCTTCCTTCTATTTTTCCTGTTCTTAGAATATTTTCAACGCTCCCTCTTCTCATTGCATGTCCTATGAAAGTACATTGTCTCTCTCTTATCTTTTTTTGACAAGGTTTTTTTGTCTCTCCAGCTCTTCTCATACATTCTTCATTAGTTATTTTTGCTGTCCAGGGGATTCACAACATTCTTCTAATAAACCACATTTCTGCTGCTTCCAATAATTTTTGTGCAGACCTGTCTATTGTCCATGATTAACTTCCATATAACAAGATAGGTTCAATATATGGTGCAATTGCATTTAGCAAAGCAAAAGGGGACCATATTGGGGGGGGTGTTATTTTTCCTGTATCAAATAAAAGTTTTGTGTAATTCATATTTTCTAACTTTCATTTGATTCACACCCATACATAAAACACATATGTTACATTACTTTTATCAAATGAATTCAATTATTTGATTTTGAATCATGTGATTTTTGTAGTCTTGTACAGAAAGTTTTCCAACTTTTTATGCCATTTTTTTATTAATACCACTGAGCCCAGAATAAAAGATATTACAAATTAGAAAAAAAAAAGATTTTGAATCTATAGCATCATAACATTTTAAATCTGCACTCAGATATTCTTTCTCTCTCTCTGAACCTTAAGTGCCCAGGGCACATGGGGCTTCCACAAAGGTTTTCCACAAATGCCTGTCCTTTGCCTTTTTTCTGCTCTTGCCCAGGTGAGCCCTCTATTACTTAAAATCCTTTCTTTGTTCTTCTCCATGTCTCTTTTGGTCTACCCTTACTTCTGTTCCCCTGTGGTGTCCATCTTAGTGCTATTTTTGGTAGTGAGTTGTCAGTCATGCGGAGCACATGTCCCAACCATCGCCAGCGTCTTTCCTCAATAATTGTTGTCAGTGGCTTCATCTGCATTTCTCCCAACAAGATGTTATTTCTTATGGTGTTTGGCCAAAATAATTTTCTAATTCTTCGTAAACATTTAGTCTGAAAAGAATTCAACTTGTTTTCTATTGTTTTAGTGATTTTCCAGCATTCACTTCCATAGAGTAGTACACTTAGAACAGTGCTCTTAAATATCCTGATTTTCATATTTATGCTTAGTTTATTTTATTTCCATATAATCTGCAACATTGCAAAAGCCTGGTTTGCTCTATTAAGTCTGCTGTTGATGTCCTCTGTGCTGTCTCCATTTTCTACTACTCTACTGCCAAGGTATACAAATTCCTTGACCTCCTCCACTAACTTGCTATCTACTCTGAGTACATTTCTGTTGTTCACACCCATACATAAAACACATATGTTACATTACTTTTATCAAATGAATTCAATTATTTGATTTTGAATCATGTGATTTTTGTAGTCTTGTACAGAAAGTTTTCCAACTTTTTATGCCATTTTTTTATTAATACCACTGAGCCCAGAATAAAAGATATTACAAATTAGAAAAAAAAAAGATTTTGAATCTATAGCATCATAACATTTTAAATCTGCACTCAGATATTCTTTCTCTCTCTCTCTCTCTCTGAACCTTAAGTGCCCAGGGCACATGGGGCTTCCACAAAGGTTTTCCACAAATGCCTGTCCTTTGCCTTTTTTCTGCTCTTGCCCAGGTGAGCCCTCTATTACTTAAAATCCTTTCTTTGTTCTTCTCCATGTCTCTTTTGGTCTACCCTTACTTCTGTTCCCCTGTGGTGTCCATCTTAGTGCTATTTTTGGTAGTGAGTTGTCAGTCGTTCGGAGCACATGTCCAACCATCGCCAGCGTCTTTCCTCAATAATTGTTGTCAGTGGCTTCATCTGCATTTCTCCCAACAAGATGTTATTTCTTATGGTGTTTGGCCAAAATAATTTTCTAATTCTTCGTAAACATTTAGTCTGAAAAGAATTCAACTTGTTTTCTATTGTTTTAGTGATTTTCCAGCATTCACTTCCATAGAGTAGTACACTTAGAACAGTGCTCTTAAATATCCTGATTTTCATATTTATGCTTAGTTTATTTTATTTCCATATAATCTGCAACATTGCAAAAGCCTGGTTTGCTCTATTAAGTCTGCTGTTGATGTCCTCTGTGCTGTCTCCATTTTCTACTACTCTACTGCCAAGGTATACAAATTCCTTGACCTCCTCCACTAACTTGCTATCTACTCTGAGTACATTTCTGTTGTTCACATTCATTAACTTTGTCTTTCCTACGTTGATACTCTGAGTACATTTCTGTTGTTCACATTCATTAACTTTGTCTTTCCTACGTTGATCTTTAGTCCTATGTTGTTTGCATTCTGAGTTAGCTTGTTTATTTTATCTTGCATTTCTTTGTGGCTGCTTGATAGTAGACAGATATTCTTTATCACTTTTTAAAAAGAACCACAGACTCCAGGCTGCTAGTCTGGTGGTACCGGGTTCAGTCCCAGAAGTGGGATTTTTTTATAGTACACACCAAAAAGGCCCTGGGGTTGACCCAGCCTCTAAAAATGGGTGCCAGAGAAATCTGAGAAGGTAAAGCGGCCAGGCTATTGAATACATCACACTTTCATGTGCCAAAGGTCATGGAAAATATGGGCCTAGCGCCGTATTCCCCAATATGCCTTAATGGCTTGGAAAAGGGAAATTTATCTTTTTTTGACAGGCTCTAGGCTAAAACATCCAGGTACAGCTGCACAAAGCACTTCAGATGACGGAGCTTGAAGTTGAGCACTTCACATGTAGGAGCTGAAGGCATGGCACTTTAGATCCTTGAGCTGAGAGACAAAGCACTCTAGATTTAGATAAAAGGTAAAATTCTCATTTCCATGTCATTAAGGCATATTGGGGAATACGGTGCTAGGCCTGTATTTTCCATGAAAGTGTGGTGTGGTCAGTATCACGCCTGGCCGCTTTACTTTCCCAGATTTCTCTGGTACCCATTTTTAGAGGCTGGTGAACCCTGGGGCCTTTTTGGTGTGTACCAGAAAAAAATCCCACTGCTGGGATTGAAACCCGGTACCACTTGATTAGTAAACCGAGCATTAGATCTAGATGCTGAAAACAAACAATTTTACTCTTCTTTGTTCTTCAGCATGCAAATGCTGGATCTAGCAAAATCTGGAGATATGTCACCAGGGATGAAATTCATGCTTCACACCCATAAAACAAAACTGGCTCGATGTAACATTTAAGTACTTGGAATCTTGTTTTCATTGATATGCATCTGTTGCACAAGATGTTTCTCATTTTCTGGAATGCGGACTTGGCCTGAGCACGTCTGCTTTTTATTTCATTGTGACATTTCCCATCAGCTGTTATAATTGTTCCTAAGTACTTGAATCTATCGACTTGTTTCAGTTCTGTGGTATTATTTTCTTTGAGATGACCATTACTTCAGTCTTCTTTTTACTCAGGCTGAGACCTTACTTTTTACTTTCACGAACCACGACGTCCACTTGGAATGCATGCTCTAAAGTTTCTATAAGTGCATTTATTTGTGTGGAACATTCTCAGTGGCTGCATATATCTGTACATAAATCACACAGTGAATGTCTTGGGAGTGTGTATTCCATTCCCATGTGGGCATTCAACTGCATGAAATATCCTGCAACACAAGAGGTGATTCAGTAGTGGCTAGTCAGTAACTGAAACATCTCAGCCTATTCATGCATCTGTATCTGGTAAACTGGGTTAGATTCACTGCTTATATTCATACTGGTATTTTATCTCCTGTCTGGGCTGATTTCATGTTTTGTTTCATGGAGAATGTACAACACATTACTAATGTGTGACACTTCTATATTACAGTTATATATTCTATATAACTTTTTTTTTTTTAAAATGATTAAATATTAACATCAGGAACTTAGAGAAGCAGAATCCATAATTAAATAATCTGACTGATTTACATCTTAAATAATAAAGTCTCAGGATAAAATAATGAATGAACCAAAGCAGGACAATGCTTTCACATCAACATATACAACAGAAGAGATGATGGCACAACAGAAAGCATGTGAAAGAAATCATTACAAACAGTAACAAGACATAACAAGTGAATTTCCAGACATGGATAAACTGAGAGCAAACAGTAACGATTTAATTATTACTTTTCTTTTCGTTCATTGTCCTATTAAAAGTGGGACGGCTATAATTTGTTAAGCACTCTCATACTGTATATATGAATGAATATGAATGAAAAGTGCTGTGCATGTTCAAGTATAAGAAAACTTGTACATCAAAACTTGACTTTTTAGTCACAGGCTTCTTCATTTTAAACATAACAATTTATGTCAAGTAAATATGGCACTTTTTTGTCTGAGGAACTGGTGCTGACATGGAAACATGATGGCCTATATGCAAATAACGAAAGGCCCAAGATCAAGAGGCAGACCTAGTAAAAAATGACGAGTCAGCCTATAAGAAGAAATAAGCACTTTTGGAATCAACAACTGGAAAGAAATGATCAAGAACAAAAAAAGGAATGGAGACGTGTCTCATTTGTAGCAATGTGCCCCAGTGCTGAACTCAGCAGCTACTCAACAGAAGATGATGTTGGCTGGAGTGGAACTTGCCAACCATCATTTTACTGAACAGCTTTCTCTCATGTCTGACTCCACCATTGCTGGATCTGCATAATCAACCATAGTAACAGCGAACAATGTGTTTGCGCTGCAAGTTCCATCTGGAAGAGCTTACAACTTAAAACTTGTAGTATGTCAAGTAATTGCCCAATGGAAAATTAACGGAAATTTAAGAAAATAGAAAGCTGGCAGATGTGGCAGTTTCATTCAGTCATTTCTAGAATCAGGAATAATTTGCTCCTGAATTAAGATAGATATCCCCAACCTGGCACCAGGGCAGGATTAAATTCACAGTAAGTAAATGCAACATGTTTGTTCACTCCTGCTTTCTTGGTTTGTTCTATGTCCCATAATATTTACATGCTGGGGGGGGCGCGGTGCGGGGCATGAAGTGTTGGATTTCTAGGCTTTTACAGGTATTATCTGTCCTCGCTGCCTTTGTTTTCCTAGGGAAGCCTCAGCTACCTATATTTTGAGGACGGGTGAGCCCAGGTGCTGGTTGGCCCGAAAAAATTCCATCCCAGTGCGAAACTGAACAGGGGACCTTCTGATCAGCACGTGAGTGTACTACCCGCTACACCACTGCTGCCCTCACTCCCGGTTTATTAACAGCAAAAAAAAATGAGCAGTAAAAACCAGTTTAGCCAAGGCTTGGCCGGCAATGCACGCCGGGAGTTACCAGAACAATTTTGAAGATAATGCTAGGTTGTTTGCGGGTATTCAAAACTAAACACATTCTCAGAGATGAAGCCTCAGAATAGTATAAGCTATTAAAACTTATTAAATTATTTACACATAAAATTTTCCTCATAATTCACACATAAAGGAATTTATATAACAAATGCTAATAACTTACAGTAACTGAGGCAACAAAAAAAAAAAACAGAACTGGTACATCACTGTCTGTTAGCAAAACTGCCAAAGGCAACTGATAATTTTTAAAGAGGTTCATGTGTATGCTGATTGTACATAAGTTCTCAAACAGAGTTAATTTAATTTGTATTCATAGGCAATATACTGAATCCATACAAATATACATGAAATGTATATCTTCATATATTCTCACAGTAGTACTCTTAAACACTTGGTCATTCACACAATGCAGATAAACATTCAAAGGAAGCCACGCCTCATTTCAGACCCGCTCAACAATGACAGTAATGCCTTGACCGCCACCAATGCAGGCACTGCCCAAGCCATATCTGAGCTGTCTTCGCCTACAGAAAATGAAAATTAAAACACAATAATCAACTGTGTGGACTATCATCATCACTGCCAATGCCTCCATCACCACTTGCCAATGCTTCCATCACCACTATCATCACCACTTGCCAATGCCTCCACCACCACTATCATCACCACTTGCCAATGCTTCCATCACCACTATCATCACCACTTGCCAATGCCTCCATCACCACTATCATCACCACTTGCCAATGCTTCCATCACCACTATCATCATCACTTGCCAATGCTTCCATCACCACTATCATCACCACTTGCCAACGCCTCCATCACCACTATCATCACCACTTGCCAATGCTTCCATCACCACTATCAACACCACTTGCCAACACTTCCATCACCACTATCATCACCACTTGCCAATGCCTCCATCACCACTTGCCAACACCTCCATCACCATTATCATCACCAACTGCCAACGCCTCCATCACCATTATCATCACCACTTGCCAATGCCTCCATCACCACTATCATCACCACTTGCCAACACTCCCATCACCACTAGTCAACACTTCCATCACCACTATCATCATCATTTGCCAACGCCTCCATCACCACTAGCCAACACCTCCAACACCACTATCATCACCACTTGCCAATGCCTCCATCACCACTATCATCACCACTTGCCAATGCCTCCATCACCACTTGCCAACGCTTCCATCACCACTATCATCACCACTTGCCAACGCCTCCATCACCACTTGCCAACGCCTCCATCACCACTTGCCAATGCCTCCATCATCACTATCATCACCACTTGCCAATGCCTCCATCACCACTATCATCACCACTTGCCAATGCCTCCATCACCACTTGCCAATGCTTCCATCACCACTATCAACACCACTTGCCAACACTTCCATCACCACTATCATCACCACTTGCCAATGCCTCCATCACCACTTGCCAACACCTCCATCACCATTATCATCACCAACTGCCAACGCCTCCATCACCATTATCATCACCACTTGCCAATGCCTCCATCACCACTATCATCACCACTTGCCAACACTCCCATCACCACTAGTCAACACTTCCATCACCACTATCATCATCATTTGCCAACGCCTCCATCACCACTAGCCAACACCTCCAACACCACTATCATCACCACTTGCCAATGCCTCCATCACCACTATCATCACCACTTGCCAATGCCTCCATCACCACTTGCCAACGCTTCCATCACCACTATCATCACCACTTGCCAACGCCTCCATCACCACTTGCCAACGCCTCCATCACCACTTGCCAATGCCTCCATCATCACTATCATCACCACTTGCCAATGCCTCCATCACCACTATCATCACCACTTGCCAATGCCTCCATCACCACTTGCCAATGCTTCCATCACCACTATCATCACCACTTGCCAACACCTCCATCACCACTATCATCACCACTTGCCAATGCCTCCATCACCACTTGCCAACGCCTCCATCATCACTGCCAATGCTTTCATCACCACTATCATCACCACTGCCAATGCTTCCATCACCATCACCACCACTGTCAATGCCTCCATCACCACTGCCAACACCTCCATCACCACTGCCAACATCTCCATCACCACTGCCAATGCCTTCATCACCACTATCATCACCACTGCCAATGCCTTCATCACCACTGCCAACACTTCCATCACCACTATTATCACCATTGCCAATGTCACCACTGCCTTCATAACCACTATCATCACCTCTGCCAACACCTCCATCACCATTCTCAACACCTCCATCACCATTATCATCACCACTGCCAATGCCTTCATCATCACTGCCAACACCTCCATCACCACTATCATCACCATTGCCAATGCCTCCATCACCACTATCATCATCATCAGAAGCATCATTATAGCATGAACAATTTCAAGAATTGAATTTTGGTGACCATCTGATTACACTCTTTCTGCATGCATAACTTCTCACAACAAAAAAAAGACAAAATTCTACATCTGTAATAGGTTTTACAATCAATGTAATAGGTTTTAATATCAATAATAATAGGTTGTACAATAAAATTTTTTTATTTAGTAACCCTGTCATGCCTTTGAGGCATATAGGGATATGGCGTTAGTGTCCATATTTTCCTTGACCTGTCAGCACACTAGAGAGTGATGTGGTCAGTATCACACCTGGCCGCCTTTCCTTCCCCAACTCCTGAAGAAATCGGGTACCCATTTCTACAGCTGGGTGACCTGGGGGAGGAAGGGCCCTCTGACCTGGGGGAGGTGGGGCCTCTCTGACCTTCACCATAAGACACTAGTGGACTAACTAGTTCGGCGTTCAGACCCCCTTTACAATCAACGACCTTACTGAAACCCACCTGTTACCTACCTGATATCATAAACAAGATTTGTGGTTATTCGGGCTCCAGTAGCCCCTAGGGGGTGCCCTAGAGCAATGGCACCACCATTCACATTCGTTTTGTCATTGTCCAGGCCCAGCTCTCTACTGACAGCCAAAAACTGCGGAGCGAATGCCTCATTGACCTGTTGAACAAGCAGAGAGAGTTCACTATAAAACAAGCCAGGGAAAAAAAAATTCCAACCCTTGAACCCCTTTGTCTTCTTCTCTTTTGAAGTAAGGCATCTTATAGAGACCTGAACCCCCTGTACAAATACATGAGCAAATCTGACCCACATGATGAATTGTAGCAAACTAAAATAGTCAAAATCAAAACATCATTTTCAGGCTATGAACAAACCATATTACTCTAAACAAAAACACTTTAACATAATCAAGCCCATCTTGCAGAGACTGTTATAATGAGTAGGGGGAGGACGCTGTCCGATTAGGCAATCAGCAACCCATAGCTAATATGCTAGCATCAGGATTAGCGAACCATAGCTGACTAAGACCCTGTCCCACTTCTCCGTTGGTACCCCCAGTAACTGGCCTAGCCTGGCTAACTGGGCAGGGATCGCCACATTCTCCATGGTGGTGGAGTCTGCTAAGGAAGCACTGCACACCCCCCTGCTTTTTAGCTGTACTCTGGGACTGAAACAAAATAGCTGCCATAACCCACTCCCATGCTGATACAATGCTGTAGCCAAACACCTCCACAGCATCAGCTGCAAATAACACCAGCTTGCCGTTACAGGGAGATAGCATATGACAAGACAAAACAATGAACATTTCTTACTTAAATGTCCCATAACTAGATAAACTATGGCGGAAAAAAAAACATAAACTGCTCTCAAGGTACCTTACAATTCAAAACTATCTATATTCCAAAACAATACATTGCTGGCAGAAAAAGCAGATGAAGCCACTTATTTCGATTATTGAAGAAAGACGCTTGTGCTGGTTGTGACATGTGCTCCATGTGACAGGTGACTCATTGCCAAAAACAGAGCTGAGGTAGACACCTCAGGGGTACAGGAGTAAGGGTGCACCAAAGCAGATCCGGAGAAGAAGAACAGAGAGTATGCTGAGTAATAGAGGGCTCACCTCGGCAAGAGCAGGAAAAAAAGGCAAAGGACGGGCGTTTGTGTAAAACCCTTGTGGAAGCCCCATGTGCCTTGGGCATCTAAAGGTTCAGAAAAAGACAGAGAGATACATATACCAAACCTGAACTATTACAAATGATAGCCAAGTTCTTCACTACAGCATCAGCTGTCAAGAGCTTATAGCTTGCAACAACAGGGAGATCTATCACCACCATCCATGTGGCAAGCTGAAGATATGGTAGTCCCATAGCAAATGTCGTAGGGGATGCAGCATTAGAGACCTCATTATGCTGGGTCATCAGCGTATGAGGAAGGGTGGCCAGTCCCTTTCTTTGATGCCTTTCCTCCCCAGATTTTCTCCGGTACCCATTTTTACGAGGCTGGGTTGACCTCGGGGCCATATTTGTCAGAAAAAAAAAATCCCCACTCAGCTGGTGATTCAAACCCTCAACCATTTGGTTGCTTGACAAGTGCTCTAACTACTATGCTAGCCAGTCCCATATAGTCTATAAATAGCAAAAATAAAAAATAGAAAAAAGGGTTTTTCTCAATCAACTTACCATCTCAGAATACACCTACAGCTTTCACGTACTCACCTCCACAACATCCATGTCTTGGATAGTTTTCCCAATGGCAGCAAGGGCAGCTTTTGAGGCTGGTACAGGGCCTATACCCATAATCTTGGGATCACATCCTAAGGGTGATGAAAACATGTCAAGTTTATATGCTCTGTACTTGTGAGGCATGCCTTTAAGGAGAGGCAGGCTACAGAGGACCTAATGGCAACAGGGAAGACTGAAGGTAGAAGAGACAGAGGATAGACAGAGATAAAAGATGTTTGATGGCTTGGCATTCCAGCATGGGAAATGCTCAGTGACAAGCCAGATGATTTGCACAAGGGATTGATGGTTATGGAAGGGCATGATATCTCATGCCTGTCAGCAGGGACCTTCAGAGAGAGATTTATTCACTTTGAACTCAAACAAGCTGTCATTCTCCTTATTCACTTTGAACTCAAGCAAGCTGTCATTCTCCTTATTCACTTTGAACTCAAGCAAGCTGTCATTCTCCTTATTCACTCTGAACTCATACAAGCTGTCATTCACTCTGTTCAAGCAAGCTGTCATTCTCCTTATTCACTCTGAACTCAAGCAAGGTGTCATTCTCCTTATTCACTCTGAACTCAAGCAAAGTGTCATTCTCCTTATTCACTCTGAACTCAAGCAAGGTGTCATTCTCCCTATTCACTCTGAACTCAAGCAAAGTGTCATTCTCCCTATTCACTCTGAACTCAAGCAAAGTGTCATTCTCCCTATTCACTCTGAACTCAAGCAAAGTGTCACTCTCCTCAGCTGAAGGTTCAAGGTATATCCCATTTTCCCTACACTGAGAGCCATGTGTGTAGTGAAACCCTTTCTGCCTTTCCCTGTAGATATCTCCATCTACAAACCCTGTATTCCCTGAGACTTAACATCTTACATTCTTCCCGTGCTGTTAAATATCGCATAGGGATCACATGGTAGTTCGCCAAGTTTTCCTGTTTTTTCAACCTCCTCAAGGGATTTTATGCCTACTAATTTGGCCTCTCTTAACAATGTCCTCTTTAGAGTTTCACATGGTCGACCTCTTTTTCTTTGGCCTGTTGTGTTCCATTTGATAGCTTGTTTTGAGATTCTGTTTCTTCTCATCGCGTGACCGACATATGTCCATCTTCTTTTTCTGATCACCCAAGAGACAAGTTGTTGTTCACTCATCTACCTTATCTCTGAGTTGTTCTTGAATTCGTTCCACTATATACTTAGTATTTTCCTTTGGCATTTGTTTTAAAAAGAATCTAATTCCTTGTCTACTTCTTTAGTTGTTTTCCAGCTTTTGCATGCATAAATGAGGGTGGATATTACATTTGAACTGAATAATTTTGCTATAGAACTTGTTTAGAGGCTAACAAAGTGGGAGCTTATTTCTACAACTTGGTTGATGAGAGGATGTTCGGCAGATCACGAACCCACAAGCTTTCAAATGAGAAGATAAGCTGCTGTCATCTTGACCACTCATGCTCCCAAAAAGTTGCATTATATGTAAACAAAAATGAAAATGTATTATATTAACTCTTAGTTCTGCTATTCAAAAAAGCTCTACTTAGAGCGGTTTCCTACCGTGATCACTTTCCAACAATGCCCCTTAACTCATTCCCTACCGGAGGTTGCGATCGCGATCCATCTGATTTATCAGTTCCAACTGATGACACCAGTTTTATCTTCACTTATATAGTGAAGTATTATATAGTGAATAGATAGTCATTCTTCTTCGGCGAGTCTTTCAACCTCATCAATTGGCGAACTACTTTGCGAGCCCTATGTGACGTTTAACAGCACGGGAAGAATATAAGATATAAGATAAGAAGATAGTCATTTACATATGTATGTAGTTACTTTAATGTTAATTATGTTTGTTATATGAGCAGCATATTTGTAGGATGTCTGGAACAGAGTGAAAGTAGTATGATAAAGGACAGAATGTCAGATGGGTCTGCGTGTCTAATTCTTAAACCCCTTTTGAAATAAAGATCAATCAATCAATCAGTCAATCACTTAACTAGTTCTTCTTGGGCCGTTTATGCATATTTTCACATCAGCAACCATCATGATACATAACTCCTAATTCTTTCAGCACAATCAGAGATGCTTTTTTCACAGTGTGTGTTGAAATCTGTGGTACTGGCCTCTAAGAGGCTTGTTAATGATGTCTGCTCAGTTAATCTCTCTAATTACTCCAAATACCCTGTACACACGGGCTACCAGAAATTCTCATTCTCACCAGAGATCCCATAAGCTGCAATTCTAGCCAATGGCTGTAGGTTGAACTTTTTCAGTGCTGTTTCACTTGCGAGAAGCAATGCACTGGCACCATCAACTATTCCCTGGAAGTAAGAAACAATGGTCATTAACATTCTGCTGAACATTCAAAATTACGTTTATATTTGTGAGCGTCTTATAATAAGACTGTTTATATATGTGAACGTCTTATAATAAGACCATTTATATTTGTGAACATCTTATAATAAGACCGTTTATATTTGTGAATGTCTTATAATAAGACAGATTCTTCTTCTGTGTTCAAGTGGTGAGTCATGCTAAATCGAAAGCCAGGTCATCAGGATTGAAGTCCACGCTCCTCTCCAGGTCCTCATGGCAGTCCAACTAAGGTCCATCCTCTATAGCCAGGTCTGGCTTCATAGGTCAGTGACCACTGAGCACTCCTGGAGAACATGCGCTGATAGGAATGACACCATGACCATGTCCAAGAGTGTGTGTGTGTGTCCCGATTTTTTTTCCCGCTGGTTTTTTTGCACAGAAGCTGACACCACCCATCTTCGGCGGACCCAGCTTATACTTCCTGACTGGTTCTCAGTTATTACCGCTAGATGCTGTGATGCTACATGCATACCGGCCCGGTCAGTCTCTCCTCCTTTCCCTGCTCACGTTGGATGCTGGATGATATTAGTATCAGCCTTCTATAACATGAAATCAGTGAGCACAGATATCATGGTCATTGGGGTTGAAACAGCTGTCATGGTTGGCACAGTTTTCAAGGTCAATAAATGATAACTGATCAAAACCCTATCCTAAATTCCAGCACTGTTCCCAGATACAGGCTCTTGCATATATCAGTCTGGTTAATGTGGTTTACTGAGACTGAGGGGCTTCATAAGTGGT
Source organism: Achatina immaculata (assembly GCA_009760885.1). NCBI lineage: Eukaryota > Metazoa > Mollusca > Gastropoda > Stylommatophora > Achatinidae > Lissachatina > Lissachatina immaculata. The sequence continues at coordinate 10,961,770 of CM019713.1, forward strand.
TACATCAGCATGGTTAATGTGGTTGAGACTGGACTGGTGGGCTCCATAAGTGGTTACATCAGCATGGTTAATGTGGTTGAGACTGGACTGGTGGGCTCCATAAGTGGTTACATCAGCATGGTTAATGTGGTTGAGACTGGACTGGTGGGCTCCATGAGTGGCAGAGACTTCAGATCAGGAGTGGACAGCTGATAAGAAACTGGTTTCACAAGATGGAGAGAGAGAGAGAGAGAGAGAGAGTGAGAGAGAGAGAGAGAGTGAGAGTGAGTGAGAGAAAGAGAGAGAGAGCGAGCGAGAGAGAGACAGAGAGAGAGAGTAGGCTTCAGATCAGCATCGTCATATCCCAATCAACCCAACTGTAAAAATGGGTGCCTGACATGCACAGTTATGTGACTTGTCCTTTCCAGAACACTGTCCCTCTCACTGCCTCTAAGAATGCAATGCAGTCTTGAGCAAGCTGACCAACATCTTGAGCAAGCTGACCAACATCTTGAGCAAGCTGACCAACATCTTGCAATGATATATTCAGACTTCCCCGTGATGTCCTGCAGTTCACCCTATGGCAAGGTCACCCACTTTTCTCTTTTGCCTTGTTTCTACTGTGGAGAAACACAGGGGTGTTCGTGAATGTGTTCTTGACTCCAGGTCCCTTGATGTGGCCAAAGTATCTCACCTTTCTAACTTTGATGGTTAGTCTTACATGCCAGAGCTGTCAAAATTTCTCTGGAAAGGTGATGTACTTCCACAGAACCCTGTACACACAACTGTCAAATGCAACAAGAAAAGAAAAGTTATTAACATAACAACAATTTAACTGAAAGGGCAAATATGAAAAAAAAAAAAAAAACCCCATAAATTAGAGAAAGAGAGAATATTAAAGCAGATATAACATGAAAATTGAAAAAAAAACAAAAAACTGAATATAACCAATTAGATACCGAAGCATTTCCTGCATTGACAGTTCCATTTTTCTTGAAAACTGGGGGGAGTTTGGCCATGGCTTCAAGGGTTGCCTCCCTTGGATGCTCATCGACATCAAATACTTCATCTCCTGATTGAAATATATTGCCAGAATAAGACTCAATATCATGCCACAGTCCAAATATCACGCAACAGTCCAAATATCATGCGACAGTTCAAATATCATGCAACAGTCCAAAATCTAAATTACTGATCTACTTTCTTTTGCATTTCAAAATCAAATTTAAAGTTTTAAATTTAAATATTGGCACTTTTCATCTAGGAAGACAGTTTGAAGTAGACAGATACTGAATGCTGTGGGGTTTTTCTAAGCACCATCTTGCTGAATGGATCTACTCATGAAATCCAATGTTGCATTTCGCATAATCAGCCACCCTAACAGCTGTTGCAAGGTCGTTTCCTTACACTTGCATCTTCTAACCATATCTAAATTTTCACAATCTACGTCCAACCAAATTAAGGTCACGTAAGAGTATTCACTTTCTTAATTCACTATTCCATTCAGAAAACAGAACTTTTGCCCAAAGTTGCCTTGAAAAATGCATTTTCATCATCTTCTCACTATATGCTGCTTTCAAGGTTTCCCATGATCTTCAAGTCAACCACAAGATCACTGCCGCAGCTAGATCTTAGAATATCATTATCTCTTCCATCCTTGTCTGCTCAATAACTTGACAAGTTCTGGTTAAAAGCTTTCACGCAGTGTGGTCTTCTGTCACTTTAATCGTGTCCTCGAAGCACCAGTCTCCACTTACCAATAGCTTATCTTTTTATAGAAAGATCTCAGCTTGCCAGAGAGAATGCACCGATTATTTTGATGACACATGATATTTCTGCTTCAACTTACTACTGATTTGAAAAGAAATAGGATTTTGAAAAGCATATATCATATGCTATTGTGACAATAAGGGTGAAGGCACTGTCTGATTAGGCACTCAGTGACCCATAGCTGACATGCTAGCATCAAGGTTGGTGAACCATGGTCGACCAAGACCCTGCTCCACTTGTCTGTTGGTACCCCAGTAACAGGCCTAGCCTAGGCTAACGGGGCCAGGGATCGTCATAGTCCTCATTTCGGTCGAGTCTGTTGAAGAAGTATCGCACATTATAGTTTTTTTTTTTTCAGCTCCACTCAGAGACTGAAAGAAAAAAAAAGCCCGCTGTAACCTACTTTCAACTTGACATGATGCTGTGCCTCAACACATTCGCTACAAAAGAACATCAGCTTGCAGTTTTGGGGGGAAATAAAAGAACTGTAATATTACTTCCTCTTTATTAATCAGTTTCGTTTGAAACGAAATACTCAGCAACTTTTTCTACTGTACCTTGTCCTGACTCACCCAAAGCCATTCATCTTAGCATCCTGTATATTCACAATTTTTTTTTTTTGCTTCTACAGTTCCTAATAAGCTGCCTGCATTATAAGATCATCATCATGACTTCAGCTACCAAGAGCTTCAAATCTGCACTAAGCAGGGATACAACTACAATATTGTCCTATAATCAATGTCAAGAATTACCTTTCCTTCCCTTGACTGTAACAGGAGCAATCTCTTCCTTGAAAACACCACTCTCATTGGCTGGTGACAAAATGAAACAGAACAAAACAATTTTGAAACTCACTAGTAAAATATTACTAGTGTGCAAAGATCCAACATTCCTGGTATTCTACCAAATATCCCAAGCAAAAATATATCTTAAGCCATCCTTTAAAGGAAACATGAGGAAAGCTCTTGAACATAAAAGCAGGTCATAATTCAAGGAAGAGCAACAAACTATAACCACAAATGACCGAAAAAATGTTGCCAACTTCACAACTCTTAATGTTCATAGGCCTGAAATGAAAATTTGTTATGAAGACATTCAATGACTTTAGAACAAAGTCTAATTTGAAGTAGTTTTATAAATAATATTTAACACATCACATGTCATTACAAGGACAATGTAATTTTTAAACACCCAGCAATTTCATTAACCAATTATTATTTCACAAGTTAAAACGATGTCAAAAGACAAGTATAAACAAATCCTAAAATGCAAAGGTTCTGAAAAAGCATAATATGAAGCGACTCCCCAGACCTTGGATTTACTGATAAGGCAAAATTATTAGGGATAATGGATAAGGGAATTAATAAACATGACACAGATAAATTATAATAACTGATAAAGGAGTTCATAAACAAGACACTTTTGGATTAAATATTATTTCAGTTACTCGTATAATGTTCCAGCTCATTTTCTAGTTCTTTACTGTTAAGTGCTCTTTTTCATTTTCTCTATTTCCTTAAAAAAACAGACTGTTGTTGAGAGCAGAGGAAATGTCCACTTCATATACAGTTTATGTCACAAGACTCATGTGTTTTGATTTTACAGAGACATTCATGAATGTGTTCAAGATTTTATACATCTCTATAGGGACATTCGTGAATGTGTTCTTGACTTTATACATCTCTATAGGGACATTTGTGAATGTGTTCTTGACTCTATACATCTCTATAGGGACATTTGTGAATGTGTTCTTGACTCTATACATCTCTATAGGGACATTTGTGAACGTGCTCTTGATTTTATATCTCTATAGGGACATTTGTGAACGTGTTCTTGATTTTATATCTCTATAGGGACATTTGTGAGCGTGTTCTTCATTTTATATATATCTCTATAGGGACATTCGTGAATGCGCTCTTGATTTTATACATCTCTATAGGGACATTTGTGAATGTGTTCTTGATTCTACACATCTCTATATAGACACATTTCATGAATATGTTCTTGCCTCTATACATCTCTACGGAGACATCCATGAATATGTTCTTAACTCTACACATCTGTATGGAGATGTTTATGAATGTGTTCTTGATTCTACACATCTGTATAGAGCTGTTCATGAATGTGTTCTTGATTCTACATATCTGTATATAGACATTCATGAACACATTCTTGATTTATACACATCTCTGCTGAGACATTTGTGAATGTACTTTTAATTCTACATATATACTCATAAATGTGTTCTTGATTCTATATGTGTATTCACAACTGTTCTTGATTCTATATGTACATCCATGACTGTGTTTTTGATTCTTTATGTACTTGTATAGTCGTGACTGTGTTCCAAATTCTATATGTACACTCCTGAATGTGTTTTCTTTTATATTTATGAATATATATACACACACAGAAAAGAAAGTGTTATTAATTCCGTATCTACATTTATGAATTTCTTAGAATAAATCTATTACATTAGCTTCTCTTATTGATTTACCTTGAGGTCCTCCCCTAGTTTAGTTCCAAAGCGAATGTTCCTCACGGCATACGGAACCTGGCTCATGTTTTCTGAGCCTCCCGCCAGAACAAGGTCACTCAAGCCCAGCAGGATATCCTGTTGAATAATTACAAGAAAAAAAAATGACTTCGTTTGGCTAGAAACTGACAAAACACTCAATCATCATCTTGCACGCAGCAGTAACAAATTCTCTCTTGCTCTTTAAGGTCTGCAAAGCAGCCTTTGACTGGTGACTGGGTGGTGTTGAATACCGTCATACAAGCCTAACAAATTTTCTTCCAGGCTGTCTGTAGTTGGCCTCTCTTCCACATTCCTTCCAGGAGCTCGTCAACCACCTGCCTGCCTGCCTGACTGATTGACTCTCACATGTGTGCATAAAATACTGAAATTAGGCAAACTATATGCATATAAATATCCTGAAACTCAGATATTATAAAAGACATAACAGTGCTTATGAAAACTGTATGTATGAAACATGTACATTTAAATAAACTACTGCCACGACTGGACGTCTTCTTGTCTGCTCTAAGCTAGCAGGTCAACGTTACTTATAATCTCTGAAACCTGGCATATTGTAAAGAAAGATTAAATCTTTCATCATGCCCTTTGGCTTATCAGAAAAGATGGGGCAATATTTTTATTGCACCTCAACCTGATCTCAGAAAAAATGACTCTGATGTACCAAGCCAATGTGGTAACTGGTAGCTGGCTCCGTCAGCTCGGCTGGGGATGTAAAAGTGGCGAGGAATGATACTGGTCACATGACCATCTACTGGGCCAATAGGTCAAAGAAAATAATGCACACCAGCACCACATCTTTAGATGCTTTTATTGCATAATTTTAACAGTGACAAGAAAGCAAGGGGGGGAAAAATGTTGGAATTTGTTTACATCAGGTGAGGACAAAATAAAACCAAAGAGAAATTAATCACTAATTCTGAGTTCTTAAGAATACTAGAAACAAAAAAAGCCTCATGAAAACATTTGGGACAAGCATTTACCTAAAAAGCAAGGCATGGACAAATACAAATAATAGTGTGACGAGGATGAATACAAGCATTTATCAAACAGTATGGCAAGGACAAATACAAGCATTTACCTAAATAGTATGGCAAGGACAAATACAAGCATTTACCTAAATAGTATGGCAAGGACAAACATAAGCATTTACCTAAATAGTATGGCAAGGACAAATACAAGCATTTACCTAAATAGTATGGCAAGGACAAATACAAGCATTTACTTAAATAGTATGGCAAGGACAAACATAAGCATTTACCTAAATAGTATGGCAAGGACAAATACAAGCATTTACCTAAATAGTATGGCAAGGACAAATACAAGCATTTACCTAAATAGTATGGCAAGGACAAATATAAGCATTTACCTAAATAGTATGGCAAGGACAAATACAAGCATTTACCTAAATAGTATGGCAAGGACAAATACAAGCATTTACCTAAACAGTATGGCAGGGACAAATACAAGCATTTACCTAAACAGTATGGCAAGGACAAATGCAAGCAGCAAAAAGTGAAGTCTTAGCTTAAACCACTAGTTTTAAGATACCTGTGTTCCTGCAACAATGGCCTGGAAACCTGAGCCACACAGCCTGTTCACGGCAAGGGCAGGCACTGCTTCTGGAATCCCACATCTTAGGCCAACATGGCGCGGCAAATAAATTCCATCAACAGATGACTGAAGTGTGGTGAATATTAAATTTAGAATAAACACTCTGTAAATTTTATGTTCATATTATATGCACACAAAAAAAAGCATTTATGTTCTAACAAACACACACACAGCGTATGCTTTCCATATTCATTTTAAATCTTTAAAAGGAAATTAACATAAAAATGCATATTGGAGATTAGGCACAATAAATGTGTAAAAATCATAACAGAACACAGGTAAACTATAAGCATATTGACTCAGGTAAAAATATTTGTATAAAATATTGAAAGTAAGCAAACTATATGCATAAAAATATCACGAGACAGGTAAATTATGAGACATAACGGTGATTATGTAAACTACATGCATGAAAATATTATACGCATTAAAAAATTTCCCTACCACAGGTAACAGCTGATAAACACATAAATGCCTTTGAATGTAAATGCTACAGAAGAGTCTTTCAAATATCATGGACACAAAAAAGAACAAATATATCCATACTACAAGAACTTATTATTGAAGAAGGCTGGCTAGTAAAGAGGATTAAACAGAGAAAACTTAAGTATTTTGGACACATTAAACATCATGATAATCTAGAGAAGACCATCTTGGAAAGGTACATAATGAGAAAAAGAAAGGGAGGAAGACCGAGGCAAAGATGACTACAAGTCATCGTTGATAATCAGCAAATGGATGCATAAGCAGCAGGGCATCTTGCTTACAACCGAGAGGCCTACAGCAGAGCTGTTAGGGAGGCAAAGTTCCGCAAGGGACATGCAAATGACTACCTGACTGACCACAGGTAAACTATAAGCACAAAAAAAAAATGTACTGAAGCTTATGTAATTTATATGCAATACACACTGCTTCATCATTTCATTTCTATCATCCAGAAAGCTAAGTTAAAAGGTACTCAAGATACACACTCACTGCAATAACATTTCCAAACACAATGGAGTTAACGTCCTGGGGTTTCACATTTCCCGCCTGCAGTGTTGCTTGGGAAGCATATACAGCAAGCTCTGTAGCAGACAAGTTTTTAGCTTTCCCGCCAAAGGCTCCAAAGGCAGTCCTCTTTGCAGCAACAATATACACGCCAGTTACAGCTGCAGATGAAAGATTTGTTTAGAAAATTCTGGCTGAGATTATGCAGTGCTTGTAGAGTGTTCTGGCTGAGGTAAGACTGTGTAAATTGACGGACCATGGTGTTGTATGCAGTGATCACATTAATCAGCGATTAAAAGTAAATTACCAATCAAAAACAAGAAAAAACCAAAACTTTTAGAGGCTGTCAGTTACTGTAACAAGTCTATATTATCAAAAAAAAACCTAATAAAAAGCAACCAGTGAAACTGACTGAAGGATAATCAGGCCAGTAGGATGATGATGATGCTCAATTTGCATGGAGGAGGATCAGCCAGTTTTGATTTTATTTCAACATGTGAGCATTTTTGTAAAGATTAAACCTCGCTAATAACTAATAAACAAGAACCATTCAGTTTCCACCAAAATGGATTATGAAAAGTACTTATTTATTAGCCCTTTTAATATCTTACATCCTTCCCGTGCTGTTAAACGTCACATAGGGCTCGCATAGTTGTCTGCCAAGTTTTCCTGTTTTTGGTGAGTTTTTAAACTTCATCAAGGGATGTTATGCCCACTAAACTGGCTTCTCTTAACAATGTCCTCTTTAGTGTTTCACATGGTAGACCTCTTTTTCTTCGGCCTGTTGTGCTCCACTTGATAGCTTGTTTTGGTATTCTCTGATTGTTTCTTCTCATCACATGGCCTACATATGTCCATCTTCTTTTTCTGATCACCCATGAGACAGGTTGTTGTTTGCTCATCCGTCTTATCTCAGTATTGTTTTTAAATTCATTCAACTTTATACCAAGTATTTTCCTGAGGCATTTGTTTTCAACAGTCTAATTTATTGTCTATTTCTTTAGAAATAGACAAAAAATTAGACTCTTTCTTATGCATTTGCATGCATAAATGAGGGTGGATATCACATCTGAACTGACTAATCTTAACTTAGATTTTGTGCTTATAACTTTTGAATTCCATATGTTCTCAAGATTTTTTAAGGACAATACTGCTTTTGCAATTCTAACTTCCTTTCTGGTGTCACCATCCTGGTCTATGTAGCTGTCAAGATATGCAGACTGGTTTACTTCATCAACAACTGTTCCTTCTATGTATATTTTTTCCTTCTTGATTATTGAGAAGTTTCATTATATTTGTTTTGTCTTTGTTAATTTCAAGACCTATTTTCTAGCCAAGGAAGACAGGGAGTCTTTTTTTCCTGCATCGATTTCACATTGTCACAGATAAGAGTTATGTCATCTGCAAAATCAAGATCTTCTATTTGGGTCCCATGTACCCAATCAATGCCTGTTTTACCTGTACAGCATCTTTTCATTATAAAGTCTATGGCAATTCCAAAATGCAAGGGAGATAATTAATATACATCCTTGTTTCACGCCTGTTTCAGTCTGGAACCATTCGCTTATTCCTTCTTCTGTCTTGACTGCACAAACATCCATTGTAGAGATCTCTAATGATGTTGACAATTTTAGATGATATTCCATATAGTCTTAAAATTCTCCACAATGAATCTCCTTTCTATATGCCTTTATATTAATCCTTCTATAAATCTTTATATTAAATAATTTTTATATGCCTTTATATTAATCTTTGTTATATGCCTTTATATTAATCATTTTTATATGCCTTTATAGTAATCTTTTTTATATCTATATTACTCCTTCTATATGCCTTTATATTAATCCTTCTGTATGCCTTAATACAACTTCTATAAGTTTTTATATTAGATCATTTTTATATGCCTTTATATTAATCCTTTTTATATGCCTTTATATTAATCTTTTTTATATCTATATTATTCCTTCTATATGCCTTAATATTAATCCTTTTTTTTAATATGTCTTTATATTAGTCCTTTTATGTGCCCGTCAATTATGCATCTTTTTTTTAATGCATATTCTCATTTATATTAAATTTTCTTTATTATATACGAAGGTGGGATGTCAAGTGATGAAGTGCCCAGTGGACTAGTCACTCATGGATTGAGGTCTGTGGTCTGAATCCGGTTGGAGGCGACCCAGCCACCCAGCCCATAGAACTGGGTCCCAGGATTCTCCTGGAGCCAGGAGGGAATGAAAGACAGTCGGGCACAAAATGCCGACCACATAACCCTCTAGTGTCCTGACAGGTTTAGAAAAAAAACCTGACACTAAACTCCAGGTGCTCTCATGTCATAACTGAGACAGGGGGCTGGAAGGGGTGGAGGGAGTTAAAAAAAAAAACCACACACACACGCATCAAGGGACATAACCACTGGAAAATATAAGAAAAATTTTTTGTTCTGACTTGCTCTCGAGTCTTTTAGTATATTTTTAAGCGGTTAGCTCCTTTGATTTGCAGGACAAGAACCTATGAACCCACAAATCATGTCTAGGAAGTGGAGGTGAATTGGCCACACTGAGGAAAACCGACACCAGCATAGCATGACAGGTGCTGACATGGAATCCTCAAGGAAATAGAAAACGAGGAAGACCTAGACTTACTTGGAGAAGAGAAATTATGACAGTGCTCAGAGACAAGGGATGCACATGGAAGGAAGCAGAGAATAGTTCCAAGTACAGGGGTGACTGGAGAGCCTTTATTGTGGCCTATGGAGTGAAAGGTGAATAAGGATGATAATGATGATGATGATGACCTCTTTAGATTTGACATTATTGTTTGATTCATCTTCATAAATAAATTAAACAAACAGTGTCAGTAAAAGCAACACTGACTGGCAATGCAGTGCTCTTTTAAAAAGTATATGTCATACCAGAAGTTAATTACCACAGCTTTGGAACATACTGACAGTTAAAATGATTCTTATGCTCTGCACAAAATAATACCTACCACCAGTTCAAAATTAAGGATAGTAACCTACTCCAGTGGTTGAGTGATGGGTGATGTTTTATTCACTTCCTGTAGCCTTAGGCTGTCAAGGTGGGGGACATCCTGGTGATATTTCTTGCCACGTTTTCTTCCTTTATCTGTCCTCTGCAATCCCAACTTAGACTGTTACCTTTCTATTATTATTATTAGGTGGCATTTCCCTGTTGACTGGCCTTCAATTTTTTTTAAATATCAGAACATGAAAATAAAAGAAAGTTTTGATTCATTTTTCGCAGTTATTATTTGAAGTTTTTATCAATCATGGAGTCGGACTTGATTTACACACGAAAAGTTTTTAAACCGGCACCTGCATTCAAACTATTAATTTTTCACATCAGTCACGTAACATTACATCGAGTCTTGCTCTTGTAACTGGTACAAATCTGGAGGAAATCATATGCATACATTACAAATAAGAAATGTTTAAAATGTTTGTACGACAACTCTTTTCATACCAACGACACAGGAAATACTAAACAACTAGAAATATATATGGATCAAGGAACATCGAACAGAATCGTAAAGCTCTACCGTAGAGAAAAAAAAACCGTGACACATAATAGATACCTTTAGCCAGTGCCATTTTTCCCCGCTGTCGTACAATGCGTTTCTGGCTAAGGCTGTATCTGGTATAAATAACCTGGAATTAAGACGCCGATTAAAGTCCAAAAGGCAAAGTTCGTAGGCTGCTACAACATGAGACAGAACTTTTCTCTTTTGTGAGAACAAGAAAAGATCGAAATTATTTCAAGCAAAAATTTGGATCCTAAAAAGGTATGAAACAACAAGTTCTTAAATCATAAAGTAACAAAACACAGTATTGTATGGTTTTAACTTTGGGGGAAAAAATCGTAGACAAAGCACTCATAGACGTGATATAAAGAAAATTAACAAGAGACTTGCCTGAGACCTGAACCACGAACTCCGGTAGGACGAGTAACAGTCTAGCCACGAGAGAACACTGCAACTTCGATATCACGCATCCCACATTGTGCTGACGTTAGTATTGGACTGTCTAAGCCTTCCTCCACATCGCATCGCATCGCATCGCATAATAGATCTTCTTGAAGAAGTTCCTTCCTCTCCCAGTATCATTTTTCTTCTCTTCCTGAGCTCTTTTTGACGTTTTCATAGCTGGATTTTTTTTTCTTTTAGAATCGGGTAGCTGGCCAACTTGGTTTGATATAAAACAAGGAACTCAGTGGTGAGTACTGTCGCTTTACTTATTTAACTTGTATACTGAACATATAATGAGGAATGTTAGAGAAGATGTAGACAAAGAATATTACGATGCCATAACAAATGGAGGCTATGAAATACCAGAAATTAGGTATTGCTGATGACGTATTACTGTCCACAACACAAATATGATTGGAAAAACTAATTATATCAGTCCATAAGGATAGTGAAGATCAGAACCTCTATCTTAATGTGAAGAAAACTAAATTGATGACAACTGACAAAACAAATAAGGCTGCTGAAATAAATATCAATGAGGAAAAATTGGAAGAGGTGGAGAGTTTTGAATATCTTGGATAATTACTAACTAATAATGGAGATTCTTACATCCTTCCCGTGCCGTTAAACGTCAGTAGGGCTTGCAAGGTAGTTCGCCAATTTTTTATGTTTTCGGCGAGCTTTTCAACCTCATCAAGGGATTTTATGCCTATTAATTTGGCCTTTCTTATCAATGTCCTCTTTAGAGTTTCACGCGGTCTGCCTCTTTTTCTTCAGCCTGTTGTGTTCCACTTAATAGCTTGTTTTGGGATTCTCTGATCGTTTATTCTCATCACGTGACAAACATATGTCCATCCTGATCACACATGAGACTGGTTGTTGTTCAGCCATCTATCTTATCTCTTCTTTGTTCTTGAATTTGTTCCACTTGATGTCGAATATTTTCATTAGGCATTTGTTTTCAAAAAGAGTCTAATTTCTTTTCTATTTCTTTAGTTGTTTTCCAGCTTTCACGTGCATAAATGAGGATGGATATTACATTTGAATTGAATAGTCTTAACTTGGTTTTTGTGCTTATAACTTTTGAATTCCACATGTTCTCAAGATTCTTAAAGATCGATGCTGCTTTTGCAATTCTGATTCTAACTTCCTTTCTGGTGTCACCATCTTGGTCTATGTACCTGCCAAGGAATGCAAATTGCTTGACTTCTTCAACATCTGTCCCTTCTACGTGTATTTTTCCATTTTGATTAATGAGAAGTTTCATTATTTTTGTTTTGTCCTTGTTAATTTCAAGTCCTACTTTGCTAGCCAGTGAAGACAGGATATCTGTTTTTTTCTTGCAATGAATTCACATTGTTACTGAAAAGAGTTAAAATCAAGCAAAATCAAGATCTTCTAATTGGGTCCCGTGTACCCATTCAATACCTGTGTTACCTGTGCAGCATTTTTTCATTACGAAATCTGTTGCAATTCCAAAAAGCAAAGGAGACAGTATACATCCTTGCTTCATGCCTGTTTCAATCTGAGACCATTCGCACATCCTTTCTTCTGTTTTGACTGCACAAACATATCTATTGTAGAGGTCCCTAGTGATGTTGACAATTTTAGATGATATTCCATATAGACTTAAAATTTTCCACAATGAATTTCTGTGTATGCTATCAAATGCCTTTTTAAAGTCTGTGAAGTTCAACATTAATGGTTTCTGCTTTTCAATATGTTCTGCAAGTATTGTTCTTAAAGTAAAGATCTGATCTGCAATGGCTAGAAGCAGGTAAAAGATCGGCGGAAAACGGTAAGTTAATAATACATTCAGGCAAATATGGGCGACGAAGCATGGCTCAGAATAGGGCGAGCGAGTAGTGTGACGTCATCGCCCACGCATATTGTGAATGTTATATATATATATATATAAAGGGAAGATTGCAGGCAACGCGCAGAGAGTTTAGAATCAATGGCGTCTGAGTCGGGTCGTCTATCGTGATATACTCAGCCCGGACGATTCATATTGTGTGATTCTACTTGTGCCGTGGAAATCATTATTATATTGTATCCTGGAAATCATTCCTATATTATGTTATGGAAATCATATCTGTGCTGTGGAATATCGTAACTGTCATCGTTCGTGGAGATTGTCGATAATTTTGTCAAGTTTTGACAAAACTATCGATATATGTATGTGTATATATATATATATATATATATATATATATATATTCTGTGCAATTGGCACAATGTGTTTTAAGTGAGATGGAGGGAACGTGGATTTGGGTCAGCAGTGGATGAATGTGTTTACCAATGCAATGGCAGATGATAATAGTTGGGATAGAGAATGTGTTTACCAGTGCAATGGCACAGAATAATAATAGTTGAGATGGATATATATACTTACTTAGGAGGGTCAGAGGAGCCCGGACCAATGTCATCCACTGTTTTATGCTATTAGTTAATGAAGATGCATTATAATTATGTCATGCTTGTTGTTATCATGATTATATTTGTTGTCATCTGTGTGGAGTTAACATGGTGTGTCTGTTGTGTGTAAGAAATACTTATTGATTTAAATGCTTGACTTTGTACTGTGTAATGCATGTCATGTAGTTTGTATGAATGTGTGTCATTTACTGCATGACTGGCAAACAGTATCCTTTGGAGGAGAAACCCTGGGTTGTAAGTTAGTTTTAGGAATGGCCACCCAGCATGGGTTTTGGGTTGTAGTTGGGTCTTGGTCCTGTCCCACCCTTTATTGCCCCAATATGTGGATTTAGCAACCAGCTACGTTTTACACAGGGACGACGGGAAACATCAAGAGGGGGGTAGGTATAATCATGTCAAATGTAGCGGCAAAGAACCTTGTAGATTGGGAACCAGTGAACAGTCGTATAATAAGAGCACGATACAACCTAAGACACGGAAGAATGACAATAATACAATGTTATGCACCCACGAACGATGTAGATGATGAAGTGAAAGACGATTTCTATGATCAATTACAACAAATCATTAACAAAGTCCCTAAACACGACACCCTAATTGCTATGGGGGACTTCAACTCTAAGGTAGGGAAAGATAATACCGACGTCGAAAAAGTAATGGGGAAAAGAAGGGATTGATACCGTAAATCAGAACGGAGAAAGATTAATTAAAATATGTTTAACAGAGGGCATGGTCATTGGAGGCACAATATTTCCACACAAAGAGATACATAAAACAACGTAGATATCTCCAGATGATAGAACTAGAAACCAGATAGATCACTTTTGTATTAGAAAGCAATACAGAGCATCTCTGATAGATGTAAGGGCATAGAGGGGTGCAGATGTCAACAGTGATCACTAAAGTAACACTAAAACTGAAAAGCCAACACAAGAAATCAGTACATAGAAAAATAAGCAACCACAGCTTACAAGAAGAGAACACTAACAGTAATTTCAATCAGGAACTTGCCAATCATTCCACAACACTCAGTGAAGTAGAGGAGATAAATATAGATGAATTATGGAATTCTTACAGCGCAGCCATAATCACAGCAGCAAAAGCAAGCGCTGGACTGAAAAAAACAAATAGAAAAGCATGGATATCAGAAAACACATGGAGGTACATACATGAAAGACGAGCAGCCAAATTAGACATGTTGAATGTAAAGACAGATTTGGAAAAGATCTGGCGAAAGCAACATACAAAGAAATAGACAAGAAAGTAAAAAGTTCAGCTAGAAGGGATAAAAGAGAATACATAGGCGATATGACGAAAGAGGCAGAGAAAGCAGCAAAAGCAGGAGACAGCAAAACTTTATATAACATACAAAAGAGGCTAACATGTACTATTACATCTAAAGAAGGACCAATCCTTAGCAAAACTGGCACCCTAATAACATCAAGTAAAGACCAAAAGCAAAGATGGGCTGAACACTTCCAAGAAATACTTAATCAACCACACCCAAAAGAACTGATAAACTTTGAAAACAACTTACCAACCCCACAACTAAATGTCAACCTAGATGAAATTACATTGCATGAAATTGAAACAACAAAGCTGCAGGTGACGATGAAATAACACCCGAAATATTAAAAGCTATCAATAGTGACAACATGAGACAACTACAGAGAATGTTTAATAAAGTTTGGAAAGAAGATAAGATCCCTTCTAAATAGAAAAAAGGAATCATTATTAAAATACCAAAAAAGGCAACCTTAGTGATTGCAATAACTGGAAAGGGTAACCTTAGTATCAGTTGTGTTAAAAGTATTTTGCAAGGTCATTTTGAATAGACTTAAAGATGTAGTGGTTATCTTTCCCTACCTTAGAGAGTCCCCCATAGCAATTAGGGTGTCGTGTTTAGGGACTTTGTTAATGATTTGTTGTAACTGATGATATAAATCGTCTTTCACCTCATCATCTGCATCGTTCGTGGGTGCATAACACTATATTATTGTCATTCTTCCGTGTCTTAGGTTGTATAATGGAGATACAACAAGGGAAATTAAAAGGAGGACACCTATCGCTCATCAGAAAATAAAATAACTAAGAAACCATGGAGAGGAACAGACAGAACTACAAAAAAATATGTTTAAGGGCATGCATCTTTCCCATCGCAACATATGCCTGTGAGACCTGGACACTTGACAAAACAGCTGAGAAACACGTAAATGCCTTTGAATATAAATGCTACAAAGAGTCCTTCAGATATCAGGAACACAGAAAAGAACAAATATATCCATACTGCAAGAACTTAATATTGAAGATGGCTGGTTAGTAAAGAGGATTAAACAGAGAAAACTTAAATATACTGCTAAAAAAAAACCAACACTACTTTAGTCGTAATGGACACTAAATTTCAATCTTGTATCAACATTTTATTTTACGGAATTAATGTTTCAATCTGGCATGAAGAAACTTTAAGAATGAAATGATGTTCATTAAATTTGGTTTAGACTTTTATTCTTTGTGACTGAGGCCTCCGTTTCAGTAAGGTGTATGGCCTCCTCTGGTCTGTATCAGAGAACGGCATCTCCTTGACATGGATCCGATTAGCTGTTGGATCTGTTGTAGGATGGCTGCCCACTCTTTCCGCAGTACAAGAGAAAACTGTCGAAGATTGGTTGGCGCCACGTCTCACTGGCGGACTTGTCTGTTGAGTTCATCCCATAAGTGTTCTATTGAGTTCATGTCCGATGACATGGATGGCCACGGAATAGTCTGGATGTTGTTGTCAGCGAGGAACTTGGTGATGAGTTGTGCCACATGAGGTTGAGCGTTATCTTGCTGACAAAATCGACCCTGGTGCTGCCAGAAGTGGAAGGGCGTGAGGACAAAGAATTTAAGCGACGTATCGTTGGGCATTCAGGCGGATCATGACAGCTACTTTTTTTTTCAGTCCCTGAGTGCTGCTAAACAGCAGGGGGTGTGCAATAATTCCTTAGCAGACTCCACCACCATGGGGACTGTGACGATCACTGCCCTGTTAGCCAGACTAGTATTATTTCTGGAGGTATCAAAGGAGAGGTGGGACAGAGTCTTGGTCGGCTGTGATTCGCCAACCCTGACATCGCCGTGCCAGTTATGGGCCACTAATTAACAGAACTGACAGCGTCTTCATCCCCATAGGTAGGACATAAAACATAAAAATAACTTTGTGGAAGATGGCTGACAATTATTAAATAAGTTACAGTCTTATTAGGCATACCTGGCAACGGCAGTATGGGGGTAGTGCATTAAATAGAATATAAATATTTTTCTTGCTTATTAGCTCTCTTGCAAAGAGTCATAAATGAATGTTTTGTTACTTTGTCAACATTGTCCCTATCACGATCAAAGCAGGTCTATCACCTTCTACTAACATCGAGTTTCTCGAGGAAAAAAATATCTGTTGACTGACCATGTCGTCCACTGTGCTAGGGCTCTTTAATCTGTATGTCTGTACTGAACTTCTTCCCAGTTAGTGCTTCATTGAGGGGCGAGATCAGGTGATTACGTTAGATGTAGAAGACACTACAGACACAGATTCGTAATTTGTTGAGCTGTTTCACGCATTATGTGAGGCCACGCATTATCATACTATACCAACACACCAGAACTGAGAAAACCGAGATGATTTGATCTGATTGGAAGTTTAAAGTGCTTCTCAAGCAGATCACAATATATTTCACTGTTGATAGTGGTTCTAGTAGGCATGTAATGTTCCAGGAGTGGACCTTTACAGTTGTAGAAAAGCCAGAGCATCAGTTTTCTGACTGACGGAATTGTATTGAACTTGTATAGTTTTGATGAGGAAGATTGTCCTCGCTTCTTGCTTGTACACTCGTCATTCTTCTCCAGTGACTATATATTGTAAAAAAGCCATCTCCATCAGTTTCAAAACGTCGCAAAAGAGCTTCATAAACATCCTAGCGACGTTCTTTCATATCAGGGGTGAGTTGTTTTTGTACTCACCTGGCAGTGACTTTTCGGTATTGCAGCACTTCGTGAATGATGTGGTGCACTAAGCAATAACTAATCTTCAATTTTCCAGCCATTTCATCGATTGTTACCCCTCCCCCCGGTTTTCCCGTACCATTCGTTCCACTTCTGTGTTAGCGCCAGGCTTATTTGCAGTGTGAGGCCGGCCGGAGCGAGCTGCATCTGCCAATAATTTGACATCCCACTTTTAATCTTCCTACGTTGTTCATGTATCCATTGAAGCGACACAGGTGTCTCTGTACTACTTCTTCATTCTGTGACGAATGTCTGCAGGTTTCTCACCTTAGTTTCTCAGGAAACGAATAATTTCGCGCTGTTATCCTCTCATTGATACTTCCTGGAGAACGGTTCTTTGATTTGTTGTTCATTCATTCATTTGCATGTCCCTTGCGGAACTTGGCCTCCCTAACAGCACTCATGTAGGCCTCTCGGTTGTGAGCAAGATGGCCTACTGCTGATGCATCCATTTGCAGATCGTCAGCGATATCTTGCAGCCATCTTCGCCTTGGTCTTCCTTCATTTTCTTGTTCCCATTATGTACCCTTCCAAGACGGTTTTCTCTAAATTCTCATGACGTTTAATGTGTCCAAAATATTTCAGTTTTCTCTCTTTAATCCTCTTTACTAGCCAGCCTTCTTCAATATTAAGTTCTTGTAGTATGGATATATTTGTTCTTTTTTTTTTTTTTGCGTCCATGCTATTTGAAGAACTCTTCTGATTTGGTATACTGACGATACATTTTCAAAATGTTCAATGTGCATCTGAACACATACATCTAGAGAGGGATAGCATAACATATCAAACTGTATATATCCATTATTTGGTCTAAGTCATTTAGAGCAAAACTACGGTGACCTTTTGACTCATCCTATTATCCTGCTTCTTTGGGAAAAAAAATATTAAGAAAAATTATTTTGATCTTCTTCTTCGTACGCATTTAACGATATTGCCTGGTAGCCTAGTGTGCTGACAGGTCAAGGAAAATATGAATACTAACACCATATTCCTATGTGCTTCTAAGGCATGACAGGATTACCTTTACCTTTTTTTTTTAACCTGATTTTTGCGATGCGCCTTCTGGCCGGGTACCTCCGACTTCAGCTCCTTTCCTTGCTAGGGCAGACTGTGGTCTTGCTTGGACTGCCACGAAGACAGTAATGTAGGCTGGCCTGGCTAAAATTTTGTTTTCCGGCCTCTGTTGGCTGTACTTATGCCCCTTCTCCATATGAGGCCCAAAGGCTTTGAGACAGTTCCACGGAGACACTCCGACTTTGGGATGAGGTGTCCGATGAGTGCTTCAACCGATATCCATTCCCCGCCACCTATAGCTGGCTCTGTTTTATTTACCTCGTTTTGATAGCCACTGCTGTAGAGACTAATAGGCTTGTCACGTCCTGGATTCATTGGTTTCACATCAGACTTTCCTCATCCCTGCCTGTGACCTCCATGTCCTCATCCGTCCACCATCCTGACATTACGTTTTACAAAAATAACAGTTTAGCGTTGACTGCAACAGGTTTCTGGGCTATAGAAGTAAGCCAGCGTTTTTAAGTAATTAGATCTATGTTCCCTGTCTCACAAAGACTAAGTGTGTTCTTAACACAGTTGTTCCGGGGGGGGGGGGGGATGTTGATCTTATAGTTGTTGGGTCAGCTTAACATTTACATTTTGTCCCGGTTTTCAACATCACTGACTCCCGTCTCTTTGGCCATTCATATACTGTCAAACAGCCCTATCAAAAAGTATAATAACTGAACAAAACGAAATACAAGAAGTAATATTTCTTTATTGCAAATGTATACACTTTTCAAATGAGAAATTAAAATGAGATGTCAGCTGTACAGACAAGCAGTACTTTCAACAAGGTAGAGCAGCTACCCAACATTGGACACAAGTAATACTTGCGACATTTTATGTTAAACAGTTTATGAAATGAGGGGGGAAAACAATGACATTATTGCAGATTATATCGTTTATATCTCATTAAAAAATCACTCTTCTTATTGATGTATTCAAAATAGCTGTAAGCATTTCAGTCAAACAATAGGCCTACGAATTTAATTCTGATAATAAAATATTACAGTCTTCATACTTTCTCTTAAACTTTTATCAGTCTTATTCTCTCTTTCTCTCTATATCTATCTCTGAACTTGCTGCTTCCATCCTAAAATTATAACAGGTTGAAAAATAAAAACCAGCTAAATTAAGCTAAAAAAAAAATACACGCACACAACAACTCACAGCACAAATATTTCATCAATTCTGAAGCCGAAAGAAAAACTGAAAGACACTGGTGATTTATATTGAGCATTCTTAATACAAACAATGTTTAAAATGTGATGTTTCCTAGAAAGGCACATGTCTTCATTTTGAGTAACATTTTATATAGGTTTCTTCTGCACTGTTAACCCTCAATGGACTGAACTGTATAGCTCTAGCAGGACACAGTAGTCCAGTTTTAAAATAATAACAGCATAATACACACTATTCCTTACATAATTCAGAAGAAATCATGTGATATTGTTTGTTATACTGATATAGTTTCGTGACGGTTATCTGCATAGTGCTGTGTCAGTATTTTTCTAAAATTCCTGACCATTTGCACATAACTGAATTAGCCAGTACAAAGGGCCATGAACTGCTGTATCAAGCAAACCAGCGTCACCTTTCAGCGAGACAGCCATTCACATTCCATAAAATTTCAGATCTTGAAAGCGTTGGTACCACTCATGACACCAGCATGAATTATTTGCACTTAACTGTCATAATGAAAGATAAGAAGTAACAGTCTTTCTATCAAACAGCTCAGAAGGACTGCAACAGCTGATTATCTCAGCCAAAAGACACAGAGAAGCTCAGAACTTTTTTTAAGCACCAACAAAATCAAAATGAGAAGCAGGCCCAAAATTACATTGGACCATCAAGAGCTTGATAATTTTAATATCTAGGTTCAATCCAATGGCAACTGCACAGTGGAAATCAAAAGAAGACTAGCAATTGCATTACAAGTACTTGTACAAATGAAGAGTATGTGGCAAGGAACCAACAAGAAAACAAAGTTATGTTTACTAAGAGCTTACTTATTCCCAGTGGCAACATATGGATGTGAAACATGGACACTTAATAAATCACTAGAAAAAAGAATAACAGCATTTGAAATGAAATGTTTCAGAAGGGCACTTAAAATATCATGGATAGAATGAAAATCAAATAAAAAGATACAAATGAGATTAGGTGTTGCAGAAAGCTGGCTTGTTAACACCATAAAAATTAGAAAGCTGAGATACTTTTGCAACATCGAAAGACACAACAGCTTGGAGAGGTTGATGGTAAAAGGCATAGCTCATGGCAAAAGAGAAAAGGGATGACTGCTGCAGGTGGACTCAGGACATCACGGAAAGTCTGAATGTGTCACTGCAAGATGCTGGTCAACTTATGCAAGACCTTACTGCAATCAAGGAGACTATGAGAGGAACAGTGTTCTGGAAAGGAGATGTCACATGAATGACTGAAGAAGTAACAAAGAAATCTACACATTGTTTAATTCTCTGCTTATAACAGCCATCATGATAAACAACATACTGTATTGGATCGGGCATTTAGAGAGAATAGAGGATAGACAAATAAAGATGGTCTAAACAGAAGCGTTGAAAAGGGATAGACCAAGAGGTAGATCTAGGCATGATGGTCAGACAACCTAGAGAGAGATAAATGCATCTTTGAACCAAAAATTGGCAAAGAAAGATCAAGAACAGAGAGGAATGAAGAGGCATCTTGTATGCAGCAATGAGCCTCAGTGACTTAGAAAGCTGCTGAATTCAGTAGCTGCTCAAAGAAGGAGAATTTGTCATAATGGTTTTCACATAATGTAAAACATTTTAAAAACTATTGCATTGAAATATTCACATTTTACCTTTTTCTTTTCTTTCATTTGCCTGCTGCCATTACTGCATAGTTTTACATGTAGTCGCTTGTGAGGAGTTTTGCCAATTCCACTTTTATCTGGAGCCTGGCTGATCCTCTCTGCTTTAAGGCTGAACACTGAACTCTTGACATGTTTCTCTGCATTAAAAGAAACCTTCACCTATCTGACAGACCATGCCTTTTTCTTCCCTGGAAACCTTGCAGGTCCCAATCCTTTAAAACCTAGGGTGGTGCTAAATCCTCCCTTGGATATTACTTCATCATCCAGAAAGGATTTTAATCATTATACATTCTTTTACATGGTAATTACTGAGAAGAGAGACAATGTACATTCATAGGACAGGCAATGAGAAAAAAAGGGAGGGGGCTATGAAAATACTGTAACAACGGAAGGAAAGGCTGAGAGAAATGATACCGGATAGTTTGACGGGATTGTGTGAGATGAGATCACCAACTGAAATGATGACCTGCATGAAGGATCGAATACCATGGATAAACACAAAAGCCAACACCAGTCAGTACAGCACCATATGATGATGAATTTTTGAAAAGCAGACAATTTACACACACAAAAAAAAAAAACAAAAAAACAAAATAAAACAAAATTTCCGTGAAATTCCTCCCTGTACAGCTGTAACAGTATATACAGTGGGTTGGGGTTATGCCCATGGTTTTGTGTTACTGTCCGTGTCTATTCAACGAATGTGCATGAGTTCTTGTGAAGTTTTATTTGACTGATAATAGTGTGAGATAATACCGAGACTGAACGTGGAAGACAAGGAAGGTTTTAACAACAGAGAAAGACGGACACTTGAGAGGTGAGCTTGTCTCATCATCGTCTCTCTCTGGAATTTATATTTTCAGAAAATGGAAGAGTGAAAAATTGTTGTCATCAAGTCCTATGGCTGTCCTGTTATGAACATAACTAGTTCATCAAGTTCAGTGGCTGGAAATTATGCACTGTTTTCATTCCTCATTAAGGACTTTCAAGCATTTGTTTGGAGTTCGCCTGCTTATTGTTCAAGAATGAAAGAATGTGTTCGAACCTGGACATTGGACCGAATGATGAATAATCGTTTCAGACAGGCCTTGTCTATCAACTAACTAGACAGATGAATTATACGACTGAGCATGCCAGATACACACCTTAGTTTGTTACTGCACAGTATACTGAATGCATGTGTTAGGTATGACTACATGTAAACAGCTAAAGAGCTATCTGTCTCCCTGCTGAAAACCACTGTACTAAACTATGGCCACAATATGAGAGAAACCTGACACTTATAAGTTATGACATGTCCCTGAGGTTGAGAAAATCATTGCAGGAAGTAGTATTGCTCTACAGACCTGTCAGTTTCTTGGATATTGCAGTAAGACAACCTTGGAGAAAAATGAGTAATACAGGGTATAATGAATTACATAATAATGAATAAAATGACAGCTGTACATAAGTTGTAAATTTTTTTTTGTTTCCTTGGTTAGGATAGAAAGTGAAGAATTAGTCATTTATTAATGAAAATAACACATACGTGAGCATAAAGATTTAAATTTCATATAAAAAAAGTTTTGCTAAATGTACACTGCTAAACTTCCAGCATGTAATAGTTTTTATTTATAGTGAAAGAGACTATAGAAGGATAAGCTGATATAAGGTTAGAAAAATATGTAAGAGTGGAATCAAGTAACAGCACAGACATCACAGTTTGAACCCCTTAAACATAATAAGCTGAATTCAACAGCTTCTAACAAAGTAACATTTCTGCTACTATCATATACTTTATCTTTTCATTTTTTAACCCTACATATAAGTAATATAACTTTACATTTAAAATTACATAAAATTACATATAACCCTACATATAAATTTGAAGAGTTGTAGAGTTTTGAATATCTTGGATCATTACTAACTTTATAATGGAGATACAATGAGGGAAATTAAAAGGAGGACATCTATCACTCTTCAAAAGATAAAAAAAACTAAAGAAGTGGTGGAGAGGAACAGACAGAACTATAAAAATAAGATTTTTAAGGGCATGCGTCTTTCCCATCACAACATATGCATGTGAGACCTGGACACTTAACAAAACAGCTGAGAAACACATAAATGCCTTTGAATGTAAATGCTACAGAAGGGTCCTTCACATATCATGGACACAAAAAAGAACAAATATATCCATATTACAAGAACTTAATAATGACGAAGGTTGGCTAGTAAAGAAGACTAAACAGACAAAATTGAAATATTTTGGACATATAAATGTCATGATAATTTAGAGAAGACAGTCTTGGGAGGGTACATAATGGGAAAATGAGAAGAAGACCAAGGCGAAGATAGCTGCAAGACTTCGCTGATGATCTGCAAATGGACACATCAGCAGCAGGGCATCTTGCTTACAACCGTGATGTCTTCAGGAAAGCTATTAGGCAGGCAAAGTTCCGCAATGGACATGCAAATGACTGACTGACATATAAGTGCACAACACAGCAAGTAAATGCAATGAAACACCCCCATTACATAGCAACTAATACAGTTTTATCAACTGTTTTGTTTATTTATTTTGAAGTTTCTGTTACAGCTGTGTAAAGCTTACCTATGCATTTTATACAATCTGTACCTGAGAACTTACATATATAATAAACTTCAAACCTACACCTTCATTCTTTTAGTTGACCTAATGCTCAATGTTAATGTGTGATACACAGTAACCAAAAGGATAAGACAACACTTGAGAAATATCACAGCTGAGCCACAATTTATAAATTTTAAAACCAAATTAACGTCATAAAAACATGATGGATCTGACTGAAAATACTGCTGTAAGTATATGCAGACATGGAATCATAACCAGGGTGAAGCTAGAGAACATATTTCTCTGGGCACTGCTTGCACAAGTTAAGCAGCATTCACTGATTAATTCCTGGCAGTCTTTACTAGGTATTGTTATGGACTTGCACTTCTGTGGTGTCTGATCTCCAAACTCACAGCCTTTGGGAAGAAAAGTAAGAAATAATTTTAAATAAAGATAAAAATAAAGATAATAAAAAAAAAAGACAGGCAGGCAGAAAAGGGCAGACAAGAAATGAGGAATGAACTTCATTTTGGTCTTTTTTTTGTGCTAATGAATCAAAATAAGTACTCCCTTATATCACACACAATTAGCAGTATCCTTTCCAATGAGTGGATATGACTTTCAAACATTGAACTCACTGAAAAAGGCTTAACAGAAAGAAATATTTTGCAATATGTCTTTTGATATTTATGCATGCAAAAGCTCATTTCTGTATGTGAAAGTTGGATATCAACTAAAGAAATAGACAAGAAATTAGACTCTTTTGAAAACAAATGCCTAAGGAAAATACTATACTTGGTATAAGGTGGAATGAATTCAAGAACAATGCAGAGAAAAGACAGATGAGCAAAACAACCATCTGTCTCATGGGTGATCAGAAAAAGAATATGGACATATGTAGGCCATGTGATGAGAAGAAACAATCAGAGAATACCAAAACAAGCTATCAAGTGGAGCACAACAGGCTGAAGAAAAAGAGGTCAACCACGTGAAACTCTAAAGAGGACATTGTTAAGAGAAGCCAGTTTAGTGGCATAACATCCCTTGATGAAAGACTTACAGAGAACAGGAAATCTTGGTAAACAACTATGCGAGCCCCAATGTAACATTCACCATCATGGGAAAAATGTAAGGTGTAAGATGTCTTTTGATGAGGGGACCATCTAGCATAGTGGTTAGAGCACTCGTATACCCCTCGAATGGTTGAGGGTTTGAATCCCCTGCTGAGTGGGATTTTTTTTTTTTTTGTTTGTTTCTGACCAATACAGCCCTGGGGTTCACCCAGCCTCGGAAAATGGGTACCAGAGATGGGAAGGTAAAGCGGCCAGGTATGATGCTGACCATATCACACTTTCATGTGCTGAAGGTCATGGAAAATACGGGCCTAACACCATATACCCCAATATACCTTAATGGCGTGGAAATGGGAATTTTATCTTTTGTTTTTTTAACCTTTTATGTCTTTTGGATTTGTTGAAGGAAAGGGAACACACAATGCCATTTATGCTTTACGAACACTAACAGAAAGAGCTTTAGAAGTACAGAAAGATCTCTACTTATGCTTCATTGATTACACCAAGGCATTTGACAAAGTGAAACATAATGAAATTATTAAAATGCTTGAAGACATCAATATAGACGGCAAAGACCTGAGGATTGTAAAACATCTATACTGGCAGCAAGAAGCAGCAGTTCGAGTGGAAAATAGAATTGGAAAATATCAACCTATAAAACAAGGGGTGCGACAAGGATGTGTACTATCTCCAAACCTTTTTTCTCTGTATAGCGAGAATATTCTAAGAACAATCATCACAGAATCAGGCATAAAAATTGGAGGATACAATATTAACAACCTTCGGTATGCTGACGACACAGTACTGATAGCTGAGAACCAACAAGACCTGCAAAATCTCTTGGATAAAGTCGCCAAAGAAAGTGAACAGAAAGGCCTTACTTTGAACATCAAAAAGACAGAGACTATGGTTATATCTAAGAAACAGAAGCCACCAGCATGCAGTATTAAATTAAACGGAACCATTCTAAAGCAGGTGCAGAAATTCAAATACCTTGGAGCAGTAATAACTTCAGATGGGAAATGCAGAACAGAAATTAGCAAATACTGCATTTCAGAGAATGAGAAACATATTAACCAACACATCCTTATCAATGAATGTTAGAAAACGAGTCCTAAAATGCTATATTGAACCTATCTTGTTATATGGAAGTGAATCATGGACAATAGGCAAGTCTGCACAAAAATCATTGGAAGCAGCAGAAATGTGGTTTATTAGAAGAATGTTGCGAATCCCCTGGACAGCAAAAATAACTAATGAAGAATGTATGAGAAGAGCTGGAGAGACAAAAAACCTTGTCAAAAAGATAAGAGAGAGACAATGTACTTTCATAGGACATGCAATGAGAAGAGGGGGCATTGAAAATATTATAACAACAGGAAAAATAGAAGGAAGAAGATCAAGAGGAAGACCAAGAGAAATGATACTGGACAATCTGACGGGATGGTGTGAGAGGAGATCACCAACTGAACTGATGGCCTGCATGAAGGATCGGGTACTCTGGAGAAGCATAATAGCCAACGCCAGTCGGCCCGGCACCTGATGATGATGATGTCTTTTGATGCAGTCTTCAGTTCCATGTTTGAAATAAAATCAGGAAGCTTTTTTTTTTAAATTGTATTTCTATGTAAAAATGATTATGAGCTCTTTATAGATGATGCTAAAGTGAACTTTTGAAACATTGGCATATAGGGAATGGACTAGAGTGGCTGTCTTTAGTGCCTATAGTGGACTTTACTCTTTTGCTACAGGAAAAACCCATGACACGTAAACAGTTTTTAGTATCACTCATTGTAGCTGCTATCTTTTACCTGAAAATGACACAATTTATGGCAGTTTAAAATTCTTTTACCTTAAATCTGGAACAAAACCAATGATAGTAATTTTTTAAGTTAAAAAAAACACCCAAAAATTAAAAGCCCTTTAAATGACTAAAGATAGTCTAATGAACAAAAAATAATAGCAAGCTGTTTTAAAGGTTCCACCACCTAAAGAACATGCTGACCTACTGCAGCTGAAGTAAACCAACAGTTTATTTCCAAGAGGAATGTTAGGAGACAGATCTGAATAATTAAGCTCTGTCAACACTGGTCTTGCTAACCCCTGTTCTCTAGCTCTTAGCTAATCAAAGAACACCCATGACATATGAATATTTTTTTTTTATCACAGGTCACAGTCACAGTGTTTTACTGAAAAATGAATCAATGTTTATTTTTAGTTTATCACACTGTAAAACTATGAATTTCCAATAACAGGACAAAATCATGTGACAAATTCATGTAATAATTTCCATTTTCATTTTTTTAAGTGTCATTTAGGATAAGAGCTAAATATTTAGGGACCAAACTATGAATTACAAAAAACAGTGAAATTTGTCCAAGAGACAGGACTGCAGATATAGACAGACAATGCGAATGAAGAAGAAGGGACCAAACTCCCACAACACTCTGTTGCCCACATACTTTCTTCAAAATGAGCAATCAATGCTTACCGGGAAAGAACATTATCCAGGCTCAGAAACCTCGAGTTAGTCAGGGAAGTTCGTAAAATGTGCAATCAATGAAGTTCACAAATGATTGTTGAATCTTTAATCAGTCTACTCTTTCACCTGTTCATCATTTATGCATCCAACAAAAAAATAATAACTACTCAATAGTCCATGCAGCCGTCCAGTCAACTTTTAGACTGACCAAACAATTAAGATATTCCACTTACCTTTAATTCCTAAATTCTTCTGTTTACAAGACAAACAACAAGCATCCATGACACTATTTGTGTAACAATAATAAGGGTACTGCCTGATAGCATCTGCACAACTCATATTGTTGACAAGGACACCCTGTTGGTCAATGCATGATGTAGTTGGAGCTGAGGGAACAAAACACAAGATTCAGCATTACTTAGTAATCTGAAGCCAGTTTCTAAGTGCCTTCTGAAAAAGCAAGGAAAGCTATTCCCACTCATTATGATAACTAACACATCAGCTGCAGAGAACATCAACTTTATATTTTATAGACTGGTGCTACAACAACACCACAGAAAGAGACAAAAAACTCAAAACAAAAACATCTAGTAATGTAGTACAGACCTGGGACTGTAGAACGAATTGCAGTGGAGCAAGTCTGACAACACTCAGTGGTAATCCCTTCACAAGACTTTGCCTGTTTGCACGAGGTAGGATATCGGTCTCCATATTCACAACCTGGATTGATATGAATGGACAGGGCTATATATGTTTTTGCCATCATTTCCTCCTTATCTCCCTTACTTCTTTCATATTTTTCTTTGAGCTCATCTTCCCTCTCCATTTCTTCTTCTTCTTTCTTATCTTCATCTTTTCTTTCTCTCTTTTCATTCTCCTCTGTCTCATCTTCTTGATTATGTTCTGGATGTTCATCTTGTTCATTCTCCCTTTCTTTTACTACTCCTCCTAATTCTTCTTCTTCTTCTTCCTCCTCTTCTCCAACTTCTTGTTCATCTTCCAGTTCTCCTATTTCTGTACCTGCAATTCCAGAGCTGGCTTTGTGACATGAGGCACAGCAAGCAGTGCTTACATCTGTCTGGTAGCAGAAACTAGGGTTTGATGTAACAGCTTCAGCGCAGGTAACTCTGTTGACCAGGATGTTAGGGTTGTCTTCACATCTGCCTGGATCTAAAAAAGGAGAAAATAAATCAAAATCCTAAAAATTCAAAACACTTCCATTTATAGCATGCACAGTCAGAAATTAACTGGTCAAATGGGGTACCTGATAATACTAAAAAGTTCAGGGTTTGCTTCAGCTTCTTTTATGTTTAGATTTTATGCCAGATTAGCTATGTTGATTTTGTCATAAGATGAGAGAACATTTATGATGTTTATGTTGAGTCAAATAATGTTTTTTTAATTTTTTCAACTTTAAAAAAAATTTGTAATTAGTTCTGGCTTAGCTTTAATTAAGTGTATAGTTCTGGCTTAGCTTTAATTAAGTGTATCTTGTCATTTAAAAAAAATACTTATGATAGTTATTAACATATTTTATATTACATTTATTTTATTATATTTCAAATTGTTTATATGTTAAAACATATAGACATAAAAAAGTGTAAAAAAAAATAACAAGTAAACATGAAAGTCAACTGACAAAAAAAACAGACTGTAAATAAATTAGATTTTAAAGAAGGAAAGCATTTTAAACAACAAAAGAAACAATTAATGTTGGAAATGAAAAGGAGGGAATGAATGAATGAATGAATAATCTTTATTTTTCAAGGGTAAAGAGATATGGGGAGTAGAAAAAACTCATAATGATGCAAAGTATGAAATCTTGGTTATGCTTAATGTACAACAGCAATGAATTTGCAAGTTTTCAAAGATAAAATTGACTTTCAGTCCTTTTCTCATTGTCTCTTGTTGTTGATGCCTGAAGAAAGCATGAGGCAGAATATCACATATTTCATCCAGTTACATTTTAAAGTTTACTCAGATCATTTTAAATGATTTTTTTCCTGGAGTTCTTAGCGCAGCAACATCTTACACCCTTCCTGTGCCGTTAAACGTCACATATGGCTCGCATAGTAGTTTGGCAAGTTTTGCTGTCCTCAGTGAGCTTTTCAACCTCATCAAGGGATTTTATTCCTGCTAATTTGGCCTCTCTTAACAATGTCCTCTTCAGAGTTTCACGCGGTCTGCCTCTTTCTTTGGCCCGTTGTGTTCCACTTGATAGCTTGTTCTGGGATTCTCTGACTGTTTCTTCTCATCACGTGACCGGCATATGATCATCTCCTTTTCCTGATCACCCATGAGACTTGTTATTGTTCGCTTATCTGCCTTATCTCTGCATTGTTGTGCAGTAACCAAAACACCATAAAATAAACAAGCTGTTATTTCTTGACTGTGCTAATATTTTTAGTAACATATTACAATAGTTTGTGAAAAATATTAATAAAAATGAGTTCTTACCAATATTAATGGCTCTTTTCATCTTAGAAGATGGTTTTCAAACAGGCAGATTTATTTGTTTATAGAGCTTGCCAGACAACGCTTTCCTGAGCATGTACTCTTATGGTTATTTATATCAATATTTGATTGGTGGATTATATCAATATTTAATTGGTGGATTCTGTCAATATTTGATTAGTGGATTATATCAATGTTTGATTAGTGGATTCTGTCAATATTTCATTGGTGGATTATATCAATATTTGATTGGTGGGTTCTATCAATAATTGACTGGTAAATTATTTGATTGGTGGGTTCTATCAATATTTGATTGGTGGGTTCTATTAATAATTGACTGGTAGATTATTTGATTGGTGGGTTCTATCAATATTTGATTGGTGGGTTCTATCAATATTTGTTTGGTGGATTCTATCAATATTTGACTGATAATCTGAATCCACAGTAACAAGAAACCATGTCTCTGTTGCTAAGGACAACAGTTTTTTTTTGCCTATGTTTTCTGTCTTCAAATTTGACCCCTTCTCTCCCTCCTTACTTTTCACAACATCCAGTACATTTTCTTTGTAACACTGTCTTTCACCAGTTCTACCCAGTCTTTGTAGCTTATGGAATTATCTATCACTGACACTTTACTTCATTGTCTCCAGAAATCTGTCATATAATATTTGGATACAAAATACGATACTTACCAACATTGATTATTGTTGCAGAGGTTGTTTGAAGACTGCCACTGCCCCCAGCCCTTGAAGCCTGTACGGTTCTTGTTGGAACCGTGAAAGTTGTGCCGTAGTTACAAGTACCACAGCACTGTTCCAGGTAGCTGGTTGTGGAAAATGAACACACAGCAGCGGTACAGCCTCGCACCTTGTCTCCATACTCACAGCCTTGAGGCAAAGCAAAAGACAAGTGAGAGCATCATTTCCGAAACAGGAGTGGACAAAAATAAAAAAGGTTCCCCAGCTGTAGAAATGGGTACCCGACTTCTTCTGGAGTTGGGGAAGGAAAGGCGGCCAGGCGTGATACTGACCATATCACCCTCTAGTGTGCTGACAGGTCAAGGAAAATATGGGCACTAACACTATATCCCTATGTGCCTCTAAGGCATGACAGGATTACCTTTACCTTTTTTATGATCAATTAATTTTCACAGGGTGAAGAACTGGGCAAATAGAGAACAGACAAACAGAGAACGGACAAACGAAAATGATGTATGCACAAGAGATGAGGGAAACAAGACCAAGGGTAGACTAAGACAGGGATGGAAAGACAACATAGAAGAGGATATAAAAGAAATTGGAGAGAGAAGATTAGGAATAGAGAGGAATGGAGGCGAACTTTATCTGCAGCAAGGAGCCTTAATGGCTCAGAAAGAAGAAGAAGAAGAAGAAAAAGAAGAAGAAGAAGAAAAAGGAGGAGGAAGAAGAAGAAGAACTGGGCACATAGGCCCATCTGACATTCTACCCTTTATCATTCAACTTTTGTTTAACTTTCAAACATTCAGCTTAGTTCAAATGTGATAAACAAATAAAAAGTATGAGAAAAATTTGAATGGCAAAACTTTTACACTCAACATTTAAAAATAGAAGCACTGACCACATGCTGTATAATTATTATCACATTATTTATCACATTATTATCACATTTAAAACTGAAAGAGCATTTGTATTTATCACAGTAAATTCCTTCTCACAGTTGCAGTTGTGTTTCCATACACAGTTAAATTTTTAAATTGAAGTAAAAACTTTACTTGATTGTGGACTAAATTTATTCACGGGATTCATGCACAATGGATATTAAATTTTCTGCAAAGTAATTAAATTCAGAAACTTAGACAGGGTATCTAAATCTTGGTTCTTGTAAAGATACCTTTAACTGAAACATCAGTTGGGGAAAATATTACTAAAAAGAAGATGGCAGTACAGACAGCTTACCTTTTACTGCTCTATAGGCCTGCTTACACGATGTACAGCAACGACCTCTGACAATATCCTGATAGCAAAATCCACTAAAATTGTGAACAAAATCTGGACAAGACATTCTGTCAAAGGCAATGCCTGGCTGGTCACCAAACACGCAGTCATCTGAGAAAGAAAAATCTTTTAAATGTGTAAAAAATAACTGAAAAAAATGTGTAAAAAATAACTGAAAAAAACGTAACTATGAGTAAAAATTATGGAGTGAGTCTGAAAGTGGTCTCGTTGTTAGATGTTCACCTCAAGTGTTGGAGGATGCAGGTTCAAATCCAAGCCAAAGTGGTAGGGATTTTTGTTTGTTTGTTAATCCTCCAGCAATAAATTTCCCTGGTCTCTAGGTAGGGGAATGAATGTCCATGAGCAATGTCGTGCGTGTTAAAAATCCCTTGACAGTTGAATGTCACAAAAAGGTAGACCAGACAGGTGCTGCTCAGGTAAAATTCCAGGAAATCTACCACAGAAGGTGCCTGGAGTGACTTATACAGACTATGACACCCATGCTGAGGTGGTTAACTGGAATGGAGGGGGGGAGCTGAGCAGATATGACAATGCTCTGTCTGTGATGAGGCCATTTTCTAAACAAAAGGTAGATCAGAAAAAGGTAGATCAGAAAAAGGTAGATCAGAAGTGAGCAAACAGAAATAGATAAATGAATTGAGGTCATGGTAAAAACTGGTTCAGAGGTGTATGGTCCAGTTTTATGAAAAAAAAAGTGAGAAGATATGATGAAAGAAGCAATAAAACATGTAAGTGTAAAACAAACAATAACAAACCAATATTTCGGTGGTATGTCTTTATCGAAGATAACAAAAATAACAAAACAAACACAAAGGAGGCACTTCTTTGGCAGAGATCCAGACATATAAAAGAGAGATTTATATTATTTAATACTTAACTGACAACTGGCTGTAATTATTTCCTTTTCCTTGTCTATAGTTAAATAGTTCAAATAATATATAAAATAAATAAAAAATAAATGAAAAAAAAGTAATAAATAAATAATAAAATAAAAAATAGTTCAATTAGTTAAATAGTTTTAAAAATTATAGGTAAAATGGGCATTGATTGAGAACATAGAACCCAATTAGAAGATCTTTATTTTGCAGAAGACATAGTTCTTATCAGTGACTGTGAATTCTATGCAAGAAAAAACAGATATCCTATCTTCACCGGTTAGTAAAATAGGTCTTGAAATTAACAAGGAAAAAACACAAAAATAAACTTCCCATTAATCAAGAAGGAAAAATACACATAGAAGGAACAGCTGTTGAAGAAGTAAACCAGTTAGCATACCTCGCCAGCTACAAAGACCAGGATGGTGACACCAGAAAGGAAGGTAGAATTCAAATTGCAAAAGCAGCATCGACCTTCAAGAATCTTGAGAACATATGCCATTCAAAAGTTATAAGCACAAAACCCAAGTTAAGACTATTCAATTCAAATGTAATATCCACAATCATTTACACATATGAAAGCTGGAAAACAACTAAAGAAATAGACAAGAAATTAGACTCTTTTGAAAACAAGTGCCTAAGGAAAATTATCAAGTGGAACGTGTTCAAGAACAATGCAGAGATAAGGCAGATGAGCAAACAAAAACTTGTCTCATGGGTGATCAGAAAAAAGGAGATGGACATATATTGGTCACGCGACAAGAAGAAACAATCAGAGAATGCCAAAATAAGCTATCAGGTGAGCACAACAGGCAAAAGAAAAAGAGGTCAACCACATGGAACTCTAAAGAGGCATAAAATCCCTCGATGAGGTTGAACTACTTTCCGAAAACAGGAAAACTTAGCAAACTACTATGTGAGTCCTATGTGACATTTAACGGCATGGAAAGGATGTAAGATAGTTAAATAATAATAATAGGGTTTATTTTTTTTTACAAGAGATATCCAATTCAAGAAGGCTTTGATGAAGAAAAGGAATACTAAAAATGACTTGTCAAAGCAATCTTTGATGACAGATAGGAAAAAATGCTAAAACACATCAATGACATAGGTACGAAAAAAAGAACACAAATTTTTATGGAAAAGTAAATTTTATGTAGCACTATCAACTAATTGTTGCTTTTTTTTGTTTGAGCTTTTAAGGTTAAAGCATTTAATGATTCCCTCACTCATTCATTCACTAGCATGTCCCTTGTGGAACTTTCCCTCCCTAACAGCTCTCTTGAAAGTCTCTTGGTTTAACCTAAGTTAGGTTAAAATTGCAATCCTTACACTTCAGACAGATTCAAAGCTGGCCTGGCCACCTTAGTATATCTGACAGTATACAGCAATTGAAAACACAAAGATCTACTATCTAGCAGTGTACAAGATTTGAAAACCATAAAGATCCACTCTAACCTTTATCACACTATAGAGGTAACTAGAGTATACTATATATGTGCCTATATTTTTTTTCCTGACCTGCCCTCATGCTAGAGCATGAAGAGGTCAGCCATCCAGAATGTGTTAGATACCCATTTATACACCTGACTGACTGAACTGGGATGTCTCCAGCTGCATTCAGACCACCTGCCTTCACTTTGAGCAGAATACCCAATAATAATCACACATTTGCTATAAGTATGATAAGAGTACGATATTTTATATGATCTGATATTTATTATCTTATTATAACTCTGAAGAGGACATTATTAAGAGAGGCCAAATTAAAAGGCATAAAATCCTTTGATGAGGTTGAAAGACTCGCCGAAGACAGGAAAAATTGGCGAACTACTTTGCGAGCCCTATGTGACGTTTAACGGCACGGGAAGGATATAAGATATAAGATAAGATATTTATTATATGTTATAATAATAATAAAAAAAAAAGGTAAAGGTAATCCTGTCATGCCTTAGAGGCACATAGGGATATGGTGTTAGTGCCCATATTTCCTTGACCTGTCAGCACACTAGAGGGTGATGTGGTCAGTATCATGCCTGGCTGCCTTTCCTTCCCCAACTCCAGAAGAAGTCGGGTACCCATTTCTACAGCTGGGTGACTGGGGTGCCTCCAGCTGGAATTGAAGCCCTGATCTTCGCCATGAGAGACCAGTGCACTAACCACTTTGCCACTCAGGCACCCATAATAATAATAAGTAATAATAAATTAGTATGATTAAAAAAAAACCGTTAAAAACAGAGTGCAGAAATTAATTATGTCACTCCATAAGAACGGTGAAGAGCAAAACCTTTATCTTGATGCAAAAAAAACTAAATTGATGACAAAGCAAATAAGGTAGCTGAAAAATATATCAATGAAGAAAAATTGGAAGAGGTGGAGAGTTTTGAATATCTTGGATCATTGCTAACTAATAATGGAGATACAATGAGAGATATTAAAAGGAGGACATCTACCACTCTTCAAAAAATAAAACAACTAAGGAAGCTGTGGAGAGGAACAGATAGAACTACAAAAATAAGATTTTTAAGGGCATACATCTTTCCCATAATAACATATGCCTGTGAGACATGGACACTTAACAAAACAGCTGAGAAACATATACATGCCTTTGAATGTAAATGCCACAGAAGAGCTCTTCATATATCATGGACACAAAAAAGAACAAATGTATCTTTACTACAAAAGATACATAAAACAACATGGATATCTCCAGATGATAGAACAGAAATCAGATAGATCATTTTTGTATTAGAAAGCAATTCAGGACATCTCTGATAGATGTAAGAGCATATAGGGGTGCAGATGACAACAGTGATCACAATCTGTGTATAAGGAAAATAAGACTATAACTGAAAAGCCAACACAAGAAAGCAATACTCAGAAAGATAAACAGTCAAAATCTACAGGATGAAAATAGAGTAATTTTAATTTGGAACTTACCAAACAGTTCACTGCATTCAGTGAGGTAGAGGAGACAGATATAGATGACTTATGGCATAATTACAGCAGCTAAAACAAGTGCTGGACTGCAAACAACAAATAGAAAAGCATGGGTATCAGATAACACATGGAAATCCATACATGAATGATGGGCAGTCAAATTAGCCATGTTGAATGTAAAAACAGATCTTGAAAGAGATTTCGCAAAAGCAACATACAAAGAACTAGACAATAAAGTAAAAAGTTCAGCTAGAAGGGATAAAAGAGAATACATGGACAATATGGTGAAAGAAGCAGAGAAGGCAGCAAAAACGAGACAGCAAAACTCTATATAACATACAAAAGAGGCTATCAGGTACTACTGCATTAAAAGAAAGACCAATCCTTAGCAAAACTGGCACACTTTTAACATCAAGTAAAGACCAAAAGCAAAGATGGGCCGAACACTTCCAAGAATTACTTAATCGACCACATACAAAAGAACTGATAGCCTTGGAACTGATTTACCATTTCCACAACTAAATGTAAACCTAGATGAAGTTACATTGCATAAAACTGAAACAGCAGTGAATCTAATGGCTAACAACAAAGTTGCAGGTGAAGATGAAATAACAGTTGAAATGTTAAAAGACAACATGAAACAATTACAGAGAATGTTCAATAAAGTTTGTAAAAAGAAAAAGTCCCTTCTAAATGGAAAAAAGGAGTCATTGTTAAAATACTGAAAAAGGCAACCTTAGCGATTGCAACAACTGGAGAGGAGTAACTTTACTATCAGTTGTGTCAATAGTATTTTGTAAAGTTATTCTGAATAGAATTCAAGATATGGTGGATGCTGCAATGAGAGAAGAACAGGCAGGATTGTGAAAAAGGAGAAGCTGCCTCGACCAGATGTTTACTCTAAGATTAATACTTAAGAACATATTGAAAAGCAAAGACCATTAATCCTGAACTTCATAGACTTTAAAAAGGCATTTGATAGCATACACAGAGAATCATTATGGAGGATTTTAAGAATATATAGAATACCATCTAAGATTGTCAACATCATTAGTGACCTCTACAATGGATATGTTTGTGTAGTCAATACAGACGAAGGAATGAGTGAATGGTTCCAGACTGAAACATGCGTGAAACAATGATGTATATTATCTCCCTTGCTTTTTGGAATTGCCATAGGCTTCATAATGAAAAAATGTTGCAAAGGTAAAACGGGCACTGACTGGGTACATGAGACCCAACTGGAAGATCTTGATTTTGCAGATGACATAGCTCTTATCAGTGACAATATGAAATCAATGCAAGTAAAAACAGATACCCTGTCTTCAATGGCTAGTAAAATAAGACATGAAATTAACAAGGATAAAACAAAAATAATGAAGGTTCTCTTTAACCATGAGGGACAAATATACATAGAAAGAACAGCTGTTGAATAAATAAACCATTTTGCATATCTCGGCAGATATATAGACCACAATGGAGAAACCAGAAAAGAAGTTAGAATTCGAATTGCCAAACCAGCATTGACCTTCAAGAATCTTGAGAACATATGGCATTCAAAAGTTATAAGCACAAAAGCCAAGTTAAGATTATTCAATTCAAATGTAATATCCACCCTCATTTATGCATGTGAAAGCTGGAAAACAACTAAAGAAACAGACAAGTGTCTAAGGAAAATATTCAGTATAAAGTGGAATGGCTTCAAGAACAATGCAGAGATCAGACAGATGAGCAAACAAAAACCTGTCTCATGGTTGGTCAGAAAAAGAAGATGGACATATGTTGGTCACGTGATGAGAAGAAACAATCAGAGAATCCCCAAACAAGCTATCATAATAGGCCGAATAACAAGAGGTCGACCACGTGAAACTAAAGAGGCCATTGTTAAGAGAAGCTAATTCAGTGGGCATAACATCCCTTGATGAGATTGAAAAACTCACCGAAGACAGGACATCTTGGCGAACTACTATGTGGGCCCTATGTGATGTTTAACAGCATGGGAAGGATGTAAGATGTAAAAGAAGAACTTAATATTGAAGAAGGTTGGCTAGTAAGGAAGATTAAACAGAGAAAACTTAAATATTTTGGACACATTAAACGTCATGATATTTTAGAGAAAACAGTCTTGGAAGGGTACATTATGAGAAAAAGAAAGAGAGGAAGACCAAGGCGAAGATGGTTGCAACTCATCGTTGATAATCTGCAAATGGATGCATCAGCAGCAGGGCATCTTGCTTACAACTGAGAGGCCTACAGGAGAGCTGTTATGGTGGCAAAGTTCCACAAGGGACATACAGATGACTGATTGACTGACTGATGATAAAATTAATAAAATTGATTGAATGTTTATGCAGTTGACTGAATGAGAAATGATGATGATAATGAAGATGAAACTAGATTATTAGTTTGTTTAAAAAAATTCAAGCACAGAAGGTTATTTATAATAATCTTTAAAAAATCACTTTTCCGTGAGTTTAAAAATTGTAAAAAAATTCTTTGATCTCCTCTTTGTTCAGTGACTCACCATCAACCACTGGGGCCCTAGAGTCAAGTACACACTGTCCATTCAAGCAGAGCTGAGAGCAGACAATACAGAATATTTGATTGTTTAGATAAGTATCAACGATGATATATTAATCTATTTTTAAAGATGCAGTACCACACTCTACATTATTTGTGTCCATGTTAAATGCCATTATATTAGCAACTTAATTTTATCGAATGGATAATTCCTCTCTCTACAGCCTCATCACCACTTCACCCGATGCTTGCTTCACATTTCATTCTGTTGAAGTAGTGACCGCATGTGCTATTCATGATACAGTGTCGCTCCTCAGTGTCTGTGGCTTTACTACTGGAGTATTCTCCTCTTACTTATGTGACAGACTCTCTGTTTACTGTATATGCTGGCATCAAAGACACACTCCATTCTCTAAAAAAATTTGTCTACAAAAAAAACTGGCATGCTTTTTGTACTCCAGAATCTGAAACTTCTGGTGGAATTTTAATCAGCTAGAGTCTGCACATTTGCATGAATATGAGTACTATGTACAATTCTTATTTGTTGGTATTACAATGATTACGAGTGAACCCATTTCTACACACTTTCTGTATTAGGAGCTGCATTATTTCTGGCATGCCTCACTACCACCAAGCAGGAGAGCACTCCTGGTAAGTAATGCTCAACAAGTACCATCTTATTTTCTGCTGCAAAGCAGATATTGTTACTGTTAATTATTTCAACAGATGTAGCTGTTAAGAAAACTTATATTAATAATATGCAGAATAAATTTTTCGATATTCCAGTATTTAAATACTTTTGTTTTCAGTAAATAATATATAATGCTAGTGTAGGGCCCTATTCCCATGACCATCAGCACATGAAAGTCTGATGTGGTCAGTATCATGCCTGGCCACATTTACCTTCCCAGATTTCTCTGGTACCCATTTTTAGAGGCTGGGTGGACCCCAGGGGGCCTTTTGGTGTGGTGGTACCAGAAAAAATGTCAGGGACTTGAACCTGGTACCACCAGATTTGCAGACCGAGCACCTAACCACTCTGGAAACTAGGCCACATGTAATGAGATATACTAAAATTATTTTTACCCCCCAGAAATTTTCATGGAATAAAGGGTGCATTCTCTATGCCCATCCAAGCAGCAACTTACTCATATTCTGAGGGCTATAATGTTACAAGTATTATGTGTTTCAGCAAAAGTTCCCAACCTTTTTTCAGGTCACATGTCCATAAAGGTAAATGACAATTCATAAAAGTCTCCTACACTTCCCCACTATTTAGTATAAATTTTTAAAAAAAATCCTCCATACATTTCTAGTTTTCAACATAATCTTGACCTGATATGCAGATTCTGTAAGTAACCTTTCATTGACCCCCATATTTAACAGATGTGTTACAATATTATATAACACACTGCAAGAGTAATCAGTTCTGAAGGATGATTATTCTTGATCTATTTATCTCATATACCAAAGTTTTCAATCTTCAAAAGCCACTTTTGCTATGTTTAACTCAGATTTAGCATTACCTAGCACTTCAACACTGAAGGAGAAGATGAAAATAGTCCTCTCATTCTCATTTCTTGCACATTAATTTTTTTTTTTTTTATAAAAGAGTTGTCAAAAGTTCATGAGGGAAATTAAAAGAAGGACATCTATTGCTCTTCAGAAAGTAAAACAACTAAAGAATCTGTGGAGAGGAGCAGACAGAACCACAAAATAAGATTTTTAACTCTTTCCGTGCCGCAGGAAGAAACACGGACGTGTAGTGGAGTGCCAGAGTAAAAGCGCGGGTCTTGATATGTTAGGGGTTATAGTTGTAAAATGGAATGGAAAACAGTATTTCCATGTACTTCTGTATACTTATGTTTCAATGTATAACTAAATGAATGAAAATTTCATAAATGCAGAGTTTTTTAGGAAACGCTCAGTGGTCCTGGTGACAGGATGATGAAATTCTACAACCTGGCCAGTAGTGCAATGACTGACAAGCTCTACACAGTGGTGGACCCTGCTGAGTATTAAAAAAACATCCATGACAAACAGCTTCTCATTTAAAGCAAGGAATATGTCACAGATTCTTCACTAGTGTATCAGCTACCAGGTTCTCCAGATCACAGCCACAGGAAAATCATCAAACAAACAAACCAAAATGCTGAGAAAAATCACAGCAGAGCCAGCTTACCCTGCCATCACCACAAGTAGTTCCCATTGCTGCTGTCTGTTCAAAGCATGTGCTTGTTGAACTAGGGTCAAAGCAGAACATGGAAGTACATACACTAGCAGCAGTCCCAAACTCAGGTCCCTGTGTAAATAAAAAGATACATGTGAACAGAAACTGCTTGTGAAATTAATGACTTTTCTACCACTGATAATACTTTGCATTTGATTCAAACAGGAATGTCTATTTCAGACTATTTTTATGAGGCAGTAAACAATGTTTCCTGAATGTTGTAATATGTGTTTTTTATGTGTCCATTATATGCTGAAGTAGTATAATGAAGTAGTTCTTCAAGCACAAATGATTGTTTAAAAATACATACTTAACACTTGCATTGGAGAAACCACATATGATATTAAAGATGATGCACACCACACACAGTACATTTTACACATGGATATCAGTGCTTTATGGAATAAATTAATGTTCACATAAAAATTAGTCCAATATGTAAATAAATGATTTTACACATGAGTTCATGAACATAACTGAAAAAAAATGTCTGTCATACAACATATGATCACTGTTTGTAAAGAATTCACAAAAACTCATCAAAGAAAGCAATGTTCTTCTTGTCAAGATATTCTGGCCTCCAGTAAAAGATTTCTCACATGACTAGTTTTAATAAAATCTCTCAAATGCATCAACAGTTACATATAGAAAGTTCAAGATAATAATTTGTTGATAATGAATAGAAATGAAGTAAGTTAAAAAAAATAATAGAAGAAGATG
The DNA here is from genome assembly GCA_009760885.1 of Achatina immaculata. Lineage (NCBI taxonomy): Eukaryota > Metazoa > Mollusca > Gastropoda > Stylommatophora > Achatinidae > Lissachatina > Lissachatina immaculata. The sequence continues at coordinate 11,002,890 of CM019713.1, forward strand.
ATGAGATCTGTGATAATGGCTTTGATGAGATTGTTTATAACAAATGTCTTTTCCTTCTTTTCATGTTCTTTCTTGGAGGTATATCCAGTTTCTGATAGACGTCTTATTGTGGTTTCAAATGACCTTTCATGAAGAGCCAACGTTAAGCTGAGAACTAATAATGTTAGTTTGCAGATGTTAAATCTAGCCGCTCTTAAAACGTTGTTTCTTTTTTGTTTATTAAATGTTTATATTGCTCTACAGAATGGTTTTTATTTAATTATTTTCCTTTTTACTAAGATTGACCTTTTTAGGATTGGTACAGGTTAAGAAAATGAGCTCAAAGTGCCAAAAACTGTTCTCAGGAAGCAATAAGCCATTGCATTGCTCTTTTTTTTTGCTCACAACTAAGCACTTAATAGCCACATCAGAGAAAGACCTTTACTGGAACACTGATAACTTAGCAAGGCCGTGTCAAAAACAACATGAAAATCAGTGCTGAAAATAAAAAAATAAAAGTCATAACCAGAGAAGAAAACCAAAGCCCTTCCTGGACAATCAGCCTTTGAAACAAGCGTTTCATTTCAAATACCTCAAGAGTACAGTATCACCTTTGGGAAAATTTATGCCAAAATTGAGAACCTGAGGAGAGAGACATGGCCAGAAGACACAAGCTTGGGGCTCCTATCAAGACCTAGAGAGGACTGCGGGCTTTGCCATGTCGACAGGGATCAGGATCTGATGTGACCAACAACCTCGAACGCAGAAGAAGAGGAAGAGAACTTATGCAATAAAGCAAATCACACCACTGGACAAATAATACCTTTACTGAAAAACAGTCACATAACAAGTGAAACAAAAAGAACACAGAACAGCACAGTCTTCTTCTCAGATCTGTGCTATCAATATCAAACAGGGACACTAACAGCTAAAAATAAAAGGAAAATCACCACAAGAGAAAATACTAAATGTAACAAGAAGAGATCAAATCAGACATGAAACCATCAGAATGAGGGTTGGAGTAACACCAGTATTACACTATATCCAGAAACAACATGTCAAATGTTTTGGCCACATTACACAACTACCATCAGGCAGTATACCACAGAAAATACTCATGCTAAGAATTCTAGGAAACAGAGTGAGAGACTACCCACACAAGAAGTGTAGGACCTTAAATATCTAGTTACATGAAACCAAACCATCAAGCCCTATAAGGAAGTCTATTTATCCCCTCAACACTGAAAGTACTTGAGGAAGGAGACAAGGTAAGATAAGACAAGCTTACCCTCATATTTTCCTTAGACAAAACAAGATAAGACAAGTTTACCCCCCATATTTTCCTTAGACAAAACAAGACAAGACAATCTTATCTTATATCCTTCCCGTGCCGTTAAATGTCACATAGGGCTCACAAAGTAGTTCGCCAATTTTTCCTGTCTTCGGCGAGTCTTTCAGCCTCATCAAAGGATTTTATGCCTGTTAATTTGGCCTCTCCTAATAATGTCCTCTTCAGAGTTACACGCGGTCTGCTTCTTTTTCTTCGGCCTGTTGTGTTCCACTTGATAGCTTGTTTTGGGATTCTCTGATCATTTCTTCTCATCAAGTGACCAACATATAAGACAAGCTTACCCTCCATATTTTCCTTAGACAAGTCAAGACAAGACAAGCTTACCTCTCATATTTTCCTTAGACAAGGCAAGATAAGACAAGCTTACCTTCCCACCACCTTTCCCCCCTCAATTTTCCTTAATATTAAAAAGTGATGCTGTCAGTATCTTGTCAGGCATCCAGTAGAAGCAAGGTGCCCATTTATACAGCTGAATCAACAAGGGCAACTTTCAGATGGCATAAAAACCACAGATCACTGCTATGAAAGACAAGTAAAATAACCATTTCACAGCTCAGGCATGTAAATATATGAGTATTTCTCATGATCATGAATCTCATGCACACTTTGCTTGCATTCACTATGACATTGCCGCACTGAAGTGTGCTTTCTGATGAGAATCATGCTTTTTCATGGTTCTTACACTCTTGCTAGGAGTTACAAATTTGTGGTTTTTTTTTTAAAACAAATTTATTTAAAAGGGCTGATCTGTGATATTTGTTATAATGACCTACTCGACATAACCTTGAAGCACTGCCATAGATCATTCTGCACTGCTGATCTGGTGGAAACTCTTGTCCAGGAAGGCGCGTACTTACATCTGGAACTCCAGGGCTGATTGCAAGAGGCAATGTTAGGCATGTCTGGCCTCGCCTACAGAGAAAGCAGTACAACAAGGAAATTAGGCATTAGATATATGAATCTAACTGTTGTGGATACTTTTAAAAAATTTTTATAATAGAGATCACCCTGTCCCATCTTCCCAAGGAAGGCTGGCTGCAGATGTCCTCCAACTTGTTCTGTCAATTGTTTTCACAGTGCACCTGGCCAAGCTGAATCCAGACCACTTCTTTTAATGTCATCTCTGCCAATCTCACGCATCACTGATGTTGTCTTGCTCTCTTTCTTTCTGCTTTTCCCTTCCAGCATAGTTTTCATTATCATATGGCTGAACTATTTTTAGCTGTCCAATTCCTATGTTTTCCATTATTCTTTGTTTTTGTTTCAGTGCAGAGAATTCATTCATTCATTTGCATGTCCCTTGCGGAACTTTGCCTCCCAAACAGCACTCCTGTAGGCCTCTCGGTTGTGAGCAAGACAGCCTGCTGCTGATGTATCCATCTGCAGATCCTCAGCGATGTCTTGCAGCCATATTCGCCTTGGTCTTCCTCTCTTTCTTTTTCCCATTATATATCCCTCCAAGATGGTCTTCTTTAGACTATCATGACGTTTAATGTGTCCAAAATATTTAAGTGCAGAGAAACACACAATAAAACAAAATATATATCAGATTAGCAAGACTTACGCTGTTCCCAAGGTGGCTCTGATAAAATTGGTGAAGGAGGTGATGCTGCAGGAAGAAAACAGCCAAGGGTTCAGTTTATTGCTCACAGTGATCTGGCTACTTCCACTTGCCATGATGTACCGGTCAGATGAGTGGCATGTGTTTCCATCACCATCATGTCTTGCAGACAGGCTGGGAAAAAAGAAATCAATGGTATTAGATATGCTAAACAATAGACATACCTGAAGCAAACACGGAACTAAACATCAATACAGGACCAATAACAATAAGTGAAGTAAAGGAGGTGATAAAGAAGCTAAAATTAGACAGGGCACCAGGTGAAGATGAAATGACTGCTGAGATGTTGAAAGCAAAAGAAACAGAAACACCAAAACAACTTTGCTGGATACTACAACAAATTTGGGATCTAGAAAAAGCTCCAGAGGAGTGGAAAACTGGCCTTATAGCAAAGAATTAGAATTCTTAAGGCTCAGAGAGAGAGGAGAGATTAGATATGCTGCTGATCACGGAAAGTAGTGAACATTTTTTTTTTTGGGGGGGGGGGCAGGGTAGAGGCAAAGACACTGTCCAATCTGGCAGTCACTGATCCATAGTGACATACAAGTATCAGGGTTTTGTGTACAGCTGATCAAGACCCTGTCCCACCTCTCTGTTAGTACCTCCAGTTAACAGGCCTAGCCTGGTAAATGGGGCAGGGATTGTCACAGTCCCTATAATGATGGAGTCTGCTAAAGAAGTACTGCACACATCCTGCTTTTTTAGCTTCACTTAGGGGGCTGAAAAACTAGCTGCTGTAACCTGCTCCCAGTCTGACATGGTGCTATGCCTCAACATCTCCATCACATCGACTGCAAAGTTCCAGGGGAGACAGAAGAAGTGGAAATTTTAATTGTGAAACTTTTATTAATCCAAAAGTGGTTTTCTGGTTATGACACCAATTTGTTAGTGGTTTGTCCTACATCATCATCATCATCTCTCTCTCTCTCTGTGCTCATGGCACATGGGGCTTCTGCAAGGGTTTTCCACAAATACCTGTCCTTTGCCTTTTTTTTCTGCTCTTGACCAGGTGAACCCTCTATTGCTCAACATCCTTTCTGTTGTTTTTCTCCATGTCTCTTTTGGTCTACCCTTACTTCTGTTCCCCTGTGGTGTCCATCTTAGTGCTATTTTTTTGTAGTGAGTTGTCAGTCATTCGGAGCACATGTCCCAACCATCGCCAGCGTCTTTCCTCAGTAATTGGTACATCATAGCAACATTGAAATAAAAAATTAAAATGATAATGATTGGATGATCTTTATCTCTCTCACTTAAAACTTAACATGCCCAAAATACTAAATCTCAGATGATAACAACAAAAGTTTGAAAAGTTCCAATGATCAGTTCCAATGGCAGATTATCTATCAGACCTAAACCTTGCTTACAAAAAAAAAAAAAAAAGCTTAAGCCTAGGTACCCTAAAGGAAGTGACCTGAGATCTAGGGAAAAAAACTCTAGAACTACATTATTATTGCTCTATAAATCATGTATGAAGAGATGACTGGTACAGTTCAAAAAAGGGTGGTTGTTGTCCTACTAAGTCTGATATAGGGGCCTAGGTTGTGGTTAATCCATCACTGATCAGACCATTACAATTAAAATCACACACTTTGCACATGCTACTGAACAATAACTTCCATAAAATATCACATCACTATCCACTGCAGCCATTATGTGAGACCCTTCAGAAACTGTAAACCATTACTTGTTTGAAAGTCCAGCTCTCAACAATATGAGAACCACTCTTCTTTCTCTGTGACTACACACATGTAACTGCTATACGAGGCAACATAACAGCTGAAAAGCAACTATATTTCATGGCACTAGGTTAAAGTAGGATAGAATGAACATTTGGATTCATAATAAAAACAAAAGCAAAACAGCTGATTTCATAATAGCAACAAACAGCTGGATTCATAATAAAAACAGTAGTTGGATTTCACTATAGGTCTATTCATTAAAACAAAAACGAAGACAAGAGTCAATAAAACAAGCTACATTCATAAAAACAGCAACAAAGCTTTACCTATGTCCAAGTTCATGGGCTGCTGTATCTACTGCTTGAAAGCCCCCTAGATCTTCCACCACAGAAACACTCTTTCCATCAGTCCGACAAAGAGTGGATGTGAAAGCCAGACCTGGAAGCAACAGCAGGTAAAACTGACTAGCATAGCAAACAAAAGCACACAAGAGCATTTGAATAAATATGAGAGAAAATCAAAAAGTAATTTTAGTACCAGTAACATTGAGCAAATGAATGTACATCTTACATCTTCCTGTACCATTAAACATCACATAGGGCTTGCATGGTAGTCAACAAGTTTTCTTGTTTTTAGTGAGCTTTTCAACCTCAACAAGGGATGTTATGCCCACTAAATTGGTCTCTCTTAACAATTTCCTCTTTAGAGTTTTGCGAGGTCGACCTCTTTTTCTTCAGCCTGTTGTGTTCCACTTGATAGCTTGTTTTGGGAATCTCTGACTGTTTCTTCTCATCACATGATCAACTTAAGTCCATCTCGTTTTCCTGATCACCCGTGAGACAGGTTGTTGTTCACTCCATCTGCCTTATCTCTGTTTTGTTCTTGAATTCATTCCACTTTATACTGAATATTTTCCTTCTGCATTTTTTCCAAAAGAGTTTTTCTTTGCCGACTTTCACATGCATAAATGAGGGCAGATGTTACAGGTATTCTCAGAGACTTTTAAATCCAGTGGAAAGACAGACAGAACAACAGAGACATAAGATAATGGAGAGACATGGTTATCAGGCAAGCAAAAGGCCTTACTGAAATGATGTACCAACATCACACTAAGAATATAAGTGCAAAAAAAATGTATATCTGTTTACCATTCTACGTTTGTCCATAAGCAAAGCTCACCTGTGGTTCCATTAGTGACAACTGAAGCTGACAATGTAGAGGTGAGGTCGTACCTAAAGAAAAAAAGAAAGAAATTATTGGAGTTTTGATGATGTCTACAAGAACACTGTGGATACAAATAGGCAAATCCAAGAGGGATAGACTGTACTATCCTTTAAACAAACTCCATATTAATATCATTAGGCAGTCTTTGTGGTTTACCATCTCAATAAACAGCCCATTGTACAGCTCTGGGCAGATGGAATAAAGCTCAGGTCCTTATTCATAAGCCAGCAGGAGAGACAAATGGGCATTCTTTAGGCTTTATTTCAGTATGCTGATGTAGTAATGTGAGCTTAATGAAAGGACATTTCACAGGGCCAACAAAGTCCTGTCTGGACTAGCTTTGTTACCTGGACTGCCCACTATAAAAATAAGAATCCAAATATAAAAATACCCAGCATGAATAGATACTGGAACTAAAAAAAAACATAAACTATGATATAACCAACAATGAGGATCTGTTGTAGGACTCCAAATAATAGCTTTCATGGGATTCTCTCAAAATGCTAAAGAACCACAATATATTAGCGACCAAATGTTTCACAATGATTCATTCATGTGATGTGTCCTTTCCAGAACATTGTCCCTCTCACAGCTTCCCTGAATGTAAAACAGTCTTTGCCCGAGTTGACCGGTGTCTCGCAATGACACATTCATACTTTCCGTGATGCCCTGAGTTCACCTGCAGTGAGGTTGTCCCTTTTCTTTTCTGCCAGACAGTATGCCTTCTATGATCAACCTCTCCAAGCTATTGTGTCTCTTGATGTGGCAGAAGTATCTCAGCTTTCTAATTGTTATGATGTTAATGAGCCAGTTTTCTGTAACACCTAATTCCATTTGTATCTCTTTATTTGATTTTTGTTTTACAGTGACAATAAAAAAAATTTATACTGTTCCATGCTTTTTTTATAAATTATGTGGTAAAATTAACTGATAGTTATTCAATAAAAAAATTCAAAAAGAAAGTAGATGATGAAATCAGTAAACAATAGTTATCCCACTGACAAAATAATGTAACAAGAGAAACATAATTACAGTAGGAATATCAAATTTGAAATAAGAGAAAAGAGAAGAAATTTTGTGCCCATATTTCTCATAAGGAGGATTTTAAAAAAAATGTTTAATTTTTCATCTATTTTCAGTGTTTTTTGGCTTTCGTGTTGCTCTTGTATGGGTTCCATGAAAAAAGGCTTTCACTGAAAACTGGATTGTTGTATGTTCTTCATTTATATGTGCTCATTTTACTTTCTGCATTCTTGGCTCTGCCCACTTTCCACACTCTTTCTGTAGAACTGAACCATACACCTCAATCTACCTTCAGTCAGTCAGTCATTTACATGTCCCTTGTGGAACTTTGCCTCCCTAACAGCTCTCATGTATGCCTCTTGGTTGTAAGCAAGATGGCCTGCTGCTGATGCATCTATTTGCAGATTATCAACGATGTCTTGTAGCCATCTTCGCCTTGGTCTTCCTCTCTTTTTTTGTACCATTATGTACCCTTCCAAGATGGTCTTCTCTAAATTATCATGACGTTTAATGTGTCCAAAATATTTCAGTTTTCTCTCTTTAATCCTCTTTACTAACCAGCCTTCTGCAATATTAAGTTCTTATAGTATGCATATATTTGTTATTTTTTGTGTCCATGATATTTGAAGGATTCTTCTGTAGCATTTACATTCAAAGGCATTTATAATCTACCTTCATAACTCTGAAATATACAAAACACTATTATGTTTCCACTGCAGCAAAATAAACAAGTAAGCAACACACACACATGTATATTTCATATACCATATAGCATTTGCAACAAAATGATGAAGTCTTCCTGATTAAAACTATGTAATGATATTTAGTTATGTTGGTGTGAATGGAACATTTGACACCACAGAAAGACATACCAAATATTCAGAAAAGCATCTCAGAAATACAAAAAGTGCAGAAACAGAAAAATATCACTGTGATGTTGCTTACATGTTAAAATGCTAAAAGACCATCATGGCTGCACACTGGATAAGTTCTCTGGTCTCCTCCCACGAAGAAAGATCTCAGCACGGTGCACCTTGCTATGTGTGATAATGCAGCACTTAATCTCAGCATGGTGCACCTTGCTATGTGTGATAATGTAGCATTTAATCTCAGCACAGTGCACCTTGCTATGTATGATAATGCGCCATTTAATCTCAGCATGGTGCACCTTGCTATGTGTGATAATGTAGCATTTAATCTCAGCATGGTGCACCTTGCTATGCATGATAATGCAGCACTTAACCTCAGCACAGTGCACCTTGCTATGCATGATAATGCAGCACTTAATCTCAGTATGGTGCACCTTGCTATGTATGATAATGCAGCACTTAACCTCAGCATGGTGCACCTTGATATGTATGATAATGCAGCACTTAACCTCACCATGGTGCATCTTGCTATGCATGATAATGCAGCACTTAATCTCGGCACAGTGCACCTTGCTATGTATGATAATGCAGCACTTAATTTAAAAAAAAAAAAAACCAGCACCCTCTCACTCCAGACCTTACCCTGTGAACAACATTGCATGGTCATATGGGTTGAGAATGTCGCTACCAGAGCCTACAGCAAATTCACTGAAGGCACTTAGGACACTCTGGGCATTCACTTCATCCCAAGGCAAATTTCTAACTCTGAACTGTTCTGTAAATGCCCCAGCTGCTGCAGTCTGGTGAAATATTACAGTTTAGAAGTGTTGTTAATGAAAGTGAATACATTGAAGTTAATGACTAAATCTGCCACTCCCCCCCCCCCTCGAGGACCATGTGTGTAATCAATGTGGATTTTTGACATAAAAATATGTAGGCTTTTATGATTTTAACTTTTATATTGCCCTTGATGAAGATATTCTGCTGAAATATTGGGCTGTTTTTATTATCTTTAAATATTATGTCTCCCCTTTCATTCCCTTACTTTTTTTTTCAAAAAACTGCACACAATACTTTCATCTATCTTTATAATAAAAGATACTATAAGAAATGAGTGTAACAAGGCATGATACTTTGAGAAATGAGTGTCACATGGCAATGATACTCTGGGAAATGAATCTCAATGTGCGTAATCAATTACAAAATATAATAGATTGTGAGTGGTATGATTAATGTTCTAAAAATGTAATGGCATCTATCATGTCAGTTGTGGATGCTGTCAGTCAGGCCATGTCAAATGTTGGTGTGGTATAACCATCCTAAAGAAATAAAAGATAGATATTGATGTAAATGTAATAATCTTATCACATATCTGTGTGTGTGGGGGTGAGGGGTGGGGTGAAGATGCTGTCCATTTTGACAACCAGCGACCCATAGCTGACATGCCAGTATCAGTGTTAGCAAACAATAGATGACATGACAGTATCAGTGTTAGCAAACCATAGCTGACATGACAGTATCAGTGTTAGCAAACCATAGCTGACATGCCAGTATCAATGTTAGCAAACCATAGCTAACATGCCAGTATCAGTGTTAGCAAACCATAGCTGACATGCCAGTATCAGTGTTAGCAAACCATAGCTGACATGCCAGCAGCAGTGTCAGCAAACCATAGCTGACATGCCAGTATCAGTGTTAGCAAACCATAGCTGACCAAGACCCTGTCCTACCTCTCTGTTGGTATCCCCAGTAACAGGCCTAGCCTGGCTAACGAGGCAGTGACCACCATAGTCCCCATGGTGGCGGAGACTGCTAATGAAGCATTGCACACATCCCTGCTTTTGTTTAGCTGCATTCAGGGACTGAAAAAAAAAATAGCTGCCACAACCTGCTCCAGTGCTGGTACGACGCTGAGCTTCAACACCTTCACAACATCGGCGGCAAAGAACACCAGCTCGCAGACCCAAGGAGATAGAAGACAAGACAAAACACACAAATTTAGATGTCTTTTTTTCCTTTTTAATTTTAAATGTGATAAGACTTGGAAAAAATGAAAAGAGATGATTACATTGTAATACTTCATGTAAGCTATTTGTCACTAGCTGTAGAAGAACTATTTTTTGTGGAGTGAATGATTTTCATGACCTACTTACCTCAGTTATGATGATTTTGATAAGTCGCACACGAATTACATAGTTCGTAGATGTAATACCTTGGTATCTCAAATCCACCTGGAAAATGTTGTATCAGTTTTATTTGAAATACAATTTTCTCAGACCCTGATAAAGCCAGAAGGAATTCAGTTTTTAAAATGTTTTTGTTTGCTGAAATACTGGCATTGTAAAATTTTGAGCATGACTTTGTGAAACTGTGCGGTCAGTCTAATTCTGATCGGCCGTAACCAGAACGAAACTGAGCGCTTCACAGCTTCAAAGGATGCTTACGTTTTTGTTGCTGCTGCTGTGGTGTGCTTTGATACTGAAGTTGTGGTTGCTGGTGTAAAGCTGTGATGTGTGAAGAATATGGATGATATAGCACTACGATAGTGGTATATTCTACGAGAGTGGTATGTTCTACGAGAGTGGTATGTTCTACAATAGTGGTATGTTCTACAATAGTGGTATATTCTACAATACTGGTATGTTCTACAATAGTGGTATGTTCTACAATATTGGTATATTTTACGACAGTGGTATGTTCTACAACAGTGGTAAATTCTACGACAGTGGTATGTTAGTGTGTTATATAAATATCACCGCTGTTAAGATGGAAACGCAATATTTTAACTTTTTTCCTACAAAATATATTACATGGTTCACATAAATGACGTTAAAAAAGTGTCAAAATGATAAAAGATGGAAAGATGGTCATCATTTGCACACCAGTGTTCTGATTGTCTCTTGTAGATGAGAATATCAGAAGTGTACATGCACTCGTTAGCACCAGAGAGAACCCTGGCAAGTGAAAGGTGATATGAGGGATTTGACTCCACAGCCGAAGTCTGAGACTGGCCAAAGTGACTGCCTTGCCTGTCAATTTTGTCAGTCATAACCTCTGCACCATTTATGCATGCGAAAGCTGGGGAAACAACTAAAGAAACAGATAACAAATTAGACGCTTTTGAAAACAAATGCTTAAGAAAAATACTCCCTATAAAGTGGAACGAATTCAAGAACAAAGAAAAGATACGGCAGATGAGCGGACAACAGCCTGTCTCATGGGTGAACAGAAAAAGGAGATGGACATATGTCGGTCACGTGAGGAGAAGAAACAGTCAACAGTCATAAAATCCCAAAACAAGCTATCAAGTGGAGCACAACAGGCCGAAGAAAAAGAGGTCGACCACGTGAAACTCTAAAAAGGACATTATTAAGAGAGGTCAAATTTGTAGGCAATAAAATCCCTTGATGAGGTTGAAAAGCTCGCCGAGAACAGAAAAACTTGGCGAACTACAATGCAAGCCGTATGTGACGTTTAACGGCACAGGAAGGATGTAAGATGTCTTACAATCCCTGCACAAATGATGATATTGATGGTATTCTTAATACTGGATATAAGAATATTTTACAATTCAGAAGTAGGAGGACAAACTCAGAGAAAATACTCACACCATTGTAAATGAAGGCATAATATTCTCTCATGGCTTGCAAAATGTTGCTCTTGCTCTCCGAGTAAGTCTGAAATCTCCTGTAGGTGGCATAATCAGCCACAATAACAACATCAATGAAAATACTCTGAACTGATCGTGTTTTTCGATGATGGTGCTCTGCTGATGACGAAGTTTCCGATGATAGGTTTGATGGCAGTGATACAAAACGCAGATCAGGTATTTCAAACTTGGTGGCATTGATAGATTTCCGTTTGGCTTCCGGTGCTGAAATTAATTAAGTGCAGGTGCTAAAGTTATCTATCTGGTATCGTGTTGCACAAGTATACAAAAGAGCCCCTAAATTATAAAATGATAGGTGAAGGGCCTGATGTTGCGGTAAGGTAAAATCCATGTTCCCACGCCATTAAGGCATATTGGGGATACGGTGTTAGGTCCATCACACCTGGCTGCATTTACCTTCCCAGATTTCTTTGGTACCCATTTTTAGAGGCAGGGTGGACTCTAGGTCCTTTATTGGTATGGGGGTACCAAAGAAAAATCCCCATTGCTGGGACTTGAACCTAGTACCACTGGATTAGTAGACTGAGCGCCTAGGAAGATATGGACACTAACACCATATCCCCTGGATACTTCGATGGCATAACGAGGCTACCTTTACCTTTTTTTTTTACCTTCCAGGTGTATTTTACCTTTTTTTTTAAAATTATCATTAGATTCATTACAGTATATTCACAGACAACTCATAATTGTCTCATCAGTTCTTAAAGAACACATCCTCCAAACTACGAGGTACACCAGTTTTGAGCAAACAAGGAAAAATCTCTTTGATTTCTAAGGAAATATTTCACACTTTCTAATGTAGCAGTACTTACGGGCCTCTATATAATCATGCAGCATCACGGGGTTGCTGGTCTGGAGGACTAGATTGTATGGCTCATCGTTTGATGATAGAGGCTGGGATGTCCATGAGGGCGTCTGTAGTACCGAAGAACTATCTCGTTTGACTCGCGTCCCAGGACTAAGAGTGTATTTTCTCCCTTCTATATTCAGTTCACCTTTCTGGGGGGGGGGGGGGAAGGAGGGGATACAGATAAAAATAATAAACAGTATTTTTTAATATATATATATACTTCTGTTTTCAAGGATCTTGGCCATTTTTTAACGTTGCCAATCTGAAGATGTCTCGTTGTTAAGCCAGAATCCCTACTGCTGGGAGCATACAGCTTGTAGAATCAGTGATGCTCTGGACTCATCGCCTCTCTCTCTCTCTTTCTCTCTCTCTCTCTCTCTTTCTCTCTCTTCTTTTGAAGGGCAGAATGTAAGATGGGCCTGCGTGCCCAATTCTTTACCCTTTAAAAATAAAGATCATTCATTCATTCATTCATTCTCGTTCTCTCACTCTCTCTCTCTCTCTCTCTCTCTCTCTCTCTCATTCCCTATGAATCATATCCTCCTTTGCTGTTCTGTCCAGGCCATCGCGTAGTGTAATGTAACCAAAGAAGAATAACTTCCATGTCTTGACGTAAACGAGTTGTCGTGTGCGTCAAGTTACACGATGCCTTTGTTACTCCTCAAAGCCTTCAAAGAAATTCTGTTGGCCTTTTCTGTTACATCTCATCTGGAATATCTCAAAAGCCATCTTTTCAACAAAATAAAAGAATTTGTTAAAAATGGGGCTTACAAATATTTGTTCACAAGCATCCATTACATTTGTCTCTCAAGACTTGTCCGTTGGATGAGAGAAACATGTGAGGTTTATGGTCTGGGCCATCATCAGTGCACTCCGGACGTGTCCATAGGTGGTCAGATCCCCTCCACCCCACCCCAGCATATCCATCAGTGTCCTACGGTTGACAGTGGCTGTCCTTTGTTGGTTGACACTCGTATGTCCAGTATACCTCTCATTCTTGGCCGTGTCAATCTGTATTCCCAGCTCTCTCTGTCTAAGCAGCGATGTGGATTCGCTGCCCTCGAAGTCCTCCACTCTGCCTGTCTCTCTGAGCTGCGATCAGCTCGATCCAGTGGTTGTCCACCTGCGAGGATGGCAGACCCAGCCAGCCTATCAGTTCTCATGTCAGTGATATAATAACCACTTTGGGACTAAACATGCCAATGTCTACAATAACCACTTTGGGATTAAACATGTCAATGTCTACAATAACCAGTTTGGGACTTAAGCCCCGAAGAGAACTGTGAAACCTGAATTAAGCTGCAGTGCCTATAAAAGGCTGTTATGTGATTTTTTTCCCCTTTTAATGGGGCAGTAGAGTTACATTAGAAAGATAAAATTCCCGTTTCCATGCCATTAAGGCATGTTGGGAAATACGGTGTTAGGCCTGTATTTTCCATGACCTTCGGCACATGAAAGCGTGACGTGGTCGTTATCACGCCTGGCCGCTTTACCTTCCCAGATGTCTCTGGTACCCTTTTTTATAGGCTGGGTGGACCCCGGGGCTAGTATAGTTACATTAACAAAGAAAATTCCCGCATTTCATGTTCAGAGATACCGGAAAACACGGGTGGTTAATATGTACTCTATCAGCGTCTGAGTGATGAAGTGTTTAGTGCACTAGTCTCTCATGACGAAGGTCCCGGGGTTCGAATCAGGCTGGAGGCGCCCCAGTCACCCCCAACTGTAGAAATGGGTACCCGACTTCTTCTTCTGGAGTTGGGGAAGGAAAGGTGGCCAGGCGTGATGCTGACCACATCACCCTCTAGTGTGCTGACAGGTCGAGGAAAATATGGGCGCTAACACTATGTCCCCTGTGTGGCTCTAAGGCATGACAAGGTTACCTTTAACACTATCATAGAAACTACAGCACATATATAAAAAGGGAGAGAACCAAGACAGACATACCAAAGGGTGAATAAACATACCAAAGGGTGAATAAACAGACTAATATATTGACGAAAGAGCCATAGATAGATAGATAGATAGATAGATAGATAGATAGATAGATAGACAGATAGATAGATAGATAGTACTTGTACACTGACAGTGACCTTGACCTACCAGAACAAATCGAGCTTCCCCGTCCACATCTCCAAGTACTCTGGTCACTTGAAAGAACGCGCCGTTAGTGGGATCTTGGTAGTAACCAATATTCTATAACACAAAATATAGTCGAATTACTACTACTGCTACTACCACTACTGCAGTAGTACTATGTACTCCACTGTTACAAGCATTGTATTTCACAGTAGCTAACAATCGGCTCTATTTATTCTTTTGTCACAATGTATAAATGTTTTTTAAATTAATTTAAATTGCTGTGTGATTCTTCTTTTTGCCGACAAAATTTAACAACTGGATTCTAAGCGACAGCAATGGTTTGTGAAAGATGGAAGAAAGGATAGAAACATCAAGAAAATACGGTATAAAAAGTGGAAGAAAGGATAGAAACATCGAGAAAATACAGTATAAAAAGTGAAAGAAAGGATAGAAACATCAAGAAAATACAGCATAAAAATTGGAAGAAAGGACAGAAACATCAAGAAAATACAGTATAAAAAGTGGAAGAAAGGAGAGAAACATCAAGAAAATACAGTATAAAAAGTGGAAGAAAGGATAGAAACATCAAGAAAATACAGTATAAAAAGTGGAAGAAATGACAGAAACATCAAGAAAATACAGCATAAAAAGCGGAAGAAAGGATAGAAACATCAAGAAAATACAGTATAAAAAGCGGAAGAAAGGAGAGAAACATCAATGAAATATAGCGTAAAAGGCATAAAAAAGGATAGAAACATCAATACAATGCAATATAAAATGTGGAAGAAAGGAGAGAAACATTAATGAAATGCAGCGTAATAAGTAGAAGAAAAGATAGAAACATCTATAAAATACAGCATAAAAAGTATAAGAAAGGATAGAAACATCAAGAAAATACAGTATAAAAAGTGGAAGAAACGAGAGAAACATCAAGAAAGTACAGCGTAAAAAGTGGAAGAAATGAGAGAAACATTAATGAAATACAGCGTAATAAGTAGAAGAAAGGATAGAAACATCAATGAAATACCGCATAAAAAAGTAGAAAAAAGGATAGAAACATCAATGAAATACCACATAAAAAAGTAGAAGAAAGGACAGAAACATCAATGAAATACCGCATAAAAAAGTAGAAGACAGGATAGAAACATCAATGAAATACCGCATAAAAAAGTAGAAAAAAGGATAGAAACATCAATGAAATACTGCATAAAAAAAGTAGAAGAAAGGATAGAAACATCTATAAAATACAATATAAAAAGTAGAAGAAAGGAGAGAAACATCAATGAAATGCAGCGTAAAACAAAAAGAAGAAAGGATAGAAACATCAATGAAATACGGCATAAACAGTAGAGGAAAAGATAGAAACATCTATAAAATACAGTATAAAAATTAGAAGAAAGGATGGTAACATCTATAAAATACAGTACCAAAGTAGAAGAAAGGATAGAAACATCTATAAAATACAGTATCAAAAGTAAAAGAAAGGATAGAAACATCTATAAAATACAATATCAAAAGTAGAAAAAAGGATAGAAACATTTATAAAATACAGCGTAAAAAAATAGAAGAAAAGAGAGAAGCGGCATTAAAGTACAGCAAAATAATACATATAAATATATAGTAAATACAATAAAATAATAGTCCTAAAACAGCTGATAGCAAAACCCTTCACAACCCATTTTCTGGCATCTTTCACAAGTCTGCAGCCAACATTTGCATGATGAAATCCTTCATCGTGTTCAGATTCCCTTTCTTTCTTTTTCCCCCCTAGTTTTCCAGACACGCAAGGATTTCGCACACATCTGTAGAGCTAGTTGATGAAGTAGAGAAGGGATTAACACAAAATGAGCCACTACTTCCACACGGATTGTCCACACAAAAACAGGAAACAGGCCAATTTCATCAGTCGCAATATTAATATGCACATCCATGGAAAAAATATTCTTATTCTTGATTATGTTAAGATTAAATACAAGCTAGTATATCACATAAAAAATACCCTGCAAACAATGGAACGAATTCGTGCCTAAAGCAGAGATAGAAGAAATGGGCCTGCTTAACTCTCTCAGCAGCGATCAAGAAAAGGTGGACATATGTGGGCCACGTGATGTGAAGAAGCAATGAGAGAATCATAAAGCAAACCATCAAATTGGAAACATGTCGAAATAAAACACACACATACACACATAACGAAGAAAAAGAGGCCGACCTCAAGAGACCCTAATGAGAACACTGACAAGAGAGGCTAAGATGACTGGCATCAAATCCCTTGATGAGACTGAGCAGCTCGCCTAGAATAGACACCCATAGCGAGAAACACTGCACGGGAAGGATGCTAAGATATCACACTCATAATATAACTAGAACATATGTACTTCTTCTTCTTCTTCTTCTTCGTTCACTTCTACCACCAAAAACCGCACTGTGAACCTACTGAATTCACACATGTGGTCCTCGTTAGGTCCGGTGGTCCCCTGTGTGGTCCAAAATAGACCACATGAGTTCCACGAAGGACCACAAGGGGTTCAGAGTATCACAGTGCTTTAGCCTGTATTCTTGGTGGGTCTCGGAAGCGGGATTGCGTGACACCGTGGTTTTCATTGCACCAGTTTGGTCTAGGGTTGGACTTTCTCACCGGAAGACCTCGACGTGTTTGGAATATCAGTGCATCCCCGCTGGGTGAGAGGCGTTAGCCCACCCAGGACAGAGTTGGACTTTCTCACCGGAAAACCTCGACGTGTTATGAGATACCCGTGTATCACCGCCGGGTGAGAGGTGGTTGCCCATCCAGTCCAGGGTTGGACTTTCTCACCGGAAAACCTCAGCGTGATTAGGATACGCAGACATCCCCGCCGGGTGAGAGGTGGTTGCCTATCTAGACTTCCCTGGTCCAGTGTCTCCGACTTCAGCATTTTGCGGTCGTGGCCGCTGCCTTCCTTGGATGTGGTAGCCGTTTCTCATGCTCCCTCTCCGGAATCGAACCCTGATTCCCCGTTACCCGTTACAAACATGGTAGGCATGTCACGTACCATCGACATTTGATAGGGCAGACATTTGAAAGATGCGTCGCCGGCACAGAAGGCCATGCGATCAGCACAAAGTTATCCAGAGTCACCAGTTGGGACGCCGCGCCCCGCGAAGGGCAACGACGATTGGTTTTGAACTAATAAAAGCGCTCTTTCCACGAGGGTCGGAGCTTGGTAAGCATGTATTAGCTCTAGAATTGCCACAGTTATCCAAGTAGGATCGTGTCATCTAAGGAACCTCGACTGATTTAATGAGCCATTCGCGGTTTCACCGTGAGACAGTGTGAACTTAGACATGCATGGCTTAATCTTTGAGACAAGCATATGACTACTGGCAGGATCAACCAGATAGCTTTCTTCACCGAACCTTTGTCGGATATCTGCCGACAGACCGACGCGGGGCAAGGGAGACAGCGCTCTGCTCAGAGCGGATCCCTTTCGACCCCGGCGGCGTTTCATTTCCTTTAACCGGCGGGGGCGGCTCTCTCTGCTCTAACGAGCGGAAAAGAAAGCCTGGCCACCCACAAACAACACACGTTACATACTGCAGACCCGATACTCTTTGCGAGAGATGGGCCAATTTCGAGACCATCGGTCGACAAAACCGTACTACATCGTTATCACGAACCTGGCTGGCTAGCCGTTTACATGCTTCGCTCGACGGACAAACCACTTGCTTCTGCATCGAAACACCTTAACTCTCGCCGTCCGGGAAGGGAGCGAAAGCCTGTCTCCCCACGCACGGAACTCGAGAGCGCTTTTTCGCCAAAAGAACGGTCGGCCTGCGCAACAGCAACCGCCCGCGCTGTGCAGGTCGGCGCAGCTCTGCGCGGCTGACACATATGTACTTAATGACTTTCACCCCAAAAAAATAAAGCTTCGGATATTAAAATGAGCAAATTCTTAACCATTCACTGTGAAAGAACAGTGACCAGTAGAAGGAATATCCCTGGTTGCTTATTCTTCAGTCGTTGTTATCTACATATTTCGCGTAGATGGTTATAATATTTGTTATCTACACATTCCGCGTAGATGGTTATAATTTTTGTTATCTGCATATTCCGCGTAGATGGTTATAATATTTGTTATCTACATATTCTGCTTAGATGGTTATAATATTTGTTATCTACATATTCCGTGTAGACGGCTATAATATTTATTATCTACATATTCCGCGTAGATGGCTATAATATTTGTTATCTACATATACCGCGTAGATGGCTATAATAGTTGTTATCTACATATTCCACGTAGATGGCTATAATATTTGTTATCTACAGATTCCGCGTAGATGGCTATAATAGTTGTTACCTACATATTCCGCGTAGATGGTTATAATAGTCTACAATTTGTAAACTCTTTTACTCCAGAATTAATTTCACTCTCTGCCAGAATAAATTTTGAGGAGAAATTTTGGTAGAAAGAAGCTGCTCTATAATTTAAACAAAATTATGGGTTGGATTAGACATCTCTTACTTTTCATTTTATTTAGATTTTTCATAAATGAGCATTGGTTCGTGTGGGTGTGCGCGATCTGCCAACCCTGCCAATGTTGTTTTGGAGTAAAGGAGTTAATTCAAATAAAACCATTTCAACAGCTCAACCTGGTCAATCCCCCCCCCCCCCCCCCGCTAATATTGTCGCTCTATAACTGTGTTATATAACTGGAAAAATTGTGAAAAGAAGATACAGAGGAAGGCACACACACACACACACACACAGAGAGAGAGAGAATTTACTGGATGGGCTGTCAGTGTGGATAGGAAGAAAGTCACCGGCGGATCTCATAATCAACGCAAAAGACAGGGGGTTGTGGAGAGAAATGATCACCTACGCCATGCGGCACGGCATTTAGGTTAGATAACCGTGTTCTGGGCTTGTTTCTACAGATAGCAACACTTCATTTTCCACCACTGATCTACATTTGAATTGAAAAGTTTACTTCTAGGATAACAGAAGAGGCAGAACAGCAAAACGAACTAAAAGATAAGAAACAATCATTTATCTATCAAGAGGTCAAGCCTGGTGATTCACAGGTGATTTCTTTTCCCTTGTTTGACTTCTTTTTTTTAAAATGCTGTTTCTGAATAAGGGGTTTTGCTGAAATGTTGATTCGCTCTATACTGTAATCTTTTCCTGTGTCATTTGATCTTTTCATCTTTTATTAAATCGGGGCAATATCTCCTTCCTACAGTTTTCATTAAAATAAATAGTTTACTGTAGCCTTCAGTGCATTTATTTTCTTTACGTCTTCTAAATCTATAGTAGCTATAGTACCTTCGTTCACGTAACTGGGTACACGCCCTCCGTTCACGTAAGTGGGTACACGCCCTCCGTTCTTCCTCGTGCCTTGTATAAATAGCTTGACCTAATATTTGGTAACTCCGCGCCGACAGCTTACCTGTCACGTTCGTGATTATCGTGATCAAAGGTGTCTTCTGCTGACCCAGCCCCTGGCGATCTTTCTGCCTTCACTGCATCTTTCTATGTTCGTTCTCTCAGATCTTGTACCTAGTCCTACATATAATTAATATGTACCTAATATTGTACCGCAGGGCTAGTTCATACCAGAGAACCTACATTTATTCGCAAAAAGTTGCATGCTAAACAAAAAACACATTTTTTTTAACTTTAAAGAAGTGGAAAACCCGCTTTGTTTAAGGGCTCTGAGGGTTTTCCCCTGTTTCAAGGGTGGGTTCGGAGGGTTTCAGAAGGCTCGTAATGGATAAGAACAGATAATCGGTGTCACTGGCTTACAGACTTTTCTTTCGGAGGTTCTGCAGCCACTCATTCATCCGTGTCGCTGGAGGCTGATGAGTGCACAACTCAATGTCTAGCAGACTTCATAGCATCTTACAGGGCAGCAACAAATTCTCTCCACATCACGCGGTCCACAGTCAATATTTGCATCTTGTCCCAGTTATTCATGAGGTTCGGACTCTCTTCCTCCCCCCCCCCTTTTTTCCGATGTGTTGTTCTGCGCTGTGCGTGTTCAAATTACCCATCAGCCATTGCGATTTTGTTGTAATTGCATTAACATGAGTTTCTTTTTGGAATGTATGACCTAACCATAATAGTTTGTAGAGGTTGACAGCAGAAGGCAGAGTTGCCCGGCAAGAGGGAAAAGGGGCGAGCTCACTGCAGGTGGACTCAGGACATCACAGCGAGTAAGTGTCACTGCGAGATGTTGCTCAACTTGCTCAAGGCCGGAACTGTATTCAGGGAGGGAGGGAGAAGGGGCAACGTTCTGGAAAGGACACGTCACGTGACAGCAATGACCTATCCA
Organism: Achatina immaculata; assembly: GCA_009760885.1. Taxonomy (NCBI): domain Eukaryota; kingdom Metazoa; phylum Mollusca; class Gastropoda; order Stylommatophora; family Achatinidae; genus Lissachatina; species Lissachatina immaculata. The sequence continues at coordinate 11,023,550 of CM019713.1, forward strand.
TTTCCAACGTCACTTTTATTGCATGCCTTCGCTATTGTGCAAGGAAGTTTCTTTTACTTATGATCAGTAGCTAAAAAACAGAATTTTCAGAATCTTTCTTAGGGAGTAAATAAAGTGTTTATTTTTCCTGTTAAATGTTTCTACCTCCACGGTCTACGAATACGTCCTTGTCTTGTCCTACCTTGTACTATCTACCTGCAACTTCGAGTTGGTGTTCTTTGCAGCCGATGCTGTAGAGGTGTCGAGGAACATCATCGTATCAGCGTGGGAGCGGGTTATGGCAGGTACTTTTTTAGTCCCGGAGTACAAGCGGGGGGGGGGGGGGGGGTTGCAATGCTTCTTTAGCAGACTCCACCACCGTGGGGACTATGGCGATCACTGCCCCGTTAGCCAGGCTATGCCTGTTACTGGGGGTGCTAAAGGAGAAGTGAGACAGGGTCTTGGTCAGCTATGGTTCGCTAACCCTGACGCTAGCATATCATCTATGGGTCTGATTGCTTAAATAGGATAGCGTCTTCACTCGAAGTCCAGAGTTGAATTTTACTTCGAACGTCTGCTTTTCTTTTCCATGAGCAGTGGCAGATTATACACAAGGATGAACAGGCATAGACCCAGGGGCCCAAGGAGAAAGAAGGCATAACGTGAAGCAATAAAAAACTTCCACAAAGACAGATTATTACTATATGAATTTTATATCAAGAGATGAGCGGTGTAGTCGGAGGGGACCGCGGGGTCCTATTTGGTTTAGCCTAGGGCTTCTTATTAAGTTTACCCTAGGGGGCCCTTATTAAGTTTAGCCTAGGAGCCCTGGATGGTGGCTAATCAGCCGCTGTCCGCGAGTAATTTTGCGCGCCTGTATTTACAGGCGGATGATTTCTGTTTCAGAGTTCCTTCCATAACACAAAGCATATTTGTTATGTTTGTACGGCTAGCCTATAAGCGACTGCTCGGAGCTCTTGTCTTTCAACCTCCGCTCGTCTGCATATGGCTATTTGATTTTGCTACTCCGGTGTGTTTGTATGTGTGAACTATGTAAATTTAGCAGAGAATGAGGCTGCTTGCTTGAAGTTGTTTTGAGAATAGCGACTGCTGAATGTAAACATCACATGACATCTATTCATAATGTAGTATACTGCAGGGGGTAGAAGAGGGGAAGGGGGAGGGGGAGAGGGAGTGAGAACGAACGACTTTATTTTCAAGGGGTTAAGAATTGGGCACCCAGAGAGAGAGAGAGAGAGGGAGAGGGAGAGAGATGGAGAGGGAATGAGAGTGGGAAAGAGAGAGGGAAAATGAGAAAGAGAGAATGTAAGTGAGAGTGAAAGAGAGAAGGAGAGAGAGAGAGAACGAGAAAAGGGGGGGGGAGAGAAAAGGAGAGAGAGAGAGAGAGAGTAAAAAGGGCAGTCATTAGTGTAGTGTTTAAAAAACAAGAACAACTAATTAAGATTTTAACGTGTCGATTTCCTTCAAACTGAAACTAGAACTTTGCAGACACAAGCCAAATAAGACTTCACGAAGACAAGCTAAAAATTAAGACTTCATAAAGACAAGTCAAAAATTAAGACTTCATAAAGACAAGCCAAAATAAGACTTTATAAAGATAAGGCAAAATAACACTTCATAAAGACAAAGAAAAAAGTGTTAACAATAAGACTTGGCAGCAGCAAACTAAAACTAAGACTTCACGGAAACAAGCTAAAACTAAGACTTCACCTGAAACAAGCTAAAACTAAGACTTCACCTGAAACAAGCTAAAACTAAGACTTCACCTGAAACAAGCTAAAACTAAGACTTCACCTGAAACAAACCAAAGCTAGAATTTTACAAATTGCAAAACCAAATTAAGACTTGACAAGAACTTCGATAGACTTGTCACCCAGAGATAATACATCACACGAATACTCCCTGTCAAACGCGCAGCATCAGCTCTAGCCCGCGGGCAGGTACTAGTTCATAACCCGATCTCCCGGCCTGACGTCGTGATACTTGCCCGCGAAATTAGAGTGTTTAAAATACCGAACAAGTGACAGCTAGTTCCGCATTAACTGGTGAGCGCCCTTTGAACATTTTGTCATCAGGTGTTCAGCGTGAAACCTGGCCGTGGAAGGGTGGGGGGGGGGGGGTGATGTTTTCTCATTAGGAATAAAAAAAAAAAAAACTAAGAAAAATTTTGAAAGGTAAATCCCGCGGATAATCGTCCCTCGTGCCCAAATGTCAATGAAACAAGGAAGAAACTCAAGAAGCGATCCTCCAGGTCTGATTTTTTGTATCCCTCACCCCCCTCCCTGCCCCGAATAAAACCACCTGTTAAAGACTTGTCAGTATTCTGCGCTATTATAGACTTGCCATTATTCTGCGCGATTATGGACATGTTATTATTCTGCGCGATTATAGACTTGCCATTAATCTTGCCAATGTCGTTCGGCTGTCCTAAAAATAAGATAGAATCTGAATTATTTAATTCTTGGGGGGGGGGCCTCTCTGTCTTTCTCCCTCCCTCTCTCTTCCCTATCTACCTTCTCCCTCTTTCTGTACCTCCCTTTCTCTCTTCTCCTTCTCCTCTCTCTCTCTCCCTCTCTGGAATGAAAGATGGAATGAGAAAAGGCAGAATGTAAGAAGGGCCTGCTTGCCCAATTCTTTACCCTTTGAAAATAAAGATCATTCATTCATTCATTACCTTCATTATCTCCCTCCCTTTCCACTCTCTCTCCTTCTGTATCCCTTTTTCGCCCTCTCTCCCCCCCCTCTCCTTTTTCTTTCTCCATCTCTTTCTCCTCCTCCCTCTATCTCGTTATCTCCCCCCCCTCTCTCCCTCCCTCTTTCTATTTCTCCCTCTCCCTCTATTGCCCCCATTTCTTCTTCCCGCTCAAATGTTCATTCCCCTTATCCCTCTTTCTCCCTCCCTCTGTCTCCTCCCTCTATCTTTCTTCATTTCTTCCTCTCTCTATTTCTTTCCCTCCCCTTCTCTCGCCACGCGTCTTTTTTCTAAAGTAATAGTTTAATTATTATTTGAACAGATGGTAAAGAAACAACTGGAAGCAAAATAGATGCATTTTTAGGGAAAGATGCAACAAATATCCTGAACAAAGATAAAAGCAAACAGAAAAGTCCTCAAAGAAGATTCAGAGCAAACACTAGTTAAAATTTAACAAAAAGACAGTCAAAATGTCTTCAGCATGTCACGAGAAGACAGAAGAGAGAGACAGGCAGACAGACAGACACACAGACACAGTGAGAGAGAGAGAGAGAGAGAAAGAGAGAGAGAGGATATCTCAGTGGACTGACCGAGGGCCATGGAAAGCGGGAAACACCAGAGAATGCTAAGATGGTGATGCGTGACCACTTTTGTATTCATAATTTTCTCATTATACTTTTGAGGAAAGTTTTTTTCCAATGTATACTGTTCACAAACAACAACAAAAAAGAGAAACGCAACACTACTGTAGTCGTAATGGACACCAAATTTCAAACTTGTATCAACATTTTATTTTAAGGGATTAATGTTTCAATTTTGGCATGAAGAAACTTTAAGACTTTAAGAATGAAATGATATTCATTAAATTTGGTTTGGACTTTTATTTTTTGCCACTGAGGCCTCCGTTTCAGTAAGGTGTATGGCCTCATCTGGCCTGTATCATAGAATATCTCCTTGACATGGATCCGATTAGCAGTTGGATATGTTGTTGTGGGATGGCTGCCCACTCTTCCCGCAGTGCAAGAGACAACTGTCGGAGATTGGTTGGCGCCACATCTCGCTGGCGGACTTGTCTGTCGAGTTCATCCCATAAGTGTTCTATTGGGTTCATGTCTGATGACATGGATGGCCACGGAATGGTCTGGACGTTGTTGTCAGCGAGGAACTGGGTGGTGAATTGTGCCACATGAGGTCGAGCGTTATCCTGCTGAAAAATCGACCCTGGTGCAGCCAGAAGTGGAAGGACGTGAGGATGAAGAATTTCAAAGAGTATCTTTGGGCATTCAGGCATCCTTCAGTTTGCACCAGGTCACTTCTTCCCATGAAGTTGACTGCCCCCCTCCCACACCAGTATACGTCCACTACCATGTGGAGGAGCCTCATCCACACAGTTCTGGGCATAGCGCTCATGGACTCTGCGGTAAACTCTTTTCTGTCTATCGTGTCGCTGAAGCAGAAAGAATGATTCATCACTAAACCAAACCCTTCTCCAATCATTCTCAATGACCCATTGACGATGCTGGTTCATCCACTGCAGTCGGTTCTGGCGATGCCGGTCCGTAAGAACAGGACCTCTGTAGGGTCTTCTAGCCCAAAGACCAGGGTCGTGCAGCCGGTTCCTGACCGTTTGATCTGAAATTCGACGAGCTGCTGTCATTGACTTGACTGTTGAGGACGCAGATGCAAATCGATTCCTGAGGTGACGCAGCCGTATGAAGCAGTCTTCGGCAGGAGTTGTGACTATGGGTCTTCCACTGCGTGGCCGGTCTGCAGCTGAGCCAGTTTCTTGAAATCGTCCCCAAAGGCGACTAACGGTGCTTCTAACCACATTAAATTGTCTGGCCACTGCACTTTGTGACTGTCCAGTGATGATGAGTCGTTCTGTAGGGAGATGAGCCATAATTGCGCGTTGAATTTTCATATTTAATTGATTCGAGGAGCATCAATCTTTTATAGGCAATCAATAACAGGGTCAGTGAGTTTTGTGTTAGTAAGTTTCACGGGATTCTGGTGAACCTGTCATGAGTTATTGTCAAAAATGCTGTTTTGACTGGTGTCACTTTTCTGTTCTCATTAATCATCTCCTGAATACAGTTCAGGTCAGCAAGTGAAGTTGGTGTCCAAGTGAACGTTTCAGGCAATTTTCCCTTGTCTGACCAACAAACTTCAGTTTAAATCGCAACATCGTATTTGTTGCGTTTCGTTTTTCGAACAGCATATATTTAATCCACAAAACTCCGGATTTGCCTCTGGTAATTCTCTCTCTCCTCTCTCTCTCTCTCTATCTATCTATCTATCTATCTATCTATCTATCTATCTATCTATCTATCTATCTATCTATCTATCTATCTATCTATCTATCTATCTATCTATCTATCTATCTATCTATCTATCTATCTATCTATCTATCTATCTATCTATCTATCTATCTATCTATCTATCTATCTATCTATCTATCTATCTATCTATCTATCTATCTATCTATCTATCTATCTACTATCTATCTATCTATCTATCTATCTATCTATCTATCTATCTATCTATCTATCTATATCTATCTATCTATCTATCTATCTATCTATCTATCTATCTATCTATCTATCTATCTATCTATCTATCTATCTATCTATCTACTATCTATCTATCTATCTATCTATCTATCTATCTCTCTATCTATCTATCTATCTATCTATCTATATCTATCTATCTATTATCTATCTATCTATCTACTATCTATCTATCTCTATCTATCTATCTATCTATCTATCTATCTATCTATCTATCTATCTATCTATCTATCTATCTATCTATCTATCTATCTATCTATCTATCTATCTATCTATCTATCTATCTATCTATCTATCTATCTATCTATCTATCTATCTATCTATCTATCTATCTATCTATCTATCTATCTATCTATCTATCTATCTATCTATCTATCTATCTATCTATCTCTCTCTCTCTCTGAACATTAAGTGCCAAGGGCACATGGGGCTTCCACAAAGGTTTTCCACACACATCTGTCCTTTGCTTTTTTTTTCTGCTCTTCACCAGGCTCTCTATTGCTCAATATCCTTTATGTTGCTCTTCTCTATATCTCCTTTGGTCTACCTTTACTTCTGTTCCCCTGTGGTGTCCATCTTAGTGTTATTTTTTGGTAGTGAGTTGTCCGTCATTCGGAGCATATGTCCCAACCATCGCCAGCGTCTTTCCTTAATAATTGCTGCCAGTGGCTTCAACTGCATTTCTGCCAACAAGATGTTTTTTCCTAGGGTGTTTGGCCGAAATATTTGTTTAATTCTTCATTTAGTCTGGAAAGAATTCAGCTTGTTTTCTATAGTTTTGATGATTTTCCAGCATTCACTTCCATAAGGTAGTACACTTAGAACATTACTCTTAAATATCCTGATTTTCATCTTCGTACTTAGTTTCTTAGGTTTGTTTTAGATTTCCATACAGTCTGCAACATTGCAAAAGCCTGGTTTGCTCTATTAAGTCTGCTGTTGATATCCTCTGTGCTGTCTCCATTTTCTACTGCCAAGATATACAAATTCGTTGACCTCCTCCACTAACTTTCTATCTACTCTGAGTACATTTCTGTTGTTCACATTTTGCTTCGTTAAGTTTGTCTTTCCTACGTTGATCTTTAGTCCTATGTTGTTTGCATTCTGAGTTAGCTTGTTTATTTTATCTTGCATATCTCTGTGGCTGCTTGATAGTAGATAAATGTCGTCCGCAAAGTCAAGGTCCTTCAGCACTGTGTCAAGGGTCCATTGTAATCTTCTGTGTTTGTCTGATGTTGCCTCTTTCATTAACCAGTCTACTACCAAGATAAATAATGTTGGTGATAGTACACATAAGTGTTTCATTCCTGTTTGTACCATAAAGCTGGTGGAGTATGTTCTCCACAGTTTACTTTGCACTGAAAAACCTAGTATAGGGCTTTTGATGACATTCACGAAACGAGAAAGATAGGAAAGTTATATTCTTCAATTTAACGCCCCTTAAAAATAAGGGGAAGAAATCGTATATTAGCTCATTTCTGTTTCAGGAGGAGTTAATGTAAATTTATATTTAGCTTAAACTACTGAAAACTTGCGTATTTTAATTTATAGGAGACTCGTTAATTTTTTCTTATAATTACATTTTTCTATTATAGAGTTGCTGAATCAGAATATATCCGTTAGAGTACAAAAAAACAGTTGTTATATTGGTTGCTGGAATAAAGACTGTTAAAATTTAAATTATTACAGAGTAAATCACACGTACAGTGGTTCGTATCGATCTTTTATATTTTTGGTAGGAGACGAGAGCTCCTTCACTAAATAAATGAACGGTTGGTGTTGTTAAAAAATTACTATAGATTTCAGTCAATTTGCATACCTTGGCAGCTACATAGACCAGGATGGTGACACTAGAAAGGAAGTTAGGATCAGAATTGCAAAAGCAGCATCAATCTTCAAGAATCTTGAGAACATATGGAATTCAAAAGTTACAAGCACAAAAGCCAAGTTAAGACTATTCAATTCAAATGTAAATATCCACCCTCATTTATGCATGCGAAAGCTGGAAAACAACTAAAGAAACAGACAAGAAATTAGACTCTTTTGAAAACAAATGCGTAAGGAAAATACTCGGCATCGAGTGAAACGAATTCAAGAACAATGCAGAGAAAAGACAGATGACTGAACAAAAACCAGTCTCATGGGTGATCAGGAAAAGGAGATGGACATATGTTGGTCACTTGATGAGAAGAAATGATCAGAGAATCCCAAAACAAGCTATCAAGTGGAACACAAAAGGCCAAAGAAAAAGAGGCAGACCGCGTGAAACTCTGAAGAGGACATTATTAAGAGAGGCCAAATTAGCAGGCATAAAATCCTTTGATGAGGTTGAAAGACTCGCCGAAGACAGGAAAAATTGGCGAACTACTTTGCGAGCCCTATGTGACGTTTAACGGCACGGGAAGGATATAAGATATAAGATAGATTTCAGTGGAGATGAACGCTATAATGAGTTTTAACCTATTTTTCAAACCCCAGTTTCTGTGGGAATATAAAATGAATGAGTGGTTATTTGTCCGAAATGTCTGGGGCATTCAGCTGTTTCAGAGAACACTAATACGTCAGTTCTGTGTAACGTTCTTGCGTCACGCATATCTCTTGTGTGAGATCCTCACTCTCTCGAGCCAGTTCACGTACAGTATTTGTCCTTTCTCAGGTCCCTTGTTACGTCCCGTGAACAGAAAAGAAAAAAGTAAGAAGTGTTAAACCAGCTAAAAGATAAATATTGAAAATCATAAAAACAAGACAGGTAAGACACTTTGGTCGCGCCAAGAAGCGTCAATGCCATGCTGAAGACCCTTCTGGGAGGGAAGATGGAAGGGAACAGAACAAAAAGACGACAGTGACGTAGACTGGTGGATAACATCACGAGACGGACAAGAACCAGCTTGTCTGAGAGCACTACAAGGACAAGAAACAGAGCAGAGTGGAGATTCATTGTACCCAACCATGCGAGGGGAGTCGGTACATGATGATGATACGTTCACTGACATTTTTTTTTTTTTTTGCTTTGAATTTGACAATTAATAGCGAGAACTCCTTCATTAATCACTTCTCGGTCTTTTGGCTAAGATCAAAGCGTAGTATTTCTGGAACATGGCGAGATGCCCGCAGCTTGCTCCTCTCTCGTTATAGGCCGCCCGATACTCCAGTCCTTCCAGGACTGGCCCGGACAAACAAACAAACAAAACTCCTTCATTCACTTACAATCAAAATATCCTGACTGGACAAATGGCTTCTTCGTGGGAAGTGAGTGCTTTCTCCAAAGGAGGCTAAAAAGAATGCTAACAGTTTCACAATACTCATTTATTAATCAAGGATTCAGCTTTCAGCAACTACCTAACATTTAACACTGCACAGATTCCCAAGGCGGAATTTTGATCTCTGATAAAACCTTGACACCGAAAGCTGGTGTCGTTTAAATTACCTAGTATTACCTCATGTGGGTTGATCATAGTTTAAATAGATAATTTGACTGGCCAGATTCTAAAACCGGAGCAGTGAAATGTAGCTGATAGCAGCATGCATCAGTATATATATACTGACGGCAAAGAATAAAGAAAACGTGCAAAACTGAAAAGGAGCTAAAAAAAAACCCTCTCTCAGACAGATCAATCAAGACATCTCAGTTTACAGATCAGTATGTGACTGCTAAGTTTTGATTTGGAATCAGTGCACAAATGCAATGGATTACATAAAAAGATAAAGGTAAAGATCGTCCCATAGCAAATGCCGTAGGGGATGAAGCGTTAGAGACCTCATCATAGACAGAGGTAGGATGGCCAGCTCCTTTCCTCGCTGTCTTTCCTTCTCAGATTTTCTCTGGTACCCATTTTACGAGGTTAGGTCGACCTGGGGGACGCAATGGCGGAAAGAAAAATCCCGCTCAGCTGGGGATTCGAAGCCTCGACCATTCGATTGTTAGACGAGTGCTCTAACCACTACGCTAACCGGCCCCCTATGGATTAATAACGTCGTGTGAAAATGAGTTTGAATATGATTGATGATTTATACAGATAATCTTGATGTCTTGCAAGTCTGTGTTGCTGCCTATTTCTGTGTGGCAGAATGAGTGAAATTCAAATAATATACACATACAGTAACGTCAGCACTGAAATAAGAGCAGTGAACAATAAAGTTTCATAAACAACAATAACAAAAGAAAAACGCCTTCATTCTTTTAAGTAAAATAAAGGTAAATGAGTGGTGAAACCCCCGTGTGGTACCCGGGATCTGCAAAGAATAGGACCACTGTACCCTACCATGCATGATCGTAAAAGGCGACTAAGGAGGGTTCAGCATAGGGCCAGCAACCCTATCTGGTAAAAAACTATCAGACTGCTACAGAAACAGAAGCAAGGGAAAAAGCAAATGCAGGTGGAAGGAGAAATGCGTATCAGGAAACTGAGCCCATGAAGGTTGTGGATGAAAGCCAGCCACTGGAAGTCCCCAGCCCGACTGCAGACCTCCTGGAACCTAAACAAAAGATGCATATAGGCAGCTGGAATGTAAGAACACTAAACCAGACTGGAAAACTAGCACAAACCATCAAGGAAATGCACAGATACAAACTAGACATACTAGGAATACAAGAAGCAAGATGGACAGGACAAGGCAGAAGGAAATTAACAACACAGCACACAGAAGATACAATAATATGGTCAGGTAAAGAAGATCTTCATGAAGGAGGAGTAACATTGATTATAACAAAAGAAGCATCAAGAGCATTGCTGAAATGGACCCCAATAAATGAGAGATTATTATATGCACGGTTCAACTCAAGATTCACGAAGCTGTCTATTATAGTTTGTTATGCACCAACAGAAGCAGCTGAAGAGGAATTAAAAGAAGATTTTTACAACAGCCTCCAAGCCACAGTAGAAACAATACCCAAGCATGATATGCTACTCATCTTGGGCGACTTCAATGCAAAAGTAGGTGAAGGAAATGAAGAAAGAAGAAGAATCATGGGAAGAGAAGGAATCGGAGAAATAAATGAAAATGGAGAAAGACTGTGCAGTTTCTGTGAAGAAAACATGATGACCATCGGAGGGACAATTTTCCAACACAAAAACATCCATAAGGTGACTTGGAGGTCACCAGATAAAACCACAGAAAACCAAATCGATCACATACTAATAAACAACAAGTGGAAACGGTCACTACAAGATGTGCGAGCAAGGAAAGGAGCAGATGTAGGAAGTGATCACAACCTTCTGGTAGCAAAAATAAAACTAAAATTAAGGAAAGCCAGAATCGGAGAACACAGAAGATACATTTTGATACAAGAAAACTGATAGACCAGCAAACAAGAAATAAATTCTCAATAATACTTAAGAACCGCTTCAGTGTCCTACAAGACGAAGCAGAAATGTCCATATTAGAGTTCAATAAAACACTACAGGAAACAGCAAAAGAGGTGCTGGGATATCGGAAAAGGAGAAAAGAGGAATGGATAAGTGAGACCACATGGGAAAAGATAGAGCAAAGAAAAGAAATCAAGAAAAAATTACTGAACACCAAATCACAACGGCTTAAAGAACGAGTTTTAAGTAATTATGCACAAAAAGACAAAGAAGTGAAGGAATCATGCCGTCAAGATAAACGTCAGTATTATGACAACTTAGCAGAGACAGCAGAGAAAGCAGCATATACAAATGACATGAAAACCATATATAAAATCACAAAGCAGATGACAGGTAACTTCAATACAAGATGTGAAAGTGCAGTAAGAACACAAAATGGACAACTGGTCAGTGGAGAAAGAGAAAAAATTGAAAGATGGAGGGAACACTTTAACACCCTACTAAACAGAACACAAGCAGCACAAGCAATAGATATACCTGAAGCAAAAGCGGAACTAAACATCAATACAGGACCAATAACAATAAATGAAGTAAAAGAGGCGATAAAGATGCTAAAATCAGACAGGGCACCAGGTGAAGATGAAGTGACTGCTGAGATGTTGAAAGCAGAAGAAACAGAAACACCAAAACAACTTTGCCGGATATTACAACAAATTTGGGATTTAGAAAAAGCCCCAGAGGAGTGGAAAACTGGTCTTATAGTAAAACTACCAAAGAAGGGTGACCTCAGAGATTGCGGGAACTGGAGAGGCATTACCCTACTGCCACTCACTAGTAAAGTATTTTGCAGAATAATCATCAACAGAATTGTACCAACACTTGAGGAAAAACTTCGGAAAGAGCAGGCAGGATTTAGGAAAGGAAGATCATGCATAGACCATATATTTGTACTTAGACAAATATTAGAACAGGCAAATGAGTGGCATAGCACAACATATGCATTATTCATAGATTTTGAGAAAGCCTTTGACAGTGTCAACAGAGATGCACTGTGGAAAATCCTAAGATGGCATGGCCTCCCCCATAAAATAGTTAATGTAATCAAAGCCCTATACGAGGGTTTTCAGTGCAAAGTTATCTGTGGAGAACATACCTCCAGCAGCTTTAGGGTACAAACAGGAGTGAAACAGGGATGTGTACTATCACCAACATTATTTATCTTGGCAGTAGACTGGTTAATGAAGGAGGCAACATCAGACAAACGCAGAGGATTACAATGGACCCTTAACACAGTGCTGGAGGACCTTGACTTTGCGGACGACATTTGTCTATTATCAAGCAGTCACAAAGATATGCAAGATAAAATAAACAAGTTAACCCAGAATGCAAACAACATAGGACTAAAGATCAACGTAGGAAAGACAAAGTTAATGAAGCAAAATGTGAACAGCAGAAATGTACTCAGAGTAGATAACAAGTTAGTGGAGGAGGTCAACGAATTTGTATACCTTGGCAGCAGAGTAGTAGAAAATGGAGACAGCACAGAGGACATCAACAGCAGACTTACTAGAGCAAACCAGGCTTTTGCAATGCTACAGAATATATGGAAATCAAATAAACTAAGCATAAATATGAAAATCAGGATATTTAAGAGTAATGTTCTAAGTGTACTACTCTATGGAAGTGAATGCTGGAAAATCACCAAAACCATAGAAAACAAGTTGAATTCTTTCCAGACTAAATGTTTACGTAGAATTAAAAAAATATTTTGGCCAAACACCATAAGAAATAACATCTTATTGGCAGAAATGCAGATGAAACCACTGACAACAATTATTGAGGAAAGACGCTGGCGATGGTTGGGACATGTGCTCCGAATGACTGACAACTCACTACCAAAAATAGCACTAAGATGGACACCACAGGGGAGCAGAAGTAAGGGTAGACCAAAAGAGACATGGAGAAGAACAACAGAAAGGATGTTGAGCAATAGAGGGCTCACCTGGGCAAGAGCAGAAAAAAAGGCGAAAGACAGGCATTTGTGGAAAACCCTTGCGGAAGCCCCATGTGCCCTGGGCACTTAAGGTTCAGAGAGAGAGAGTGGTGAAACAAATGGAGACAATGTGAGGATGGAGATTGCTCTCTAGACATTCTCGGTGTAAACTTCCCATTTCGTCTGTTGAAGACCATTGTCGTGAGCAAACCTTTTCTTTCTGTATAATTCTTCTTACATTCTTCCCGTGCCGCTAAACGTCGCACAGTAGTTCGCCAAAGATTTCCTGTCCACGGCGAGTTTTTCAACCTCATCAAGGGATGTTATGCCCACTGAACTGGGTTCCCTTAATAATGTACTCTTTAGAGTTTCAGGTGGTCGACATCTTTTTCTTCGGCCTGTTGTGTTCCACTTGATAGCTTGTTTGTGGATTCTCTGACTGTTTCTTCTCATCGCATGACCGACATACGTCCATCTTCTTTTTTCTGATCACCCATGAGACAGGCTGTTGTTTGCTCAATATCGGCATTGTTCTTGAATTCGTTCCACTTTATATCAAGTATTTTCCTTAGCCATTTGTTTTCAAAAGTCTATTTCTTTAGTTGTTTCCCAGCTTTCACATGCATAAATGAGGGTGGATATTACATTTTAATTGAATAATCTTAACTTGGTTTTTGTACTTATAACTTTTGAATTCCATATGTTCTCAAGATTCTTGAAGATCGATGCTGGTTTTGCAATTCTGATTCTAACTTCCTTTCTGGTGTCACCATCCAGGCCTATGTAGCTACCGAGGTATGCAAATTTGTTTACTTCATCAACAGCTGTTCCTTCTATGTATAATTTTCCGTCATGGTTAATGAGAAATGTATAGCTACAGTGACTATATTTAGAAACTGGTTATAGATGATCTGCTCTTATTATCATTATTACAATCATTATTCCACATATTGACACACGTTAGTGATAAAAAGGAAGACGAACAAAGCCGCTATAATAAATAAATAAAAACCTAATTAACTCCATGTGTGACACTGACAGACGTACACTTGATACACCACCAACATTGGAAAACATAACACTCAGTACACCACTAACACTGGAAAACTTAACACTCGATACACCGCTAACATTGGAAAACTTAACACTCAGTACACCACTAACACTGGAAAACTTAACACTCGATACACCGCTAACATTGGAAAACGTAACATTCAGTACACCACTAACATTGGAAAACTTAACACTCAGTACACCACTAACATTGGAAAACTTGACACAAGTTGTACAAGAATAGCAAAAAGACAAGTCACCTGGACCAGATGGCCTTACACCAAAGTTCTACCAACACTTCTTTCCTATCTTAGGTCCTCTTCTCTTTCATGTTTTCACAGATTCTTTTGACCGCAAGGAACTCCCACCTAGCCTGAACCTATCATACATTACACTCATACTCAAAGACAAATCAGACAAGACACATCTCAAAAACTACAGACCCATATCTCTGCTAAACGCAGACTACAAGATCCTTACAAAAGCGCTCACAAACAAGCTCAAATCATTCACGCACAAACTGTTGTAGTGTAGAAAACATAAACATACACCACACACACATTTCATACGAGACATCATACACTACACACACCAGAAGGATTGCCAGTCGTCAGTTCTTTCTTTAGATCAGGAGAAAGCCTTCGATAGAGTGTCACACCAATACCTGCAAAAGGCATTACTCCACTGTAACATAGGGAACTACTTTAGAGAATGGATTCACGTTCTCTATTCCAAACCTGACAGCAAAGTCTTAGTAAACCAGACCCTTACAGAGATTTTCAGGATAACTAGATCTGTGAGACAGGACTGCCCCCTCTCTCCTTTAATGTATGTACTCACTCTAGAACAACTTCTAGAGAAGATCAGACAAGACAAAACAATTCAGGGAACATTCATACCTGGTAGGAGAGAGAGAAAGTTGCTTGCGTACGCAAACGGCAATATCTTCTTCCCACCAACAGACAGAGCAATAGCGAACATTCTAGAGACATTCACAGAGTTTGGCAAATCCAAATGAGCCAAACTAAACATATAGAAGTCAGTAATAATGGGGACAGGCAAATTGCGAAAAAAGAAGGGACTTCCCCTTTCACTCCACTCCACTCTCTCACTCAGACTTTACAGTATCATCTTCCCGTCACACTCAAATAAAACACACAACCCCACATGAGAGAAACTTGTAGCACAAATCACAGACACGCTGAACAGGCACAAATACAAAACGACAACGATATTCGGTAGAAGCACAGTAGTGAACACTTACGTTATTCCAAAAATAATCTACATAGGTTCAGGACTAGATCCTCCACAACAGATAATCCACGCAATTAACAAGCAGATCAGAAGCTTCATCTTCACAAACACTGTACACAACATCAAACATAAAACTCTCACACAAGACATATAAACACGGATCCAAGCACTCAAGATCAGTCACGTAGGCCGCATCATCAAACATCCAAAAACAGCACGCACTAGCTCACTACTACATGGGATTCAGACTATCAAACCTGCTCCCACCAAACAACTCACAGCCACACCATTTTGGTACACTGTCACTCTTCTACAAAATCTCCACTCAAGCCATCCATGGAAACGAAACACGCATACACCGTAGAACAAATTTCATCTACAAACATCTAACCAGAAACCATGCTCTAGACTTATTTACAACATTGCACCCACTATACAGCGAGAGAAGCAAGCAGATCTAAAAAGACAGCATTATGTCAACTATGCAGGAACAACATACAGGAAACAGAAGAGCACATATTTTACGAATGCAGTACAATCACACCCTGTATAGCAACACTACGGGACATAATAGAAACACACACATCACAAAGGATAGACGTATACAAAGCCATCATGCTAAATATTACTCCTGTAACTCAGCCGGACACACACACCAAGTTACTGGCCCTGATTGCAGAGTTCTGGTCCTTGGTGTGGACGCACAGAAACAGGGCTTAAGTCCTGCACGTTTAGTCCTACAACTTTTTCAGGTATTTTTCGACAAAGGGAATTGAAAATTATGACGTGCTGTAATCCTACACGAAACAAAGTTTTGACGAGAGAGAGAGAGAGAGAGAGAGAGAGAGAGAGGTAATGAACGACACTGGATTTATTTTTATCTTCTTGTCTAAAATATTTTACTCTTTCTTACTCGTTGTCATGACAACCGCAACACACTCGTCGTAAAGTTTTCAGGTACGTATTTAACGTGTTACACCTTGACTGAAGACCGTATTGGAAGGGTACACAGTGGGGAAAAGAAAGAGAGGAAAACAAGGGAGAAGATGTCTACAAGACATCGTTGATTATCTACAACCGGATGCATCAGCAGCAGGGCATCTTGCTCACAACCGAGAGGCCTACAAGAGTGCTGTTAGGGAGACAAAGTTCCGCAATTGACTGACTGACACTTGATTCTTCAAATTTTAGCCTTGACACAACAAACTAACCAGACAATGGCCGTCAGACAGGATTAACTCTTGACACAACAAACTAACCAGACAATGACCGTCAGACATGATTAACTTTTGATGCGACAAGATGACCAGAAGACACCTCTACCATCGAGAGGGGGGGGGGGGTTAAGGTAACATGAAAGCCATGTCTGAAGATAGACCACACAGAACACTGACATAGACAGCGACATGACAATAAAGATAACAACTACCGACGACTGCTTGATTACCTTTACCTACCCACTCTTCCCTCCCCCCCCCCCCCCCCCCCCCGCCAAGGAAGAATGAACTGTTTCTCAAAAACGTTTACCTGAACCAGGTAATTGCTAATTTTTGAATAATCAGGTATAACAAGGTAAATACATACTTGAAAACATTACAAGGAGTGTATCGGGGTTATAGCGATAATGACTAAGAAAGAGTAAAATATTTTAGACAAGATAAAAATAAATGCAGTGTCATTCATTAAAATCATTTCGTAACTCTCTCTCTGTGTCTCTCTCTGTGTCTCTCTGTGTCTCTCTCTCTCTGTGTCTCTCTGTGTCTCTCTCTCTCTTCTCTCTCTGTGTCTCTCTGTCTCTCTCTCGTACGCTTGCTACCGTCAAAACTTTCTTTCTTTAACCTTCAACAGATAACACGGTACGCGAGGAAGTCGGAGTATAGATAGGGAATAAAATATATTTTGCCTTGTAACACCTGCTAAAAGAAATTTGTAAGGGCATACATCTTTCCCATCGCAACATATGCCTGTGAGACCTGGACACTTAACAAAACAAATAAGAAGCACATAAATGCCCTTGAATGTAAATGCTACAGAAGAGTTCTTCAAATATCATGGACACAAAAAAATAACGAACATATCCATACTACAAGAACTTGATATTGAAGAAGGCTGGCTAGTAAAGAGGATTAAACAAAGAAAACTGAAATATTTTGGACACATTAAACGTCATGATAATTTAGAGAAGACCGTTTTGGAAGGGTACATAATGGGAAAAAGAAAGAGAGGAAGACCAAGGCGAAGATGGCTGCAAGACATCGCTGATGATCTGCAAATGGATGCATCAGCAGCAGGGCATCTTGCTCACAACCGAGAGGCCTAGAGGAGAACTGCTAGGGAAAAATTCCACAAGGGACATGCACATGACTGACTGACTTTACACACGTATAGTAGTAGTGATAGTAGTAGACTATAATGAAAGCTTCATATTTGGCGGTTTATATGTGCTAGGAGAAAAACAAAATACATGTGAATCGCTTTATTGTGGCTTGTCTTGTACCGATCCTGCATTGTCTATGAAATGTGCCTACCTGGTTATCATCCAGCCTCTCATATCTGTGCACGTATCTCCCATCTTTGTCCACGTTCAGCGTGAAGACAGGGATGTTATGGTCCTGCTCGACGCGCTTCAGGCACAGACGTTTAGGGGCGTCGAACTCAGGGTGGAGGGTGATGTTAAATTCATCGGGCACTCCCCGGGCACTGACTCTGGGATGTGTGTAATTTACATGGACTGAAAAATTTGTTGTAAAATGTCTACTTTAAGTTTTAAGAAACGTGTAACAGATGCAGATATCAAATGTTAATATTGAGTAATAGGAAACAGCAGTGAATTTTATAAAATGTGCTTAATATTGAAGAAGGCTGGCTAATAAAGAGGATTAAAGAGAGAAAATTTAATTATTTTGGACACATTAAACGTCATGATAATCTAGAGAAGACCATATTGGAAGGATACATAATGGGAAAAAGAAAAAGAGGAAGACCAAAACGAAGATGGCTGCAAGACATCGTTGACGATCTGCAAATGGATGCAGCAGCAGCAGCAGGCCATCTTGCTCACAGCCGAGAGGCCTACAGGAGTCCTGTTTGGGAGGCAAAGTTCCGCAAGGAACATGCAAATGAATGAATGAATGAGTAGAAGATGTAGTTTTCTGACAGTCTATTAGTAGAAGTAGTCGTGGTACTAAAGTAGTAGTAGTAGTAGTAGT
This sequence comes from Achatina immaculata, assembly GCA_009760885.1. Lineage (NCBI taxonomy): Eukaryota > Metazoa > Mollusca > Gastropoda > Stylommatophora > Achatinidae > Lissachatina > Lissachatina immaculata. The sequence goes on from CM019713.1 coordinate 11,041,624, forward strand.
GGTATAGTAATGGTGGTAGTAGTAGTAGTAGTAGTAGTAGTAGTAGTAGTAGTAGTAGTAGTAGTAGTAGTAGTGGTATACTAGTAGTAGTAGTAGCAATAGTAATTGTTACTGTTGTAATTGAAACAGTTGTAGCAGAAGTAATTGTAGTTGAAAGAGTAGTCACAGTAGCAGTAGTACTAGTAATAACAGTAAAAGTAGTAGCAGTAGTATTAATACCAAATTATAGTAGTAATAACAGCAGCAGCAGTAGTAGTACTAGTAATATTGATAGCAGTAGTGTCAGTATTAATAGTAGTAGTAGTAGTAGTAGTAGTAGTAGTAGTAGTAGTAGCAGCAGCAGCAGCAGCAGTAGTTATAGTAATAATAGTGGTAGTAGTAGAAGTAGAAGTATTAGTAGCACCAGCAGCATAGTAGTTCTAGTAGTGGTAATAGTAAAAGTAGTTGTAACTGAAACAGTAGTAACTGTAGTTGAAGCAGTTGTGGTAGTAGTATTAATAATAGTAGTATAGCAGAAGTTGCAATGGCATTAGTAGTAGTAGTAGTAGTAGTAGTAGTAGTAGTAGTAGCAGTAGTAGCAGTATTAGTAGCAGCAGTAATAGCAACAGTAAATGTAGTAGCACTTAACAAAACAGCTGAGAAACACATAAATGCCTTTGAATGTAAATGCTACTGAAGAGTTCTCCAAATATCGTGGACACAAAAAAGAACAAATATATCTATACTCAGAAATGCAAATGAAACCACTGACAACAATTATTGAGGAAAGACGCTGGCGATGGTTGGGACATGTGCTCCGAATGACTGACAACTCACTACCAAAAATAGCACTAAGATGGACACCACAGGGGAGCAGAAGTAAGGGTAGACCAAAAGAGACATGGAGAAGAACAACAGAAAGGATGTTGAGCAATAGAGGGCTCACCTGGGCAAGAGCAGAAAAAAAGGCGAAAGACAGGCATTTGTGGAAAACCCTTGCGGAAGCCCCATGTGCCCTGGGCACTTAAGGTTCAGAGAGAGAGAGAGATATCTATACTATAAGAGCTTAATATTGAAGAAGGCTGGCTAGTGAAGAGGATTAAAGAGAGAAAACTGAAATATTTTGGACATATTAAACGTCTAAAATCCTTTGTTGAGGTTGAAAGACTCGCCGAAGACAGGAAATATTGGTGAACTACTTTGCGAGCCCTATGTGACGTCTAACGGCACGGGTAGGATATAAGATATAAGATATTAAACGTCATGATAATTTAGAGAAGACCGTATTGGAAGGATACATAATGGGAAAAAGAAAAAGAGGAAGACTAAGACGAAGATGGCTGCAAGACATCGTTGACGATCTGGAAATGGATGCAACAGCAGCAGGCCATCTTGCTCACAACCGAGAGGCCTACAGGAGTGCTGTTTGGGAGGCAAAGTTCCGCAAGGAACATGCAAATGAATGAATGAAATGTAGTAGCTGCAGCAGTAGAAGCATTAGTAATATTTGTAACAGAAGAAGAGAAAGTTCTTGTGGTAAAAGCAATGGCGGAAACAGTAGTTAGAAATATAGTAGTAGTAGTAGTAGTAGTAGTAGTAGTAGTAGTAGTAGTAGCAGTAATAGTAGTAGTGGTAGAATTAGTATTAATAGCAGTAGTAGTTGTTGTAATTGTAGTAGGTAGTAGTAGTATTAGTAGTAGTAGTTGTTGTTTTAGTTGTAGTACATATTAGCAGTATTATTAGTAGTAGTTGCTGTAGTAGCAGTTGCTGTAGTAATAGTAGTTTTATTAGTAGTAGTAGCAATAGTAGTATTTGTAGTAGTAGTTGTTGTAATAGTAGTTGTAGTAATTGTAATAGTTGTAGTGTAATAGTAGTATCATCATCATCATCATCATCGCCTTTCACTCCCGTGAGAGCATAGGCCAGGGACAAAGGCTCTCTAGTCATCCTTGTTCTTGGAATTATTCTCAGCTTCCTTCCATGTGCATGATGATGATCTTCTTCTTCTTCTTCTTCTTCGTTCGCACTGTCTGTCTATATCTGCAGTCCTGTCTCTTGGATAAATTTCACTGTTTTTTGTAACTCATGTATGGAACCGTAGAGCTTATCTTCTTTAGTGGTTTCACTGGGCCAGTAATTATTTCTCAGTGTCTCGTAGTTGATGCAGTTCTGGAGGATATGTTCCACGGTTTGGGGCACCTGGGCACATGTACATAGATTAGTAGTACCAATCTTAAACTTTGTATACATATGACTTCGGAGTCGGCTGTGTCCTGTTCGGAGACGGAAGATGGTGACTTGTTCCTTTCTGTTTAGCATGTGATAGTCATCATGTGGTGGTGTTTGTGGCTTCCTGTAGGTTTTTATCATGCTTTTCTTCTGATTATAGGTGACTGGTATGTCTGGTTGCTCCATTTCAGTGCCCTCTTTGGCCAGATGGTCAGCTTTCTCATTGCCTGGTATCCCACAGTGGGAGGGAATCCATTGCAAAGTGACTCCATGTTGTAAGCCAATTTTTGACAAGGCATCCTTAAGGTCTGGTAGTTTGTTGCACTGAAGAGCTCCAGTACTGATCTTGCATCTGTGAGAATTACTACAGGACATGTATCAATTCTGGAGTCTGATAGTTTTTCAACTGCAGCAATAATTGCCCTAACTTCTGCATCAAAGTTGTTGCAGTATTTACCAGTGGGTATGGAAATCTTGTCAATGGTGTTGTTTGGATATTCAATATATGCTCCTGCCCCTCCATTCTTTATGGCATTATGTGCAGATCCATCTGTATACACACGTATCCAGGTGTCACATGGATATTTGTCATCTAGAACACTAAGTGTGGCTGTTGATCTTACAAGACTGCTCTGCATCTCACCATTCTGCACACCTTTCACTTCAGTCTGAATAGTTATTTGTGTATAATCTGCTTCTTTCCATGTGTATGCTCTGGTACAGATGATAATGGAGTGACTACAGTTGGAAGGTCAGGTATCAGCTTACGCATACGCTTGGCCTGATGAATGAAGCTGCTTCTTTTAAGCCGTCCTAATGCCAAGTTATTGAATCTCTCCTTCAGGGGATGGCTTACAGAGCTAAGGAATTTTTCTCCCATGGTCATGACCTTTGTGTCTCTACGTTCCTTTAGCGGTTGAACACCAACTATTTTCTGCATTTCTACTATTGGTGTGGACCTCATGGCACCTGTGATAATCCGTAGTGACTGATTTTGAACCTTGTCTAGATTATGCAGCGTAGTGTTTGATGCTGTGCACCAAGATGTTGAGCCATATTCTAAATGTGGTAGAATACTTTGCTGATATACATTCTTGAGGATTCTTTCACTAGCTCCCCATGTAGTCCCACTCAATTTTCTTAATATGGCTAGTTTTCTTCTGGCTTTTGCTTCTGCACTGTTGATGTGTTGCTTCCAAGTCAGTTTTGAGTCAAGAGTCACTCCTAAGTAAGTGGGTTGGTTGTCCATCCTTAAGGGTATTTCATTTACAAAGATCTTACCTGCTTTCTGTTTAGATGAGAGGGTGAACAGAGTGGTACTTGATTTCTCTGTGTTGATACTTACACACCATTTGTTTGTCCATGATGTCAAGATGTCTGCTGCTCTTTGGAGTCTCTGTGTAGCAACTGTCGCATATTCATCTGTACACCACATGACCAGATCATCTGCATACAGTGCTGCTTTGATTCCATAGGGAAGTTCCTTGACCAGGTCATTAATGAATACAAGGAATAGTGTAGGCGAAAGGACTCCTCCTTGTGGTACACCGTGTCGCAGAAGTACTTTCTGGCTTTTGTGTCCATCCATTACTACTCTAGCTCTTCTATTGTGTAAATAGGACTTTATCCAGTTGTACAGTCTTCCATTCACATTGCAGTTTCTTAGTTTCCACAACAGACCTTTTTTCCATACTTTATCAAAGGCTTTCTTCAGGTCTATCCACGCTGCTAGTACAAGGTTTTTCTCTTGGAATGCATCCTCAATCTCTTGAGAGAGATAGGTCACTTGATCTTCCGTACTGTAGTACTGCCTAAATCCTGCTTGTTGTGGAACGAGAAGGTTTTCACTTTCTAGGTACCATTTTAGCCTCAGGTCAATGATGCGTTCCATCGTTTTGCATAGGCAGCTAGTGAGACTGATTGGCCTGTAGCTGGAGGCAGTATCACTGTTTTTCCCTGGTTTTAGCAGTGGTACCATGCTTGCTTCCTTCCAGATTTGAGGTAACTTACCTGTGCTCCAGCACATATTGAAAATATCCAACAGCTTTCCCATTGCTGCCATTCCCAGGTTCTTGATCATTTCATTGGACACTCCATCTGGTCCTGGTGATTTCCTTGGTTTCAGTTTACTAACTGCTAGGTCTAACTCACTGCGTGTGATTGGTGCATCCATGACCTCCACTTTTCTGACTTGTTCCTCCTCTTTCTGTGGCTCGATGCGCACTGTACGCTCCTTCTCTGGATGGATATCAATGTTGCAGTCCTGTGCAAACATGTGAGCAAAGTGATCTGCTACCTGCTTACCTGTAAGAGTTTTCCCATCCTCTATTAGTGTAATCTTTGTACTTCTTCCAGTACTCTCATCATTTAACTGTTTGATTAGTTTCCACAGTTTCCTTCCATCCTTTTCAAAGTTTAGGGACTCTGTTTTCTCTCTCCAACTTTCCCGTCTGGCTTGCAGCTTTGCTCTCTGAAATTTGGCCTTAGAATGTTGGTAATTATTGTGGTGTTCTTGGCATGGTCTATTTTCTGCTTGCTTTCGAGCTGCTTCCACGTCATCATGGAGTTTTCCCAGCTCACTAGACCAGTATGGTAGTCCCTGCGAGCTCCTCTGGGAATGGTTTCACGAGCGGCCTGAAGGATACAAGCATTGAATTCCTTCACTATGCTGTTAATATCCTTACCTTCTATGGACAGCTGTCCCACCAGGATACCTGTACGATGTCTGTACATTGTCCAGTTTGCTTTTTTATAGTTCCATCTGGGGAGAGGGTTACTGGTGTTAAGGAGTTCATTTTCTATTGTCAGGAAGACTGGTCGATGGTCGCTACCTCCAAGTTGTTTTCCAACTTCACGTGTAATGTTCCACTTCAGATCTGGAGAGTGGAATGCCAGATCTGGTGTTGATTATGTATGCAGCCCTTGAGTAAAATGTTGGGGCATCCATTGGCTGGTTGATCAGGAGAAGTCCATTATCATCCTGCCAGCTATCAACTTCCTCTCCTCTCTTGTCTATGTGGTCATAGCCCCAGCTCTGGGAATGACTGTTAAAATCACCACATACCATCAGTCTCTCTTTGTGTGGGACTGTTCCTAAAGCAAGTGGGCGGTCAATAGGACAGTAATAGTTAAGGAGGTGGAAATCTGTATTACTACTTTTTAGATGGATCATCTGGTATTCGGCTCCTTCCATGTACACTCCCACCTGACATGCGCTGATGTTATTCTTAACAAGTGTGAGTACTCCTCCTTTTCTTCTGTCCTGTCGGTCTGATCTAAAACACTGGTAGCCTCTGATTTTAAAGGCGCATCTTTGGTTAGGTGTGTCTCCTGTATGCAGCATATACTTACCTGCTCTGCAAAAAGTATGTTCTCTAGTTCAACCTTTTTGCTATAGCCATCTCTAACACTGCTGACACCCTCAGCATTCCACTGCATTATTTTAAGTTCTTGCTTTTTGGCTGTTTTCTTCTGTTGTATTTTTTGGCCAGTAGCTCTACTCTCATGTCTCCTGACTCCACAAGACGAACTGAGAGGACCTCCAGTAGCATTGGGTGGACCCTTTCGAGGCAGGGGGCCCGGCACTGCACCTGCCTGGTTAGTCTTCACAGGGCGAGCACCATGTTTGAAAACTGTAGATATAGACATTTCATTAGCGATAATGCGTGTTACCCTGATTTTTGCGATGCGCCTTTTGGCTGGGTAACTCCGACTTCAGCACCTTTCCTTGCTAGGGCAGACTGTGGTCTTGCTCGGACTGCCATGAGGACAGTGTGGCTGGCCTGGCCAAAACTTTGTTTTCCAGCCTCTGGTGGCTGTACTTAAGCCCCTTCTCCATGTCAGATGGTTTGAGAAGTTCCACAAAGACACTCTGACTCTGAGATGAGGAATCTGATGAGTGCTTCAACGATATCCATTCCCCGCCACCTATAGTCTACTGGCTCTGTTTTGTTTACATCATTCTGATAGCCATTGTTGTAAAGACCCATAGGCTTGTCACGTCCTGGATTCATTGGTTTCACACCAGACTTCCCTCATCCCCGCCAGAGATCTCCATGTCCCCATCCGTCCACCAACCTGACATTACATTTTGCAAAAATAACAATTACAATTACAATTAGTGTTGATTGCTACAAGTTTCTGGGCTACAGAGGTAGGTCAGAGTTTTTAAGCAAACAGATCTATGTTCCCTGTCTCACAAACACTATGTTAAGATAAGTGTGCTCTTAACACAGTTGTTCCCAGGGGACATGATGATGATGATGGTGGTGGTGGTGGTGGAATTTCATCAACTCAGCCTCAAAAAAGGGTACCTGGGGGTTCCCTTAGGACAACAAAGACAGCGAGGAAAGGTGCTGGCGTTCCTACCTCAAATTCTGTAGCGGCCTAGAAACGTGAAGGCACCAGGACTTCACACACCCTCACGGCGTGAAAATGCTACGGGACTTAGATTTAGATACAGTAAATAAGTTTTGTAAAAACGCATGCCCGCCGCATGTTGTAGAGTTATAGAGTACCATAACTGTTATATAGCTACATTCTAACAGCACAAAAATGTGAAAAGAACATTCCACTTACCTCTCATTGATGAAGAAATGTCCATCACCGATAAAACGAATGCGAAACTGTATATCAAAGAATGTTCTATAGAAGTTTTGATAAAAGTAGGAGGGACCAGCATTTTTTTTTTTTTTCACAATGTTATGAGTTCGTAAAGTTCGTTCACTTTTGTGTGTGTGTTGTTTCTTGTCAGTTCATGGGCTTCGTTTGACCTGTTCGTGCTTTTTACTTTGTGATTCTTTGATTGGCCCGGCAAACTGGGTTTTATGGCCAGTGATAAAATTCCTTTATTGAACTTGGGCAGTCTGTTGGGACTGAAAGAAAGTTTCAGATTGTGATAAGTACCAGCTACTGAATCTATAGACATAGTGAAGTTTGTGGAAGTTTTACTAAAACTACTTAAAATTGATTTCCCCAGAAACTTTGGGAAATAATGGGAAAAAATGGAATTTCCAACACATTTGATACAATTAATATCACAGCTATAAATGGTGAAACAACAACTTGGTTTGACATAAAACAAAGTGTCCGTCAGGGATGCATATTGTCACCTTACTTATTTAACTTGTATACTAAAAATATAATGAGGAATGTTAGAGAAGATGTAGACAAAGAATATTACGATGCTATAACAATTGGAGGCTATGAAGTACCAGAGATTAGATATGCTGATGACACAGTATTACTGTCCACAACACAAAAAGGAATGGAAAAGCTAATTATGTCAGTCCGTAAGAACAGCGAAGAGCAAAATCTCTATCTTAATGGGCAAAAGACTAAATTGATGACAACTTACACAACAAATAAGGCAGCTGAAATATGTATCAATGAGGAAAAATTGGAAGAAGTGGAGAGTTTAGAATATCTTGGATCACTAAAAACTAATAATTGAGGTACAATGAGGGAAATTAAAAGGAGGACATCTATCACTCTTCAGAAAGTAAAACAAGTAAAGAATCTGTGGAGAGGAACAGATAGAACAACAACAACAACAAAGTTTTTTAAGGGCATGCATCTTTCAAATCAGAACTATGAAACCTGGACACTTAACAAAATAGCTGAGAAACACATAAATGCCTTTGAATGTAAATGCTGCAGAAGAGCCCTTTAAATATCAATTTAAAAAAAAAAACAAATATATCCATACTATGGGAACTTAATATTGAAGAAGTTTGATTAGTAAAGAGGATTAAACAGAGAAAACCGAAATATTTTGGACATAATAAATGTTATGAGAATTTAGAGAAGACAGCTTTGGAAGGATACAAGGGATGGCGACTGCAGTAAAACTGGTTTAAATTTTAAAAAATGTAGATAGAAGTGTATGGTGCAGTTTTACAAAGTTAGGGAGGGAGTGAGTAAGATGAGAAAAAAAACGAATAGAAAGTATGAAAATATATAAATGAAAAACATACAACATCCAATATTTCGGCGTGAGCCTTTTTCGAGGATTACATGCAAGAAAGCTGTTAGGGAGGAAAGTTCCGCAAGGGACATGCAAATGACTGACTGACTTAAATTAAGTGAGCTGTCGCACAAGTAAACATAAAGGAGACTCTCTCTCTTTCTTTCTTTCTCTCTCTCTCTGTCTCTCCTAACCTAAGTGCCCAGGGCACATGGGGCTTCCTCAAGGATTTTCCACAAATGCATGTCCTTTGCTTTTTTTTTCCGCTCTTGCCCAAGTGAACCCTCTATTGCTCAGCATCCTTTCTGTTGTTCTTCTCCATGTCTCTTTTGGTCTACCTTTACTTCTATTCCCCTGTGGTGTCCATCTTAGTGCTCTTTTTTAGTAGTGAGTTATCAGTCATTCGGAGCACATGTCCCAACCATCGCCAGCGTCTTTCCTCAATAATTGCTGTCAGTGGCTTCATCTGCATTTCTGCCAACAGGATGTTATTTCTTATGGTTTTTGGTCAAAACATTTTTCTAACTCTTCGTAAACATTTAGTCTGGAAAGAATTCAGCTTGTTTTCTATTGTTTTGATGATTTTCCAGCATTCACTTCTATAGAGTAGTACACGTAGAACATTACTCTTAAATAACCTGATTTTTGTCTTCAGGCTTAGTTTTTTAGATTTCCATATAGTCTGCAGCATCACAATACCCAGGTTTGCTCTATTAAGTCTGCTGTTGATGTCCTCTGTGCTGTCTCCATTTTCTACTACTCTGCTGCCAAGGTATATAAATTCATTGACGTCCTCCACTAACTTGCTATCTACTCTGAGTACGTTTCTGTTGTTCACATTTGGCTTCAATAACTTTGTTTTTCCTACGTTGATCTTTAGTCCTATGTTGTTTGCATTCTGAATTAGCTTGTTTATTTTATCTTTTCATATCTTTGTGGCTGCTTGATAGTAGACAGATGTCATCCGCAAAGTCAAGGTCCTCCAGCACTGTGTCAAGGGTCCATTGTAATCATCTGCGTTTGTCTGATGTTGCCTCCTTCATTAACCAGTCGACTGCCAAGATAAATAATGTTGGTGATAGTACATATCCCTGCTTCACTCCTGTTTGTACCCTAAAGCTGCTGGAGGTATGTTCTCCAGAGATCACTTTGCACCGAAAACGCTTTGATGACATTTATTATCTTATTTGGGAGGCCATGCCATCTTAGAATTTTCCACAGTGCATCTCTGTTGACACTGTCAAAGGCTTTTTCAAAATCTATAAACAATGCATATGGTGTGCTACGCGACTCATTTGCCTGTTCCAATATTTGTCTAAGTACAGCTATATGGTTTATGCATAATCTTCCTTTCCTAAATCCTGCCTGCTCTTTCCGAAGTTTTCTCTCAAGTGCTGGTACAATTAGGTTGATGATTATTCTGCAAAATACTTTACTGGTGAGTGGCAGTAGGGTAATGCCTTTCCAGTTCCCGCAATCTTTGAGGTCACCCTTCTTCGGTAGTTTTACTATAAGGCCAGTTTTCCACTCCTCTTGAGCTTTTTCTAGGTCCCAAATTTGTTGTAGTATCTGGCAGAGTTGTTTTGGTGTTTCTGTTTCTTCTGCTTTCAACATCTCAGCAGTCACTTCATCTTCACCTGGTGCCTTGTCTAATTTTAAGACTCGCTCTGCTAACTTGAAAACAATTTTGATACGTCTCAATGTAGTTCATTTCTGTACCAGTTCTCTCCCCTTGCTGACTCAAATGGGGTTACGTACAGTCCGATTTAGCAGGCAGCGGCCCATAGTAGACAAGCTAGCGTTAAGGTTAGTGAACCATACCCGACCAAGACCTTGTCCTTTTCTCCTAGTTGGTACTCCTGGTAACAGCCCTCGCCTGACTAACGGATCAGTGATAGCTATGGCTCCCATCCGATGGAGTCTGATAGAGGAGTATTAACACCCCCTGTATTTTTCTATCTCCACTCAAGGACTGAAAATATAGCGGTAGTGACCTACTTCTAGGACATCCTCGTTCATAGCCACCTGAAGCGAAACATCGCATATGTTGGCACCAGAAAATGTAACCACCCTCTCTGTGTTACCTGCCCTGTAGTCTAGGAAATGAAAACAAATAAAACGATCACCTTTCCCAAAAATATCCTAACTCTCCATGAGGGATTCACATGCGAGTCCCGTTTGCAAAAGATGCGGGATAACCTTCATTGATGAAACTGGTCTCAGATTAGGTGACCGCATGCAGAAAAATCTGTATGATATCACCCAGCACGCTTTGAAACCAGTCCCTAATCATTTTAATGACCCCAACCACAGTGTCTAATCTTATTTTCTGGTAACAACCATCAAACAATGTCACGCTGATGACAAAAGCCGTCTAGCACTTGAGAACAGTTACATTCAGGAAAATAGGACCCTGGGACCACATGGTTTGAACTCGCAATTTAGCTACACCTAACATTTCCCTAATCCTTCGACAATCATATTCCCTTTACACTAAGTTCCACTCCTTTCTCGCTTGTAGCACATAGTTCAGAACCTCCTCACAGCATCAGATTACAACCCATCTGCCCCAACTATAATCACCTTCATAATCATCTTCTCCCGGCTAGATTACCATTGTATCACTCTCTCTCCTTTCCGCGCCCCCCCCCCCCAAACCCCAATTTACGACCCATCTATCACACATCATGTCTCCATTTAAACATTCTCTACACTCCATCAAGCGCACTTCTGAAAACAGCCTCTTATAAGTCACAGCTAAGTGCTCCATTAATTTTATTTTAACTTTTTTTTCCATTACTATTTTTTACACATCATTCACGTAAATGTAATCTTCTCTTTCTTCGTCCTGGGTGTTTTTGTATGATTAAGGCTCACGCCGAAACGTCACAACTTTGTAGTCGTTAAGTAATAAAGCTGTTCCTACTTTTTTCCTAGTTTATACATTTTGTTATCACGACTTTACTGCAGTGGCTTCGTGGATAGTATATTTATATACTTAGTTTTAAATACTGTACTTATATTATGTACTTATACTTATATTCCCGAGTTAGATATGACGCTGTACCCTCATCGGGTTTATCTCATCGGCAGCAAAGAAAATTATGTTCGTACTATCAAAGAGCTCGGACTATCAACAATAATAAACGACATAACTGGCGAGATAGAGAAACTTTCATGCAATTTCTTGTATTCTTGTCTAACTGGCCCTATAAATCGCATATTATGTGAGAATGTTACAAAGAGGATATTTCAGACTACAGTTATACCGATGTTCAGTCGCATTTTATCAACTCTGACCGCCGAATTTTTCGTTATTTCTGAGGCAGATGGTTACTGTGGTCATGACGATGCAGTTCTATATCTGCTGTGTTCTTCCAATCTCTCAGGAGCCTTGTCACATGCTCAGAGATCTACCAAATTTTAGAGGTCTATATTTACTGCAGCCTTCTTTGGTCGTTACTTAAGAAAAAGCCGAGGTTCCCTTCCCCCACTCCGCCCCCCCCCCCCCCAATCCCCCAGGCTTTAAAGTAAAATCCCCGCCACACAAATCATAACCATGGTTTTAGGTCCAATATGAACCCGCGATTGTCGCCATGGTTTTAGGTCCAATATGAACCCGCGTTTATCGCCATGGTTTTAGGTCCAATATGAACCCGCGTTTATCGCCATGGTTTTAAGACCAATATGAACCCGCGTTTATCGCCATGGTTTTAAGACCAATATGAACCTGAGTTTGTCGCCATGGTCTTAGGGCCAATATGAACCCCTTGCTGTAATATATATGGTTGGGGGGGATTAACTCCCTATTTGGGCCCCTAGGTTAATTTTACTAAAGGTCCCCTTCCTCTCCTACTTATATCATCCATCTGATATAACAGTGATCTATGCTATTACTATTAATATGACTTTGTATTACACAGACCAAACATAAACTGATACACTGATGTCTTTTGGTTAGCGTAACGTGTTAGTGCAGGGGAAAATAGTTACAAATCATTGTTACATAACACAATAAACTGCATTTGGTCAGATTTTTTTTTAGGTCGCCTCTAGAATTCAGCCTGTTCAGTGTAACAATTAATTCGCCACAGAATGTATACACATTTCTACGTTGTTACAGAAACCTCTAGGCTCATTACTTTTTTGCCCGTGTCAGATAAAAGGTAAAATCCCCGCTTCCGTGCCATTAAGGCATATTGTTAGGCCCGTATTTCTAAGACCTTCGGCGCGTGAAAGTCTGATGTGATTAGTATCACGCCTGGCCGCATTTACCTTCCCAGACTTCTCTGGTACCCATTTTTAGAGGCTGGGTGGACCCCGTGACCCTTTTTCAAAATGAATTTTTTTTTTTTTTTTACTAAAAATAAATTCTTAAACAAAATTCAGATCTTGACAGCTGTCCCTCAACATTTTAGCAGTGATTTCCATTAAGTGTAACATTTTAGCAGCGCTCTCGATTAAGTGTAACATGTTAGCAATGCTTTCCATTAAGTGTAATATTTTAGCAGTGCTATCCATTAAGTGTAACATTTTAATAGCGATTTCCATTAAGTGTAACATTTTAGTAGTGATTTCCATTAAGTGTAACATTTTAGCAGTGCTCTCCATTAAGTATAATCAGTTCTCACCATCTCATTTGGTTCGAAAAGAAAAAAAAAACACATTCGGTATACACCTAACTATGTAATAAAATCAAGAACAAAGCAAGAACAAGAAGTAATGACAGCTTCTAGCCAACAAATTCATCTTAAACACTTGATATAATCAGTAAAATAAATCCGCCATGAAGCATACAAAGTGAAAATACTTCCTGCTACATGAGTTAAATCGTTCGGCCTACACTTAAATGAACAAGACTGCTACCTGGTGTACAAGAAACCGATATCCGGGTAAGGTGAACTGGGATACGAAGCGCGGCTTAGAAATACGACGGCGGTTTATATGGTGGATCAGAAACCCCTGGCCCGCGGACCACATGAGGTTCGCCGTTACTCTATGTGCCTACTGTGATACAGGAAAAAAAAACAAACCCCAGTCTAATTTCGAATACAGCGTGCTTTATTCTTCAAATACACATGCCGACTGATTGATCTAAAAATACTTTATAGTGGAGCAAGGCAAACATTTTTCACCGTCATTTAAAAAAAAAAAACAACTTTGGTGTTTTAACTCTTTTACTTCAGAATTAATTTCCATGCTCTCTCATAATACATTTTGATGAGAATTTTTGATAGAAACTAGAAGAAAGTTACTTTTATAATTTAAAAATGTAGGCTGGGTTAGAAATGTGATACTTTCCGTTTTATTTAAACTTTGCCTAAAAATCACTCTGAGCACTGATTGACATAGACGTGCAAGATCTACCAACCCTGCCAGTATTGTCTTGGTATGAAAGAGTTAAAATTATCTGCATGTGTTATATATATATATATATATATATATATATATATTAGAGATATCGTCTGCTCGTAATAAGTATGTACGTATAGAGAACACAATCTACTTTATGTACGTATAGAGAACACAATCTACTTTATGTACGTATAGAGAACGCAATCTACTTAATTTATTAAATTACCGCATGTCGAAACTAGTCTTTTTTTCTATACAGAACTGTTGTTACTAGTCTACATGTGTACAGGGCACAGTGTCTGTGCTAAAGCCCCGTTTGTTAACTCGCGCATTTTCTGCTCCTTCCGTGAATGTTAACAATGATCACGGCTTCGTCACGAATCTTCCGTGTGAAGCAGATGCTTTTGACTTTGATTGACAAGTTTTTTTCCTTCTTCTTCTTCTTTATTTTTGTATGACAGGCCACAGGTGCAGTATATTCGACACGTGGAAATGGTTAATCTTGCCTGCTTTTTAAAAAAAATTAATTGGAATAGCCATTCTGGTTTATTTTCTTGAAGAAGCAAAGACTGAAAGTTTTGTTTCGCCACGTTGTGTGACTCTAAGTTGTAGGGATAATTACAAATATGTACAACGAAGCATGGACGTCCACGTGGCATAGTGGTTAGAGGGGCCGTTCAAGGAAGGGACTTACCGAAGTCGTGACATAACTAAAGAGTTGAAAAAAAAAACTGGAAATGAATTTCAATTGACTGACAAGAATAGTGTTGTAACGAAGGAGTGGCCAAACATAGAATTTTCAATACAAATGTAAAGACTCTCCTGCTATATTGTTCGGAGACATGGATTATGACCAAGACAATACAACAGAGGATACAAACATTAAATGGCAGGACAAACAAGATCAGGAACGAGGAGGTCTGGGAAAGGGCAGAACAAGAACCTATGAAACTACAAATCATAACTAGGAAATGGAGGTGGATTGGCCACACGCTGAGAAAACCCGACACCAGCATAACAAGACAGGCAGTGACATGGAGTCCTGAAGAAAATAGAAAACGAGGAAGACCTAGACTTACTTGGAGAAGAGAAATTATGACAGTGCTCAAAGACAAAGGATACACAAGGAAGGAAGCAGAGAATAATTCCAAGAACAGGGATGACTGGAGAGCCTTCATCCGTGGCCCATGTTCTCAAGGGAATGAAAGGCGATTATGATGATGATGATGGTGGTGGTGGTGAAGGAATGTCACGAATAATATATTAAAGAAAAGAGGGGCGCAAATATTGTCTTAACGAAGGAATGTCAAATGAATCTTATGATGTACAATAACAGCCATTGTTCGTGAGATAAATTCAGCTAACGTTTTCCTAACTGTCACGCCTTCCTTATTTCAGCCTTTTGATACACAACCAAGTGGTTAGTGTCCGTGTCTCACACCGCAATGTCTATAGTTCGAGTACAGCGTCTCAGCTGCGTCAGAAGTCTATAGTTCGAGTACAGCGTCTCAGCTACCCCTAGGTCTATAGTTCGAGTACAGCGTCTCAGCTACCCCGAGGTCTATAGTTCGAGTACAGCGTCTCAGCTGCCCCAGAAGTCTATAGTTCGAGTACAACGTCTCAGCTACCCCAGAAGTCTATAGTTCGAGTACAGCGTCTCAGCTACCCCAGAGATTTATAGTTCGAGTACAGCGTCTCAGCTACCCTCTGAGATTTATAGTTCGAGTACAGCGTCTCAGCTACCCTCTGAGATTTATAGTTCGAGTACAGTGTCTCAGCTACCCTCTGAGATTTATAGTTCGAGTACAGCATCACAGCTACCCCAGAAGTCTCTATAGTTCGAGTACAGCGTCTCAGCTACCCCAGAGATTTATAGATCGAGTACAGCGTCTCAGCTACCCTCTGAGATTTATAGTTCGAGTACAGTGTCTCAGCTACCCTCTGAGATTTATAGTTCGAGTACAGCATCACAGCTACCCCAGAAGTCTCTATAGTTCGAGTACAGCGTCTCAGCTACCCCAGAGATTTATAGATCGAGTACAGCGTCTCAGCTACCCCAGAGATTTATAGTTCGAGTACAGCGTCTCAGCTACCCCAGAGATTTATAGATCGAGTACAGCGTCTCAGCTACCCCCGAGATTTATAGTTCGAGTACAGAGTCTCAGCTACCCCCTGTAATTTATAGTTCGAGTACAGCGTCTCAGCTACCCCCTGTAATTTATAGTTCGAGTACAGCGTCTCAGCTACCCCCTGTAATTTATAGTTCGAGTACAGCGTCTCAGCTAATACCGAGGTGTATAGTTCAAGTACACCATCTAAGCCACCCCTGGGGCTGTAAAAACGTGTATGTGACACATTCCTGACAGAGTATCTGGCGTGACGATGATATCTGACACATATCAACCTCTGCACCGGTCTTTATCAACCTTTTTGCGCCCCCCCCCCCCCCCGGGACCCCTACATTAAAATATTTACGGCCGCTCATTTTGTTGCTTAATACACCCCCCCCCCCCAATTCTGTTCTTATCTTCCCCTTTCCTCACACATATACCATAAAATATAGCATAAAATATACCACTTCTAGTAAACTCACTAGAGTAGATATTTCCCTTTTAGAGTATCTAGTGGCTCGCTGCCATTGCAGAAAAGAGTAAATAAACATACAGTATACATACAGGGACGGCTTGCGGTATACTGTGTGTACAAGAGCAGGGTTTTTAAAAATCTCCTTCTGTAGAACTAAAAAATGACTTTTAACAAACCTGTCTTTGACAAAAACACAAACATGTAACTAGGCCCTAACGGCCCGCTAGAAGGAAGTATTTTTCAGTCACGATCTCTGGGGCGGAATCCTGGTTGAGAAATCCTCTTCTAGTTTTTGTTGTCAAAGAGTGACGGATGTTTTCGGGGTGATAAATTTAGTGCAGTATGACACAGCGGAACTTTCGCCCAATAAAGTGGTACAGCGGAACTTTCTCCCAATAAAGTGGTACAGAGGAACTTTCGCCCAATAAAGTGGTACAGCGGAACGCCCTAGGCTAAACATACGCACTTTGTTCTCTCCCTTGAAATGTTTTCTCTGAGTAACTTAAGCATCTATACAACAACAACAAAACAACAACCTCTAAGTTTTCTCAGTCCCTTGTGGAACTTTGCCTTTCAGTCACCTCTCCTGTAGGCCTCTCGGTTGTGAGCAAGATGGCCTGTTGCTGATGCGTCCATTCGCAGACTATTAACGATGTCTTGCAGCCATCTTCGCCTTGGTCTTCCTCTCTTTATTTTTCCCATTATGTACACTTCCAAGACGGTCTTCTCTAGATTATCATGACGTTTAATGTGTCCAAAATATTTAAGTTTTCTCTCTTTAATCCTCTTTACTAGCCAGTCTTCTTCAATATTAAGTTCTTGTAATATGGATATATTTGTTCTTTTTTGTGTGTTCATGATATTTGAACTCTTCTGTAGCATTCACGTTCATAAGAATTTATATGTTTCTCAGCTGCTTTGTCAAGACTCCAGGTCTCTCTGGCATATGTTGCTATGGGAAAGATGCATGCCCTTACCAATCTTATTTTTGTACTTCTGTCTGTTCCTCTCCACCGGAATTATCATCATTATTATTCTTACTGCACTTATTATTCTTACAGCATTTATTATTCTTACTGTACTTGCGTGTCGATCAGAAGCTCCCTGGATCGATCTCGCACTCCAGTGGAATATTTTTCTCGGGCCGATTGGCACCGGGGTCAGCCAGGTCTCAAGAAACAGGCACCCACAGTTTCTCTAGGCAAACAAGGACAGCGAGGACAGGGTACTGGCAACCCGACATATCTAGTGGCCTAGAAATGTGAAGGCTTCACGTGAAAATGCTACTGGATACAAAGATTTTTTTTATTACTACCGAGAATCTGGCGACACTTTTCTGACCGCTGCTTACTACCATTAGCACTTTTTTTTCCTGTAGGCTGAAGTCTAAGTGATGAAGCGAAATTATCTATATGCAGGCACACATCAAATATCCTTCAGTGCTAT
This sequence comes from Achatina immaculata, assembly GCA_009760885.1. Lineage (NCBI taxonomy): Eukaryota > Metazoa > Mollusca > Gastropoda > Stylommatophora > Achatinidae > Lissachatina > Lissachatina immaculata. The sequence goes on from CM019713.1 coordinate 11,059,184, forward strand.
CTATAACGAATGAAACCCTTATGGGATCACCCTTAAAACATGGAAAGCCTTATGGGATCATTAAATAGGGAACGCCTTATGGGATCATTAAGCAGGGGAAGCCTTATGTAACCATTAAACAGTGAAAGTCTCATGAGATCATTAAACAGGGAGCGCCTTATGGGATCACCCTTAAGACATGACGTCTTATGGAATCAGCGTTAGAACATGAAAAGTCTTATGGGATCGCCTTTAAAAACATGAAAATTCTTATGGGATCACCCTTAAAACATGAAAAGTCTTATGGGATCACCCTTAAAACATGAGAAGCCCTTTGGGCCCTACCTTTAATCAGTGGAAGCCATCCAAGCTCTCCCTCAGAACATGGGAAGCACTTTCGAGCCTCCCTTAAAACAGAGGAAGATTTATGGGCTAACCCTTAAAACAGATAAAGCCTTATATGATCATCCTTAAAACTGGGAGGGCCTTGTGGGATCATCCTTAAAACAGTGGAAAGCCCTATAGGATCACTCTTCAAACTTATCTCTGTTAACATCTTGACGCGCTATTCTTGGCCGATATCCGCGCCATTGTATCCCTGGCAAATGTTTTGCACCTTTTGTGTAGTACGGGCTGGCGGATAACGTGTTAAATTGTGTAAACGCGCGAACAATCCTTTGGATTATCAGTGTCCTACTCGGGCATATATGGTTTCATGTATTTGCCAGTGTGGACAGTCTCTAATTCAAGTGCTGGTAACCAAAATGGCGGCCAAGTGTGTTGTTCGCATTGTTCCCGTGTGCTGGCTCACCGTGTAACCTGGCGGTAACAAAAGGGCCTTGTCTACCCTGTGTTTAAAAGTATGTCGTCGGCGTGTGTGTGGGTCTGTTTGACCACCGGGCAGAAAGGCGATTATTACAGAGCATTGTGGAATACGTAGGGCGTTGTGAGACACGATAGAACACTCTGGCCATCTACTGCATCCTGAGCTATCTCCAGTCGTCTGGACTTGTCTTGCCACTGGTACATGATAAGATCAGGAAGAGAGAGAGCGAGGTTGACGAACTTGCGCAACTCTCCCTCACTATAAACCAAATAAAGCGCTAGTCACAGCATTCATCTTCATATGAGTATCACTCGACTGCCCAAACAACTCCTTTATGGGGAACTTCTGAACGGAAAACGGAAAGCAGGAGGGCGAAAAAAAAAAAAAGAGATACAAGGATACCCCTCACTCAAGGCCTTCGGGAGAGATACAAACTCTTGGGAGTCCAAAGCACAAGTCCGCTCATCATGGAGGGCTATAACCACTCTGGGTGCCCAGAGAGCTCAGCGCTCAAGGATTGAAAGTGCCCAAGCACAAACGCGGAATCCGAAAAGCCAAGTCTGCACAGGCACCCACAACTGAATCTGGACATGCATGTTCCGTGTGTGGCAAAACTTTTAGAACTCGTACAGGGCTAGCTGGTCACGCCCGGACACACCTCACGTCTCACCCTATTTAGATCTAGATGGAGCTGTGGTCATCATCGAAGACGATGGACGAACAACAACAACAGCAGCAGCCTAGCGACATGGCGGCACGATTTCTTGTTGACGTCTTTGTCTTCGGTGCTAAGCGACAGGCATTTTCTAATAGTTTAATCAGACGTTAACTAACATTAATGAAGATTTTTTAAAGATTATATTCAGATAAACTGTTTGGAGACTGTCTTTGTAATGTTAGTCGAAGTTCTTTATGTCTACAAGATATATTAACTATATACTCCTGTAATTGTAGGTAACGTTTTGAAGGTAAAAGTAAACATATTAACCACATGCTTTAGTAAATGGAGGCAACATTTTAAGACAAAAGTACACATATTAACTATATACGCTTGTAACTGTAATTGAAGTTTGGAAAATGGATTAGGCATATATATGGAAATCATTGTCAGTTTGTATGCGGATCACACACGAATACATACCGAACTTTTCTATTAGTGCACAATAAAATAAGCTAGATAAGGGTATTGGTATATCTTGATAATATCATGTATCATGATAATCGTTATTAGAATAAGCTAGATAAGGGTATTAATGTGTCATGATCATAGTTATTAGAACATGATACTAGAAAGTAAGGAAAGCACATAAACTATCGATAAGCGGCGGTCCTTACTACTTCATCTTCAGTTTTCTACTGTATTAAGGATCATTGTTGCAGATAAAGTTGACCTCCATTCCTTCTTATTCCTAATCTTCTTTCCTCGGTTGGTGACACCAATTTCCTATATATCCTCTTCTATGTCGTCTCTTCATCTCTGTCTTGGTCTACCCCTCGGTATTGTTCCCTTGATCTCTTGTGCGCACATCGTTTTGGTTTGCAAGTTCTCTTCTCATTCTTTCTACACGACCCGACCAGGGTAGTCTGTTCAGTTTCAAATCGTTTATAATCAGTTGTGATTTAAATAAGCTGTTAAGTTCAGTGTTCTTTCTAGCTCTCTAATTCTCCACTGTTGGTATCCTTTATGGGCCCAAAGATTCTTCTTATGATCTTGCTTTCCGAGACCTGCAGTTGTTGTTTATTCTTTTTTGTTTTGTTGTTGAACTCCGCGTTTGCGATCCTTACACTGCATTAAATACATTTTTAAAAAATAACAAAATGAAATTCCATTTCTCAGCAAGTGTCTAAGGAATCCATTATTACTCCACCATGTTTGACGCAGTCTGTCTCTGATTGGGAATTTATCTTCCTTTAAGAAAGTTTTACACAGTTTATTTCTGACGGAGAATTTATCTTCCTTTTAAAAAATCTATACACAGTTTATCTCTGATTGGGAATTTATCTTGCTCTAGATAAATAGAGTTCGCGACTGACTGAAAATACATCTTTCCCTCGCACAGCTTCACAAAGTTTACATCTGGCTGTATGTATCCGATGTGTTTGTTTTTGTATTTGATCCTTGGAAAAAAGGCTTTTGCCGAAATATTGAATTGTTGCAATATGTTCTTTATTTATGCGTGCTAATCTTATTTTCTGCAATTCTTGTTGCTGCTTTCCTCACTCTTTCTGTCGTTTTGTAAAACTGAACCATACATCCGCATCTACCACACCGGTCAATTAAGGAGCTTCTTACAATTCAGACATCACAGCTCTACGTGCGATAGTGCGTGTGGTATCTATCACTGTTTGAGAAACAACTCCACACTCCATCTTCTGAAATCAAATACAACAGAAAAAAAAAAAGAAACGCTCTGATACACACCAGTGATTCCGGATAAATCTAACAAATTCTAGCTTACTTCGAATCACGATCCAGTAGCTAGCAACTCATTCTTTATCACATTAGCCATATCCCAGTTATTCCTGAACCGTGAACAATAGCATCACGTACATGAGACATTAACTTGAATGACGTATATGTATCTGTTATTGTCCATTGACGTCTATATCCGTCAAACTGTTATTATATATGTATTTCACATAATACCACTTCTAAATTCAGTACCCATTGTCAGCACAGAACAACAAACCATGTAGAATGCCTTACGTATACAAACCTCGAATTTTATGACTACGCGATAAAAAAAACGAATGTTTTTTTAAATGACTCACTGACCAGGGCTCTATCACATTTTTTGCTGCGTCACGTGTAGATCTAACCTTGAACACAGTAAATACGGGTACTATATAACCCTGGCTGTTGTATTACTGCGCGCCTTTCTTGAACACGTCCTCAAAGAAAGCGTCTATTGATTGGATAAATTTTAAAAAAAAACGAGCCAATGATTTCTCGATACAGTTTTGTTGTTATTGTTGTTGTTTTTTATAAGAAAGAAGTTTAGAAACTCCACCTGAAAGAAACCACTGCGCTAGTTTTGGCAAAATCTACAAAATTCGACTGCGGATTAACCCTTGTGGTCTCGAACTAACATTAGTTTAGCCCTCCATCCGAACTTTGACTTCCTCGTGGAAAGAAAATTACCTGAGACTTTCTATCTGTCAGTCAACAAACGAGGACGCTGTTATTTGCTTTATCTTGCTAGGTCAAAGTGAAACGAGGACGGAGGAGGTAAAACAAACTGACGACCTGGATCGCGGTGTTTGTCAAAGATCTACAGGTGTTTTAGCACTCAAATAGTGATTTTTCTTCAACAGAAACGATGTATTGTAAATATTTGATATTTATCTGTTTCATTTCCCTCCCTGTTTTCATACACACTGATAAAAGGAAGCATTGAAAAGGGCGTAGAAATATATTGTTATTTTGTTCTTCATATATTTTTGCTCATTGTCTCTGCGTTTTTTTCAAATAGGCTTCTTATCTTTTACTATTATTAAAATTATTTAATATCTTACATCTTACATCCTTCCCATGCCGTTCAATGTCACATAGGGCTCGCATAGTTGTTTGCCAAGTTTTCCTGTTCTCGGCGAGTCTTTCAACTTCATCAAGGGATGTTATGCCCACTAAACCGGCTTCTCTTAACAATGTTTTCTTTAGAGTTTCACGTGGCCGACCTCTTTTTCTTCGGCCTGTTGTGCTCCACTTGATAGCTTGTTTTGGGATTTTCTGATTGTTTCTTCTCATCACATGGCCTACATATGTCCATCTTCTTTTTCTGATCACCCATATTTAATATACAATATGAGAATTATATTCATAGAAGCAACATATAAAAGATAAGATTTTTTTGGACAACCAGCAACCCATAGCTGACATGCTGGCATCGGGGATGGCATATCATAGCTGACCAAGACCCTGTCCCACCTCTCCGTTGTAAACCAGTAACAGGCCTAGCCTGGCTAACGAGGCAGGGATCACCATAGTTCAAAGGGTGGTGGAGTCTGCTAAAGAAGTACTGCAACCCCCTTCCCCCGCTTATTAACCCCACTCAGGGACCGAAAAAAAACCTGCAACAACCCGCTCCCAGTCCGACACGATGCTGCGCCTCAACATCTCTACAGCATCGGCTACAAAGAATACCAACTCGCAGTTCCAGGGAGATTGAAGGAGGAGAAGAAGACGAAGAAGAAGAATAAGAGCAAGAAGAAGAAAGAAAGAAAGTCTATAATGAAAAGACATAAAAAACGAGTAAAAAAATATATCAGCAGACAAATTTATTCACGTATAAAAAGCTACCGTACCCAAAGACCGTGACGACCGAGCTTCTCTGCCAGTATTTGGTGGCTCCCGAACCACATTTGTTGCTTTTCCTTTTCTGTGCCGCCTGGCTCAGATTAGCATAGACTGATTTGTATACCCTGTAAAAGTAGTTTTAACTGTGTTTTCTTTACGGTTTTAAGTAGTTTTTTCCCCTCTTCTTATAATGTTGTATTTCCTTCGAGGACTTTTTCTTTTATGTTCCTATTTGTCTAAACTATTTTTTAGATCTCTCTCCAAAAACATCTCAACCAAAGGCTCAGATGTACGTAGAAAGACTCCTTTGTGTATTTACAACACAAAACACTTTTCTCATTATCAAGATTGCCTGATTTGTTAGTCATTACAAACGAAAACAGCTTGATTTGTCACCTCTGTTATCAGTCAAGACCAGATGAAAAATATAAGGGCGAGAGATGAGAGAGGGGGAAATGGGGGGGGGGGGGAATTGACTGTTCTTGTCCTCATATCCCTGTAACAGCGAAACATTGCGGCTGGTGTCGTGATGACGTTGAAGCTCGCAGACACAAGGGGTCGATAAGAAGAGCTTTACAGTAATCCAGGATGAAAAGAAGGTCTCTGCAGGCTCCACTACCATGCAGATCACAGTTTGGTTTTAACCGGTTAGCCAGACGTAGAGGACCACATCGGCGAGTAGATGGATCACCAAGAAATAGGGTCTTGCCAAGTTCTCCCTTACCGGAGCACAATTGTTCTTGTTACGATATCTGTTCACCATTACGTCAGTAATCATTAATATTTATCGCGATAAACGTTCCATCATTCTAGCATAGTCTTCTTTATCACGATAAACGCTCCATCATTCTAGCATAGTCATCTTTATCACTATAACACTTCCATCATTCTAGCATAGTCATCTTTATCACTATAACACTTCCATCATTCTAGCATAGTCATCTTTATCACGATAAACGCTCCATCATTTTAGCATAGTCTTCTTTATCACGATAAACGCTCCATCATTCTAGCATAGTCATCTTTATCACTATAACACTTCCATCATTCTAGCATATTCATCTTTATCACTATAACACTTCCATCATTCTAGCATAGTCATATTTATCACTATAACACTTCCATCATTCTAGCATAGTCATATTTATCACTATAACACTTCCATCATTCTAGCATAGTCATCTTTATCACGATAAACGCTCCATCATTCTAGCATAGTCTTCTTTATCACGATAAACGCTCCATCATTCTAGCATAGTCTTCTTTATCACGATAAACGCTCCATCATTCTAGCATAGTCATCTTTATCACTATAACACTTCCATCATTCTAGCATAGTCATATTTATCACTATAACACTTCCATCATTCTAGCATAGTCTTCTTTATCGCAATAAACGTTACATCATTCTAGCATAGACATCTTTATCACGATAAAAGTTCCATCATTCTAGCAGAAACAAGAGTGGCAGAAAGTAAGATAAGCACATACAAATGATGAACATACTAAAAAAAAAAAGCTAAATGTTTAATTTCTCACCCATGCTTCGTGTTTTTATCTACTATGTGATCCCTGAAAAAGGCTTTTGCCGAAATATTGGATTGTTATTTGTTTTTTTTTTATCATTCATTCTTGCCCATCTTACTTTCTGCCATTCTTGTTTCTGCCTACTTTCCTCACTCTTTCTATCTTTTTTTTTGTAAAATTGAACCGTACACCTCCATCTACCTTTATTACTAGAACCAGTTTTACCGTTGTTGTTGTTGTTATCTGTCTTCTCTTATCATTTTAACATTTTATCTTTATAGCGACATCTATTTCATCACTCTGGTGTAGCTATCTTTCTACAAAAACAGACTAAGAATTTCAAGTAAACGCGAATCGTTTCAAGTAGGCAAATACTTGTTACATCACTCGCTTCAGGGGAAAAAAAAGGTTGGGACCTGTTCTGGTTGGGTAGAAAGGGCAGAGATCTCATATCACGACTGCTTTCAGCAAAATCACTCAGTGGAAGTTATTAAAGTGGACGATTTCTAAGTCGCAGAACACTTGAATGAGTACGAAATGTAGCTATACCCAATCTCACGAATAAGGAAGTGTTTAGGTCTAAAAAAATCAGGTGGAGAAATAAAGAAAAAAAAACAAAACAATCCAGACTTCGTATTGATCAAGCACCTTAAGGCACCTTGATCACATGGTGAACTTAACCGTTCCCTATCCTTTGACAAACGTTTATTAGACAAATCATTTCTTGTGTCGGTTATGTTGTGCCTCAACCTCATTTCAAGAACACATTTTTATTATTAATTACATACAAAGAAAGAACAATTCAGTTAGGATATTCATCAGCTCATGCAGTAAATTTAGTTTTGTATAAATATCACACAGCAAATAAAAATATTATCCAACACATCCTTATCAATGAATGTTAGAAAACGAGTCCTAAAATGTTATATTGAACCTATCTTGTTATATGGAAGTGAATCATGGACAACAGGCAGGTTTGCACAAAAATCACTGGAAGCAGCAGAAATGTGGTTTATTAGAAGAATGTTGCGAATCCCCTGGACAGCAAAAATAACTAATGAAGAATGTATGAGAAGAGCTGGAGAGACAAAAAATCGTGTCAAAAAGATAAGAGAGAGACAATGTACTTTCATAGGACATGCAATGAGAAGAGGGGGCATTGAAAATATTATAACAACAGGAAAAATAGAAGGAAGAAGATCAAGAGGAAGACCAAGAGAAATGATACTGGACAGTCTGACGGGATGGTGTGAGAGGAGATCACCAACTGAGCTGACGGCCTGCATGAAGGATCGCGTACTCTGGAGAAGCATATAATAGCCAACGCCAGTCGGCACGGCAACTGATAATGATGATGACGAAATAAGAATTCACCGAAAAATAAACAAATAACGAACAAATGAGACAAATTAAGCAGTTCATTAATTGCTTTTACTGATGAACTTAAATTAGAAAAAAAATATGAAAGGGGGAGATGTCTGAAAATGTCATGTCACGATATGAGAAGTTATGTTTCTGCTCCGCCCTTTATGCAGCAAGATCACCGGCATTACATAACAGCGTGTCCTGTTAGTCACAGCAATGTCTTCGTGACAGTGAGAAAGTTTATGGCAGTCTCTGCTGCGTGTTTCTGTTCTTGTTACGTGAATGTTATTCCCCTCCCTCCGCCTCATTCACGATTTACTCCTGTCTGTTTTATTTGTTTCCTAAAATAAATTGTGACGGCACCGATAACGTTATATGGGAGTCACTGGTATCAGTGGAGTCACTGACTCGGTTTTTGAATATAACAAATTTTACATGATGAGAAATGAGACGATGTACGTAGAATGCGATTAAAATTGGTGTCAACTACTGTCTTCTTCTTCTTCTTCCTCCCCCTCTTCCTCCTTCTCCTCCTCTTCCTCCTCCTCCTCTTCCTCCTCCTCCTTATTCTTCTTCTTCCTCCTCCTCCTCCTCCTCATTCTTCTTCTCCTCTTCCTCCTCATTCTTCTTCTTCCTCCTCCTCATCTTCTTCTTCTTCTTCTTCCTCCTCCTCATTCTTCTTCTTCTTCCTCCTCCTCCTTCTTCCTCCTCCTCCTCATTCTTCTTCTCCTTCTCCTCCTCGTTCTTCTTCCTCCTCCTCCTCCTCCTCCTCATTATTCTTCTCCCTCCTCCTCATTCTTCTTCTTCTTCCTCCTCCTCCTCCTTCATCCTCCTCCTCCTCGTTCTTCTTCTTTCTCCTCCTCCTCCTCATCCTTCTTCTTCTTCTTCACCAATCTCCCTAGAACTACGAGCTGGTGTTCTTTGCAGCCGATGCGTTGAAGATGTTGAGACACAGCTTCGTGTCAGTAGCTATTTTTTTTCAGTCCCTGGATGAAGCTACAAAGTGGGGGGGGGGGCGGACCGTGCGGTTTGCGTTACTTCTTTAGTAAACTCCATCACCATAGAGACTGTGGCGATCCTTGCTCCGTTAGCCAAGCTAGGGGGCTGTTAGTGAGGGTACCAAAGGAGATGTGGGACAGGGTCTTGGTCAGCTATACTTAACCATCCTGACTCTTGCATGTCAGCTATTGGTCATTGATTGTCAAATCGGACAGAGCCCCCCTCTCCCCCCATCAACAACGATAATAATACACATGATGATGTTTTTGACGACAGCTTTGTGAATGCCACAAAGAAGGCGATGTTGCTAGCGTCTATTATGACAATAATTATTATGAATAAGGGAGATAAGTGGAACCTTAATGACGTTAATGACCGTGACAAGCTGACCAATGTCAGTCCTTTGTTAATAACAATTAATGTTATTATAATGTAAACTGACTGTAATCAGAACGATAACTGTGGTGATAAATGATTGCAATGTTCGTAATAAAACGTTATGGAAATGATGATGGTGATAGTAATATCAAATATTACGGCAAATGATAATGGCGGTCACCTTAATAAAGATTTCGTCGCTGCGATCTGCGGTAACTCTCTGCGATTAATGCTGCTGTTGCTGTTGCCGTTGATGAAATGAATGATAGTTACAGAAGTGATAAAAACTGCGTTCTTACCCGGTCAATACATTTTTCTGGACTCTCTCTCTCTCCCCTCCCCCTCTCTCTCTCCTCTCTCTCTCTCTCTCCCCTCCCCCCCTCTCTCTCTCTCTTCCTCTATAGTCCAATAAATTGAATTATTGGTTGCCAAAACAAACCATGATCTTTTCTGCTGACTCTATTTACAAGTCAGTATTAAAAAAAATACCCCCCCCCCCAAAAAAAAAAAAATTAAAAACCAATTTAATTTTTGTTAACATTCAGATTGCCTAAAATTTCTACAAAGACAATTTTATCTACATTTCTTCATATATTTATTCTAATAAAGTCGACAATTTGTGAATACGCACAGGTAAAGCAATCTGAATTTTCCACGAAATCTACTTCGTTTGTGGTCTACGTGTCCACACTGATCTTTTTCTGTGGCTCTAGCGACATCCGTCTTAATATACTGGCTATTGATCACTAAGAAACATCGATCCGTTCCATGACTGGTTAGGCATGAATGATTCCTAAATAAACACCTTTTTTTTTGGGGGGGGGGAGGGGAGGGGGTTCAACATCAGCCTGGCGCAACTTTCTGGCTAAGTGAAATTAGTCCAGATTTCTGGACCACTTATCTCATGCAGGTCTGTCAGTGCAGGAAGTATTGACTTTGAATCACCGTGGAGTTATCATACAGTGTCTGTCCGCTACACAACGAATTTGATAGGGACATTTTGTCACTCTCTTTTTTTTTTAAATCAGCGGAAAGGTGGGTTTGGGGGGGGGGGTTGTTTGCTTTCCCAGCATGAACAACTTTTTCTCACTTCATGTAGTTAAGGTAGTATTAGTGCACTACTGTACAAGTCTTGCCCACACACCCTGTACTGTGCTAGTATATAGTATGTGTGTGTGTTGCACCTAACTGAGACTTGAAGTAATGAATCTGTATTCCCCATTCACTGTGTTGCATAACGTCACTATCTATTGGGCAGATTTACTTGACTGCTGCACAAGTGACACAACCGACGTTGCACTAATATACACCATACAACTACGAAAACCCAGGACAAACAACCACTACATATCCGTACAGGAACCCGATCAGTTTACATAAGTACAACTCAACATCACAGTTGGCACATATAACGTAAATCCAGTTTACTACAGGATTCCAGCATTTACAGGAGATAGCTAAATTTTAATGATGAATCCCACTTTGTGATGAGTGTTGTGAATGAGCGTGATGTGAACTGACGGAAACAATCAGCACTGAAACTATCCGGGCGATTACCATCGCCATGAGACAGACACAGTCAATCATTTGCATATCCCTTGCGGAACTTTGCCTCCCAAACAGCACTCCTGTAGGCCTCTCGGTTGTGAGCAAGATTCCCTGCTGCTGATGCATCCATTTGCAGATCATCAACGATGTCTTGCAGCCATCTTCGCCTTGGTATTCCTCTCTTTTTCCTATTATGTATCCTTCCAAGACGGTCTTCTCTAAATTCTCATGAGATTTAATGTGTCTAAAATATTTAAGTTTTTCTCTGTTTAATCCTCTTTACTAGACAACCTTCAATATTAAGTTCTTGTAGTGTGGATATATTTGTTCTTTTTTTTGCCCATGATATTTGAAGAATTCTTCTGTAGAGTATGTGTTTTTCAACTGTTCTGTTAAGTGTCCAGGTCTCACAGGCATATGTTGCGATGGGAAAGATGCATGCCCTTAAAAATCTTGTTTTTGTAGTCCGTAGACTACCGGAGGTAAGGAGGCGTCTCATTTCTTCTTTGATAGGGGATACCCCTACCTGGCTAACCGAGACATACTCAGACAACAATGAAAAACATTCTAACTTCGTGTGTACAGAAACAAAAACCCCAAGCAAACCTTTCAACCTAGCATCTAAAACATTGCTCAAAAAGGGGGACAATCAGCTTACAAGTACTACATGACAAAGTTCATGACGATCTTTGCCCTGAAAAGGGCAAATCAACTACGACAACATTTTTGCTCTAGCGACGTCCGTCTTAATATACTGGCTATTGATCACTAAGAAACATCGATCCGTTCCATGACTGGTTAGGCATGAATGATTCCTAAATAAACACCTTTTTTTTTGGGGGGGGGGGGAGGGGAGGGGGTTCAACATCAGCCTGGCGCAACTTTCTGGCTAAGTGAAATTAGTCCAGATTTCTGGACCACTTATCTCATGCAGGTCTGTCAGTGCAGGAAGTATTGACTTTGAATCACCGTGGAGTTATCATACAGTGTCTGTCCGCTACACAACGAATTTGATAGGGACATTTTGTCACTCTCTTTTTTTTTTAAATCAGCGGAAAGGTGGGTTTGGGGGGGGGGGTTGTTTGCTTTCCCAGCATGAACAACTTTTTCTCACTTCATGTAGTTAAGGTAGTATTAGTGCACTACTGTACAAGTCTTGCCCACACACCCTGTACTGTGCTAGTATATAGTATGTGTGTGTGTTGCACCTAACTGAGACTTGAAGTAATGAATCTGTATTCCCCATTCACTGTGTTGCATAACGTCACTACCTATTGGGCAGATTTACTTGACTGCTGCACAAGTGACACAATCGACGTTGCACTAATATACACCATGCAACTACGAAAACCCAGGACAAACAACCACTACATATCCGTACAGGAACCCGATCAGTTTACATAAGTACAACTCAACATCACAGTTGGCACATATAACGTAAATCCAGTTTACTACAGGATTCCAGCATTTACAGGAGATAGCTAAATTTTAATGATGAATCCCACTTTGTGATGAGTGTTGTGAATGAGCGTGATGTGAACTGACGGAAACAATCAGCACTGAAACTATCCGGGCGATTACCATCGCCATGAGACAGACACAGTCAATCATTTGCATATCCCTTGCGGAACTTTGCCTCCCTAACAGCACTCCTGTAGGCCTCTCGGTTGTGAGCAAGATGGCCTGCTGCTGATGCATCCATTTGCAGATCATCAACGATGTCTTGCAGCCATCTTCGCCTTGGTATTCCTCTCTTTTTCCTATTATGTATCCTTCCAAGACGGTCTTCTCTAAATTCTCATGAGATTTAATGTGTCTAAAATATTTAAGTTTTTCTCTGTTTAATCCTCTTTACTAGACAACCTTCAATATTAAGTTCTTGTAGTGTGGATATATTTGTTCTTTTTTTTTGCCCATGATATTTGAAGAATTCTTCTGTAGCATTTACATTCAAAGGCATTGTATGTGTTTTTCAACTGTTTTGTTAAGTGTCCAGGTCTCACAGGCATATGTTGCGATGGGAAAGATGCATGCCCTTAAAAATCGTATTTTTGTAGTCCGTAGACTACCGGAGGTAAGGAGGCGTCTCACTTCTTCTTTGATAGGGGATACCCCTACCTGGCTAACCGAGACGTACTCAGACAACAATGAAAAACATTCTAACTTCGTGTGTACAGAAACAAAAACCCCAAGCAAACCTTTCAACCTAGCATCTAAAACATTGCTCAAAAGGGGGACAATCAGCTTGCAAGTACTACATGACAAAGTTCATGAAATCTTTGCCCTGAAAAGGGCAAATCAACTACGACAACATTTTTGTTCTAAAAAAGGACAAATTGACCATACCTACTACATGCTAGACTCTACAACATGTGTCCTAAAAGGAGGAATCCATTTACAAGAAAACTACAAGCTAACTTTAATTAACGCACGTTTGTCCTAATAAGGACAATAAACTAAAAACTAACATTATGAAACAAAAGGAATTCATAGCAGACCTTCCAGAACAAACCAACGCATCCTCTCTCTTCAGCATCTACAACAAAACCAACACGTCCTCTCATTTCAACATCTATAACAAAACCAACACATCCTCTCACTTCAACATCTACAACAAAACCAACACATCCTCTCACTTCAACATCTACAACAAAACCAACACATCCTCTCACTTCAGCATCTACAACAAAACCAACACATCCTCTCACTTCAGCATCTACAACAAAACCAACACATCCTCTCACTTCAGCATCTACAACAAAACCAACACATCCTCTCACTTCAGCATCTACAACAAAACCAACCCATCCTCTCACTTCAGCATCTACAACAAAACCAACACATCCTCTCACTTCAGCATCTACAACAAAACCAACACATCCTCTCACTTCAACATCTACAACAAAACCAACCCATCCTCTCACTCCAACATCTACAACAAAACCAACCCATCCTCTCACTTCAACATCTACAACAAAACCAACCCATCCTCTCACTTCAACATCTACAACAAAACCAACCCATCCTCTCACTTCAACATCTACAACAAAACCAACCCATCCTCTCACTCCAACATCTACAACAAAACCAACCCATCCTCTCACTCCAACATCTACAACAAAACCAACCCATCCTCTCACTTCAGCATCTACAACAAAACCAACCCATCCTCTCACTCCAACATCTACAACAAAACCAACCCATCCTCTCACTCCAACATCTACAACAAAACCAACCCATCCTCTCACTCCAACATCTACAACAAAACCAACCCATTGGTACACCCCACCAGGTCAGACCTCATGACTGGCCAGTCAATCAGAACACGGAAGTTATCACTTCGCAGTGCTCACTTAAACAGCCGAGCTGACGTCGCGCGGGTGAAAATGACCCATTCTGCAGCAACATAAACATTCTGTTACATAATCCGGAGGATCTGAAACGAAGACGCTTTCATATCTGTTGTAGGCTGTAACTACAGCAGTTTCTATTCAGTTACTACATTTTTCTTTGGCAACTTTTTTTTTTACCACACATTGAGGAAAACTGACACCAGCACAGCAGGACAGGCACTGACATGGAATCCTCAAGGAAATAGACAACGAGGAAGGCCTAAGACTTACTTAGAGAAAAAGAAATTATGACAGTGCTCAGAGACAAGGGATGCACATGGAAGGAAGTAGAGAAAATTCCAAGAGCAGGGTTGACTGGAAAGCCTTTATCCGTGGCCTATACTCTCAAGGGAGTGAAAGGCAAATGAGGATGATGAGGAGCAGTTTTTTTTTTTTTTTTGACAGTGCTTTATACCCTCCCCTGGCTGACCGTTGTCTTCGACGAAATCATCTCTCTGGGTTCCTGGTGTCACTTTGGTAGCTACAGCACAAGCATTTCTTCGTCACCGTTCCGAGCCGAAGGTCAGGCGCCTGCCCGATCTGAGAAATGACACGAGCACTTGTGAGTTCTGAGAAGAAAGTTTCTTGGTTTAGTTCAGCGGTTCTCACGCTTTTCTCGCACCTTCCAGATCACATCTTTTTTTTTTTTTCTAAGTGCCGTGCCGCGTGGCGTAGGCGATCATTTCTCTCCACAATTCCCTGTCTATTTGTTTATGAGATCCGTTGGTGACGTTCTTCCTAGCCACACTGACAGCCCATCCAGTAACTTCTCTCTCTCTCTTCCTCTATCTCTTCTTCGCTCAATTTTTCCAGTTGCCACAATGTGTTCCAATTTTCCTCTTCTCAGGAAATGTCCTATAAATCTCGCTTGTCTGCCTCTGATCTTTGCTATAATTTGCTGTTTTAACTCCAGCCTCTCTTAAGACTTCTTCGTTGGTTTTCTTGGCTGTCCATCGTACCTTCAACATCATTCTTATAAACCACATTTCATCCATTTCTCGCTGTACTCTCTTATTCGTAGACCATGCTTCACACCCATAAAACAGAACTGGCTCCATGTAACATCTAAGTACTCGGAATCTTGTTTCCATTGATTACGGAAACAAGATTCCGAGTAGTACTTAAATGTACTCGTTGTAAATGTACAGATCACACCATTTGCGGCCTAAAAAAAACTAATTTTTTTTCTTTCAGTTGGTCCTGATTCCACATCATCATCATCATCATCATCATCATCATCACCACCACCACCACCATCATCATCATCATCATCATCGCCTTTCACTCCCTTGAGAGTATAGGCCACGGATAAAGGCTCTCCAGTCATCCCTGTTCTTGGAATTATCCTCTGCTTCCTTCCGTGTGTGTTCCTTGTCTCTGAGCACTGTCATAATTTTTCTTCTCCAAGTAAGTCTAGGTCTTCCTCGTTTTCTATATCCTTGAGGATTCCATGTCAGTGCCTGTCTTGCTATGCTGGTGTCGGGTTTTCTCAGAGTGTGGCCAATCCACCTCCATTTCCTAGTTATGATTTGAAGGTTCATAGGTTCTTGTCCTGCCCTTTCCCAGACCTCTTCGTTCCTGGTCTTGTCCTGCCATTTAATATCTAAACCCCTAAGCTACTGTTCATGAATGTTTGTATTCTCTGTTGTATTGTCTTGGTTATAACCCATGTCTCTGAACCATATAGCAGGACAGTCTTTTTTAATCCTCCTCCTTCCTCCTCCTCTCCTTTCTTTCTATTTTTATAATCTTCTCAGCTCCCTCTGGATCTTCCAATCATCCCCATCCTCCCCCCTCTTATTTTTATATCTTGTCAGCTCCATCTGGATCTTCCAATCATCCCCATCCTCCCCCCTCTTATTTTTGTATCTTGTCAGCTCCATCTGGAACTTCCAATCATCCCCCTTCTATTTTTGTATCTTGTCAGCTCCCTGTGAGACCTGGACACTTAACAATGAGACCTGGACACTTAACAAAACAGCTGAGAAACACATAAATGCCTTTGAATGTAAATGCTACAGAAGAGTTCTTCAAATATCGTAGACACAAAAAGGAACAAATATTTCTATACTACAAGAACTTAATATTGAAGAAGGCTGGCTAGTAAAGAGGATTAAACAGAGAAAAGTTAAATATTTTGGACACATTAAACGTCATGATAATTTAGAGAAGACCGCCTTGGAAAGGTACATAATGGGAAAAAAGAAAGAGAGGAAGACCAAAACGAAGATGGCTACAAGACATCGTTGACGATCTGCAAATGGATGCAACAGCGGCAGGCCATCTTGCTCACAACCGAGAGGCCTACAGGAGTGCTGTTAGGGAGGCAAAGTTCCGCAAGGGACATGCAAATGAATGAATGAATGAATGAATGTCAGCTCCCCCTGGAGCTCCATTCCAATCATCCCCCCCCCCCCCAATAGCCCCGGGAGCTTACTTTATGAACCACTGGGTGACAGATAATCACGGAGACAGACTGGCAAGCAAAAATTTAGGTACAGAAAATGCGGAAACTTGATATCAAACTGTGTTGGTAGGTAGGTGTGTGAGTGGGTAGGCAGGCGAGCAGGCAAGGAAATAAGCACGTAGGCCATGAGCAGGTAGGTGAAAATATAGATAAGTGGACAGGTTTGAAGATAGGTATAAAGGCAGGTAGGACCATAAATAGGTTGATATGAAGATAGGTAAGTTAGTAGATTGGTAAAAAAGTTTTACTGCGTTTTCTGCAGTTGGTCAGTCAACGAATTGTCAGTTTAATTTCCAATTTTTAAAACAAAAATTCCCGCTGGGATCTTACAGTTCACAGTAAGGTAACAAAATGTACACTTTCAAACAAGAAGTATAAGCTGACAACAGTTCTGCCACCTCGTGTGACACTAAGTTCCTTAGGGACTGTACAAATAAGAGCAATCTAATCCACAGACCCAGATCTTCGCTCATGCGGGCGTCCCACGCTAGGTCACTCGCTGTGTTTAAAGACAGGGACCTTGACAGATATTGCTAAGTCTTGAGTCCTCCCCTCCCCCTCCCCCCACCCCAACCCTTCCCGGGACACGTAAGTACAACAGGCCCGTGGAGGTGGACGAGCGGCCGAGGGCCAAAGAGCCACGAGATATGCATCTTCCTGCCAGGTTCAGTTTGTTCAGAGCTGCAGGTGACAAAAGATTCGTACAAAAGACCTTCGATTTGGGAAGGGTGGGAAGGAGGAGTAGAGGAGGGAGGGGGGGTATGAAAGTGTAGAAGAGGAAGGAATAATAAGACGAGAGGGAAAAAATGAGATAATCATTCATCCTTGTCTCTGAGCACTGTCATAATTTTTCTTCTCCAAGTAAGTCTAGGTCTTCCTCGTTTTCTATATCCTTGAGGATTCCATGTCAGTGCCTGTCTTGCTATGCTGGTGTCGGGTTTTCTCAGAGTGTGGCCAATCCACCTCCATTTCCTAGTTATGATTTGAAGGTTCATAGGTTCTTGTCCTGCCCTTTCCCAGACCTCTTCGTTCCTGGTCTTGTCCTGCCATTTAATATCTAAACCCCTAAGCTACTGTTCATGAATGTTTGTATTCTCTGTTGTATTGTCTTGGTTATAACCCATGTCTCTGAACCATATAGCAGGACAGTCTTTTTTAATCCTCCTCCTTCCTCCTCCTCTCCTTTCTTTCTATTTTTATAATCTTCTCAGCTCCCTCTGGATCTTCCAATCATCCCCATCCTCCCCCCTCTTATTTTTATATCTTGTCAGCTCCATCTGGATCTTCCAATCATCCCCATCCTCCCCCCTCTTATTTTTGTATCTTGTCAGCTCCATCTGGAACTTCCAATCATCCCCCTTCTATTTTTGTATCTTGTCAGCTCCCTGTGAGACCTGGACACTTAACAATGAGACCTGGACACTTAACAAAACAGCTGAGAAACACATAAATGCCTTTGAATGTAAATGCTACAGAAGAGTTCTTCAAATATCGTAGACACAAAAAGGAACAAATATTTCTATACTACAAGAACTTAATATTGAAGAAGGCTGGCTAGTAAAGAGGATTAAACAGAGAAAAGTTAAATATTTTGGACACATTAAACGTCATGATAATTTAGAGAAGACCGCCTTGGAAAGGTACATAATGGGAAAAAAGAAAGAGAGGAAGACCAAAACGAAGATGGCTACAAGACATCGTTGACGATCTGCAAATGGATGCAACAGCGGCAGGCCATCTTGCTCACAACCGAGAGGCCTACAGGAGTGCTGTTAGGGAGGCAAAGTTCCGCAAGGGACATGCAAATGAATGAATGAATGAATGAATGTCAGCTCCCCCTGGAGCTCCATTCCAATCATCCCCCCCCCCCCCCATAGCCCCGGGAGCTTACTTTATGAACCACTGGGTGACAGATAATCACGGAGACAGACTGGCAAGCAAAAATTTAGGTACAGAAAATGCGGAAACTTGATATCAAACTGTGTTGGTAGGTAGGTGTGTGAGTGGGTAGGCAGGCGAGCAGGCAAGGAAATAAGCACGTAGGCCATGAGCAGGTAGGTGAAAATATAGATAAGTGGACAGGTTTGAAGATAGGTATAAAGGCAGGTAGGACCATAAATAGGTTGATATGAAGATAGGTAAGTTAGTAGATTGGTAAAAAAGTTTTACTGCGTTTTCTGCAGTTGGTCAGTCAACGAATTGTCAGTTTAATTTCCAATTTTTAAAACAAAAATTCCCGCTGGGATCTTACAGTTCACAGTAAGGTAACAAAATGTACACTTTCAAACAAGAAGTATAAGCTGACAACAGTTCTGCCACCTCGTGTGACACTAAGTTCCTTAGGGACTGTACAAATAAGAGCAATCTAATCCACAGACCCAGATCTTCGCTCATGCGGGCGTCCCACGCTAGGTCACTCGCTGTGTTTAAAGACAGGGACCTTGACAGATATTGCTAAGTCTTGAGTCCTCCCCTCCCCCTCCCCCCACCCCAACCCTTCCCGGGACACGTAAGTACAACAGGCCCGTGGAGGTGGACGAGCGGCCGAGGGCCAAAGAGCCACGAGATATGCATCTTCCTGCCAGGTTCAGTTTGTTCAGAGCTGCAGGTGACAAAAGATTCGTACAAAAGACCTTCGATTTGGGAAGGGTGGGAAGGAGGAGTAGAGGAGGGAGGGGGGGTATGAAAGTGTAGAAGAGGAAGGAATAATAAGACGAGAGGGAAAAAATGAGATAATCATTCATCCATTCATTCATCTATTCATATCTGTCCTTTCACGAACAAGAATTAAAACAAACAAACAAACAAACATGATAATGGTATTGGAAACAAACGGCTGGGTCTATCATGGAAACGAATGTCTGGGTTAGTTATGTAAAAAACATGTCTGGGTTAATCAAACAAACGAATGTCTGGGTTAACTATGTAAACGAATGTCTGGGTTAACTATGTAAACGAATGTCTGGGTTAACTATGTAAACGAATGTCTGGGTTAACTATGTAAACGAATGTCTGGGTTAACTATGTAAACGAATGTCTGGGTTAACTATGTAAACGAACGTCTGGGTTAACTATGTAAACGAACGTCTGGGTTAACTATGTAAACGAATGTCTGGGTTAACTATGTAAACGAATGTCTGGGTTAATCATGGAAACGAACGTCTGGGTTAACTATGTAAACGAATGTCTGGGTTAATCATGGAAACGAACGTCTGGGTTAACTATGTAAACGAATGTCTGGGTTAACTATGTAAACGAATGTCTGGGTTAATCATGGAAACGAACGTCTGAGTTAACTATGTAAACGAATGTCTGGGTTAATCATGGAAACGAACGTCTGGGTTAACTATGTAAACGAATGTCTGGGTTAACTATGTAAACGAATGTCTGGGTTAACTATGTAAATGAACATCTGGGTTAACTATGTAAACGAATGTCTGGGTTAACTATGTAAACGAATGTCTGGGTTAACTATGTAAACGAACGGCTGGGTTAACTATGTAAACGAATGTCTGGGTTAACTATGTAAACGAACGTCTGGGTTAACTATGTAAACGAACGGCTGGGTTAACTATGTAAACGAATGTCTGGGTTAACTATGTAAACGAACGTCTGGGTTAACTATGTAAACGAATGTCTGGGTTAACTATGTAAACGAACATCTGAGTTAACTATGTAAACGAATGTCTGGGTTAATCATGGAAACGAACGTCTGGGTTAACTATGTAAACGAATGTCTGGGTTAACTATGTAAACGAACGGCTGGGTTAACTATGTAAACGAACGTCTGGGTTAACTATGTAAACGAATGTCTAGGTTGACTATGTAAACGAATGTCTGGGTTAATCATGGAAACGAACGTCTGGGTTAACTATGTAAACGAATGTCTGGGTTAACTATGTAAACGAACGTCTGGGTTAACTATGTAAACGAACGTTTGGGTTAGCTATGTAAACGAACGTCTGAGTTAACTATATAAACGAATGTCTTGGTTAACTATGTAGACGAAAATCTGGGTTAATCATTAGTTTCAGCTGCTAAGCGTGTTGAAACTTCCCATGAAGCATCAGTAAGAGAGAGAGAGAGAGAGAGTCCTATAAACATTAAGTAGGCGGAAGTGGGAGAAACTGGAGAGACAAGAGTTGACTAGAGCTCTGCAACATTCAACATACTCGTACACACTGCAGTGAAAATAAAATCCCGACGATTGTTCTTATCTTATCTTATATCTTATATCCTTCCCGTGCCGTTAAACGTCACATAGGGCTCGCAAAGTAGGTCGCCAATTTTTCCTGCCTTCGGCGAGTCTTTCAACCTCATCAAAGGATTTTATGCCTGTTAATTTGGACTCTCTTAATAATGTCCTCTTCAGAGTTTCACGCGGTCTGCCTCTTTTTCTTTGGCCTGTTGTGTTCCACTTTATGGCTTGTTTTGGGAATCTCTGATCATTTCTTCTCATCAAGTGACCAACATATGTCCACCTCCTTTTCCTGATCACCCATGAGACTGGTTGTTGTTCAGTCATCTGTCTTATCTCTGTATTGTTCTTGAATTCATTCCACTTGATGCTGAGTATTTTCCTTAGGCATTTGTTTTCAAAAGAGTCTAATTTCTTGTCTATTTCTTTAGTTGTTTTCCAGCTTTCGCATGCATAAATGAGGGTGGATATTACATTTGAATTGAATAGTCTTAACTTGGTTTTTGTGCTTATAACTTTTGAATTCCATATGTTCTCAAGATTCTTGAAGATTGATGCTGCTTTTGGAATTCTGATATTAACTTCCTTTCTAGTGTCACCATCCTGGTCTATGTAGCTGCCAAGGTATGCAAATTGATTGACTTCTTCAATATCTGTCCCTTCTATGTGTATTGTTCCATTTTGATTGAGAGGAATTTTCATTATTTTTGTTTTGTCCCTGTTAATTTCAAGTCCTATTTTGTTAGCCAGTGAAGACAGGCTATCTGTTTTTTCTTGCATGGAATTCACATTATTACTTATAAGAGTTATATCATCGGCAAAATCAAGATCTTATAGAGAAGGAGGGAGAGAAGGAGAAGAGAGAGAGAGAGAGGGCGGGAAAGAGAGAGAAGAGAGAGAGAGATAGGGCGGAAAGAAGAGAGAAGAGAGAGGGCGGGAGGGAGAGAGAAGAGAGAGAGAGAGAGGGCGGGAGGAGGAGAGAAAATAAAGAGAGGGCAGGAGGAAGAGAAAATACGATTGTTACGGAGGGTGAAAAACATATAATATGCGCTGCTTTTATCAGCTCACTTAGCGTCTCAATATCTCCATTTGTGAATTCGGCCTTCTCACATACGTGAATCTGTATCTGTCCCTTTATTCTATCTGTCCCTTTCTCCCTCATTTTCTTCAAAGAACTTGTGTGAACCATTCAGTGAGTTATTTATTCAGCCATTTGTCAGATAGTCTCTCTTTCTCTCTCTCTCTCTCACTCTCCCTTCCATCTCTTCTATCTCCCTCTCTCTCTTTTCTCTCTTTTCATCTCTCCCACTCTCTTCTCTTTTCATCTCTCCCAGTCTTTTCCTCCCTCTCTTCTTTCTCCCTCTCACCCTCTCTCTATTTTCTCTTTCTTCTGCCCTCTCTCTATTTTCTCTTTCTCCTGCCCTCTCTCTATTTTCTCTTCCTCCTCCCGCCCTCTCTCTATTTTCTCTTCCTCCTCCCGCCCTCTCTCTATTTTCTCTCCTCCTCCCACCCTCTCTCTATTTTTTCTTCCTCCTCCCGCCCTCTCTCTATTTTCTCTCCTCCTCCCGCCCTCTCTCTCTTCTCTCTTCCTCCCGCCCTCTCTCTTCTTTCCGCCCTATCTCTCTCTCTTCTCTTTCCTTCCCGCCCTCTCTCTCTTCTCCTTCTCTCCCTCTCCTTACCAGAGTCCATACCTCTACTCGTGTCTGTTTATATACTTAACAAAAATAATGACTGAGTTCTCTGATTTCTGTCATATATATATATATATATAAATACTCAGCATCAAGTGGAATGAATTCAAGAACAATGCAGAGATAAGACAGATGACTGAACAACAACCAGTCTCACGGGTGATCAGGAAAAGGAGATGGACATATGTTGGCCACTTGATGAGAAGAAATGAGCAGAGAATCCCAAAACAAGCTATCAAGTGGAACACAACAGGCCGAAGAAAAAGGGGCAGACCGCGTGAAACTCTGAAGAGAACATTATTAAGAGAGGCCAAGTTAACAGGCATAAAATCCTTTGATGAGGTTGAAAGACTCGCCGAAGACAGGAAAAATTGGCGAACTACTTTGCGAGCCCTATGTGACGTCTAACGGCACGGGAAGGATATAAGATATAAGATAAGATAAGATATATATATATATATATATATATATATATATATATATATATATATATATATATCAGGGTATTTTACATGTATGTATTTTTTTTAATACACTGACAGATCTGGGTACAAAGTGCTCTTATTGTATGGAAACTTCGGTTTTCAGAGAGATCTCATTAATCATGCGGTCGAAACAGGACACCTCCAGGCCAGTGATTCTCAAGCAGGGGTAGGTGTACCCCTTATGGGGACGGGGGAAGTGGGGGTGGAGGAAGGGTCTGTGAAGAATCGTATGGGCCCCTGCCTAGCCATTTTACATTATGCAGATTACTAGGAATGTATAGGCTCACACTACACGGCAGGTGCAAGATAGCGCAGGTTCGTTAGTACGCTGTTCTCTCGTGGCTAGACGGCTGCTCGTCCTACCAGAGTCCATGGTTCGAATCCCAGGTAATTCTTTTGTGATTTTTCTTTCTCTCACGTCTCACTAAAGTGCTTTGTCTACGATTTTTTCGAGGCCTAATCCTACAAAACCGTGTTCTCATACTTTACACTAAATGGCAAGCAATGTAGATGGTGTTTTGTGTGTGTGGTGGGGGGGGGGGGGAGAGGGGTATCTTCATTCGATTTAGGAGTCCTTGACTGAAAGAAACGTTGAGAACCGCTGTTCCACGAGACATACAGGTTTATGGGGGGAAATCCTCAGCCAACTTGTGGGACTTAAAATTCGCAACACTTTTTCTCAGTATCCACTTGATGAACTACTGGGTCGCCCAGATCCAAGAAGCCAGTCTAAGGCACACCTGTGTAGACCTTAACACATGACGAATCCAGATGCTAATCTAAGGCATAACTGTGTGGGGCGTAACACATGATCTCTGAAGCTAATCGAAGGCATACCTATGTGGGTCATAGCAGAGGGCAAAATCCGCAAGTGGAAACAAACACGGTGTCAGGATCTGTCAATAGCTGTCCTAACGTGACCAAAATAATCAGATCTCTGAACAGCAAAAATCATGTTAGTCAGTCAGTCACTCAGACAGTCAGTCATTCACTCAGTCTGTTACTAATTCAGCCAGAGAGTCGGTTACTCCGTCAATTAGTCAGTCAGTCAGTGAGTCAATCACTCAGCCAGACAGTCATTTACTCATTCAGTCAGTCAGTTTTCCATCCTGTCAGTCTGCCACTCTGTCAATCACTCAGCCTCTCATTCAGTAAGGGCCATCATCCATAAACCGGATACAAGCTTCGGACCATAAACGCACACCCCACACAAACATACACATGCCCACTCACAGTAAAATCACGAGACAAGCGAGCAAACACTGAACCCTTTACGCCAACTCCCGTTTTGAAATCCGTTGTTTGGAATCTTCAAACGACAGCAGAAGTTATAATCAGTTTAAAAATACAATAAAATAATTTAAAAGATAATCACATGCACTGAGCACAGCTGCTGCAGATAAAGATAATCACATGCACTGAGCACAGCTTCTGCAGATAAGAGACGCTTTAAACAGCCGCCTGGGTTAACTATGAAAACGAACGTAGTGTGGGATCGCAAGCCTTGGGTTAACTATGAAAACGAACGTAGTATGGGATCGCAAGCCCTGGGTTAACTATGAAAACGAACGTAGTATGGGATCGCAAGCCCTGGGTTAACTGTGGAAACGAACATAGTATGGGATCGCAAGCCCTGGGTTAACTATGAAAACGAACGTAGTATGGGATCGCAAGCCTTGGGTTAACTATGGAACGAACGTAGTATGGGATCACAAGCCTTGGGTTAACTATGGAAACGAACGTAGTATGGGATCGCAAGCCCTGGGTTAACTATGGAAACTAACGTAGTATGGGATCGCAAGCCCTGGGTTAACTATGGAAACTAACGTAGTATGGGATCGCAAGCAAGATAACTGCGGACAAGAACAGCATTACCTGTTTGATTCTTTATGTAAACATCCCTTTTGTAGAATGCATTAAAAGTCGAAGAGTTACAGCTGGATAGTTACATTCGTGGGCCGTTTATGAACGTATATTTTCCCCCACCAGACTCGAAGAATGAGAAGAACTGGCGAAGCGCCCTGCCACGAGGAGTTACGACTCTGCGTGAGAGTGCAGCGTCAGTCGAGGAGAAAGCTGGGAGAAAAAGAAGCACAAGGACACAAGCTATGTGGTTACTGTGACCGATTATGCAGGCGGCAGGATCAGACCTCGGAGAAGCTACTCAGCAGGCTCCACCCTAGTAGCTAACGCTTACCTACCTCAAGAACGTCACGCTGAATGTTTGAAAGTTGATTGTGAAAGTTGAATGATGAAAGTTGAATGGTGAAAGTTGACTGTGAAAGTTGAATGATGAAGGGCAGAGTATCAGACAAACCTGCCGGCCCAGTTCTTAGCCCTTTGAAAATATGATAAGTTCGTTGGTTAGTTCATTTAGTATAAAGAGTGCTATTATTATTATTATACTAGTATTATTATTATTATTATAAAAATCGAAAACAGAATATTAGATCATTTATTTATCGCACTACTTGAACATGCATCTAATTGTATATTTGTCTACCCCTTTTCCATCCATCCATCCATCCATCCATCCGTCCGTCCGTCCGTCCGTCCATCCATCCATCCATTAATTTACATGCTGTGTTGTTATTGTTTTATAACAGAACCTTTATATTAATTTATGTTTGAAATGCAATACCGCATCATCATCATTACCAGTTCTCAAAGCCTACAGAGAGAAGTGGAACACAAGGTCCATAAGAAGTGAACGGCTAGAAATAACTGATAAATGGCACAGGGATGTACAGTCTGGATCACGCGGGAGGAGAGAGAGAGAGAGAGAGAGAGAGAGAGAGAGAGAGAGAGAGAGAGAGAACTACAAGGCTGACCAGTTAGCAGCTAGGGCAAGAACGGAGGGCCTTATCACAGTGGACGAATTACACAAACTCCATCAAACAACAGCTCGAGGAAGAATCGAAAAGTAAATATCCTCTAAAGCACCCACTACCCATAACTCACTGAGTTACATCAAGGGCAGTGGATACAAATCCCAGCTAAATGCTAGATCACGTGCAATACACAACCAACACAACATTGGAACTTCTCTCTCTCTCAACCTTAAGTGTCCAAGGCACATGTGACTTCCGCAAAGGCTTCCCACAAACGCCTGTCCTTTGCGTTTTTTTTCCGCTCTTGCCCAGGTGAGCCCTCTATTGCTCGTCATCCACTCTGTTCTTTTTGTCTCTTTTGGTCTACATTTACTTCTGTTCCCCTGTAGTGTCTATCTTAGTGCTATTTTTGGTAGTGAGTCGTCAGTCATCTGGAGCACGTGTCCTAAGCATCGCTAGCGTGTTTAACGTTGGAATCATTTCTCTAAAACCAATGAAGGACATCCTGATGTCAAAGGCCGAACAAGTATGGACATGCCCCGGAATGTAATGAAACTGCTCCTTAGGACCAGCAACAGAGCTGGGCCCTTTACAGCGTGCAATTTACACATTTTCACAAACAGGCGAAATATCCCAATTGAAACATATCGTCCAATGAAAGAAAAGTGATCATAATACAGCTTCTGTGAGTGACAACTTAACTAATAAGTTCTTTCGCGAATATTTTGTGAGGAACATCGATTATAAGTTAGAAAAGGAAAAAGGTTCTAAGGATTGTTATAGCCGGAGGTGGGGTGGAGGATACGCTCTCCACTCCAATGAAATGTCTCCAAGGCGTGCGTCTCAAATAGCCTCTGACAGTCAAGACCACCTCCGGGCCTTCTCGTAGCGGAACTGTTCAAACTGACAGGAAAAGGGACGAAGGGAATATCTGGCGCCTGAAAGCCAGACGTTTCGGGTAGATGAGAGTCTTTTTGGTAGCTCCTCTGAGAGAAGGAAAATTCTGATTAAAAACCCTCTGCTGGCGAGATTCTTCAGCTGCCGTGCGTGGAGTGGGGCTCCTCTCGGCCAGTGAAGAAAGGTGCGAATGGGGTTGCCGCGCGGCGCCACTGCGTAAAAGGTGAAAGAAAGGATTAAGTGAAGTAATCAGTAGTCTCGAGGTCAGGACTGCTCAAATCACGACACCTCTGCTCTGGAGATCGGTCACGTCTTATGTGCACTCATACCAGGCGAATTACCTGAACCGGCTTAACCCAGGGGTTAAGACACTGCTGGCGAGATTCTTCGGATGCCGCGTGGAGTGAAACTCCTCCCGGCCATTGAAGAAAATGCGAAAAAGCAATTAGGGTTGCCGTGATGCGCCGATATGAAAAGGTGATGGAAAGGATAAAGAGAAGCTTAATCGGTATGTCCAGTAGTCTCGCGGCGAGAGCTGCTCATACCACGGCACCTCTGTTCTAGAGGCCGGCCATGTCCGATATACACTCATAATGGTGAAATATGCCTAAACCGGCTTAAACCAGGGGTAAAACTAGATGAGTACTCATGTCACGGTACCTCCGCTCTAGAGGTCGGTCACGTCCTAAACACGCCAATACTAGGATAATACTCCTAAACCGGCTTAACCCAGGGGTGAAACTTACTAGTGGCGAGGATTCGTCTTCCTGGACAAAAGCTCTGTCCTGGTCACAACTAGGAAGGGTAGCGGCACGACCACAAAATGCTGAAGTCGGAGACACTGGGCCGTGCAGTCTAGATAGGCAACCGCCGCTCACCCGACGGAGATGTATGGGTATCCTAATCACGCTGAGGTTTTCCGGTGAGAAAGTCCAACGCTGGACTGGATGGGCAACCACCTCTCACCCGGCAGGGATATACTGATATCCAAAACACGTCGAGGTTTTCCGGTGAGAAAGTCCAACTCTAGATTAAACTGATGCAAAGAAAATCACGGTGTCACGCAATCCCGCTTCTGCGACCCACCGAGAATTCAGGCCCAAGCCCGGCGATACTCTGAACACCTCTGATCCTCTTGGGGATCTCTTGTAGGCCTCTCGGGGACCACGGGGGGGGGGGGGGGAACCACAGGACACATCGAGGACCACAGGAGTAAATTCAGCAGGATCACGGGGCGAACTTGTAATAGAAGCGAATGAAGAAGAAGAAGAAGAAGAAGAAAGGAAAAAAAAACTTGTACTGAATACACTAATATCGGTATTATCAAAACAGTGAGGTGAGCGTAAAAATTGCGTTTACATGCCGTTAAGACATATTGGAGATACGGCAAGAACACCAGCACATGAAAGTCTGATGTGGTCACTATCACGCCCGACAGAATTTCCCTTCCCAGACTTCCCTGGTACCAATTTTTAGAAGCTGGGTGGACTTCGGGCCCTTTTTGGTGTGCTGGTACCAGAACACCCCCCCTCCCCCCACCCCCACTGAACTTGAACCCGGCACAACCGTATTAGTAGACTGAGCGCCTAACCACTCAGCCAACCAGGCCGCTATTTAACAGAGTCAGCATATATACGAGTATTGCGCAAATTAGTAATGGTTATTTTATATGACTGAAGCATTACCTAAAGTAGCAATTTAATCCTCGTTATTGCTACAAAAAATATAATTATAACATGCGAAGTGCAACATGTTGCTGGCTAGGGCAGCTGAGAAAGCAGCTCTTTAATGTCAACTTGCTCGACGTTATCAAAAGTTTCGGTCTAATAATTTAACTCCTACATCTTGTTATGTTTTCTGTTATCCGAAAACAGAAGAGCTAAGAATAACGGGGGCTTCATTTTATGTGCAGATCTGAAGCCTTGTTTGGCTTCTGGCCAGCCAGAGGAGATGGAGTTTCTGTCTAAAACTTTTGTGGGAGAAAGGTTTAACTCTTTCATGCAAGAATAACACTGTAGGGCACCAAGATCGTGCATGCCTGCACTAATTTTTTATCAGAGCGATATGTAAGAAAAGTCTAAATAAATTTTAAAAAAAATAATGGCACATTCCTTACTCAACCGACTTTTAAAAAAAAATATATATATATATACATATAAATGGAGATGGATATATGTTTGTCACTTGATGAGAAGAAATGATCAGAGAATCCCAAAAACAAGCTATCAATTGGAACACAACAGGCCAAAGAAAAAGAGGTGGACCACGTGAAACTCTGAAGAGGACATTGTTAAGAGAGGCCAAATTAACAGGCATAAAATCCTTCGATCAGGTTGAAAGACTCGCAGAAGACAGGAAAAATTGGCGAACTACTTTGCGAGCCCTATGTGACATTTAACGGCACGGGAAGTATATAAGATATAAGAATATATATATATATATAAAGTTAACTTCCTTCCAGTTACTTTGTACTAACATTTCTCGTAAAACTTTAATATTATATGAAAATGGAAATTAATTCGGGACCGAAAGAGTTAACTCTTTTGCTCCAAACCAAGACTGATCGGGCAGACAGATCTTGCATGCCTTGTAAATCACTGCTCAGAGATATATTTAGGCAAAGTCCAACTGAAATAGAAAGTATCACATTTCTAACCCCACCAATGTTTTAAAATTATAGAGTAACTTCCTTTTGGTTTCTTTATACCTTTATTCTGGTACATTCATTCATTCATTTGCATGTCCTTTGTGGAACTTTGCGTCCTAAACAGCTCTCCTATAGGCCTCTCGGTTGTGAGCAAGATTCCCTGCTGCTGATACATCCATTTGCAGATCATCAGCGATGTCTTGCAGCCATCTTCGCCTTGGTCTTCCTCTCTTTCTTTTTCTCATTACGTACCCTTCCAAGACGGTCTTCTCTAAATTATCATGACGTTTAATGTGTCCAAAATATTTAAGTTTTCTCTCTTTAATCCTCTTTACTAGCCAGCCTTCTTCAATATTAAGTTCTTGTAGCATGGATATATTTGTTCTTTTTTGTGTCCATGATATTTGAAGAACTCTTCTGTAGCATTTACATTCAAAGGCATTTAAAAGTTTCTCAGCTGTTTTGTTAAGTGTGCAGGTCTCACAGGCATATGTTGCAATGGGAAAGATGCATGCAAAAGTTTCTGGCATATTATGGAAAATAATTCTCGAGTAAAAGAATTAATTAAGAACATTATTCCGCTATAACGACTTAGAGGCTCAAATTTTTTTTCCCCCTTTGGTAACACATTCCTGGCCCTTATTAGAACATTAAAACACAAAGTAATGATTTATAACTGTAACGGTATGCAGCCATTTTAAAGTTTTAAAAGTAAAAGGGAACCCGAATGACGTCATAATGGATGTCACGTGACGCAAGGAGCGCGCGGGAACAACAACAACAACAACAACAACAACAACAACAATAAACTAAAAAGGCGAACCCAGACTGAGAGAAACGAACGTGCATTTAGAGAGAATCTTGAATTTAAACTGTAAGTAGTTGTAATAAGTAATTTGGATCTAGACATAGCTATAGGGATCAGGGGTAAGTTGTGGCAAAAAGTAGATTAGCAGGACAGTCCCGTTCTGAAGCCCCAGGAAACGAGAAAGGGGAGGGGAGGGAGGTCGGATGGCGACAAACAGTACAGATATTTAGTTGGCTGGGGTAAATGAAGATAGAAAGACCAGATACGAAGCTGATAGACTGGATAAACCAAAATTCGCCAGGAATAAAGGGATCACAGGCAATGCAATGGATAAAGAGAGAAGAGAGAGAGAGAGAAAGAGAGAAGAGAGAGTAAGGGTCAGGGCAGGTCATCATCATCATCAGGTGCCGTGCCGACTGGCGTTGGCTATTATGCTTCTCCAGAGTACACGATCCTTCATGCAGGCCATCAGCTCAGTTGGTGATCTCCTCTCACACCATCCCATCAGACTGTCCAGTATCATTTCTCTTGGTCTTCCTCTTGGTATTCTTCCTTCTATTTTTCCTGTTGTTATAATATTTTCAATGCCCCCTCTTCTCATTGCATGTCCTATGAAAGTACATTGACTCTCTCTTATCTTTTTGACAAAGCTTTTTGCCTCTCCAGCTCTTCTCATACATTCTTCATTAGTTGGGGATTTGCAACATTCTTCTAATAAACCACATTTCTGCTGCTTCCAATGATTTTTGTGCAAACCTGCCTGTTGTCCATAATTCACTTCCATATAACAAGATAGGTTCAATATAGCATTTTAGGACTCGTTTTCTAACATTCATTGATAAGGATGTGTTGGTTAATATGTTTCTCATTCTCTGAAATGCAGTCTTTGCTTGGCCTATTCTGTTAATAATTTCTGTTCTGCATTTCCCATCTGAAGTTATTACTGCTCCAAGGTATTTGAATTTCTGGGCAAGTAAATGGTGCTAATTGTACATGTGTTATTGTCTTAGTTACGACGGGAGAAAGTTGAACGAGTGGAAGTTGGAGAGAAGGAGTGAAACCAGGAGAGAACGAGAGAAAGTTGAAGAGGACAAGTACAGCCAGGGGAGAACGGAAGAAACCAGGGGAGAACATGAGGAATTTGGAGAGAACAAGTAAAACCAAGTGAGAACGAGAAAATGTTGGAGAGAACGAGTAAAACCAAGTGAGAACGAGAGAAAGTTGGAGAGAACAAGTAAAACGGGGGGGGGGGGGGAACGGGAGAAAGTTGGAGAGAACAAGTAAAACCAAGGATGAACGAGAGAAAGTTGGAGAGAACGAATGAAATAAGGGGAGAACGAGAGAAAGTTGGAGAGAACAAGTAAAACCAAGGATGAACGAGAGAAAGTTGGAGAGAACGAATGAAACAAGGGGAGAACGAGAGAAAGTTGGAGAGAACGAATGAAACAGGGGGAGAACGAGATAAAGTTGGAGAGAACGAATGAAACAAGGCGAGAACGAGAGAAAGTTGGAGAGAACAAGTAAAACCAAGGATGAACGAGAGAAAGTTGGAGAGAACGAATGAAACAAAGGGAGAACGAGAGAAAGTTGGAGAGAACAAGTAAAACCAAGGATGAACGAGAGAAAGTTGGAGAGAACGAATGAAACCAGGGGAGAACGAGAGAAAGTTGGAGAGAACGAATGAAACAAGGGGAGTACGAGAGAAAGTTGGAGAGAACAAGTAAAACCAAGGATGAATGAGAGAAAGTTGGAGAGAACGAATGAAATAAGGGGAGAACGAGAGAAAGTTGGAGAGAACAAGTAAAACAAGAGGAGAACGAGAGAAAGTTGGAGAGAACAAGTAAAACAAGGGGAGAACGAGAGAAAGTTGAAGAGAATGAGTAAAACCAGGGATGAATGAGAGAAAGTTGGAGAGAACGAATGAAACAAGGGGAGAACGAGAGAAAATTGGAGAGAACGAATGAAACAAGGGGAGAACGAGAGAAAGTTGGAGAGAACAAGTAAAACCAAGGATGAACGAGAGAAAGTTGGAGAGAATGAATGAAATAAGGGGAGAACGAGAGAAAGTTGGAGAGAACAAGTAAAAGAAGGGGAGAACGAGAGAAAGTTGAAGAGAATGAGTAAAACCAGGGATGAATGAGAGAAAGTTGGAGAGAACGAATGAAACAAGGGGAGAACGAGAGAAAGTTGGAGAGAACGAATGAAACAGGGGGAGAACGAGAGAAAGTTGGAGAGAACGAATGAAACAAGGGGAGAACGAGAGAAAGTTGGAGAGAACAAGTAAAACAAGGGGAGAACGAGAGAAAGTTGGAGAGAACAAGTAAAAGAAGGGGAGAACGAGAGAAAGTTGAAGAGAATGAGTAAAACCAGGGATGAATGAGAGAAAGTTGGAGAGAACGAATGAAACAAGGGGAGAACGAGAGAAAGTTGGAGAGAACGAATGAAACAGGGGGAGAACGAGAGAAAGTTGGAGAGAACGAATGAAACAAGGCGAGAACGAGAGAAAGTTGGAGAGAACAAGTAAAACAAGGGGAGAACGAGAGAAAGTTGGAGAGAACAAGTAAAACAAGGGGAGAACGAGAGAAAGTTGAAGAGAATGAGTAAAACCAGGGATGAATGAGAGAAAGTTGGAGAGAACGAATGAAACAAGACGAGAACGAGAGAAAGTTGGAGAGAACGAGTAAAACCAGGGATGAATGAGAGAAAGTTGGAGAGAACGAATGAAACAAAGGGAGAACGAGAGAAAGTTTGAGAGAACAAGTTAAAAAAAGGGAAAACGAGAGAAAGTTGGAGAGAACGAGTGAAACAAGACGAGAACGAGAGAAAACAGAAGAGCGAGTCACTTAAAGAATAAAGTCACTGAAATGTGTAGTCAGAGTTCAAATCTGCTTTCTGTAGAGCTTTGAACCTGTTGGTAGGTGACCTGTACCGAGCCTATCCCTTAGGTGGCCTGTACCTAGCCCATCCCTTAGGTGGCCTGTACCTAGCCCATCCCTTAGGTGGCCTGTACCTAGCCCATCCCTTAGGTGGCCTGTACCGAGCCTACCCCTTAGGTGGCCTGTACCGAGCCTACCACTTAGGTGGCCTGTACCGAGCCTACCACTTAGGTGGCCTGTACCTAGCCCATCCCTTAGGTGACCTGTACCTAGCCCATCCCTTAGGTGGCCTGTACCGAGCCTATCCCTTAGGTGGCCTGTACCGAGCCTACCCCTTAGGTGGCCTGTACCGAGCCTACCACTTAGGTGGCCTGTACCGAGCCTACCACTTAGGTGGCCTGTACCGAACCTACGCTTTAGGTGGCCTGTGCCGAGCCTACCACTTAGATGGCCTGTACCGAGCCTACCACTTAGGTGGCCTGTGCCGAGCCTACCACTTAGATGGCCTGTACCGAACCTACGCTTTAGGTGGCCTGTGCCGAGCCTACTACTTAGATGGCCTGTACCGAGCCTACCACTTAGGTGGCCTGTACCGAGCCTACCACTTAGGTGGCCTGTACCGAACCTACGCTTTAGGTGGCCTGTGCCGAGCCTACCACTTAGATGGCCTGTACCGAGCCTACCACTTAGGTGGCCTGTACCGAGCCTACCACTTAGGTGGTCTGTACCGAGCCTACCACTTTTCCAGGAAGCACTGCAGACGGACCACCCTGGCCTGGAACCTGCAGCAGAGCTGTGGGGTTCCCACTTCTTGGGTGTGGTGGACCCCCGGCCCTATGGCACTTCTTTGTATCGTGAGAACCACCCCCACCCTTTGGGTGTGGTTTCATACTGTTCACACCCTCCACAGTACTAGTGGGGTCGGCAGCACCCTACATCCGGGGCCCGCATCTCGTGAGATCTCATAACAAATAAAACTCTTATGTATTTTACGGGGTTGAAGATGTTCTCCGATTAGACAATCAGGGACCCATAGTTGATATGCTAGCGTCAGGGTTAGCGGCCCATAGCTGATATGCTAGCGTCAAGGTTAGCGACCCATAGCTGATATGCTGGCGTCAGAGTTAGCGCCCCATAGCTGATATGCTGGCGTCAGAGTTAGCGACCCATAGCTGATATGCTGGCGTCAGAGTTAGCGACCCATAGCTGATATGCTGGCGTCAGAGTTAGCGACCCATAGCTGATATGCTAGTGTCAGGGTTAGCGCCCCATAGCTGATATGCTGGCGTCAGAGTTAGCGACCCATAGCTGATATGCTAGCGTCAGAGTTAGCGACCCATAGCTGATATGCTGGCGTCAGAGTTAGCGACCCATAGCTGATATGCTAGCGTCAGAGTTAGCGACCCATAGCTGATATGCTGGCGTCAGAGTTAGCGACCCATAGCTGATATGCTGGCGTCAGGGTTAGCGACCCATAGCTAATATGCTAGCGTCAGGGTTAGCGACCCATAGCTAATATGCTAGCGTCAGGGTTAGCGAACCATAACCGACGAAGACCCTGTCCCACCTCTTCGCTGGCACCCCCAGTAACTGGCCTAGCTTGGCTAACGGGGCAGGGATCTCCATAGTTCCCATGGTGGTGGAGTCTGCTAAAGAAGCATTGCACACCCCCTGCTTTTTTTAGCTGTACTCTGGGACTGAAAAAAAATATCTGCCATAACCGGCTCCCACCCCGATACGACTGACTTCACATATCTCACCTGAATCTGTATCTTGCCAACATACAACATGATTACAAGCATAAGACTCCCATTACGAAAAAGAAAAAAAAGAAGATCAGCGATCGACATTAACTGCAGAACATATTCTTCAGTGTAATCTTTGTGAAACATGTGACAGTAATATGTGAAGGTAAACATTATGAATTCATCACAGGGAATCCCTTGCCATCAATCTTCCATTCCTTTCAAGTTAAAAAGCGAAATGTAGAATGCACGAGTGGCCTCCGCAGAATGTAACCTTTGCTAGTAAGAAATGCGAATACTTCGTAATATATTTCTCTTTTTAAATGAAAGGATTAACCTGCTGTTTCATGATTTGCCAAAACTTTAATTACTGACATGACCACAGTCTATTTAAGAGAAGTTTTATTAATAGTGAGACCTCAGTCTATTTACAAGAAGTTGTATTAATATTATGACTTCAGTCTATCTACAAAAAACTTTATTAATGTTATGACCTCAGTCTATTTACAAGAAATTTTATTAATTTTATGACCTCAGTCTATTTACAAGAAACTTTATTAATTTTATGACCTCAGTCTATTTAAAGGAAGTTTTATTAATAGTGTTACCTCAGTCTATTTACAAAAAATTTTATTAATGTTATTACCTCAGTTTATTCACAGGTATTTTATTAATTGTTTTACTTCAGTGTATTTACAAGAAGTTTTATTAATGTTATGACCTCAGTCTATATTACCGGAAGTTTTATTAATGTTATGACCTCAGTCTATTTGCAAGAAGTTTTACTTTTAGTGTGACCTCGGTCTGTTTACAAGAAGTTTTATTAATGTTATGACCTCAGTCTATTTACAAGACATTTTATTAATGTTATGACCTCAGTCTGTTTACAATAAATTTTTATTAATGTTATGACCTCAATCTGCTTATAAGAAGTTATATTAATGTTAAGACCTAAGCCTATTTACAATAAGTTGTTATTACCTAAGACTATTTACAATGAGGTGTTATGACCTGCGCCTGCTTTCAAGACCTTTGTCAGTCAATTTTTATTTAAATAACTTCGCTGTCTGTTTAATCTGTCTCGGAGCATTTATAATCTGCACACACACACACACACAAACTGCTACAGCTATTAACTTTAGACCTGACTCCTGCCGTTTTTATAAGGTGAAGAAGCAAATATGACGTATGACTCAGCTGAACAAAAGAGTTTTATAAGTCAGGTTTAATGTGTTTGAAGTGGGGACAATTTCTGTCAAAAACCTGAGTCATGTTGAGGTGA
This sequence comes from Achatina immaculata, assembly GCA_009760885.1. Lineage (NCBI taxonomy): Eukaryota > Metazoa > Mollusca > Gastropoda > Stylommatophora > Achatinidae > Lissachatina > Lissachatina immaculata. Next base: position 11,095,422 of record CM019713.1, read on the forward strand.
CCCCGACCTAGTGTTCGAGCAGTAAAGTAAGTGTTGGGAACAATTTTGTTATATATAATATATAGATAGGAAACAACGAGGCTTTCGTACGGTAAAGTAAGAGAACACGGTTTTGTAGGATTAGACGTCGAAAAAAAATCGTAGACAAAGCACTTTTAGTGAGACGTGAGAGAAAGAAAAATCACAAGAGAATTACCTGGGATTCGAACACGGACTCCGGTAGGACGAGCAGCCGTCTAGCCACGAGAGAGCAGCGTACTAACGATCTGCGTATAGACAGCGATTTTTTTTTCTAGGTCCGATCCTACAAAGCGGTGTTCTCTTACTTGAAAGTAAGTGTTGGACAAGTGTTAATAGTCAAAACCGTGACTGGGTTTTGCTGTGTTTAACGATGATGATGATGGTGATGATACTGGTTGAAATGATGACTGTGATGATGGTGGTGATGATAATGATGATGATACTGGTTGAAATGATGACTATGATGATGGTGGTGATGATGATGATGATGATGATGATGATGGTGATGATACTGGTTGAAATGATGACTATGATGATGGTGATGATGATGATGATGATGATGATGATGATGATACTGGTTGAAATGATGACTATGATGATGGTGGTGATGATAATGATGATGATGATGATGATGATGATGATGATGATGATGGTGATGATACTGGTTGAAATGATGACTGTGATGATGGTGGTGATGATAATGATGATGATGATGATGATACTGGTTGAAATGATGACTATGATGATGATGATGATACTGGTTGAAATGATGACTGTGATGATGGTTGTGATCATGATGATGATGATGATACTGGTTGAAATGATGACTGTGATGATGGTGGTGATCATAATGATGATGATGATGATACTGGTTGAAATGATGACTGTGATGATGGTGGTGATGATGATGATGATGATGATGATGATGATGATGATGATGATGATGATGATGGTGATGATACTGGTTGAAATGATGACTATGATGATGGTGGTGATGATGATGATGATGATGATACTGGTTGAAATGATGACTATGATGATGGTGGTGATGATAATGATGATGATGATGATGGTGATGATACTGGTTGAAATGATGACTATGATGATGGTGGTGATGATAATGATGATGATGATGATACTGGTTGAAATGATGACTGTGATGATGGTGGTGATGATGATGATGATGATGATGATGATGATGATGATGATGATGATATTTTAAATGTAGAAATAAAAACAACTGTAAGTCACTTTAGTTTCCAGACTAAATTTTTAACAGAAAGCAAACCTCTGCTACGAATGAACTGCCAATTCACGTGCGCTAAAACAGCTAAAACATATCTGCTACATCTGCAAAAAAAAATCTCCCAAAACTGAGCAGATATAGTATAAAAACACTTTTATCTGTTAAACAACTTGATAAAAATAAACAATATTTCAAGATTCGACGAGAAGACATTTTTTTACACGAGAAATAAACGGTTTAAATAATGTCTTACTTTAACATAGAGATAAGACAGATGACTGAACAACAACCAGTCTCACGGGTGATCAGGAAAAGGAGATGGACATATGTTGGCCACTTGATGAGAAGAAATGAGCAGAGAATCCCAAAACAAGCTATCAAGTGGAACACAACAGGCCGAAGAAAAAGAGGCAGACCGCGTGAAACTCTGAAGAGAACATTATTAAGAGAGGCCAAGTTAACAGGCATAAAATCCTTTGTTGAGGTTGAAAGACTCGCCGAAGACAGGAAAAATTGGCGAACTACTTTGCGAGCCCTATGTGACGTCTAACGGCACGGGAAGGATATAAGATATATAAGATAAGATTACTTTAATTAGAAAAAAATTTTAAATATAAAAGAGTTAACTCGGTCATCGGGAACGAAACAAATAATTAAACAAAGGGGAGAATGAGTTAATTCAAAAGAAAAACCTGTTTCTACCTGTAAAAGCAGAACGTCTGTTTTTCTATGGTTGCTATAGTACTGTAGTACTACCTGTAAAAGCAGAACCTCTGTCTTTCTATGGTTACTATAGTACTGTAGTAAAAAGTAAAAGTAAAGATAGTCCCATAGCAAATGCCGTAGGGGGTGAAGCGTTAGAGACCTCATTATGCTGGGTCATCAGCGTATGAGGTAGGGTGACCAGTTCCTTTCCTCGCTGCCTTTACTTCCCAGATTTTCTCTGGTACCCATTTTACGAGGCTGGGTCGACCTCGGGGCCGTATTGGTCGGAAAAACAATCCCGCTCAGCTGGGGATTCGAACCCTCGACCATTTGGTTGCTAGACGAGTGCTCTAACCACTACGCTAGCCGGACCCTAGTACTGTAGTACTACCTGTAAAAGCAGAACCTGTTTTTCTATGGTTACTATAGTACTGTAGTACTACCTGTAAAAGCAGAACCTGTCTTTCTATGGTTACATCGTAGACAAATTCCATGAATAAGAAGATGAAAGAAAGTGTTTGAAAAGAAAACAAAAAGATACTTACGTAAACAATTACTGCAGAGCCTTTCTTGGTAATAATTAAAGACATCAAGTCGATACACAGATTTCAGTCTTAGACCTCGGGCTATGACTGAAGATTATTTTAGTTAGCATTTATAAGACATTGGCAGACAGCTGTAATTTGGCACGGGTGAGACTTGCCTTATATGTGTTACTGTTTATACGTTTTATGTTTCTAACACCAGCGAGATAGCGCATGACTCTTGAATATGAACAAACGTTTGGACTTTCTGTCCCTTTCAGGTCGCGTTTAATTATCTTTCCAGCGTCAATATTAAAAAAAAAAGCTAGATCTAATACTGCGTGTGTAAATATGGATTACCGGGGGCTGTGTTTGAAGTAGTTTAGAAAATGCAGCAGATGTTGGACAACCTGTGGTTCGTGAGTAGAGAGAAGGTCGAATGTCTGGGAGAAGGTCGAAACAAATGTAAGCCTAGCCAGATTTCGACCTACCTTATGAGAACGTCGTAACATTATCAGATACCAGAGGCAAACCGACTATTACTGGTGCCTGGGGTGACACGGGGCTAATACGATCCAGTAATCACCAGGTGAGTTACGTGTTCCCTTAGCAGGCAAGTCAGGTGGGAGCTGACAGCAGCCACGCCAAGAGCTTTCGGGAATTTAAAATGAGATTAAGAGTGTTAGTACTTAAGGTGTGCTGTTTTAAAATAACACCAGTTATCTTTTCATAAGATACAAAGGGGAGTAAATCAACTGCTTTATTAAATAAACATTTATTGCAAGGAAAAAAAAGACAGAAAAAGGGGGGGGGGTGGGTGGGTGGGAGGGGAGCGAAGACTCCGCCCATTTTGGCAATCAGCGACCCATAGCTGACATGTCGACGTCAGGGTTGGCGAACTATAGCTGACATGTCGACGTCATGGTCGACGAACTATAGCTGACATGTCGACGTCAGGATTGGCGAACTATACTGACATGTTGACATCAGGATTGGCGAACTATACTGACATGTCAACATCAGGATTGGCGAACTATACTGACATGTCGACATCAGGGTTGGGGCAGGGATCACCTTAGTCCCCATGGTGGTGGAGTTTGCTAAAGAAGTACTACACATCCCCTGCTTTTTTTTAGCTGTATACAGGGACTAAAAAAACAACAACAACAAAAAAGCTGCCATGATCCCCTTACCAAGTGGACGCCACGTTATGCCTCAACATCTTCACCGCATCAGCTGCAAAGAGCACCAGCTAAACTGCGTCAAAAGACCAATCTCTCGTTAATCTTACAATCTGTCATAATTACATCTCTCTCTCTCTCTCTCTCTCTCTCTCTCTCTCTGAACCTTAAGTGCCCAGGGCACATGGGGCTTCCGCAAGGGTTTTCCACAAATGCCTGTCCTTCGCCTTTTTTCTGCTCTTGCCCAGGTGAGCCCTCTATTACTCAACATCCTTTCTGTTGTTCTTCTCCATGTCTCTTTTGGTCCACCCTTACTTCTGTTCCCCTGTGGTGTCCATCTTAGTGCTATTTTTGGTAGTGAGTTGTCAGTCATTCGGAGCACATGTCCCAACCATCGCCAGCGTCTTTCCTCAATAATTACATAGTCTTTCTTAATTCTACATCATCATCATCATCATCATATGCTGTGCTGTCTGGTGTAGGCTGTTATGCTTCTCCAGAGTACCTGATCCTTCGTGCAGGCGATTAAGCTCGGTTGGTGATCTCCTCTCACACCATCTCGTCAGATTGTCCAGTATCAGTTTCTCTTGGTCTTCCCCTGGCTCTTCTTCCCTCCATTTTTCCTGTTGTTCTAACACCAGCGAGGTAGCGCATGACTCTTGAATATAAACAAACGCTTGGACTTTCTGTCCCTTTCAGGTCACATTTAATTATCTTTCCAGCGTCAATATTTTAAAAAAAAAAAAGCTAGATCTAATACTGCGTGTGTAAATATGGATTACTGAGGGATGTGTTTGAAGTAGTTTAGAAAATGCAGCAGATGTGGTTCTTGAGTATAGAGAAGGTCGAATGTCTGGGAGAAGGTCGAAACAAATATAAGCCTAGCCAGATTTCGACCTACCTTATGAATATATATGTATAAATATAATATTCTTCTTATTGCATGCCTTATGAAAGTACATTGTCTCTCTCTCTCTCTTATTTTTTTTAACAAGATATTTTTGTATCTCTAGCTCTTCTCAAACATTCTCCATTAGTTATTTTTTCTGTCCAGGGGATTCGCAGCATTCTTCTAATAAACCACATTCCTGCTGCTTCCAACGATTTTTATGCAGACCTGCCTATTGTTCTACAACCTGGACGAGTCAAACTGTATATCAACAAATCAAGGGACGTAACCAGTGAAATAAAATGGTAAAAACTTCAACTCTGCCTTCCATTCTTTTCATACACACGCGCTTCTGAACTTTCTGCAGGGTTATGTTCACATGAACCGATTGTTAGTGGAAAATATCTAAGGTTGTAAATGTATTTAAAACACATAACTTATCAAACTTCAAGACTTAACCTAGCCTACCTTAAACACGCTCAGAACACTTATATTAGCCCCAAAACTGGGAAGGAAATCATCTAACACAAGGCCTGTTTTATTATAAATTGCTGAATTATCTCGTGAACTGGGTCGTGTGTATGTGTCACCTTGAATTGTCTCTCACTTGCAGAAATCCCTCAAAGTGAAAAAACTCAAGTCATATTAATAAACAAAGTTAGAACAGGGCGGATTGTTTGTGAAACGGATAATGATGCCTGCTGGGATGACGGCAGAATTGTGTGTGTGTGGGAGAGAGAGTGAGAGAGGGAGAGGGAGTGAGAGAGAGTGAGAGAGAGTGAGTGAGAGAGTGAGAGAGAGTGAGAGAGAGAGAGTGAGAGAGAGTGAGAGTGAGAAAGAGAGAGAGAGTAAGAGTGTGTGAGAGAGAGAGAGTGAGAGTGAGAGAGAATCATACCACACATCGCTAGCTCAGGAAAAGATCAAAATTCAAAATTTATAGTACATTTTCTACTGAGTGCATATCTTTTTCGTACCGTCGTGAAGTGTGCTCTGACACCACTGCCATGAAACGAAAGCTAGAGATTTCTGCTCCGACGCCAAAAGTAGGGAACGAAAGCCAAAGACATTTGCTCTGACACCAAAATTAGAAAACGAAAGCCTGAGAGATTTTGCTCTGACGCCAAGGCTTTGGAACGAGAGCTAGAGACATTAACTCTGACGCCAAGGCATTGGAACGAGAGCTAGAGACATTAGCTCTGACGCCAAGGCATTGGAAGGAGAGCTGGAGACATTAGCTCTGACGCCAAGGCATTGGAACGAGAGCTAGAGACATTAGCTCTGACGTCAAGGCTTTGGAACGAGAACCAGGGCCTTCCTGTCTGGCGCTAAGGCAAAGAGGAACTTGAGCAGGATGTGCTCCCCACCCCCTCCTTCCCACCTCAACCCCCAAATTTGGAGAATTAAAGCCATCCAAAATCCTAATACCTCCTGCTTTCTGTCTACAGGATACCCCATGGCAGCCTGACCAATGAGATATAGGGATGGACACAATGGTGGAGCTTGCAGAAGCCCCTGGCATTGCAGCCTCGACGAGAAGGCTATCGTCCCATCGTTTTATTCAGGCCTCACTACACGAGAAGAGCCATAATAGTTCGCTAGAGTCGCCAGCTTTCATCACCGCTAAGTAGAAAAACAAATGTGCTCGCTGTTCTGGGCTGTTCGGCCAAGCATGATTCTGACCACGTCAGCCTCTAGTCTGCCAGGTCAGTCATCAGTCAATCAGCTGCATGTCCCTTGCGGAACTTTGCCTCCCTAACAGCTCTCCTGCAGGCTTCTCGGTTGTAAGCAAGATGCCCTGCTGCTGATGCGTCCATTCGAGGATCATCAACGATGTCCTGCAGCCATCTTTGCCTTGGTCTTCCTCTCTTTCTTTTTCCCATAGTTTACCAGGAGGTCGAGTAAAATATGGCCACTAACACAGTTATCTTTCTAAGTAAATCTGTGGCACAGTGGGGCTGTCTTTTTTTTTTTCCTTTAAAATTCTGAAAAAAATATAAAGACATCTTATATGATTATGGCGGCCTGGTTAGCCGAGTGGTTAGGCGCTCGGTTTGCTAGTTCGGTGGTACCTGGTTCAGTCCCAGCAGTGGGATTTTCTCTGGTACACACCAAGAAGGCCCCGGGGTTGACCCAGCCTCTAAAAATGGGTGCCTGAGAAATCTGGGAAAGTAAAGCGGCCAGACGTGATACTGACCTCGTCACAGTTTAATGTGCCGAAGGTCATGGAAAATACAAGGCCTAATACCCCGTATTCTCCATGGCACGGAAACGGGAATTTTACCTTTACTGATTATTCCCTTTAAAAGACATAAAATCCCACTCCGGGTCAGATCCTGATTTAGTCAAATCACTGCACCTGGTTTTTCCTCCTATGATTCATTATTCTTTCCGTAGCAGTCTTTATAATTCAGACACAGCAATAATTTCTTACACACGAATATAAAAGGCTTGTATAAGTTTATTTAATCGTCCAGCGTTCGCCCATTCATAACGTGCGTTCTGAAATACGAGTACATAACGCGATTTATAGCTCCTCTGATTCATACGAGATTTCGAGAACCTAATAGTTCAGTCATGAGGAGCTAACAACATACAAAACCCAGAAAACGATGACTCAAGAGATCAACAGACGGCTATCACTTGGGAGCAAAAGTGACAACTCCCCTGCTTTTAAATGTGAATTCTTGTAAAAGTGGTGCCAAATGTGGGAAACGTCGAGTGAATCTGAGGAGGACCACGGAGATAGGTTTCACAGAGACGATATCGTTTCGCTGTGCTGGTATACACAGTATATGACCTGTGGAGCAGTCAGTAGCTGATTCAATCACCTCCCCGCTGTAAATATCAAAGAGCATAATAACTGACACGTTCAGTGTTAACGTGTTAAAGTTCTTCTTTTTTCGTTTTATCATAAAGAGCCCCCCCCCCCCCCCCCAACGAATTACTTCGAGTTTAGACTTAGAAAAACCTCCTAGTACTATGTAACCTGACTTTTCTACGCTATATTCTATGATTATGGTGGTGATGATGATGATGATGATGAAGACGACGACGACGACGACGATGATGATGATGATGATGATGATGATGATAGGCTGCTGTAGCTCTCCTCATCATTCCCCGAAATCCTACGAAAAAGATATGATGACACGCTCCACTGCACAGCCAGTCTCAACAACAGGATACATTTTTGCAGGAGTTAAAGTTGCCCCCCCCCCCAAACGTGGCTTATCAGGCTGTTGTGACACAGCCTGTGTTTATGGACACTTGAAGGTTATATAACGAATCATTCACAGACTTCATGTATTGTAAGGATGACAGTTATAACTAAAGGACCAACCAACCAACCAACCAACCAACCAACCAGCCAACCAACCAAACAACCAACCAACCAATGACTGACTGCCTACTTTAATGACTAAACTAATTTTTAGTCAGCTATAGTTTGCCACCTTTGACAACACAAGAAGACACTTATTTCTACTGCAATCAACACAAGAAGACACTTATCTCTACTGCAATAAACACAATAAGACACTTATCTTTACTGCAATAAACACAAGAAGTCAATAATTATAAGCAAAGTACCTTCAAGAGTGCCCAAACCATGCAGACCTGAGGCGTGAGACATGGCCAGAGGACACAAGCTTGAGGCAAAAGCTTTGGGGCCCCTATCGGGATGTGGAGAGGACTGGGGGCCTTGCCATGTTGACAGGGATCAGGATCTGATGTGACCAACAACCTCGAACGCTGAAGAAGAAGAAGAAGAAGAAGAAGAATCATAAATTACTTATCAGAACTCTAAAAAAGAATTCTTTTAACATGTTTAATTTCACAATTTCTGAATTATAATTCCTTAGGCTGGGTCGGCAATAGTTACTTCCATTCCATACCCGGATCGATGCTGATAGACATGATCTGCTTAACAGTCTCTGATGCACTGTGCAGGTTAATAATGCGTTTGTGGATTCTTAACTGGTACCTGTCCCAGAAATTTGAGCCCTCACCACAAGGTATCTCGTGGGTTGTGATACGGACAGGACTTTGGTGGTTTGGGAGGGGAGGGGGGTACGGAGAGGTCCTTTCACTGACAAGTTCTTCTCCTTGGCATCTTTGATGGGGTCAGCACGCACTTTCTCAAGACCTCTTTATTACAGACCCTGTAGAATGATGCTTCTTCAGGGAAACCATCTTTGGTGAATTCTGAGTCTTTGAAAGACTTGTTCTAAAGAAACAGATACATCTTTGAACAGCGGTGAACCAGGCTCATGTCTCTAACACATGGGTTTTCAAAATGGATTTACAGCTCAGAACATAACAACGGCCTGACAATTTCAGTGATTCACAACTAAAATGCTAATGCTGTTGTACTGCCAAAGGCCTGCGGGCGCTAAATTCCAGAATTTTAATGAGTGAATTTGCATTGCAGAACATTAAGTAACAGGAAATGTTGAATATCGGAATGTTTTACTGGTTTTCTAAATCGAGAAACAAGATTGTATAGACAACATAACTCCTTTTTTATTAAGTGCATTCGTTGTAGTAGATTCATCAAGTTTAGTACATGATATTATCTCCTCTTACTCTGGTATTGATCGTAGCAGAGTTCAGATTAAATACTTTAAAAGTTTTATTAATTTCATCATTTGCTTAGAAAACGAAGAATTTTCTTTTTTGTTGGTTTCTTTTTTCCCTTCTTAGATCCCTGTGGTCTCATTTTACATCTTACATCCTTCACATGCCGTTAAACGTCACATAGGGCTCGCATAGTTGTTTGCCGAGTTTTCCTGTTCTCGGTGAGTCTTTCAACTTCATCAAGGGATGTTATGCCCACTAAACTGGCCTCTTTTAACAATGTCCTCTTTAGAGTTTAGTCGACCTCTTATTCTTCGGCCTGTTGTGCTTCGCTTGGTAGCTTGTTTTGGTATTCTCTGATTGTTTCTTCTCATCACATGGCCTACATATGTCCATCTTCTTTTTCTGATCACCCATGAGACAGGTGTCATCTGTCTTATCTCTGCGTTGTTCTTAAAGTCGTTCCACTTTATACCAAGTATTTTCCGGGGGCATTTGTTTTCAGAAGAGTGTATTTTCTTGTCTATTTCTTTAGTTGATTACCAGCTTTCGCATGAATAAATGAGGGTGGATATGACATTTGAATTGAATAATCTTAACTTAGTTATTGTGCTTATAACTTTTGAATTCCATATGTTCTCAAGATTTTTTAAAGACAATGCTGTAGGCCATCTTGCTTATAATCGAGAGGCCTACAGGAGTGCTGTTAGGGAGGCAAAGTTCCGCAAGGGACATGCAAATGAATGAATGCTGCTTTTGCATTTCTAATTCTAACTTCCTTCCTAGTGTCACCATCCTGGTCTATGTAGCTGCCAGCGTATGCAAATTGGTTTACTTCTTCAACAGCTGTTCCTTCTACGTATATATTTCCTTCTTGATTAATGAGACATTTCATAATTTTTGTTTTGTCTTTGCTAATTTCAAGACCTATTTTGCTAGCCAAGGAAGACAGGGAATCTGTTTTTTTCCTGCATCGATTTCACATTGTCACTGATAAGAGTTATGTCATCAGCAAAACCAAGATCTTCTATTTGGGTCCCATGTACCCAATCAATGCCGGTTTTACCTGTACAGTATATTTTCATTATAAAGTCTATGGCAATTCCAAAAAGCAATGGAGATAATATACATCCTTGTGTCACGCCTGTTTCAGTCTTAAACCATTCGCTCATTCCTTCTTCTGTCTTGACTACACAAATATATCTGTTATAGAGATGTCTAATGATGTTGACAGTTTTAGATGGTATTCCATATATTCCTAAAATTCTCCACAATGAATCTCTGTGTATGCTATCAAATGCTTTTTTAAAGTCTATGAAGTTCAGGATTCATGGTTTCTACTTTTCAATATGTTCTTCAAGTTTTATTCTTAGAGTAAAGGTCTGGTCGAGACAGCTTCTCCCTTTTCGAAATCCTGCCTGTTCTTCTCTCATTGCAGTATCCACTACATCCTTAATTCTATTCAGAATCACTTTACAAAACACCTTTGACACAGTTGTTGCAATCGCTAAGGTTGCCCTTTTTTGTATTTTAACAATGATTCCTTTTTTCCGTTTAGAAGGGGCTTTTTCTTCTTTCCAAATTTTATTAAACATTCTTTGTAGTTGGCTCATGTTGTCACAGCTTTTAACATTTCGACTGTTATTTCATCTTCACCTGCAGCTTTGTTGTTAGCCATTAGATTCACTACTGTTTCAGTTTCATTAAGTGTAACTTCATCTAGGTTGACATTTAGTTGTGGGCCTGGTATATCGGTTTCGAGATTTATTAATTCATTTGGATGTGGTCGATTAAGTATTTCTTGGAAGTGTTTGGCACATCTTTGCTTTTGGTCTTTACTTGATGTTAATAGGTTGCCTGTTTTGCTAAAGACTGGTCTTTCTCTGGAGGTAAAGCACCTGTTAGCTTCTTCTGTATGTTATATAGAGTTTTGCTGCTTCCTGTTTTACTGCATTTTCTGCTTCTTTTGCCATATTGTCCATATATTCTCTTTTGTCTCTTCTAGCTGAACTTTTTACTTTATTGTCTAGTTCTTTGTATGTTGCTTTTGCCAAAACTTTTCCAAGATCTGTCTTTACATTAAACATGTATAATTTGGCTGCTCTTCTTTCATGTATGTATTTCCATGTGTTATCTGATATCCATGCTTTTCTACTTGTTGACTGCAGTCCAGCACTTGCTTTTGCTGCCGTGATTATGGCTGTGCTGTATGAATTCCATAATTGATCTATATCTGTCTCGTCTACCACTTTGAGTGCTGCGAAATGTTTGGTAAGTTCCAGATTGAAATCACTGTTGGTATTTTCTTCTTGTAGACGTTGACTGTTTATTTTTCTGAGTATTGCTTTCTTGTGTTGGCTTTTCAGTTTAAGTCTTATCTTCCCTATACGCAGGTTGTGATCACTGTTGACATCTGCACCTCTGTATGCTGTTACATCTATGAGAGATATTTTGAATTATTTTCTAATACAAAAATGATCTATCTGGTTTCTGGTTCTATCGTCTGGAGATATCCACGTTGTTTTATGTATCTATTTGTGTGGAAATAGTGTGCTTGCAATGACCATGCCCTCTGTTAGACATATTTCGATGAATCTTTGTTCTGATTTACCATGTCAATTCCTTCTTTCCCCATTACTTTTTCAACGTCGGTGTTATATTTTCCTACCTTGGCGTTGAAGTCTCCCATGACAATTAAGATGTCTTGTTTAGATAACTTTGTTGATGAGCTGTAGTTGGTGATAGAAATCGTCTTTCATTTCATCATCTGTATCGGTCGCTGGTGCATAGCATTGTATGATCGTAATTCTTCCGTGCCTTATTTTGTACCGTGCTCTTATCATACGACAGTTCACCTGTTCCCATTCTGTAAGGCTCTTTGCTGCCACAGATGACATACTTATATTCACTCCTTCCTGATACTTCCCATCGTCTCTGCCGGAATATATTATTAACTTACGGTTTTCCGGCCGTTCTTTTCCCTGCTTCTGGCCGCCATCGCATTTCACTGATGGCCAACACATCCAGGTGATATCTGCCCATTTCTTTTATTACCTGAGCAGTTCTTGTTGTTGCGGCCATCGTTCTTACATTCCAAAATCCGATTTTTGTTATGCATTTGGGGCCGATGAATTTTCGATCGTTGTCAACGGCATGCAGAGTTGGTGACCTTGATGTTCAATTAGAACTGTTGCGAGATTCCATAACGGCAGGGTTTTTCCCACATCTAGAGTCGCCTCACGCCCAGCTCCCATTTTACGATGTATGGCGACGCGGAAGACTCATACGCAAGTATGTCAGGGAGAGCGTTAGAAAGCTCCCGCCATCTTGTACGTCGCCCGGAAGCCCCTTTATAGGCGACTGAAATCACGTGAATTACCTTTTCCCCCTTCTTTCTTAAAGAACAATACATGCACAGCAAGAGTGGTTTCTCTGAAGGAAGATTCTCCCGCTTTTGGAAACACCATGTCTATCATGACGGGCTCGTCGGCAAAACACCCGCGTATTTTACTCCTGCCACGGCTGAACTTTTCACGGCTCTCGTCTGATGTGGATTAATTTTTAAAGAAAATAACGAAAAAAATGGGGTTTTTTCACTTATAAAATAGGTCAACAGAAGCAGAGATTCACTTAAATGCAAGTCTGCTGAATGTGGTAATCTCTCACATTATTGTGGATACCGGGGGTTAGATGGAACCCAGTCATCACAGCGTCAGCGTGTTCTCTGTCTCCCAGCGAACAAAATAAAAACATAACCTGTTCATGTTATGTCATATTTTCTTCCAGATGGTAAGGAACTAATCTTTCACACAGCACAAAGATTTAGTTATTTAGCGGTCAACGAGCCATAGCGGTCAGCGTCTAGGGTTGGCAGACCATAACTGACCAAGACCCTGCCCCCACCTCTCCGCTGGTTCCCCTCCCGCCCCCGCGCCCGCTACCCCTTCAGTAACAGGCCTAGTCTGTCTAACGAGGTGGGGATCGCCATAGTCTCAGTAGTGGTGGAGTCTGCTAAGAAGGCACTGCTTTTTTTTGTTAGCGCTACTCATATCCCACTCCTAATCCGACACGATGCTGTGTCCCAACATCTTCACAACATCGGCTGCAGAAGAACACTAGCTCGCAGTTCTAAGGGAGGCTGAAGAAGAAGAAGAATTATAGTTTCAGGTACAAATTCTCCAAATTCAAAATAAAGAAGAAGAAGAAGAAGAATTATAGTTTCAGGTACAAATTCTCCACATTCAAAATAAAGAAGAAGAAGAAGAATTAGAGTTTCAGGTACAAATTCTCCAAATTCAAAATAAACAACGAAGCTGTCATACACGCAGTGCCACGTCTAAAAGTGCTTTGCTATCTTTCCAGTGCTAATCTTTCATATCGTAGACACGACTAGAATATATGGGGTTAGTGCCCTTGTTGTTCTTCATTTACCAGCGCACGACAAGATGGCGTGGTCAGCATTACGCCTGGCCATGTGACTGAAACGGCTCCAGCGGGCTTGGAAGGTAGAGAGACTTGCGCTCTAATCACTGCGCCCTTCAAGGGCTTCTTCTTCTTCTTCTTTCTCTCTAGAACTGCGAACTGGTGTTTTTTTTTTAAATAAACGACGCAGTGAAAATGTTTAGGCATAACTTCGTGTCGGATTGTGAGCGGGTTATGGCAGCTATTTTTTTTTTTTTATCTCTGAGTGGAGGTTAAAAGCAAGGGGTGTGCAATACTTCTTTAACAGACTCCACCACCATGGGGACTATGGCGTTCCCTGTCCCGTTAGCCAGTCTAGGCCTGTTATGGGGAGTACTACGAAGAGGTGGGACAGGGTCTTGATCACTGTTCCCTCTAAGTTGTGCGGTCGCGCACATAAAAAAAAAATCATACCCTACACAAAATTTGTTGGAGCTGCGCAAAGAGAAAAACAAAAATCGCTACTTTTATTTTCCAGTTTCCAGATGTTACTCCGTGCTATAACTGCGATCAAGAAAAGTACAATGATGGTGCATGTTTTTTCCTTTACTGTTTCTTTCTTGTTGAGAAATTACTTTCGGATCGGATGTTTCAGCTGGTCTTTTATCATGCAGTTTCGGTAGTACTGTAGCAGAATCATGACGAGGCAAGTGGGCACACAGAGAATAGAGGGTAATTAAAATAAATGGGCAGATGACTTTCCACTGCTGAAAAGTACAGTAGGTCTATCCTGTTATTAAATGTACAGACCTTTACAGTATGTGTGTGTGTGTATACACACATATACTGTAGAGGTCTATACACACACACAAGGGGTGATTGATAAGTTCTCGGCATAAGGTACAACCGATTATTTGTGGACAATTTTTTGGGGTTATTTCTCAATATAGTCCCCTTGCAAGTTTATACACTTAGTCCACCGATCCTGGAGCATACGGATCCCTTCTGTGTAAAAGTCAGCATCTTGTGCCAGTAGAAAGTGGTCTACAGCATGGATGACGTCATCATGTGAAGCAAATTTGCGACCACTGAGCTCCTTTTTGAGTTTGGTAAACAGGTAACAGTCCGAAGGGGGCAAATCTTGGGAATAAGGAGGATGTTCAAGAACCTAGAAGCCGCATTCATGAATGATAGCCATTGCCACCGCCAACTTGTGAACTGTAGCATTGTCTTGCTGAAAGATGACTCCTCTCATCAATTTCCATCCACGCTTTTTCTTCAGTTTGACCCGCATTTGCTTCACAAGATTAGCGTAATAGGCCCCGATGACTTTCCTGCCCTTTTGAAGATAGTCTACCAATAGCACACCTACTGAATTCCAAAAGATGGAAGCGATCACTTTGCCTTGGTTTCTTTGGAGGTGGGGATCCATGATGTTTCCACTGCTTTGATTGTTCTTTGGTTTCTGGTTGAAAATGGTGAACCAAAGTCTCATCCATAGTCACAAATTGCTAAAGAAACTTTTAAGGATCTGCAGAAAAATGGCCAAGATTGTCTCTTGACATGTTGAGACACTGTCGTTTGTGATCAGCACCAAGAAGTTTCGGGACCCATCGAGCAGAGACCTTTGTCATTTGAAGATCATTGTGAATAATGGCATGAACACGTTCCTGGGAGATGCCCAACTCAGTAGCAATGTACCGCTCAGTTAGTTGTCGATCTTCCATTATCATGTCATGGATTCTGCCGATGGTTTCATCTGTGGTTACCGTTCTTGGTCTTACTGGACAGGGATCATATTCCAGACTCTCCCTTCCATGTTTGAATTGAGCTGCCAATTTCTTCACAAGCAGTAAAGCGAGCAGTAAAGCTTATTAGTGACAAAGATCAAGCACAAAAAACTAACCATCACAAACGTATCAAAATACTACCTCTTAAGAACAGGTTCCTCTTCAACAAAGCCAAGTTAGTACATCAAATTCTTTCACGGCATGCCCCGCCTTATCTATGGAACCTGCTTAAATTTAGCCCAAAGTGCAGCCAACGCTTGAACAACATATGTCTTCCAAAACCTAGACTTGATCTTTACAAGAACAGCTTTAGTTATTCTGCTACTCATCTTTGGAATACCCTCCTATCCTATATAAAAAAAATATAAATTATACTCCTTCCTACAACTACAAGCTTTCCCAATATCTATTTGATGTCGACTACATGCCTCCATGAATTATAAAACTTAAAAGTTATCTTAAACTGCTCTTACAGACACCGAATACAATTAATTGTTTTCTGAATAGTCCCGAAAATTTTGTTTAGTAGATAGTCATTTATAATGTATGTAGTTACTTCTGTACTGAGTGAATGTTTAAGAGCGAAACGTAAATGTTATATTTTATTTTATGTCTCAGCTTCAATGTTAGTTATGTTTGTTATATGAACAGCATATTTGTAGAATGTCTGGAATAGAGTGAAAAATGTATGATAAAGGGCAGAATGTCAGACGGGCCTGCGTGCCCAGTTCTTAACCCTTTTGAAATAAAGATGAATCAATCAATCACTGTGCTGTAAGAAAGGGGACACTCTCCCCTAGAGTCTACCATAACCTCATGGATCTCCTTCGATGATAAGCCCTTGATGCAGAGCTAGCAAATGACTGCTCGTTGAGAAATTTTATCCATATTCTCAATTTCTGCCACCCCTTACCACTTCAGTAGCCTGTAAAAAAAATTAGTTGCAGTTAATTTCTTGAAACTTGGTGTTTAATCTCACATTAAGCTGATCATATACAAATGCACCTAATATCAACTGTGTGTTTCAAGTATTTGTATCTTAGCCCGCGAACTTGTCAATCAACCCTCGGGTATATATACCTTGCTACTGCGCACATTTGTATACACAATATTTTTTGCATATGAGCTGAACATTTTGTACACAGACCGCAAACCCTTAGAAGGAACAAGGGTCTTGATCAGCTACGGTTCGCCAATCCTGACGCTAGTATGTCAGCTATGGATTGCTGACTGCCAAATCTGACAGCGTCTTCATCAACAGTGACAGCACATAAGAACAGCCTGTCTTTTGTCTGTCTTTTGTCTGTCTTTTGTCTTTTTAGTCTCTTTTTAGTCTTCTTT
This sequence comes from Achatina immaculata, assembly GCA_009760885.1. NCBI lineage: Eukaryota > Metazoa > Mollusca > Gastropoda > Stylommatophora > Achatinidae > Lissachatina > Lissachatina immaculata. The sequence continues at coordinate 11,112,095 of CM019713.1, forward strand.
TGTCTGTCTTTTGTCTGTCTTTTGCCTGTCTTCTGTCTGTCTTTTGTCTGTCTTTTGCCTGTCTTCTGTCTGTCTTTTGTCTGTCTTTTGCCTGTCTTTTGTCTGTCTTTTGTCTGTCTTCTGTCTGTCTTTTGCCTGTCTTTTGTCTGTCTTTTGGTGTTATTCCCTCATGTGGACGTTACTTGCAGTTATACATTTCGGAATCTCCAAATATTGTATGAGATTTCTCAAAATCGCGACACTCGTGCTAATGTAACATCCGCGCTTGCTGTTCCCCACGCTTGTTAATCCGTTGCCTAAAGGATGAAACATTAACACGAAGATCCTAGTCTAGATATACAAAGTCTGTTTCTCTCTTTACAGTTTTGGGATCGTTGTTGGAGAACGCTGATTCGAGTTAGGTTGAAAATGCAGTAAAAATGCTCATTGGCAGATTTGAAGCCGTGTAATGGTAAGAAGGAAGTTAGGATCAGAATTGCAAAGGCAGCATCAATCTTCAAGAATCTTGAGAACATATGGAATTCAAAAGTTATAAGCACAAAAACCAAGTTAAGACTATTCAATTCAAATGTAATATCCACCCTCATTTAAGCATGTGAAAGCTGGAAAACAACTAAAGAAATAGAAAAGAATTAGACTCTTTTGAAAACAAATGCATAAGGAAAATACTCGACATCAAGTGGAATGAATTCAAGAACAATGCAGAGATAAGACAGATGATTGAACAACAACCAGTCTCATGGGTGATCAGGAAAAGGAGATGGACATATTTTGGTCACTTGATGAGAAGAAATGATCAGAGAATCCCAAAAACAAGCTATCAAGTGGAACACAACAGGCCAAAGAAAAAGAGGCAGACCGCGTGAAACTCTGAAGAGGACATTGTTAAGAGAGGCCAAATTAACAGGCATAAAATCCTTTGATGAGGTTGAAAGACTCGCCGAAGACAGGAAAAAGTGGCGAACTACTTTGCGAGCCCTATGTGACGTTTAACGGCACAGGAAGGATATACGATATATAAGAATGGTAAGATTGCAAACGTAAATAGAAAACACTGAGAAGAAAGTCCTAGGTTTTCGTTTCATATGACAGTTGAAAGGTCATTTAATTAGTTTTGTCACTGGGGCGATGGTACTGTTTTCAATGCTTGTCTCATTACATAGGGGAGATAATTCACCACAAGTACAAATTTAGGGCAGATAATTTCTCAACCTATGTGACGTTTAACGGCACGGGAAGGATATAAGATATAAAATAAGAATTTATCAACGCGCTTTGTAATGGAGTCCCATGTTTTGGATTTATGGTAGTTTGTCACGAGAATTTAGAGAAGACATTCTTGGAAGGGTACATAATGGGGGAAAAGGAAAGAAAGGAGGACATAGGCGAAGATGGCTGCAGGACATCGTTGATGATCTGCGAATGGATGCATCAGCAGCAGGCCATCTTGCTTACAGCCGAGAGGCCTACAGGAGATCTGTTAGGGAGGCAAAGTTCCGCAAGGGACATGCAAATGACTGACTGATATACTGCTCAAAAAAGAAACGCAACAAATACGATGTTGAGATTTAAACTGAAATTTGCGGATCAGACAAGGGCAAATAGCCTGAAACCCAGAAATGCGTGGATGAGGCTCCTCTACATGATAGTGGAGGTGTACTGGTGTGGGGGGAGGGGGAGAGGCGATCAACTTAATGGGAAAAAGTGAGCTGGTGAAAATTAAAGGACGCCGGAATGCCCAAAGATACGTCGCTGAAATTCTTCGTCCTCACGTCCTTCCACTTCTGGCTGCACCAGGGTCGATTTTTCAGCAGGATAACGCTCGACCTCGTGTGGCACAACTCACCACCCAGTTTCTCTCTGACAACAACCGTCCAGACTATTCAGTGGCCATCCATGTTATCGGACATGAACCCAATAGAATACTTATAGGATGAACTTAACAGACAAGTCCGCCAGCGAGACGTGGCGCCAACCAATCTCCGACAGTTGTCTCTTGTACTGCGTAAAGAGTGGGCAGCCATCCCACAACAACAGATCCAACGGCTAATCGGATCCATGTCAAGGAGATGTCGTTCTCTGATATAGGCCAGAGGAGGCCATACACCTTACTGAAACGGAGGCCTCAGACGCAAAGAATAAAACTCCAAACCAAATTTAATGAACATCATTTCATTGTTAAAGTCTCAAAGTTTCTTCGTGCCAAGATTGAAGCATTAATCCCTTAAAATAAAATTTTGATACAAGTTTTAAATTTGGTGTCCATTACGACTACAGTAGTGTTGCGTTTTTTTTTTAACAGTTCGAGGGAGAGTAGGTCAAGGGACGTAACTAAAGACTTTTTGACTCGCCCTCGTAATTTATCATATATTTTTCAATGGTTGCGTCTCTTGATTTGGGGTTACTTTTTTCCTCCTTTGTTTTTTGTTTGCTCCCCTCGTACAAATTGTGATAAATCTTCATCACCAGCGAAGTATGGAAAGATATATTTGGTAACTAAAATATGACATATTGCATTTTTTTTTTCAAAATCCTTCAATTTTTGCTATTACTGTAACACATTTTGTATTATTAGAAAGAAAGCTCCCAAACTGCAAGACAGCAGTAGACAAAGGGAGGGAGGATAACAGACAGATCTCGGAGGGAGGGAAGGAGGATAACAGACAGATCTCGGAGGGAGGGAAGGAGGATAACAGACAGATCTCGGAGGGAGGGAGGGAGAGAGGATAACAGACAGATCTTGGAGGGAGGGAGGAAGGATAACAGACAGATCTCGGAGGAAGGGAGGGAGGGAGGGTAACAGACAGATCTTGGAGGGAGGGAGGGAGGATAACAGACAGATCTCAGAGGGGAGGGAGGGAAGGTAACAGACAGATCTCTCATGGCTCAGTTTTACCATAACAAAATAAAATTTAAAAAAAAACACTTCTACACAACTTTAAATAGGCTTTTATTAAGTTCACAGTTTTAAACAATTTGAACATTTTAATAACTGTGGTAAGACAACTTTGAACATTTTAATAACTGCGGTAAGACAACTTTGAACATTTTAATAACCGCGGTAAGACAACTTTGAACATTTTAATAACTGCGGTAAGACAACTTTGAACATTTTAATAACTGCGGTAAGACAACTTTGAATATTTTAATAACTGCGGTAAGACAACTTTGAACATTTTAATAACTGCGGTAAGACAACTTTGAACATTTTAATAACTGCGGTAAGACAACTTTGAACATTTTAATAACTGCGGTAAGACAACTTTGAACATTTTAATAACTGCGGTAAGACAACTTTGAACATTTTAATAACTGCGGTAAGACAACTTTGAACATTTTAATAAAAAAGGTAAAAATGTAAAGGATTGTCATGCCTTAGAGGCACACAGGGATATGGCCCATATTTGGCGCTGATAAGTGTCAAAGGGTTTTCAGATACAGAAGGTAATTTCTGCGGCAGGATAATACAAAATTTAAAATGTAAAAAGATATACACTGTTTCATGTCTCTGAAGCATGCTGGGTATGAGTATCCATATTTTCCCTAAAGCAGAGGTTCTAAATCTTTTTATGACTACAGATCCCCCTGTGGATTGCCCAGAATGTCCCCCATACTGCATTCAGCAGACAGTCAAAACTATCATCATCACTAGTCCTATCAGGTACTAACATGACTTCAAAAACATCAGTGGTTTCAGTTTACTTTGCATACAAATAGCTAGGCATGGAGCAGCTTAAAATAATTCTAAATGGGAATTTTTCAGATAATTGTTCAGAGTCCTATACCCCCCATCATTTAGTCTCCATATTCTTTGGGAACATGGATACCACCAGCTGAGAACCTCTGTACTAAGATGGTAATGTGGTCAGCATCATGCCTGACTGGCCTTTCCTTTGCCATCTTCTAAGAGAAGCCTGATTTTAACAGCTTGTCTGTCTCTGGCCAGGATCAAGCCACAGATATGGGAGATAATTTCACTAACAACTTTACGAAATGAAAAGAAGTAATAGTTATATATAAGTGCTATGCTGTAGAACTTCAAAACTTATATAACTCTATGGCAAAGATTTGAATCTGGTTCTAATAAAGAGTGCGGCCTGGTTAGCTGAGTGGTTAGGTGCTCTGTTTACTAATCTGATGGTACCAGGTTCAGTCCCAGCGGTTGGGATTTTTTTTATGGTACACACCAGAAAGGCCCCGGGGTCCACCCAGCCTCTAAAAAAAGGGTACCCGAGAAATCTGGGAAGGTAAAGCGGCCAGGATAAGTGACCACATCACACTTTCATGTGCCGAAGGTCATAGAAAATATGGGCCTAACACCATATTCCCCAATATGCCTTAATGGCATGGAAATGGGAATTTTACCTTGACCTTTTACCTCTAATAAAGAGTATCACAACAAAGCCACCAATGCAGAGGACAGAAAAATGCAAGGTCACATGTGTTTCAGTCTAGCGATAACAGTGCTACACTTTGTAACTCAGAGCTACTTAATGAATGATTGTTTGTCAAATCAAAACATTAAAATTTTAAAAAAATTATGTTAAAAAGAAAATGATCACATTTTGATCTTTACTGTGACAGGAACTGTCAGTTTCTTAAGAAAATATACAAGTTGTAGCCATTAAAAAAATAAATATAAACATCACGTTTGAATCTGCAGACACTTTGCATGAATCTGATGAAGAACGAAACAAATCCACACAAAGAAACAATAAATGTACCCAAAAAAACACTTGTACAAGTTAACAACAATTTTTTGAAACACCTTGATTTAAAAGTTAACAGCAACAATTTGAAACACCCTGATCTTCTTCATGGCTTGAGTTATCAGAAAACACTAGACTTCTCCTGCTGCTTGAACTGAACACACAGACAACATCTTTGTAAGTAAATAAAATGCTTTTTAAATATGAAAAAAAAAACATCTACAATTTTATGTGGAGAATACAGAATATGTTATATGTCATGTACATAACAGAAATATGAATATGCAAAAAGGCATACAAGAGTTTGAGAAACTATAAGAATGCATTTTTAAAAAATAAAATCAGCAAAAGTATCTTACTGGTTTAAAAAGAAATAACGTTTTTTTTTTTGAAAGAAGAGTACCACAAGGCAAAGTGATTTATATTAAGGTTGTACTGGAAAAGATATGCATGTGTGCGCGCGCGCACACGCACACACACACACATACAGTGGAATAGACAGTCATAAAAGAATATCAGGCAGAGTCATTAAAGAATATCAGGCAGACTTGAAGATGAGAATTTTCAGTACAGACCAAGGTGCTGCTGTAGTGGTGTAGTGGCTAGTGCACTTGCCTGGTGATCAGAAAGTCCCCAGTTCAATTCTGCACTGAAGAGGAATTTTATTTTTGACTGACCAGCAATGGGAATCACCCGTCCTGGAAAAAATTTGTACCTGGGGCTTCCCTAGTTAAAAAAAAAAAGGCAGCTAGGGCAGGTGTTGATATCCCTACTGCAAATGCCCTATGGCCAGGAAATGTGAAGGCACTAACACTTCATACCTCCTCTACAGCATGCAAAAATACTACTGGACATAAGAGTATGGAAGCCACTTCATGAACACTTACAGAAAATGAGGCTAGTTTTAGTTGGTTTTAACTTCTGCAAATATGGAGAGACTTTCATGGATGATGATGATGATGATGATGATGATGATGATGACGATGATGATGATGATGAAAGTGACATTTAAAAAGTTATATTGCTCACTTTTCATTATTTTCATATGGTTGCCACATATAGTATTTGTGAAGACAACCATTTACATAGGAGCCAGATCAAAGTTCAGAGTTCAAAGTTCAGACTCCAGCTGTCATTATTTGTCAATTATCACAACAAAAAACTAAATATTAAATGTGGCAGAACATAATAATGCCCTAATAATTTAATAAAAAGATTACCCAGAGAAAAAGACAAAATAACTTTGTTCAAAAACTCACAAAGGATAGTGTTCTGTATCTTGGCTCAAGTTGTCAAAAAGAAAGTACATACTGTATAGAGTAAAGCTAAAAGGTAAAAGGTCAAGGTAAAATTCCCATTTCCATGCCATTAAGGCATATTGGGGAATATGGTGTTAGGGTCGTATTTTCCATGACCTTCGGCACATGAAAGTGTGATGTGGTCACTATCCTGGCCGCTTTACCTTCCCATTTTTAGAGGCTAGGTCAACCCCAGGGCCTTTTTCGGTGTGTACCAGAAAAAAATCCCAGCTGCTGGGACTGAACCTGGTACCACTGGATTAGTAAACCGAGTGCCTAACCACTCAGCTAACCAGGCCATCCATAGAGTAAAGGTGCTTTCTTAAACATGAAGAAAGCATTTATCAACATTTTATGCCCAAAATCCAAATTTATACGGCAAAAGAAGGCACATAAGTACTTGTGTCAGCTCTTAATTTATCTCATTTATGTTAAAAAAAAAACTGATTTATAATGCTGCCATCTTGTTTTTTTCCCAACAATGTCTGCTGAGTATTACAGACTAACTAGGTGACAATAACAAAACACAGGCATCATATTGGATGGGGAGTGAGCTACAATGGCTTATTTTGAACATTTGGAGTGGACCCAGTAAACATGCTTCTTAGCAGACTCCACCAGCTCTGCAGCTGCAGAGAACCATGTGTTTTCTATGGCGGTGAAGAATGCTAGGAGAACTGCATCTTCATCCACACTTGGGATTAACAGAAACAGCAGTTCTACAAATGGCTTTACAAAAAATCTTCATTGTATTGTCAGTTACAAAAGCTGAAGACCTATGTTACAGGGGGAAACAACGCAAGTATGGTCAGAATGATGAAATTTGACTAGATATATGACATACCTATATCATGCAACCATGTTGGTTTAAAAAAAAAAAACAAAAAACCACATAAACACTTAAAGTACCATGTACAACATGAGAGAGAAAAGATACACCTCGGAAATAAGTCCACCACCAAATATAAGTGGGATCTGGAATTTTGTGGCATGAAATTACAGAAATTTGATGACAGTCAATATTTCCATTCAAGATTGAGAGCTACATATGCTAACTAATACTTACAGTCAATCTTTCTGGGTTTATTTCTACATAGATAACTTGGTACACCATTTTTTTTAAACTGATCAAAATAATGAACATCCTTGACATGCAGCTGAGATTATGAATATACATACTAAGTCCATGTGTTTTAAATGCAAATGTGGTACACCCTGAAAACAAAGTTAAAACTTTTCCATGTGCTGAACAAACAAACAAATGAACTTCATTTCCAAAGTGTGAAAAAGAAAAAAAAAAAACTGGCATGCAAACTCTTTATCCCTAAACTTTCACATTGTCACATCATGTGGCCATATGTATCTGATTGGTCTACCATCGAGCACTCTTTGCTATCTCACAGCCAATTGCTTGCTCCCACTTTTTTGCCTATCTACGTCTATCTGGACACATTTTGTGCCTGTCTTTCTTTCAAAGAGGATACCATAAAGCTGAGTATTTTATCTGTTTCTCATGTTTTTATCTGTTTTCCATGTTTTTATCTGTTTTCCACGTTTTTGTGTGTGCTGTGTTGTTCTTGTGAGTCTTGAAAAAGGCTTTTGCCGAAATACTGAATGTTGAATGTTTTTCATTTATACGTGCTCATCCTACCTTCTGTCATTTGTGTCTCTGCCCACTTTCCTCACTCCTTCTATCTTTTTGTAAAACTTAACCATACAACTCTGCCTACCTTTATTACTATTACCAGTTTTACTACAGTCATCACTTCTCTTATCTCTCACATACACATACATCCAGAGTCAGTCAGATTCTTGCCTGTGAAAAAAAACATCCAAAATAAATTTAAAATAACAGTCCTTATATGTTCATTCTTCTATCCATACACTAAAATATACGAAGCTATTAAATGCAGCATCATTATCTTCTCATGTTTGCACAGTTACCGCAGTATTGCTTTGTGTTCAAAGAATTCTTTTTTCAGGCAAACACAGAATGTAACAAATAAGTCAAACAACAACAAAAAAACTGACAGGAAAAGACATGCTGTTTAAGCATCTTTGTGACTTTCATCTTGCCTTAGCTCTCAGACTCTCATCTCGCACTTAGCTCTCAGACTCTCATCTTGCCTTAGCTCTCATACTCTCGTCTTGCTTTAGCTCTCAGACTCTCATCTTGCCTTAGCTCTCAGACTCTCATCTTGCCTTAGCTCTCATCTTGCCTTAGCTCTCAGACTCTCATCTTGCCTTAGCTCTCAGACTCTCATCTTGCCTTAGCTCTCAGACTCTCATCTTGCCTTAGCTCTCAGACTCTCATCTTGCCTTAGCTCTCAGACTCTCATCTTGCCTTAGCTCTCAAACAGAAACAATAATTCACACATCAATTTGCTCAAATAATTTTCTAAAACTGAGCTAACTGGCTTCATAGCAATTGCTTGCTATAAGTATCACAAATATATTTGATACAAAAATATATTTACATCTTTTTTTTTTTTTAATAAGCACGTGGTTCTTAGTCAGTCTGGTTGACTGAGCGGTTAGGCACTTGGTCTACAAATCTGGTGGTACTGGGTTCAGTTCCCAGCAGTGGGGATTTTTTTCTGACACCAAAAAGGCCCTGGGGTTCACCCAGCCTCTAAAAACGGGTACCAGAGAAATCTGGGGAAGGTAAATGTGGCCAGGTGTGATACTGACCACATCAGACTTTCCTGTGCTGAAGGTCTTGGAAGTACGGGACCTAACACCGTGTCCCCCAATATGCCTTAAAGGCATGGAGATGGAGACTTTACCTTTACATGGTCCTTACACTGGAAGGCTTCATCACAGTGGACTTGCTTCATTCATTCATGCTCTCATTTACACTCTGCCATTTCACAAATTTCTGTTTTCTTGCTGTGCTCAGATGCTTGCCAGGTATCATCATCATGTGCGTTCACGCTTGTATCATAGATCAACAGGATCGTCTTGTCTTATGGCTCCAGGTACTGATGAGCGATACACCTGGAAATGGTGAGTAATGACTTGTGAGCACAGCATGGGGGTTTGATGATCTGAGTATTGATGTGGAAATTTTTGGGCCATGATGATGAAATAATGAAAAAAAAAATGAATAAGTTGAACATGATAATGATGATGATGATGATGATGATGAAAGTGATGGTAATTTTGTGTGATGCCAAAAAGTTAAAGCCATAAATATGACCAGCATAAAGAGCTATATAACTCATTACCTCCCCAGAAAGAATTGTCTCTACTGTACAGGTAGTGAAGGTGATAGTGCACTCATTCCTCATGCTGTTGGCTGGATTTTCAGCCAGAACACCTCAGTTAACCCATCTGTAAAAACCTGGCTCTTGGTTCTTCTTGGAGTTCATGAAGAAGAACTACATCCATGTGATGCTGTTTATATTTCTTTCTGTTATCGCTTATATTTTCTATAATCCTGCTGGTAGTATTAAATTATTGCTTATGTTTTCTATAATCCTGCTAGTAGTAATTATTGCTTATATTTTCTATAATCCTGCTGGTAGTAATTATTGCTTATATTTTCTATAATCCTACTAGTAGTAATTACTGCTTATATTTTCTATAATCCTGCTAGTAGTATTAAATTATTGCTTATATTTTCTATAATCCTGCTCATCATCATCAGGTGCTGTGCCGACTGGCGTTGGCTATTATGCTTCTCCAGAGTACCCGATCCTTCATGCAGGCCATCAGTTCAGTTGGTGATCTCCTCTCACGCCATCCCGTCAGACTGTCCAGTATCATTTCTCTTGGTCTTCCTCTTGATCTTCTTCCTTCTATTTTTCCTGTTGTTATAATATTTTCAATGCCCCCTCTTCTCATTGCATGTCCTATGAAAGTACATTGTCTCTCTCTTATTTTCTTGACAAGTTTTTTTTTTGTCTCTCCAGCTCTTCTCATACATTCTTCATTAGTTATTTTTGCTGTCCAGGGGATTCGCAACATTCTTCTAATAAACCACATTTCTGCTGCTTCCAATGATTTTTGTGCAGACTTGCCTATTGTCCATGATTCACTTCCATGTAACAAGATAATCCTGCTAGTAGTATTAAATTATTGCTTATATTTTCTATAATCCTACTAGTAGTAATTATTGCTTATATTTTCTATAATCCTGCTGGTAGTAATTATTGCTTATGTTTTCCATAATCCAGTTATTATTATATCACTGCTTATATTTTTCCATAATCCTGCTATTACCATTATATCATTGTTTATTTTTTCTTGTTTACAATCCCGCTATTAATATATCGGTATTCATATTTTTCCGCAATCCTGCTCTTATTATTATATTACTGGAGCCAAAATGATTCTGTTAGTGACGAGACCATTGTCTAGTTAGTTAAAACTCTGGCCGACTTCCTTACCATGCCACATATGACATGCAGCTGTGATACAACAGCTTGACAAACAGGGAAGGGATCAACATGTTTTTTGCATTAGGGGAAACTTGCTGAGAGACACATGTTTTTGTGTGCTCCAAGAAAAAAACGTAAATGAAAGCCACTGTAACACATCTGTAGAAATGGGTACCCGACTTCTTCTGGAGTTGGGGAAGGAAAGGCAGCCAGGCGTGATACTGACCACATCACCCTCTAGTGTGCTGACAGGTCAAGGAAAATATGGGCACTAACACCATATCCCTATGTGCCTCTAAGGCATGACAAGGTTACCTTTACCTACCTTTTTTACTGTAACACATGCTCCCGAAAACAAAACTATAACTTCTTCACTACAACTTCACCTGTCAAAAGCCGCTAGTACACAGCTGCAAGAATATCCTAAAATAAGGACTGTACTGCCATTCGACTAGCTTAAGCAGCCATCTATGGAGCAGACCTCAGAGAATAGTATTACTGACCTTGGAAGGGCATCATCTCATATTTCTAACTTTGATGACGTTTATAAGTCAGTTTTTTGCAACACGTAATTCTATCAGTATCTTTTTATTTGATTTTCTTCCTATCTATGATATTCTAAGTACCCTTCCACAACATTTCATTTCAAAAACAGTTATTCTCTTTTTGGGTGATTTATTAGGTGTCCATGTTTCACATCTGTGCATTGCCATTGGGAATATGTAAGCTCATAGTAAACATAGCTTTGTTTTCTTGTTGGTACCTTGCCACATATTCCTCATTTGTACTAGTTTCAATAATAACAATATTGATTTATAATTTTGGTATCTGCCTATATTTTATTTATAACTCTCTTTTCATTTATAATCAGTTGGATGAACTTTACTCAGTTATCCTACAAAATGACGAATGGAGATGAAAATTGATAGATGAAAATGACAATAATATTGATAAAAATGTCAACCTTCAGCACAGCATCTGGGTTCATTATCCTCACACTGGGTGACTTGAGGTACACGTTTGAGAAGTCTCTATAAAATGTTAGCACAAAAGTGACAATGGAGCCAGCAGTCAGCCACTCAGAGATGGTTGATACTAAGTACACAGCACGCAAAGTGTCCTGTAAAACAGAATGTGAAAACATTCAGCATCATCATCATCATCGTCATCATCATCATCATCATGCTGTATTAGCACCCCTTGTCTGCCATCTTCTCATATGAATCTATATTTTATCTCCTCTCTCTATTTCTTCATCCTGTATGTTTTTGTATAGTTAAGGCCGAAACGTCACAACTTTGTAATCGTTAAGTAATAAAGCTGCTCCTACTTTTTTCCTAGTTTATACATTCAAGGCTTGAATGGGACCCCTTAGTTTTTCTTCCAGTTCCTCTCCTTTGGGCCAGATATGTACTTGGAGGTTTGAGTAGGTTGGACAATGTATTGAACAGAAAAATGAGAAAAAATATTTCTTACAGGAGCATTAAACATGGAGAAAGACTGGTAAGAACTTAGAGAGGAGAATACTTGATGACTAACTGAAATAAAAGTAACTATATAAATTATAATTATAATTTATGATGTGATGAGAAGAAACAATCAGAGAATGCCCAAACAAGCTATCAAGTTGAACACAACAGGCTGAAGAAAAAGAGGTCGACCATGTGAAACTCAAAAGAGGACATTGTTAAGAGAGGCCAGTTCATTGGACAGAACATCCCTTGATGAGATTGAAAAACTCGCTGAAGACAGGAAATCTTGGTGAACTACCATACGGGCCCTACCCTATGTGATGTTTAGTGGCACGGTAAGGTGTAAGATATAAATGATAAATTAGTTCATTTTGCTGTTTTTAATATCAGTGTAAGACATCTTCATCAATGACTTCATTTCATGAAAGTTTCCCTATTATATACTGAAGACACTCCACAAAGTAAAGTCTGGGCCAACACCCCAATGCATTTGCCAAAAACAGCCCCCAAACAGCAGAACATCTACTACAGACCTGCAACATATACAGAAACCTCAGAATCCAGGAATGCCCCCCGCCCCACAAGAAAGAAGCATAGAGAATAAACTCCTAGGGTTCCTATGAAGACCTCCTGCTGACAGCAGGATTCATGGAGGCAGCCCGACTTCCCTGTTTAGAAACCTGAGCATATGAAACTGAATATAGAAGATGAAGAAGAAGATATACTGAAGTCATAAAGATAAAAGAATGATACTTACACTCTTGGTCCCACGCCCTGCATACTCGTTGATCTTGTACATAGTTTTACTGAAGCAGACTGGACTCATGTTAAAGAAGGTTCTAATACGAGTAGCTTCTGTTATCATTATATTTAACCATTTTATTTTCTGAGATGATCATTTAACTATTTGATTTATGTGTCAAACTTTCCCGTATATAATTCATGTTATATGGGCTATGGTTATATCACTTAATATTTGTTTAGGCTATAGGTATCCAGTGGGAGCAAGCTGGGGCCATCTGGGGCACAATACATGTTGTTTACAATACGGTAACCTTTGTTATCCTCCCTTTATCTCTCTACTCATCCAATCACATGCTTCCACTTTTTGTTCTCTTACACCTTACATCCTTCCCGTGCAGTTAAATGTCACATAGGCTCACAAGGTGGTTTGCCAAGTATTCCTGTTCTCTGCAAACTTTTCAACTTCATCAAGGGATGTTATGCCCACTAAACTGGCTTCTCTTAACAATGTCCTCTTTAGAGTACATTTACATGGACGACCTCTTTTTCTTCGGGCTGTTGTGTTCCACCTGATAGCTTGTTTTGGGGTTCTCTGACTGTTTCTTCTCATCACATGACTGGCATATGTCCATACCCTTTTCCTGATTACCCATGAGACTGGTTGTTGCTTGCTCATTTGTCTTATCTCTGCACTGTTCTTGAATTCATTCCACTTTATGCCAAGTATTTTCCTTATGCATTTGTCTTCAAAAGAGTCTAATTTCTGTTCTATTTCTTTAGTTGTTTTCCAGCTTTCACATGCATAAATGAGGGTGGTTATTACACTTGAATTGAAGTCTTAACTTGGTTTTTGTCCTTATAACTTTTGAGTGTGATATGTTCTCAAGACTCTTGAAGGTCGATGCTACTTTTGCAATTCTAATTCTAACTTCCTTTCTGGTTTCACCATCCTGGTCTATGTAGCTGCCAAGGTATGAAAATTGGTTGACTTCTTCAACAGCTGTCCCTTCAACGTATTATTACTAATGTCTGTCTGGACACATTTTGTGCCCATCATTACAATGAGGAGGCTCCCCTCAAAAAAGTCAAGTGTTTAAGTTTTCATCTTTTTTCGTGTTGTTATCTGTTCTGTTGTTTTTGTATGTGATCCTTGAAAAAGGCTTTTTTGTCAAAATATTGGATTGATGTCTTCACTTATACGTGCTTATCTCACTTCCAGCCACTCTTATTTCTGCCAACTTTCCTCACTCTTTCTATATTTTTGTAAAATTAAACCATACACCTCTAAATACCTTCATATATACGTCAGTCATATTTGAATAACTCTCAAACATTCTCAAAGTTATTGTAACCATATTCTGCAGTTTGTTTTCTATCAATTTATTTATTTTTTGATGATGGATTGTTTTCATATTTGGCTTCAAGAACTTTGAAAACAGGTGGTGTGTTATGTGGACTCTTGGTGGTGAGTTATGTGGAATCTTGGTGGTGTGTTATGTGGACTCTTGGTGGTGTGTTATGTGGACTCTTGGTGGTGTGTTATGTGGACTCTTGGTGGTGAGTTATGTGGAATCTTGGTGGTGTGTTATGTGGACTCTTGGTGGTGTGTTATGTGGACTCTTGGTGGTGTGTTATGTGGACTCTTGGTGGTGAGTTATGTGGAATCTTGGTGGTGTGTTATGTTGACTCTTGGTGGTGTGTTATGTGGACTCTTGGTGGTGTGTTATGTGGACATTTGGTGGTGTGTTATGTGGACTTTTGGTGGTGTGTTCTGTGGACTCTTGGTGGTGTGTTATGTGGACTCTTGGTGGTGTGTTATGTGGAATCTTGGTGGTGTGTTATGTGGACTCTTGATGGTGTGTTATGTGGAATCTTGGGGTGCATTATGTGGAATCTTGGTGGTGTGTTATGTGGACTCTTGGTGGTGTGTTATGTGGAATCTTGGGATGCGTTATGTGGATTCTTGGTGTTGTTACATGCACACTTGGTGGTGTATTGTTACATGCACTCTTGGTGCTATGTCAATTTCAAAACTTTTGGTGGTAGTGAAAACACTGTCTTCTGGTGTTTTCTTTCTCCATTTTCCCTTTCAAGCTTTTTTTTTTTTTGGTTCTTCTTCTTCTTCACAAAACGTGAAACACAAAACTCATAATTTACTAAACCCTCACGGACATTATAAAAAAAAAAAATTGCCTTCTTAAACAGGCAGACGCCAAAAAGAAAAAAAAAATGATTGTTATTCCTGACAGCAACTGAACTTGCAGACTTTTGCTTCCTTTTCACATACTTTACTACTACATTGATTTCACCAAGTTCTTCTCACAGTTCTTAGTTCTAAAGTATGAAGTAGAAATTGTAAGGAGACAGACCAGATCACTTAAAAAGTGCAAAGTGATATAGAACAGAAAAGGGACTTAATCATGGTTTAAAAACTACTTAAGTAGTCATTTTACTGTTGATTTCCCTTCGTTCCAAACACAGTGACAGGTTAAACAAAGTAAACTAAGTAAAATCTCCCGTTTCCATTTCATTAAGGCATAATGGGGAGAGGTGTTAGACCTGTATTTCCAAGAACTTCGGCACATGATGTGATCAGTACCACACTTGGTCACATTTACCTTCCAAGATTTCTTCGGTACCCATTTTTTTGAGGCTGGGTGGAGCAGAGGAGGGCTTTTTGGCGTTGTGGTACCAGAAAAAAAATCCCCACTGCTGGGATTTGAACCCGGTACCACCAGAACAGTAGACTGAGTGGTTCTATTTCAATGCTATGTTTAATTTACATTCTTGCACTAATAAAGTAAAATTATTACAGAAATCATTTCATGCCTTGCACTTTTAATATAAATCTGTTTCTTGATCAGTTCTCGTCCTTATATTCTTCATCTCATGAAAACCAAAAGAAACTCCAGAGAACTTTTTATATTCCTGTCTGAGTGGCGAAATGATTAATGCACTGGTCTCTCATTGCGAAGGTCAGGGGTTCGAATCTGGCTGGAGGCGCCCCAGTCACCCAACTGTAGAAATGGGTACCTGACTTCTTCTGGAGTTGGGGAAGGAAAGGCGGCCAGGCGTGATACTGACCATATCACCCTCTAGTGTGCTGACAGGTCAAGGAAAATATGGGCACTAACACCATATCCCTATATGCCTCTAAGGCCTGACAGGATTACCTTTTTACTATAAAAGTAACCTACAGACCAGTCATTACCACTGCTTGCTTGATGTAAACAAATATACAAAGAAAGGATACAGACAATAATGAAGACAGTGAGGGCAACACTGTTCATGAGCTGACTGATTGTCACACAGGTCCACCTGCTATGTATGATTGACAGGGATGTCTGCATCCAGCAGTATACCACCCCAAGAGCAAAGGCCAGAGCAGCACCTGTGTAGTGCACTGCCCTCATTTCCACAGTCTGCAGACACAGAATAAATGGTTGAATGAAAGATGATTTCCCTGGTTGTTGGAAGAGAAAGCTGAATATAAAGCATTATTCTCATTCAGGTGTAAATTATAAAAAAAAAAACAAAAATGATGAAAAAGTTGATACATAAGAAACTCATTGCAGGAAATGAGATTTTACATCATCATCATCATCATGACTAATCCTGGAGATCACATTTCTTCATTCTATTTGGTCCGTGATGTTCTGAATCAAATCTGTGGGTTTTTTTTTTCTCTTTCTATTCCATTTTTTGGCTGGCAGTTCCAATTAGTTGCCTCTTGGTCTCTTCTCATTTTCCTTGTATCCTCAGGTTTTCATGACCATCAGTTTTTATAAAGATTGTTTTCTAAGTCCTCAAAATAAGTTTTATTCAGAACCATGATTAGACCAATGGGAAAAAAAACATGGGGAAAAACAAATGTCCCTTTTGATTTTCCCTTGGTTTGTGTGTCATGCTTTATTTCACTGATCTTCAGCTAAACTTTTGGTGGTGCCATAACCTGTGAAACTTTTTACTGTGTGTTACCTTATAAAACTTTTGGTGGTGTGTTAACTTTTAAACCTTTTGGTGGTGTGTTAACTTACAAACCTTTTGGTGATGTGTTAACTTACAAACCTTTTTTAGTGGTGTATTCATTTATAAAACTTTTGGTGGTATGTTAACTTACAAACCTTTTGGTGGTGTGTTAACTTACAAACCTTTTGGTGATGTGTTAGTTTATAAAACTTTTGGTGATGTGTTAACTTACAAACCTTTTGGTGATGGCTTAACTTGCAAACTTTTTGGTAGTGTGCTAACTTATAAAACTTGGTGGTATGTTAGCTCACCTGGAAGTTGGCAACCACTGTGAGTCCAAAAGATGAGATGAAGCCAATCCCTAATGATACCTGGTTTACATGCTTGTCCCTCTTTTCTGCCCCAAGTAGATTGAGAACTTCTGTCATCTGCTTGTACCGGATGTAAATGTTGGCTGCCACTAAGGATCAAGAGAGGAAAAATATTTAAGAGGAAAACTAAAATCAGAAATGGTAGTTAATGAGAATTACTATTTTTATTTCTTAATTTAATTGTGCATTTCCTTCTTCTTCCTCTTTTTCAGTTTCATATTTTCAGCCATTTAGACAAAGGGGTGGTTCACCTCTATGAATTTCATCATCAGCAAGAGTTCTTCATGTCTGCACCAAAGTTTTCCATCCATGCTCTTTTCCTTTGGAAGGTCAGGTTTTGGTTTTCAAGTCTATGTAGTGAGTCCAGGTTTGTAGGATGTGTTCTGAGTCTGGAGATTCTGGCATGACTGGGGGTGGGGGAGGGGGGGTTTGGTGGCCTTCAGTTTGTATGCATGAGATTGTGGTCTGGAATGACTTGTACTGAACCTGAAAAACTGGTTTCTTGTTATCTGTTTTATGCTTTAGAATGAATCTTCAGGGTATCCACTTTCTGTTCTGTATCACCCTTCAGTGTTAAACTTTCCTTTGAGGGCCATTTTTTTGGTGTATTAGATTTGACAGATTTCTAATACATTAGTGAATAATGTTTTCTTTTATTTTAACTAGATTACACTTTTGACAAACATCAGCTATTGTGGAACTTGCTGAGCATCAGATTGAACAGCTTCTGAATTCAAGTAATATTTGATTATGATAGTCAATCACACGGACAAAGAGCGCCAGCACAGCTTAAACTCAGAGAACTGTGGGAAAGCAATGATGGCCAGTGCAAGTCGGCAGGACAACAGACAGACAGAATCAATCACAGTAGCAACAAACTATGTTTGAGTTCTTAATGCTAGCATCTTCCGGCTTCCATTTGGTGCCATCTTTTGTGTGGCTGTGTGTGGTAAAGCCACGCGTGCATTACTGTACATTTTATTTCTGTGGATGACTCATGAGAATAAGAAAAAAAAACTAGGACAGGAAAATGAGACAGAAAAATCCAGAAGGAGGGACAATGAGCAGTTAATAGAGGAGTTTTCTCTTTCACTGATAATCTTCCATGGACCTTGTTCTTATTGTGGAACTGATACAGAACTGAGTGGGTTTAGTGCAAGATGACAAGGACTTGGGCCTATGAAAGAACTGCCATAATTAAAACTGTACATAGTAACTTTCTAAAACAGATAACACTGCCCTGCTTCAAAACTGTTTTCTAATATCAATGAGCCATAGTTGTTATTACGTTCATTTGGACAACAGATGCTGTGGTGCACATAGTTATCAGTTCTGTAGTGAAACTTATAAATTTAAAACATGATCACTAATGAATATGTGAATTTGCCAGTGACAGAACAAGAATCAGTCAATGTACATATCACAACAAGAAAATGGAGTTGGATCGGATGCACATGGAGAAAGCAGAGAGACGGTACAACAAGGCGGACTTTGACATGGAAACCTCAAGGGAAGCAAAGACAGGAATGACCAAAGAATATATGAAGAAGGGACACAATGTTAAAAACAGTTTGACTCACGTGTAATGATTTGGAGAACAGGGTCAAATATAGAAATGACTGTAATAGACTCTGTATGTGAATATAAATCCTACAGAAGAGTTCTTCAAATAGCACGGACACAAAAAAGAACAAATATATCCATACTACAAGAACTTAATATTGAAGAAGGCTGGCTAGTAAGGAGGATTAAACAGAGAAAACTTAAATATTTTGGACACATTAAACGTAATGATAATCTACAGAAAACTGTCTTAGAAGGGTACACAATGGGGAAAAAGAAAGAGAGGAAGACCAAGGCGAGATGGCTGCAAGACATTGTTGATGATCTGGAAATGGATGCATCAGCAGCAGGGCATCTTGCTTACAACCGAGAGGTCTACAGGAGAGCTGTTAGGGAGGCAAAGTTCCGCAAAGGACATGCAAATGAATGAATGAATGAATGCGGCTTATGCTTCAGAATCAGGCTACAGACACTGCTTGTCAGAGACTTAATAACAAATATAATGATTATAATTTTTTTATGAATAAACTGATACTTCACAAAACAAAACAAACTTTGCTTTTCACATCCCTTACTTCACAAAACAACAAACTTTACTTCGCTTCTTACATTCCTCTCACACTACTGAGACGAGTTCTCCCCGCTTTTACCAAAACAGACTGACACTGTGAACGAGCAGGTAAATCTACTCACTGAGACAAGCTCCTATGTTGACCAGCTGGGCAAAGACGCATCTCTCTGGGGCCTTTATAGCTGCGTGGCTGGAAATACACAAACTGTGAGACTCTCAGTTATGGTAGCCATGCCCTTCATAATATTGGCTATTATGGTAGTTGTATAGTGTTAATGGTGCTGATGTTATTGTGATGAAAGAGCTTACATTTGCGGTGTTGCTCAGAATATCTGTTGAGTTTGTTTTTTTTCGCTTGAAACGTTAATTAAAGGGAGATAAAAAAAACAAAATTGTCCCTTCAAGTTTTACTAATCTAAACGGCTTTTCATTGTCCTATATAGTTGGGGGGGGGGGGGGTTCAAGACGTTGTCCGATTAGGCAATCAGCGACTCATAGCTGAAATGCTAGCCTCATGGTTAGCGAACCATAGCTGATCAAGACCCTTCTCCACCTCTCTGTTGGTACCCCCAGTAACAGGCCTAGCCTGGCTAACAGGGCAGGGATCGCCATAGTCCCCATGGTAGTGAAGTCTGCTAAAGACCCACCCCACCGCCTTATATATGTGCTCCGGGACTGAAAAAATAGCTGCCATAACCCACTCCCAATCCGATACGATGCTGTGCCTCAACACTTTCACAGCATGGGCTGCAGAGAACACCAGCTCGCAGTTACAGGGAGATAAGAGAAAGAAAGAAATATACACTTAGGCAGACATATAAAGTTTGGATATATAAGCAGATAGACAGCGGCGGATTACGTATTAGGCCCCCAGAGGAGTGTGGGGGCCCCCTGCGTCAAGGGGGGGGGGGGAAAGCTGCAAATACAGTGTAAACTTTGTTCACATGAAAATAACGAAAGCAGCAAGCGACAAATTTGCCAAAGAGTTAAAGGGCTAACAGCGATGTCATTTGTTATATTTGGTCTTTGTGTGGTACAAACTGGCAGACAGTGACCAAACTGTTAGTCTGGTCTGTGTCATACAAACTCGTAATAAGAATAAGGATCACAGCTAGAGGAGAATCAGGTCATGTATTAGAGACTGACTATACCGTCAGATAGGAGAAGCGAGCAAGGGCCCTCTGGGGCCCAGGTGTGGGTTAATCCATCACCGCACACAAATATAGGAAAGCATGTATGTTTATATGTGGTTTAGTATATAAGAGACAACGTGTGAATGTAAACTAAATTTGCAATTAAATATGTAAATTATTATGAATATTACATCAATTAATTTTAATATTACCAACATTGATCATCTACACAATCAATTAGCTGCTCTTACTGGTATACACCTCTGGTGCTTATGTGTCCAGACTTTATGCCCGCCCCGTATATATTAAAAAGTAGTAAAGGTAACCCTGTCATGCCTTAGAGGCACATAGGGATATGGTGTTAGTGCCCATATTTTCCTTGACCTGTCAGCACACTAGAGGGTGATATGGTCATTATCACGCCTGGCTGCCTTTCCTTCCCCAACTCCAGAAGAAGTCGGGTACCCATTTCTACAGCTGTGTGACTGGGGTGCCCTCGGCTGGATTCGAACTCCGACCTTCGCCATGAGAGACCAGTGCCCCGTATATATCTTTATCTTTATTTTGTTACCCCGTATATCACACTGTCATGTGCCGATGGTCTTGGAAATACGGACCATAACACCGTATCCCCAGTCATTTGCATGTCCCTTGCGAAACTTTGCCTCCCTAACAGCTCTCCTGTAGGCCTCTCGGTTGTAAGCAAGATGCTCTGCTGCTGATGCATCCATTCGCAGATTATCAACGACGTCTTGCAGCCATCTTCGCCTTGGTCTTCCTCTCTTTCTTTTTCCTACTATGTACCCTACCAAGACAGTCTTTTCTGAATTCTCATGACCTTTAACGTGTCCAAAATATTTCAGTTTTCTTTGTTAATCCTCTTTACTAGCCAACCTTCTTCAATATTAAGTTCTTGTAGTACGGATATATTTGTTCAATTTTGTGTTCATATTTTATGAACTCTTCTGTAGCATTTACATTCAAATGCATTTATTGTGTTTCTCAACTGTTTTGTTAAGTGTCCATATATCACCAAACTGCCTTAATGGCATGGAGATTAGGATTTTACTTTTACTTTGTTATCTTGTGTTCCCTCAGTACATTTACAAACACTCGTAAGTTTAACGTAGGCGTATCCCTACAGACATTCTACATTTTCAGAGGCTGCTAACTTGAGATAAACGTCACGTATTCATTTTAACTGCTTGCGTGGCGGGGGGTCGGGTGGGGGGACGGGACAGATTCTCTCATTCTGAGAAACAGTACTCTATGAACTACTGTGTACTTAAACAATTCTTCGTGAACTACTGTGTACACAAACAATTCTCCGTGAACTACTGTGTACAGAAACAGTTCAACTTGAACTACTGTGCACAGAAATAATCTCTGTGAACTACTGTGTACATAAACAATTCTCCGTGAACTACAGTGTACAGAAACAGTTCTCTGTGAACTGTACCAGCTCTCGTTCGCCGTTCTTATTATTGCTGCTTAGTGTCAAAATTATGTTAACTTTTTTCTACTTTTTTTTTTTAAAGGTGGGAAGTTTTACAGAACGAGTAATTCGAATTTAGTCTCAGGTTGTCTCGCTCTGAACTGCCAGCAGACGGAACTGAACTCATCTGTCACAACAATCACAAGACGAAAGGAAAAGACCAATATTTCTTAGCAGGGCAGTGCACGTAAACATCAATGCAAGATGAAAGGTCCATAACCAAGTCGTAGCCCCGGGGTGACTTATGTTCTTCTTATCTGATATCTTATATCCTTCCCGTGCCGTTAAACGTCACATAGGGCTCGCAAAGTAGTTCGCCAATTTTTCCTGTCTTCGACGAGTCTTTCAACCTCATCAAAGGATTTTATGCCTGCTAATTTGGCCTCTCTTAACAATGTCCTCTTCATGGTTTCACGCGGTCTGCCTCTTTTTCTTTAGCCTGTTGTGTTCCACTTGATAGCTTATTTTGGGATTCTCTGATCATTTCTTCTCATCAAGTGGACTTATGTTAGGGTCCCTTATTTAAAAAGAAAACCAAACAAACGGAAAGCAAAGCTTTGATTGATAAAGGGCGGGGCCTTTTATTAGTATCATTTATTTTGACTGAGTAATTCGTCGGCTGATAATAATAAAGAAAATTCCAGAAAAGTGTAAGTGGAACATTTTTTGCATCTCTGATAAGAAAAAAAAAAGGACAGAGCCCTTCTGAACTACATTATTAGCTTCAAAAGGGGGGGGGGGTACAACCATGGTTCTCCCTTCTTGCCAGACATGATGACCAGCCTCAGCCAATAGTCTGACGGCCCCACTCAAACGGCCCAACTCAAACACAGAGTATTACTATCGCTAAGAAAAGATACTACAGAAGAAGCCAGGGGGAAGAATACAAAGACATCAATGGTCTGAACAGCAACACGAAATGTCAAGAACGTCAGAGAGACATCCCAAGGAAGACTCTAAGGTTCCACCGTAAAATATCAAAACCTACGGGTCAAAGAGCAGTCGAGTAACGTAAACAAAAGTGGAATAAATTACTTCCCCTTGTCATGAAATGTTTGCAGAGCCTGTTCTCACAGAGACAGAGAGTGAGCGAAATCGTAGAAAAAATAACGAATTTAAGAACAAAGTACAGAAATTTCTAAAAAAAAACATAGTTACTTTATGATATATTATCTCCTTCTGCTGCTCCTAGTTTCATATACTAAAGAATCTAGACAAAGAGATGAAGTCCTTACATGGATTCCTTCGTCAGCAGGAGTTCATGCGTGCCGTTAGTTTTGTATTCACGGTTATCTCCCGCAATCTATTCCATATTAACGTGAATAGGCAAGAAAAAAGAATTGCATTAAAGCGAATGAAAAGTACCACCAAAATCGATAAAAAGTTAACATACCCAAGATATGGAAAATAAGCATCATTTGAGCACGAACACACAGGATTCTCCCCGGACACAATTCCCTGCTGATATACAGTCGTCCACTAACGCTAGCGACGAGATAGAGCTACAGAATGAGAAGCGATAGCCTTTGAAGTTAATGGTATCTTGTTACACTTTATCAAGCGCTTCCTACGTCCAGGCAGTGGAAGATGTATGAAGACAAATGTAAACTGTTAAACCTTCTCGTTGATACCCCCAGTAACAGGCCTAGTCTGGCTAACGAAGCAGGAGTCGCTGTAGTCCCCCCACGGTGGTGGAGTCTGCTAAAGAAGTACTGCACACCCCCTGTTTAAAGCTCCAATCAGGGACTTTAAAAAATAGCCACCATAACCCGCTCTAAAGCCAACACGACAGTGAGCCTCAACATCTTCATCACATTAGTTGGAAATAACGGCAGCTCACAGTTCCAGGGGGGATAGAAGAAGAAGAAGAACAACAACAACAATATGGCTCATATTAACAGTCAAATCTATTTATTTAAAATCTTACTTGCATAAGAACACCTATCATCGCCAATTCTCAGAACTTAGGCATGAAACTGCTTACAACAAACAGTAAAGATCACAGGCTGCATCTCGCAGCAGCAAGCAGTAACAATACTCATAAATTTTTTTACCTAGTCTTCAGTACATTTTCTCGGCAGTGAAAGAGTTAAATCCCTCTAAGTATACTTAGTACTAACCGAATCACTTCCAGGTGCCGATAGTGAAAAGTAATTAATCCGCATAAAAAAAAACGAAAACAAGAGTATTTCTCTACGGTTTGATATTACACTTGGTTGTTTATGCAGTGGTGTCTAGTTTCTTAGAAACACATTCTTGAACAAAGCGCCAAGATATTCTCCGAATTGAAAGCTTTACTTCTGTTGAACTATAGAAATCTCGTTATTATTTTTTTAAACCCCTCCTATAAAATTTCCTCCCTTAGCTCCTTGAAGAGAAGGAGGAGGAGGAGGAGGAGGAGTGGGGGGCGAGGGGGCCTAGGGGAGGGTTCAGCGAAATTCAGTTTCTTCGGAGTTTCAGAAAACCGAGTAAAGCAACTTATATCACTGACATCATCATCATCATCATCATCATCATCTTCTTCTTCTTCTTCTTCTGTATCCCTGGAACTGCGAGCTGGCATTCTTTGCAGCCGAGACGGCGAAGATGTTGAGGTACAGCACCGTGTCGGACTGGACACAGGCTATGGCAGCCATTTTTCGGCCCCTGAGTGGAGTTACAAGATGGGGGATGTGAATTTCTTCTTCAGCAGAGTCCACCACCATGGGGGGGGGGCTACGATGATCTCTGCCTCGTTAGCAGAGACAAATACCAGTACATCATTAAGCTGGCAGATTAGCATAGACAGATACCAATACAACATTAAGATGGCAGATTAGCACAGACAGATACCAGTATAACATTAAGATAGTAGATTACCACAGACAGATACCAGTATAACATTAAGATAGTAGATTACCACAGACAGATACCAGTACAACACTAAGATAGTAGATTACCATAGACAGATACCAGTACAACACTAAGATAGTAGATTACCACAGACAGATACCAGTACAACATTAAGATAGTAGATTACCACAGACAGATACCAGTATAACATTAAGATAGTAGATTACCACAGACAGATACCAGTACAATATTAAGATAGTAGATTACCACAGACAGATACCAGTATAACATTAAGATAGTAGATTACCACAGACAGATACCAGTACAACACTAAGATAGTAGATTACCATAGACAGATACCAGTACAATATTAAGATAGTAGATTACCACAGACAGATACCAGTATAACATTAAGGTGGCAGATAAGGACAGACAGATACCAGTACAACATTAAAATAGTAGATTACCACAGACAGATACCAGTACAACATTAAGGTGGCAAAATAAAACGGACAGATACCAGTGCAGCATTTGAGGTGACAAATTGGCGCAGACAGATAACAGTACAACATTAAGGTGGCAGATTACCACAGACAGATACCAGTACAATAATAAACTGGCAAATTAGCACAGACAGACATCAATACAACATGTGATGTAGCCGATTAGCACAGATAGATACAAGTACAACATGTGAGGTGGCAAATAAGCACAGACGGACACCAGTACAACATTAGAATGTATAAACTAGGAAAAATGTAGAAACAACTTTATTACTTAACAACTACAAAGTTGTGACGTTTCGGCGTGAGCCTTAATCATACAAAAACATACAGTGCTTCGTGTATATTTATATACTTATACACTAATTATTGTGTAGTACAACATTAAAGTAGCAGATTAGAACAAGACAGAAACCAGTACAACATTAAGCTGGCAGATTAGCACGGACAGACACAAGTAAAGTATTAAGGTGGAAGATTATCACAGACAGATACCTTTACAACATTAAGGTGGCAGATTAGGACAGACAGATACCAGTAAAATATTAAGGCGTCAGATTAGCACAAACAGATAACAGTACAACATGTGAGGTGGCAGATTAGCACAGACAGATACCAGTGCAACATTAAGTGGCAGATTATGGCAGACATATACCAATACAACATTAAGATGGCATATTACCACAGACAGATACCAGTAAAATGTTAAGGTGGCAGATTACCACAGACAAATAAGAGTACAACATAAAGATGGCAGATTACCACAGACAGATACTAGTGCCACATTAATGTGGCAGATTAGCACAGACATATACTAGTACAACATTCAAGTGGCAGATTACCATAGACAGATACAAGTCCCACATTAGTGTAACAGATTAGCACAGACAGACACCATTTCAACATTCAGGTGGCAGATTACCACAGACTGATACCAATACAACATGGGAGCTGGTAGATTACCGCAGACAAATAGCAGTACAACGTGTGAAGTGGCAAATTACCACAGACAGATTCCAGTACAACATTAAAGTTGCAGATTAGCACAGACACATACCAGTACAACATTATGGTGCCAGATTAGCACATACAGATACTAGTACAACATTAAGGTGGCAGATAACCACAGACAGTTATGTTTAAAACATTTAGATGGCAGATCACCACATACAGATATTAGTACAGCATTAAGGTGGCAGATTACTACATACAGATGCTAGTACAACATTAAGGTGGCAGATTACCACAGACAGATATTAATATAACATTATGTTGGCAAATTAACACAGACAGTTATGAGTACAACATTAAGCTGGACGCTAACCACAGAAAGATACCAGTACAACATTTGAGGTGGCAGATTACCACAGACAGATACCAGTACAACATTAAGATCGCAGATTACCATAAACAGACACTACTACAACATATGGGAAGGTTAAGTGAATATGAATATAACGTACAAGAATAAGCGTTCGTCAGACCGACCATAATGGACTGAGGTGCCATATACCCAACAAATCTGAAGATCGACCTTGACCAACATATGACACCAGAATCATAATGGGAGAACATACTCTCTACAAGACTGCCCAACATACGAGGAGACAGAGATAATGCACGTGACCAATGTTTGTATCATCACAAGAACAGCTGTATGACAATGCACATCAACTCCAGCTGATCACTGATTACTACAGAAGTATACAAGTCAACGTCTGAAAATGATTTGAAATGAAGAATGCACCAAACGAAATTTTCTCAAATCTCTATGCCAATGAAGTGAGCGGTAACATATAGAAGTAATTACTGTGGTCCAAACACCATCATACAGTTGTTATCACGCATGCTTTAAGCAGTGATCACGTTGACCGTCAATTACCAGTAAATTACAGACTAAAAAAAGCAGAAGAGAAAAACCGAGTTTTGGAGATCGTCGTTTATCGTCCGTCAGTCAGTCAATCAGTTATTTGCATGTCCTTTGCGGAACTTTGCCTCCCTAACAGATCTCCTGTAGGCCTCTCGGTTTAAGCAAGATGCCCTGCTGCTGATGCATGCATTTGCAGATTATCAATGATGTTTTGCAGCCATCTTCGCCTTGATCTTTCTCTCTTTCTTTTTCCTACTATTTACCCTTCCACGACTGTCTTCTCTGAATTCTCATGCCCTTTTATTGTGTCGAAAATATTTAAGTTTTCTTTGTTAAACCTCTTTACTAACCAACTTTCTTCAACATTAAGTTCTTGTAGTAAAGATATATTTCTTCTTTTTTGTGTCCATGATATTTGAAGAACTCTTCTGTAGCATTTACATTCAAAAACATTTATGTATTTCTCAGCTGTTTTGTTAAGTGTCAAGGTCTCACAGGCATACGTTGCGATGGGAAAGATGCATCCCCTTAAAAATCCTTTACCGTAGCCGATTTATATTATTTTTAAAAAAAACGTAGTAAAAAAAAAACAAAACCAAAACAACCAGCGAAGTTGGTTAGAGGATAAAAGGGACAGTAGGCTGATAACGCTGGATGTGCACAGAGGTATATATAAGTATATATTTGGAATATTGTGTGATGAGAAAACCGGTATTTCGAAAAGTACTTTATACACGATGACAGACAGGTACAGCTGTGCCTCGTTTCAAAAATCCCGGGGCGATCACCTCTTTACAGCGGGAAACTGTTACAGAAAGTAAGACGCCCCCATCTTCTCCGACATTATCGGAAGTCAGCTTTTCAGTCACTCGCGTGATTTTCTTAACGCTCAAAAGGCAGTGGTTCCCAAATAAGGCAGTACCCCCCCCCCCGCCCCCGAAGGACAGCTGTGAAGATCCAGGGTAGCGGCGAGAGAAGAGAGAGTGGCTGGGAACACCAGAATCAACTACGCAAAAGCAAAAAATTAAGGGTTGGGGGGGGGGGGACTAAAAGAGCTGCTTGCAAGGCAAGGGCGCCTGTAAATATAAAAAGTTTGGGAACCACTGATCTTTTAAAAAAAAGGTTGGGGGGGGGGGGGAGGTGCTTTGCACATGATTCCATGATTTTGCGTGTTTTCTATCAGAGTTGTTCTTTGTTGTCCCTCGCCGCAGAGGATAGTTCTTCCCCTTCTTATCTGTATGCTCCTTTTTACGCTGTTATTATCTTTTTTTTTTCATCGTTTCGACTACCATTACCCCGGCGCTATTTTGTTTGTTCAGCTTGATTTGTTACTCAGTATCCAACGAAGCTAGCGCAAGTAGAAAAAACACTTACTGGGACTAACGTACCCAACAATATGGGGCAAACATCAAGAAGAAGTTCCCTTAATATACAGCAGGGCTAAGCTGAACATTTTATTTTGGATATCTGCTAGGCGATTTTTTTAGTATTTAATTTGAGAGGGGAGACGACGGGGGGTGGGGTGGATATAGGGCGTCGGCGTTGCGACGCGGTTGGTGAACTGTCCTCTCACTGAGAAGGTTGGTGACTTTATCCTCCGTCTTATCAACTCGGCTGCAGGAGCAGATAAGACAGGTAAATGTTTCCTTGTGTAGATGGGGGGGGGGGGGGGGGGAGAGGGCAGGCAGCCAAGGGCGATCATCTGAGGCCACATCGCCATCTTACGTGCCGACGGTGAAAGGTAAAAACACCGGGCACTGACATCATAAGCCTCGCTGGCATCGCCCAGACGTACACAACGTGATGCATTTTCTTAAAGCTTTAAATTATTTGAACAGAACTCTACACTGGTTGAGAAGAAAATGGGCGAAAAGTCTTTAAAAGACAGGTTTCGGTCATGAGTTTTTAAAAAAAAGATAAAGATAAAATCTCCGTTATCACGCCATTAAGACCTATTCTGGATACGGTGTTAAGTCCGTGTTTCCAAGACCTTCGGCACCTGATGTGGTCAGTATCACGCCTGGCCGTATTTACCTTCCAAGATTTCTCTGGTACCCACTTTTAGAAGCTGAGTGGATCCTGGGGCCTTTTTGGTGTGGTTGTAACAGAAAAAAAAAGATCCCAACTACTGAGACCTGAACCCAGTACCACCGAATTAGCAGACAGAGCGCCTGACCACTCAGCCAGTCAGGCCGACTTGGGTAATGAGGGCAGAAACAAAAAATCATTTTTATCATTATAACGCACGAGGATGTGAAGATAATGCCCCATGAGGCAATCAGTGACCCATAGCTGATGTGCAAGTGTCAGGGTTAGCGAACCGTAGCTGACCAAGACCCTGTCCCACCTCTCCGTTGGTACCCCCAGTAACAAGGCTAGCTTGGCTAACTGGGCAGGGATCGCTATAGTCCCCGAGGTGGTGGAGTCTGCTGATACGATGCTGTGCCTCAATACCTCTACAGCTCGCAGTTACAAGGAGATAGCACAAGACAAGACAAGACAAGACAAGATCGTTCTAACGCAAACTAACTCGGTCAAATAGCCAGCAAACTCTTCCAGATCTGTGGTAATAGTTGCAAGTACTTGTAAATAGGAGAATATGAACACTTACTTTTATTTAGCCAGTGTGGCTCCTTCGTTGCCAAAAATTCGAATAGTTATTACAGTTCGGTTATGTGCTAACTCTAATTTAGATGTGAGTGTATCAGAAAGCTGATATAAAGGAGCAGTTATCTGAGCTATCCAGACAATGCAGGGGGGAAAAAAAAGATGATTAAATTCATGTAATTTCTTCCCGAGCGTGAGACAAACTAAAGCTTGAGCCACGAAAACGATGGCCATCTTAAGAATTTGTTTGTACTGGTCTCCCCTACATCGCTACATCTCCCCCCTTGCGCATCAACCCCCTGTAGGGCCATGCATCGAGATAACACAACACAGAATCTTTCTGAAGGGAACAAAATGGTACAGTCCTTTGGCTGATAACTCCGAGAAAACGCACCAGCGTCCTCGTGTGTGAACCTCCCGAGATTCGCATTAATAATACTACTTCAGCAAGGAGCTAGATGACCTAGAAGGGACGGAGCGCCTTTAGCAGACACACACAGGCTTTTCATACATACATCGTGCGGATAGGAGGAGCATAGAGTGGGGGAAGAGGGATACCGTAGAGTGAGCGTGGAGAAAGAAATCAACAAGGTAGAAAAGATGATTTTTTTGTTTCTTTTTTTTAAGTGGCGAGAAATTCTAGACCGTAAATAAAGAGATACACTCATATTTCGGGTATCGTATTGCAGATAATACGGGGCGTAGTGCTAAATTAAAACCTGCATGGTGTACGGACGGCGGCCGTAGATTTGGCCGTGTTGAATAGAGAATACACTGTCTCAGGTTTTGCGCTGTCTGCCTATCCCACGTTCTGTTATATCTGTATTCTCTATGCTTTTCTAAACCCTGTCTGAGGAGAAAGAGAGCTCTTTATTTCTTATTCATTTCTTTCTTGATAACACTATTATCAATGCTACGACACTTGGACTACATTACTACTACCACTACTACTACTACTACTACTACTACTACTACTACTACTACTACTGCTACTACCGCTGCTACTACCACTACTACTACTACTATCACGATTACTACTACTATTATTACTACTACCACCACTATTACTACTACTACTACGACTAATACTATCACCACCACTACTACTACCACCACCACTACTACTACTACTATTACGACTACTACTACTACCACCACCACTGCTGGTGCTACTACTACTGGCACCATTACCACCACTACTACTACCACTACTTCTTCTACTACTACTGCTGCTGCTGTTGCTGCTGCTGCTGCTGCTACTGCTGCTGCTACTACTACTACCACTACTGCCACTATTACTACAACCACTACTACTACTACCACTACTGCTACTACTACTACTACTACGACTATTACTTCTCCTACTACTAATACTACCACTACTGCCACTATTACTTCAACCATTACTACTACTATTATTACTACTACTACCACTACTACTACAACAGCTACTACTACTATTATTGCTTCTACTACTTCTACTACAATTACTGCTACTACTGCTACTACCATTACTACAACAATTACTACTACTACCACTACTACTACAACACCTACTACTACTATTATTGCTTCTACTACTTCCACTACTACTACAATTACTGCTACTACTGCTACTACCATTACTACAACAATTACTACTACTACCACTACTACTACTATCACTACTGCTACCACCTTTGCTGCCATTACTACAACTACTGCTATTGTCATCACCACTACTACTGCCACCACCACTGCTGCTACCGTTACTATTACCACGATTACTACTTCTATCACACCAACTACAATCACTAACACAACTACAACTGCTAACATCACTACTACTGTTACTACCACACCTTTTAAATTTCCTGCTATCATATACATTCACGTGCCTGACCATGCTAGAATATTGAATGTTTATCAGAGTAGGCCAACCAGAACGGAGGGGGGGGGGCAAAACCCTAACCAACCCGCTTTTGCGAACCCCCGAAAAAACAAATCCGTGGCTCCTTAAACATGGTAATGAGACGGGATGCGCCATGTTTGCAATGCGATTAGGTCATTCCGGAAACTCGTTCGTTTCAAGACTGTTCCGTAACTTCCAGCCAACCCCCGTAACCCACTCCACTATCCGACACGATGTTTGTGCTTCGGCATCATCAAAGCATCGGCTGCGAAGAAACCAGTTCGCACCTTCAAGATGGAATAAGCACAAGAGCAGCCCGTGCGAGAAGACAGATTAAATACAGTGACGGTATATTTGTGTATTTCTGTCTTATATCTTATATCCTTCCCGTGCCGTTAAACGTCACACAGGGCTCGCAAGGTATTTCTATAGCTATAAGAAAAAAAAAGAAGGCATTTGAAAGGCATACTAGTTAGAGAGCTTATCTGATGCAGCGGTCTCGCTGACCAGCAACTACTGGTAAATTACCAATTAAAACCCTTGAGGAACTTTGCCTCCCTAACAGAACTTCTGTAGGCCTCTCGGTTGTAAGCAAGATGCCCTGCTGCTGATGCATCCATTTGCAGATCATCAACGATGTCTTGCACCCATCTTCGCCTTGGTCTTCCTCTCTTTACCGGTCTATATTATCAAAGAATCACTAAATCTCGATTGTCAAGATACATAGGACATTTCATGACAAGAGGAAAATTGGAACATACTGTAGGAGCTGGAAAAAAAAATTGAGGGAAAATGAGACAGAGGAAGACAGAGAGAGAAGTTACTGGACGGGCTGTCAGTGTGGCTAAGAAGAAAGTCACCGGCGGATCTCATAATCAAGTCTAAAGACAGGGAATTGTGGAGAGAAATTACCGCCTATGCCACGCGGTATGGCATTTGATTGATTGATTGATTGATTGATTGACTGGTTGATTGATTATAAAAAAAAACAACCTAGTAAAATGATACCAGTGAAATAGGTTGGGGGGGGGGGGTGGGGGATAACCGGAATTCATGATGCTCAATTTGCGTGGAGGAGAATTAGTCAGTGTTGACTTTTTGACTTCGGTTCAGCGTGTGAGCTTTTTGTAAAGATTATTTCTAGGCGCTAATAAGGTAAGAAAAAAAAAGTTCACACATCGATGTTTATAAACTGTCTTTAGTTTTACACTTAAAAAAAAGCACAAAGTACTGAATGTTGTATTGAGAAAACCGGTATATTTGGAAAGTATGTCATGCCAGGTGAATGACACGGATAAGTATACCGATTTCGAAAAATCCTACCATGATCACTTAACGTTGAAAGTCCGAAAGGAGGGGCCTCAGTCACCGAAGGACCTCAGTCACCGAAGAACCTCAGTCACCGAGGGACCCCAGTTACCAAAGGACCTCAGTCACCAAAGAACCTCAGTCACCAAAAGACCTCAGTCACCAAAGAACCTCAGTCACCGAAAGACCTCAGTCACCAAAGAACCTCAGTCACCGAAAGACCTCAGTCACCGAGCTTATAGAAATGGAAACCCCGAGCTTGTAGAAACGGGTACGCTATCACTTCTGGAGCTGGATAGGAAGGCGGCCAGGCGTGATGCTGACCATATCACCTTCCAGTGTGCTCACAGGTCAAGGAATGTATGGGCAGTAACACTATATCCCCTAGGTACCTCTACGACATGACAGGAATATAGCAATCAAAGAATGTGCCATTATATCAAACTGGGAGAAGGGGGGTGTCAAATATCAGGAAGTGAAATTAAGATACATTTTGTGTACCTACCTGATATAAGGAAAATCTGGCTCCACATGGCCTTGAGCTACTGCTATCCCATATCTGAAAAAAAAGAAGATAATCTACAAATGTGAAGACAACGACGATAATAAGCAGTAATAATATTAACACTAAAACTGACAATAAAACTGGTCATATAACTAAGTTCCATCAAAAAGTCAGGTTAGAGATAGTAAAACCATAATAACAGGAAAATAGATGTTACGTGCATAATTTGTTTCGTTTCTTTTCGTTGCTTTTTTTGTGTGTGTCTTTTAAATTTCTCTTTCGAACATTTAACCATTCGTGGAACAACGTACACTTTTGTGCAGGTGTGGCATAAGCGTAGGCCATGACAAACCAAAGTCGGTCAAGATTTTACTCAGTGGTGAATCACTTAATACGAGGAGACTTAGGTCTAGGAGCTCGAAAGGGCAATGAACCTGGCAACGGTAAATGTCGTGAGTTAGGGTCAAACACGGTCAAACCTGAGGTGCTCTGCTGCCTAGTCCGCAGTTTTCCAGAAGCCACCGACTAGTATCGTCATCAGCACTAACTCCGTAGCTAGCGGCCGTCATTCCTCTTCCCTCCCAGAGAGTTAACTCGGGCACGCATTCTTTGTTAAGGCTGGGTATACCCCGGGAGTGTTTTTTTTTTTTTCGAGCCACGGTTGGAAATCGAAGCCAGGTCGCGAGACGGCGAGCGAGTGACTAATCCACTGCGCTAACGCGGGCTCCCATTGAACCCCGGCGTCAACATCATCAAATAGAACCTCTAAAATACAGAGTAATCTTTCTTTGTATTGAAACGATTAGAGACGTAGGTAATACGTTTGCTGAAAGTTATGTATCAGCTGCGTTTGGTCTATAAAATACAAAGTCTTTTAGTAACAGTAGAGATCACGATAGAGGGGAATCAGAATATATACCAGGAGATAGACGCTATAGGCCAGTGGTTTCCAGATTGCACAACGCGGGGACCGCAAATGACCCGCTAAACCTTTTGCTTCCCGCAAGGTTTAAAAATGGTCAGTCCACTTTTACTTCAAAAACTTTCAATTTTTGTCATTTTTATGTAAGCTGGGAAAAAACTAGTTGATTTATATGCGGCCCGCCATTTGATTTCTGCACACAGTTATTGGCCCTTGAGGCAACTGAATTTGGACACCCCAGGTCTAGTTCGGAGGAGGCGGAAGTCATTACTAAGTTTAGCTTGGGGGGGGGGGGGGGGGGGGCTGGGTTGTGGCTATTCCGTCGAGGGTGTTATTTGGACTTTTATTGTTTTCCTAACTCAAGTTGTGCCACGACGTGCACGTCGATTCAAGAGTGAAGGGTTCTCTTCAATCATCATCATCATCATCATGTGCCATGCAGGGTGGCCTTTGCGAATCTCCCAATCTCGATCCCTTGACATTTCTGAATAACTGCTGCTGATTTCCTTCCACGCCACAGTGTCAGGCTTTCTAGCATCTCTTCCCTCCGTTCGTCCTCCGCCTCTCCTGCCTTCAAGTTTTGCCCACTGCTATGATGTTTTCCAGTCCCTCTCTTCTCATCACCTGCCCCAAGGATAATGACTGCCCTTTTCTTATCTTTGTTATTATATTATATTAGTATTATATTATTACTCAAGAGCTGTGATAATATCATATCTTTCTGGCTATTTTTTTTTAAAATGACGATAGAAATCGTAATTGATGATCGTGATTCTCGCGTACACGAGAAAATGGGGCGAGGTCTTCCTAGTGACTGCCATGTAAGACTTTTCATTAAATTCCATTACCACGGCAAACCAATGGCATATATAAATCCGAGAACGCGACAAATGGGAGGAAATTGTGGGTAATTGTTTCAGGGGAGGCAACCGAGAGAATTCCACTAGGGTTTTGAAAAAAACGTACGGCCAGATTTGGACGCAGAACTATGTAGTATTAAAAACCTTGCCACTTTAACAGAAGGCATTAACTCTTTGACGCCGTGACCTATATCAGATTGTACTCGTTCGTAACAGAAACGTAATGAGTAGTGTCAATTCGGGGGTGGGACAGAAGGACGGGAGAGAGGAGGAAAGAGGAGCTGATTGCACACAGAAAGGGTTTTGATGATGTAGCAAAATAGGATAATGAAGACGAATGGCCAAGTTCTGACACTGAAGTTAATTCCCCTGTCCAGCATTGAATAATCCTCACTGTAAGCGAGGCGTGAGATATCTGCACACCTTTGCTCACAAACGTAATCACACACACACACACGCTTGCACACAACTACATATATACGCATAGTCTTCCTGTCTTACAAGTTCAGCCCTTTTTTGATGTAGAAAGAAATCTAAAAACATAAAATTATCATCATCATCATAATCATTTTAAACTGCAACAGAACCTCGGAATGAAGTTTCTTATACTTTTTTTTAAATTTTGCTCTTAGCTGTAGCAGAACAGCAGCGAACCTGTTTGTATTGATCTACTACTACTACTACTACTACTACTACTACTACTACTACTACTACTACTACTACTACTACTATTACTACTACTACTACTACTACTATTACTACTACTACTACTACTACCACTACTACTACTACTATGACTACTACTACCACCACTACTACTACTACTGCTACTACTACTACTACTACTACACTACCACTATTACTACTACTACTACTACTACCACTACACTATTACTACACTACTATTACTGTACTTGAGTAGTATGTTATAGAATATACATTCTTTGGCCTCAGTTGTGCACTCTGGAGTAAGTCAACTTTGCCTCATAATTTCTTTCAAAGTACTGATTTACAAACTAAAAAAA
This sequence comes from Achatina immaculata, assembly GCA_009760885.1. Taxonomy (NCBI): domain Eukaryota; kingdom Metazoa; phylum Mollusca; class Gastropoda; order Stylommatophora; family Achatinidae; genus Lissachatina; species Lissachatina immaculata. Next base: position 11,148,125 of record CM019713.1, read on the forward strand.
AATACTCACGAGATGAAGAAGGAAGATAGAATGAACGAAGCTGTAACGACTGGGAGGTAGTGGAGTCTATGGCGCAGCAGCATCATCACACATGGCATTTTGTTGTGTCCTCTGCTCAACCCACCTGCAAAAAACGTCCAAACAGGCAAGTCAGCGAAACGAAAAAAAAAAAAACCCTCAGTACGCATGCGCCGCCGCCGCCATTATGTCGAATTACGGAAATCTAGAACAAAATTATGTAAAACTAAGCATATCAAATAAAGCATGTAGTAAAAGGAACAAAGGATGTCTGTTTGCATAAACTGCTTGTCTGCAACTGAACACAGCGTGATATCCGACTGGGCTTCAATACAGCGAATTATACAGCTATAGTTCGTCCCATTTAAGCGATACGCGCCATCTCATAGGAATAACTGCGAAAGAGGAAAAAAAAACCCATTTCTTTTCTAATTATTATCATTTAATGATATAAATAAACAACAACAACAGAGCATTCCTGGACCTTGCATGAGAGAAAAGAAAAAGAGAAAGCGACAGAGAAAACATAATGGGGAAAAAAAGTAGAAACAGTGACAGGTAGATTTCAAATTCTGTAAGAAAAAAATAGGGAAAAACAGAACGGAGGCGAATAGGAAAGCGAGAAAATAATGCTACAAAAGTGCATTAAAATATGCAAAAAATAATGCTACACAAAGAGGAAGCTATTAATAAAGAGGGAGGGAGAGAGAGAGGGAGATGAGGGAGGGGGGAGGTGAAATAATGGAGCATGGAAATAATTTGACAAAGAACTTCTATAAGATTCGAACCCCCCCCCCCCCAAACTCCCACCAACTAACCAACACACATACATACACAATCCCCCTTCCATACCTCTTCCGACATCTACACACCCACCTTCCATTTTGCTACAATAAAAGTAATACATCAAGAACAAAAAATAAATAAACAAAAGCAGAAAAGAAGGCGGGACATTTACATCAGTACAACGCGTTTTCTCATTTAGCTGTCGAAACAGGGAGAGCCAGTGATAACGCGTTTGTCATCCACTTGTCTACCCCAGCCAAGGGTTTTTTTCATTAAAACACTGTTAGATTATTTTGTAACAAGCGAGTGACATTTCGGAAAGGGAAACATTAAGTAGCACTCATCTTCACATTACCTTCCTGCAGCCTTTGTGATTGATGTTATCGCAGTGCTAGCAGGAAAGGGCAGGGCGTACCCGGGAGGCCTTCGCTTTTCCTTGCACTAATATAAAAGTAACACATCCCCCCATCCCCTCCCAGAATCTTGTTATTTATTTCATTTAAAATATACATCGGAGGTTCATCTACATGTTGAAGAAATGGTATGTGTGGTCAGACAAGGACTTTCCGCCATCAAGGCTATTATTTATTACAATTACCACAAAGAACACTATTTGCCCTTTTGAACACAATAGTCCTATCCAAAATAGATTATAAAAACAATAGTCCTGTCCAAAATGGATTATTAAACAATAGTGCTATCCAAAATACACTATGAAAACAATAGTCCTATCAAAAATAGATTATAAAAACAATATTCCTATTCAAAATAGGTTATGGCCTCCACTTATTGACTCTGACAAACACACAAATCGCCAGGATAGACCTGGTACAGAATGAGGCAATCATTTTCGTGCCGGGATGCACTTAAAAAAAAACCCCCGCACCAGTGGCTGCACTGAGATACACCCTGGGTCTAGCGGAGATCAGAACCTGTCAAAAAATGTGCACAAGTTAAGGAACACCCTTAAGATTAGCACTGAACTAACAAAACCCATCTACTCCAAAAATATATTCCAAATATTTGCGTGAATATTAGGAATGTGAGCAGATTAAGGAGAGGACAATCATGGGTGGCGGCTGCGGAAGATTCTTTACGAGACAATATTTGTGAGAAAAGAAAAAAAAAAAAAGAAACAGAAAGAAGAAAAAAAAAAAAGCGAATCAGTTAAGAAAACCCGGCGCCCATCGTCATCTACACGGGTGGGTCAATACACAGACGCGTTACAAGCGGGTGGGCCACGCAGCATACTCGGGTGGAAGACTACTCGAGAACGTAGCCTGATCACACCACAACACCTGCTCAAGCATGCTGATTTTAGCGTAGTGGTTAGAGCACTGGTCTAGCAAGCGAATGGTTCGAGGGTTCGAATCCCCAGCTGAGCAGGATTTTTTTTTCTCCCCGACCAATACGACCCAGCCTCGTAAAATGGGCACCAGAGAAAATCTGGGAAGGAAAGGCAGCGAGGAAAGGAACTGGCCACCCTACCTCATACGCTGATGGCCCAGCATAATGAGGTCTCTAACGCTTCATCCCCTACGGCATTTGCTATGGGCCTACCTCTACCTTTACCGTTACACAAGCCTTGAATTGCCCGACGACCCAGAAAGTACAACGAACTACAGTCATCATGGACTCTCAAAGTCTATTAAGAAAGATAGAACACTGTACCCTTAGAAGGTGGTGATTGGACATAATATCCAAAACACAAATTCAAAACATCACATGGATATACCGGCCGGGGCGTGCCTGCGTTGCTGGCAACGACAAAAGCCGATCAGCTTAACAGCTGGACAAACAAGACAACGAATCAATCTTTCAAGCAGCAAATCGAAGAATCTGCACAAGGAACCTTCCTCAGAAGTACATACCACGCCCGACTCACTGAATTACATGTCCCCAAGTGCCTTGGGCACAGAGAGAGAGAGAGAGAGAAAGAGAGAGATGGAGAGAGATTGATTGATTGATTGATCTTTATTTCAAAAGGGTTAAGAATTGGGCACGCAGGCCCGTCTGACATTCTGCCCTCTGTTAACATGAGGTGCCCTGTAGAGAGAGAGAGAGAGAGAGAGAGAGAGAGAGAGAGAGAGAGAGAGAGAGAGGTTCAGAATCTTTCAAACACAGCAATGGAGTTTGACCCAGTGGCTACAGACATTTATTTTTTAACGGTCGCGGGACCTTTCAAGCCAATGATGCCACGGGGGTCCTCACATGACCCTTCGGAGACTCCCCCCCATCACCCTTCGTGGACCCCCACATGATCCTTAGCCGACTTCCACGTGACCCTTCGCGGACCTCCATATCACCCTTCGCGGACCTCCATATGACCCCTTCGCGGACCTCCATATGACCCCTTCGCGGACCTCCATATCACCCTTCGCGGACCTCCATATCACCCTTCGCGGACCTCCATATGACCCCTTCGCGGACCTCCATATGACCCCTTCGCGGACCTCCATATCACCCTTCGCGGACCTCCATATGACCCCTTCGCGGACCTCCATATGACCCCTTCGCGGACCTCTATATCACCCTTCGCGGACCTCCATATGACCCCTTCGCGGACCTCCATATGACCCAATCGCGGACCTCCATATCAACGTTCGCGGACCTCCATTTCACCCTTCGCGGACCTCTATATGACCCCTTCGCGGACCTCCATATGATCCCTTCGCGGACCTCCATATGACCCCTTCGCGGACCTCCACATGACACTTCGCTTTCCTCCCCCGCCCCCAACATCTTACCCCCCCCCCCCGGGGAACCGATGAACCAATGAACCAGGTTGAACTCAAAGAGAAATCTTGCCGAAATTCCATTTTTTTCCCCTCTTTTTGGAGGGAGGGAGGGAAGGGGGACGAGGAGGTCACATACAGCGAATTAGCCGAGCTGAATAATGACCGCAACGTGAATCACCAAGAAGAAACATGATAGGGTCTTGACCAGCACCAGCTCGCTGACCAGAACAAACAGTATGGCTTCCTTACAGCAGTCATCTTGTTCTTCCTAAAAGTCTGGTTTTTTTGTTTGTAAAAACTTGCTTGCACTAATCCAGCAGGGATTTGTGTGTGCGTGTGTTGGGGGTGGGGGGGAATTAAAATAAAAGTGTCTAATTAAGAAAACTGGGCGGGCATTGCCGATTAAATAATTAATTGTGTGACTGGGTTATTGCTTAAATAATTAACCGCGTTTTCGATGGGGGACTTTCAGGAACATAATTTTTCGCTCAGAAAAGAGTGCTCTTCAAGAAGAGAGATGTAAATGGGTTTCCTGCCCAATGGTTCTCATATCCCAAACACTTCGTGTTAACGTTGGCTCACCATGACGGCCCCAGTGTCCCGTTATTTGATTTAAGTAGGCGTTTTCGTCTGCTGGTTTTTTTCTCCTTTTTATACTAAAGAAATAGACAAGAAATTAGACTCTTCTGAAAACAAATGCCTAAAGAAAATACTCGGCATCAAGTGGAACGAATGCAAGAACAATGCAGAGATAAGACAGATGCCTGAACAACAACCAGTCTCACGGGTGATCATGAAAAGGAGATGGACATATGTTGGTTACGTGATGAGAATAAACGATTAGAGAATCCCAAAACAAGCTATCAAGTGGAACACAACAGGCCGAAGAAAAAGAGGCAGACCACGTGAAACTCTAAAGAGGACATTGTTAATAGAGGGCAAATTAACAGGCATAAAATCCCTCGATGAGGTCGAAAAGCTCGCCGAAAACAGGAAAAGTTGCCGAACTACTTTGTTAGCCCTATGTGACGTTTAATGACACGATAAGGACATAAGAAAAGATATATAAGAAGTTCCGAAAACATTCTCTGACCGAAGATACCAAACTGTATGGTACAGAATAGGAAAGCATGTTAACTGTAGACCATAGAAAGAAAGGAGTTAGCTATAAACCATAGAAAGAAAGAAAGGAGTTAACTATAAACCATAGGAAGAAAGGAGTTAACTATAAACCATAGAAAGAAAGGAGTTAACTGTAGACCATAGAAAGAACGGAGTTAACTATGAACCATGGAAAGAAAGGAGTTAACTATAAACCATAGAAAGAAAGGCATCTGTTCTCAAATCAGTGCAAGAATAGGTCAAGGAAGGAGCATCAGTGCCAAAAAGGCGAAGATGACCATGGCTCTCCAAAGACTACGATCTCTAAATGCTAAGTTGGTGGATTCTTCTACCCTGCCAGCGTGTCCAAATGTATTTTATTACAACTCTCTATCCTTCACTGACTCTCATTTCGTTTTTTAAAAAAATTCTTTATATACTTCAAGTCCTTTCCGTCTCAATTCTTATTCAATGTCTTTTTTTTTTTATTTACTCTTTACAGAAAACTAAAATGCAAAAGAGAAACCTTTTGAATGTCTTCCAAACAATATTGATATAATAGATATCTTAACAGACCAGAATCCAAACTGAAAACAAACCCCCCACCGTAACCTGAGACCTTCCGATGATATCGTAGATATTGAGCGTATCCAAGGGTATGGTAGAGGCAGGTAGAGAAGTTCTAACAGCTTCTGGCAAAGTGCAGAACTCAAGACACCTGCGGGCAGGAGCTAATCGTGACTTACAAGAACTGGAGTATACATAAACAGAAAGACATATCTGGATGATCAGAATAACACATCACTTAGACTTAAAGAAAGGGCATCCTGAATGTGCACTCGTTTTCTTCTGGTGAAGGTCATTGGTCCCAGGCGCAGAAGTCAACCCAGCTGGGAACAAATGTCACGTCTGAGCCTCTGGCGATGTACTGGAAAAGCCCGTCAAGTGTGACATTGACCACATCGTACTCTGATGTGGCGACTGGTCAGGGAAAACATGGACAGTGACTTTACATCCCTCATTGGTCTGACAAAAAAGGCTGCGTTTATCCACATTTTTAGGTACAGCATGCCAGTAAATAAAGAATATCTACTTTCCGAGGATGCTATCTTTGTCTATCAATCATTTGCATGTCCCTTGTGGAACTTTGCCTTCCTAACAGCTCTCCCGTAGGCCTCTCGGTTGTCTGTCTGCACAGACGGAACACGAAAAAACAAAAAAGGAATAAAATCCAATCAGCTTTTTGGTCGCTTGCTCCCATTGCATGGTGCCCGTCTTAGCATGGTCTTTCTCGCTCACGGAAACACCCACGTAACAAGATAACAAAAATCACGGCAACGGCCTGAAATTTTCTAAATATTTTCTTATTGATGTAAAATAGCCCAAATTTTCTGACACAAAGTATGGCTTACCGCAGAAATAAGCTTGTCTTGTGTAATGAGCTTCAATCTTCTGATTTACACTGGAATCTAGAGTGATCTGGGGGCCTAGACAAAATATCCACAATTTGTAGAAATTTATGACCAACCCGCGACTTTCAGACTTGTCAAAACACGCATCTTCCCCCCCCCCCCCCCCCCAACCCCCACCCCCCCTCTAGGATTTCGTAAACGTATCAGAGCTAAAAATATCAACCATTCAGAAACGATCTTATTTTTAAAAAAACCCATAGTTTTAATGAATTTTAGTGTCAACAAAATTCGCCAAAAATGCGGGTCGCGACATGTCTTTAGCGGGAGAGCATTCTTGTAGAAGGAATGATGAGCTCTTCTGTGTTTGTTTATTTAGAAGCTCTTAGAACTTTTCTGGCAGAGAGCAGAACTCAAGACCAAGACACCCGCGGGCAGAAATTTTGACGCGTCATAAAATATTTGCTTTTACAGACATTACGCTCGCGTGAGCAGGGCTCTGTGAAACAGAGAGGGGGGGGGGTCGCATTGTTCTGGGGTTCAGAGGTTGTTTTCCATGTTCTAAGGGTGGAGCTGGATGAATTTCGAGGAGAGGGAGGGGGAGAGAGGAGGAGAATGAGAGAGAGAGAGAGTGTAGGGGTGGGGGGGGGGGGAGCACTGACTTCATAGAACTTTTCTCGGAGGTCCTTCGTGTGGGTCTCCGATGCGTCGATTGCATTCTCAGTTTAGTCTAAACCAGAGGACATTCATTCATTCATTTGCATGTCCCTTGCTGAACTTTGCCTCCCTAACAGCACTCCTGTAGGCCTCTCGGTTGTGAGCAAGATGGCCTGCTGCTGCTGCTGCATCCATCTGCAGATCGTCAACCAGAGGATGGGTTGTGGAAATCTAGTTGTCATCAATTATGCTCAGAGGGCGGCCCGGTGTGGCTCAGTGGTCAGCTGCTCAGTCTGCTAATCCGGTGGTACCGAGTTCAAGTTCCGACAAAAGCCACAGGGTCCACCCAGTCTCTAAAAATGGGTTACCAGATAAATCTGGGAAGGTAAATGCGGCCAGGCATTATGATACTGACCATATCACACTTTCATGTGCTGAATGTCCTAGAAATACGGGCCTAACACAGTATCCCCAATATGCCTTAATGGTATGGGAATGGGGATTTTAGCTTTTTTAAAATATATATATATACTTTGAGCAATATTTGATGTTTAAAGAGGTAAGGGCAGCATACATGCCATGAAATATCTTCCGAATGTAAAAGCTCATTTATCTTTAGATTAACTCTTTCGAAACACACACAGAAGTGAAGTATGTTACAGATAAGAAACAGTTTTGCACCAATTGCTGGCGCCTGGGTTGTCTGCATCCTAAGCAAGCGCTAAAACAGTCTGTTAACCTATGCAGCTCGAAGGTCAGTACTGTGCTCCTCTGAGGTTTGCCCTATAAGCGGACTGCTTAGCTGATCTAACGGCAATACGAACTTTTTTTTTTCCCCTTGTATACTTCTTTCACTTTTTTTTTCTAGTTCTTCAAAATAACTGGTTAAGTGCTTGTTCTTCTGTTGGCGACGGAACTGTGACTCGTTGATCTTTGTTGCCCCGCGCCATGGGAGATTTTGTAACACATGATGATGTTGAAATCATTTATTGTGTATGATTTGTGGAAAAGCAGGCCGGGGGGGGGGGTGGAGAGAGAAGGAAGGGGGAACTGGCCTGCAGTTCCTTGCTTGAAGTTCCGGAATGGGCCTTATTGGTAGGATTTTTTTTTTAAATCGGTAACAAAACCAGCCCTAACCAGAAGCAGCACAGCAGTCTGTTACAGCGAGCATCACGAAGATGATAGCTACATGGAAAATGATAAGAAAAAAAAGTCACAAACACAGGACATCAACTCCGGCTGTGTTTTATGACACAAGAAGCATACATGACCCAGTCATTTAACGAAACAAAAGATAAATAATTTGTTTACACGCTGTGGCGGGCATGGGCTGTAGTCGCTCAGTTATGGTATTGCAGACTAATAACAATGATAGCAACTAGTTGTATAACAGGCATACAGTAGTGATGTTAATTAGGCCTATAATGGACCTACAACGGTGATGTTAATTAGCTGTATAATGGACCTACAATAGTGATGCTAATTACCTGTATTATGGACCTACAGTGGTGATGTTAATTAACTGTATAATGAACCTACAATTCATTCATTCATTCATCATTTGCATATCCCTTGCGGAACTTTGCCTCCCTAACAGCACTCCTGTAGGCCTTTCGGTTGTGAGCAAGATGCCCTGCTGCTGATGCATCCATTTGTAGATCATCAACGATATCTTGCAGCCATCTTCGCCTTGGTCTTCTTTTCTTCCTTTTTCCCATTATGTACCCTTCCATGACGTTCTTCTCTAGATTATCATGGCGTTTAATGTGTCCAAAATATTTAAGTTTTCTCTCTTTAATCCTCTCTACTAGCCAGCCATCTTCAGTATTAAGTTCTTGTAGTATGGATATATTTGTTCTTTGAACCTACAATAGTGATGTTAATTAGCTGTATAATGAACCTACAATAATGATGTTAATTAGCGGCTTAACGAACTACTGTAATGACGTTAACGGTGTCATTTTTGTTTGAACAAGCAATGTGTTCAATCGTGAGCACAATAGTAAACTCGAGCTTGTTAGTAAACGTTTCACTTATAATCTGGCCCTTCCCTTAAGATATCTCCAGACCGAGAAGCATTCTGTACAGGTAAAGTGCCAAGACTTTAGAGCCCTAGGCTCTATCTAATCTGTATGAAGCTATGACATTCAAAGATCAGCACTGCATCTCTCTGAGGTCTGCAGCGAGGTCGGCCTGATGGTAGCGTCGACTCAGTGTCTGTAGTAGTAATTTTTGGACATTACTTGTAACGTAAAACTAGAAAAAAAAATGGCTTCCGACCTTTACGGTAAAACCCCCAAGCTTTACTGGAAATCACAACAAAAAGGGTGTGTTAGATGAGTTATGTGTGCGCGTTTGTAGGAGCGTGTATGTTTGTATGTATTTTGATTTATATAAACAGGTTTTTTAAAATGTAAATGTAGATCAATTATGTCGTTATGGCAGCATGGGAATATGGTGTTAAATGTCCATATTTCCCTTGACCTGTTGGTACGCTAGAGTATGATGTGGTGAGCATCATGCCTGGCCGCCTTTCCTTTCCCCAGCTCCAGAAGACTGGGGTGACCCCGGGGCACCTCTGGACAGATTCGAACCACGCACCTTCGCCACTCTAGCGCCCATTTTTCTTTAATATGTTGGAACTTCATTTATATAATCAACGTTCTAAATATAACAGATTATGACAAGGTCCAATAGAACTGTTCTCACAAATGTCTATAGCGCCAAAAAAAAATTATCTTTCCGTTCGTGGCTTACATTATAGCTCTTCCCATCAAATGTTGGTCGTATAATTTATAACTTACCTGGAAACCCTAGCTCGGCCAGAAGATGCAGAAAAATCCTGGCACATATACAAAAATTTATACTGTCATTGATTTCCGGTCCAGAGCATCCTTGAATCGTGGCTAATGAGCCCGGAAAGAGAGAGGCATAGCCCCTAGATCCTCTGACAAGAGTGTCTGGACAACGTCAAACCAGGGAGTCCTGAAGAGAAGAAGAAGAAGATCACAAATCATGAGAATGTATCTGGAACAGCAGTTCCTAATCTAGAGCCCGCAGGAGGTCAGTAAATGTATTGGGTTGATTAAAAGAAATAAGTTTAACGTCATCTGGGTTGTGTTTATTGCCTTTTTTTTTTTTTAAAATAACGGGTCCACAATTATTGTCGGGCCGGAAAGGGGGTCCACAGCCAGAAAAGGTGAAAAACTGGTGGTCTAGATTAATGAAGGCAACATCCTGCAAAATATTTTCCTGGGCAGAAAGAAAGAGAGAGAGAGAGAGAGATGGGGGGGGGGAGAGAGAGAGAGAGAGAGTAGAGAGTGAAAAAAGAGAGAAGAGAGAAGAGAAAAAGAGAAGGCAGGGAGAGGGAAGATAGAGGGAAGAGAAAGAGGAGAGAGAATGGGAGAGAAGTGACAGAAAAGAGAGAAAGAGAGAGGATAAAAAGAGAGAGAAGAGAGAGAGAGAGAAGAGAGGGAGAGTGCAAAGAGAGTGTGTGTATGAGAGAAATAATAAATGTGTGCGTGTGTGTGTGTGTGAGAGGATGAGAGAGAGAGAGAGAGAGAGAGAGGGAGAGAGAGAGAGAGAATGTGTTAAATTTATCCAGTCTGAAAATTTATGGAAGAATTCTAAATTACGTATAGAACAAATGGAACTTTTAAAAAATTAGGGAAGAGTTTTAAATTACTCATAGAACAAATGGAACTTTAATAAAAAAAAACTGCTTAATCAGACCTCATGTTCCCAGTTTTGCTGATGATCTATATCCAAGAACATGCGAGCAGGATATTCTTTGCAGCTGATGCAGTGAAGATGAAGAGCACAGCATCGTGTCGGGATAGGGAGTTGGTTCCTGTGGCAAGCCTTTTTTTTTTTTTTACACGTTGACGGCAGCTTTAAAAAGAAAGCTGGGGGAAGGTGCAATGCTTCTTTAGCAAACTCCCCCAAAATAGGGACTGTGGCGATCTCTGTCCCGTTAGTCAAGCTGGACCTGTGAATGGGAGCATTAGCGGAGAGGTGGGATAGGATCCTGACCGGCTATGGTTGGCCAAACCTGACCCAGGCATGTCAGGTATGGATCGCTGAGTGCTAACATTGAACAGCGCCCTTAGAACCGCCTCCTGCCCTTTCGTGCAATAACTAATATCAGCACTTAGAAACGGGACGTTGGTAGTTCTCCCTTACAGATGCTCTGTTATTCATGTCAGCACAGGTCAGTCGTTTCCACGTCCCTTGCGGAACTTTGCTTCCCTAACAGCTCTCCTGTAGGCCTTTCGGTTGTGAGCAAGATGGCCTGCTGCTGATGCATCCATTTGCAGATCATCAACTATGTCTTGCAGCCATCTTCGCCTTGGTCTTCCTCTCTTTCTTTTTGCCATTATGTACCCTTCCAAGACTGTCTTCTCTAGATTATCATGACGTTTAATGTGTCCAAAATATTTAAGTTTCCTCTCTTTAATCATCTTTAGTAGTCACCTTCTTCAATATTAAGTTATTGTAGTATGAATATTTGTGTTCTTTTTTGTGTCCATGGTATTTGAAGAACTCTTCTGTAGCAAATACATTCAAAGGCATCTATGTGTTTCTCAGCTGTTTTGTTAAGTGTCCAGGTCTCACAGGCATATGTTGCGATGGGAAAGATGCATGCCCTTAAAAATCTTATTTTTGTAGTTCTGTCTGTTCCTCTCCACATAGTCTTTAGTTGTTTTAATTTTTGAAGAGCGATAGATGTCCTCTTTTTAATTTCCCTCATTGTATCTCCATTATTAGTTACTAGTGATCCAAGATATTCAAAACTCTCCACTTCTTCCAGTTTTTTCTCATTGATACATATATCAGCTGCCTTGTTTGTTGTATTAGTTCTCATCAATTTAGTTTTATTAGCATTAAGATAAAGGTTTTGCTCTTCGCTGTTCTTACGGACTAACATAATTAGTTTTTCCATTCCTTTTTGTGTTGTGGACAGTAATACTGTCACCAGCATATCTAATATCTGGTATTTCATAACTTCCAATTGTTATGGCATCGTAATATTCTTTGTCTACATCTTATCTAACATTCCTCATAATATTTTCAATATACAAGTTAAATAAGTAGGGCGACAATATGCACCCCTGACGGACCCCTTGTTTTATGTCAAACCAAGTTCTTGTTTCACTATTTATTCTTACTGCTGCTTGTTGGTCTAGATACAGCAGTGATGTTAATTGTATCAAATGTGTTGAAAATCCCATTTTTTTTCCATATTTCCCAAAGTTTCTGGTGTTGTACACAATCAAATGCCTTTGAATAGTCTATAAAAGATAAATATAGATTCACATTAAATTCTCTGCATTTCTCTATTATTAATCTTATATTGAATATATGATCTCTTGTTCCTCTTCCTTGCCTGAAACCAGCTTGGACCGTATTGACTTCTTCTTATATTTTCTTACGAAGTCTACCCATTATGATTTTTAACAGAATGTTACTGGCATGACTAATCTGGGCAACAGTTCTGTAGTTTGTGCATAATTTCAGGTTACTCTTTTTTGGCAGTGGTATGAATACATTTCATCTCCATTCTGTTGGCCAAATACCTGAATGCCATATCTTTGTACATGATAGATTGTTGCACACTCCTTTCCTCCTGCTTTAATAAGTTCAGCTGTTATCTAATCATATCCTGGTGATAATTCACACTGTTGATTTCTGTTTTCACAGTCGGTTGTTTCATACATTCCTCTGCAATATTCCTTCCATCTGTCTAGAATTTCCTCTGTCTCTGTCAAGGTCTTCCCATCTAGTCACAAATTACATTTAGCTTAGGTGTGACATTTCTCGTCAGTGTCTTCATTTCTTTAAACATTTTACTATCTCTTCTACACTTCTGATGTCCTTCTATTCTTTCACAACAATCTTGTATGTATTGTTTTTTTCTCCTTTCTTATGTTTCTTCGTATTTCTTTTGTTAAAGATTTATATTCCTCTTTGTTGTTGTTTGTCACTTTCCATTGCATCTTCATTTCTCTACGTTGTTTTATCAGTTCTAGTGTGCCTACTGTAATCTATCCATTCTTTTGTGTTTTCTTTAATGGAACCACGTCTTTAGTTGTTGTTATTAAGATATCTCAGGCCTGCGTAGCCAGTTTATCTGGTGTCATCTCCTTTTGTACAGCCATACGGATTTCGAAATGGTTCTTCACTTCTACGCCGTATTGTTCTAATATTTTTGTAAGATCAAAGGGGATTGGTCTTGATCCTGTAACTGTCTTTTTTATCTTTATCTTCATGTCTGCTATTAATAACACATGGCTCATATCACAGTCAGCACCTGGTAAAGTTTTTGCTGACGTTATACTTGATAACCGTCTTCTTTGCACTAAAATGTAATCTATCTGATTCTTGGTTTTCCCATCAGGTGATGTCCGTATGTAAAGTCTTCTTGGATGTTATTTAAAGAGTGTGTTAGCGATCGTTAGCTCATTATCCATGCAAAAACGCCATGAGATCGTCACTTGTCTCATTTTTATATCCTATGCTAAATTTTCCCACAACATATCCTTCGTTTTCAGCTCTTTCTGTACCAATCTTTACATTAAAATCCCCCATTATTAATACAATATCATTTTTCCGTATCTGGTCTCTCGTCGTCTGCAGTGTGTTATAAAAGTCTTCTACTTCTTCTTCTGCTGCTGATGTAGATGCATATATGTGGATGATTGTTACATTTCTAGAAGTTCCCAAGTCTGATTGTGAGGATTCTATCGCTTACTGGATTGTAACCTAGTAATGTTTTTTATGTTAATTTGTCCAAGTAAAAAGCCACTCCATTCTTTCCTTCTAATTCTCCACCAGAGTATATAATCATTCATCGCTCTTGAAGTGTCCTAATCCTTTCCATCGATGCTCGCAGATTCCCAAAATGTGTAACACCGTTCTTTTCATCTCGTCACTTATTATTTGATACTTTTCCTCAAACATACTTCTCACATTCCATGTTCCTAATCTTATTTTTCTTTTTAGTTTGATGCAGGAGTTTCCTTAGTAACATCGTCATGATTTTGTCCGTCATCACAGTTACTAGTACTGACTTCTGTCTCACACTCTTCCCCAATGTTAAAATTAGATCTATCTGGCCTGGGGCACTCACCACCAGATCTTCTTCCTATCTGATCTTCCATGTTGCTGTTTGGGTTTCTTGGTATATTTCCAGAAGATAGTTTACCATTGCTTTCCTTCCGGGCAGTGACCGTACTAGTCAGTGATCGTAGCCATTGTCCTTACATTGAGATCATCTGCCTACCATCATAGAATGGTGACCATAACCAACGTTATATATCGGTTGCTCTCCCATTCCATTCATCACAGAAGACTGGATGAAATATAGAGGTCACTGGACTAACAAGAGGCCATGAACACAGGTAGAACAGGCATGACACACCTAGTAACCCCGCATACTGCAAGCCTTCTGTCTATAAGAATTCTATCTGGTGCCATTGAGTACGCGCACTATTCTGAGATTCTCCCCCTTGAAGGTAGATTGGAGCATCTACGGACCTGGCCAGAGGGTGAAGATAACTTCGTTTTTTTTAAAATTATGACCAAGTTTATGTGGGTGTTGTCGATTTACCTGAGATTACTGGGACGTTCCCGATGGAAATCAAACCACCTACCACTTCAATGATGTACAAGTGTACTATCAACGTCGCCACACAAGCGCCAAGAAGAGGAACGACAACTACATTACGTTAGCGAGAGAAGGAGTACAACGGTGTTCCTTAAAGGGTATGCCTCAAGACAGCCAGAGATATGCTGGCGCAGTTTTGAATGTTAAACAACCTCCTTCACTTAAATGGTATGACTCAAGACAGCCAGAGATATGCCGGCGTAGTTTTGATTGTTAAACAATCTCCTTCACTGTATACCTCGTTCAGTGTAGTGTAAACAGTAAATTACCATAAATTTACCATTAAAATGAACATTTAACATTAAAATGAACATAGGATTACCGTGATAGAAATTTGCGTTGTCAAAGTCTGCAGAAGTTTGGAACCATTGGAATAGACGATTTCCCCTTGATACTAGGGAGTCCTTTCTTTCTATAGTTTATAGTTAACATGCTTTCCTATTCTGTACCATACAGGCTGGTATCTCAGCTCGAATGGACGTTACCTGCGAATGTTACACAGATAGATCCGGTGGCACAACAAGCCGACGTCAAGGCAAAGTCTGATGTTGAGGGTCATGCTAATAAGAGTGTTAATGGCAGCTGCTGGCTAGGAAGACAACGGTCCATGGTGTGTATGTACGCCACGTGACGGCAGGAAAACCTTGACAATCATCATCATCATCATCATCATCATGACCACCACCATCACTGAACAGAACAGCAAATAGCTAGATACTGCTACATTCAGTGCAAGAATAATTTATGTGGGTAAACCCCCCCAAAAAACGAGGGCGGTAGATAACGCTTTGGCGATAAGGGAGTTTGTGCGCTTCTTGTCTTACTTTGTTCCCAGTGTTTGGTGCGCATGTCTTACATGCAGATTGAGACTTCAAATCCAACCATAGCCTTCCCTCACCCTCACCCTCACCCTACCCCAAGCAAGCCTCTTGTAGAAATTAGTATCTTGGTCCTTCTTGACCTTGAATCTGCAGCGAAGCTGACCATATCAGACACTAGTGTACCTTTAAAAGGTAAAGGTGAAAAACCCCGTTTCCATGCCAATAAGGCATATGGAGGGATACTATGGTCTAGGCCCGTATTTCCAAGACCTTCGGCACATGAAAGTCTGATGTGGTCAGTATCAAGCCTGGCCTCATTTACCTTCTCAGGTTTCTCTGGTGATATTTTTAGAAGCTTGGTGAAGCCTGGGGCCTTTTTCTGATGTGATGGGACCAGAAAAAAAGATCCCCAGTTCTGTGACTTGAACCCGGTACCACTGGAGTAGTAGGCCCAGCGTAGTAGTAGAAACATGTTCGGTCTACTCATTTGCTTAACAAGAACATAGAAGAAAGTAGTTCCTCTTCGTTCGCCTCCGCTGCCATTTTGTCCGCATATGTTCTGCCTTTTTCTTATTGAAACTCACGCAGTAACGGAGACTTTGAAACTCACGCAGTAACGGAGACTTTGAAACTCACGCAGTAACGGAGACTTTGAAACTCACGCAGTAACGGAGACTTTGAAACTCACGCAGTAACGGAGAGCAAAATCTAATTTGAGAGACTTCTAATTATATGACGGCGCCACCCAAGTAAATGACGTTTATAAAGTAACTTTAAGCCTGGGAATAAAGCGCGGTTTACAGGCGCGCTATCACGCTGATACAGGGTTAGAGTCGAGCCAGGTTATCCATAAAACGCTACGGGATTCTGGACAGCATGCCATGATAACTCCGCACATTACTTGTTAAACACTCGTTTAAGAAAAAGAGTTTAACAGGCAATAATCCGTTTACAGATAACACAAACGAGTACATCTTGACGAAATGCCTAGATATGACTGGGTTTTTTTTTTAAAGTTTGTTTTAGGACCGTTATCTTCACACTCTGGGCAGGTCTATAGATGCTCCAAACTACTTTCAAGGGGAGAATCTCAGAACAGTCCGTATAATCAGTGGCATCAGACAGGCTTCTTATAGACAGACGGCTGGCAGTATGAGGGTTAATAGGTGTGTCATGGCTGTTCAGGCCTTACAATAACATAAACAGGCGACGATGGTCATCTGGTCATGTGACTGAGTTGCTGGTCATGAGAGTGGTCATTTGTTGAGACTTTTGGACAGAGAGAGGACGGATATGTGGAAATACGCGAGGTCTTTATGTGTGATGACACCAGATGATTTGGCTACACAAGTCAGAGATATCTTAATAACAACAGCTAAAGACGTGGTTCCATTAAAGAAAACACAAAAGAATGGATGGATTACAGCAGGCACACTAGAACTGATAAAACAACGTGGAGAAATGAAGACACAATGCAAAGTGACAAACAACAAGAAAGAGAAATATAAATCTTTAACAAAAGAAGTACGAAGAAACATAGGAAAAGACAAAAAACAACACATACAAGACTGTTGTGAAAGAATAGAAGGGCATCAGAAGTGTGGAAGAGATAGTGAAATGTTTAAAGAAATGAAGACATTGACGAGAAATGTCATACCTAAGCTAAATGTAATTTGTGACTAGATGGGGAATACCTTGACAGAGACAGAGGAAATTCTAGAAAAATGGAAGGAATATTGCAGAGGAATATATGAAACTGACTGTGAAAGCAGAAATCAACATGTGAATTATTATTGGAGGAGAAAGAACCTGCACCGACAATAGAAGGAGTTTTATGGGCAATAAAGAATCTGAAAAATGGTAAATCACCAGGATGGGATGAGATAACAGCTGAATTTATTAAAGCAGGAGGATAGAAATGTGCATCAGGTAAAAAGATATGGCATTCAGGTATTTGAAACTGCATTTGTCCAAAAGAATGGAGAAGAACTGTATGCCAAAAAAAGGGTAACATGAAATTATGCACAAACTACAGAACTGTTGCCCAGATTGGTCATGTCAATAACATTCTATTAAAAATCATAATGAGTAGACTTCGTAAGAAAATAGAAGAAATCAATATGGTCCAAGCTGGTTTCAGGCAAGGAAGAGGATCAAGAGATCATATATTCAATATAAGATTAATAATAGAGAAATGCAGAGAGTTTAATGTGAATCTATATTTAGCTTGTATAGACTACTCAAAGGCATTTGATTGTGTACAACACCAGAAACTTTGGGAAATAATGGAAAAAATGGTATTTCCAACACATTTGATACAATTTACATCACTGCTGTATCTAGACCAACAGGCAGCAGTAAGAATAAATGGTGAAACAACAACTTGGTTTGACATAAAACAAGGTGTCCGTCAGGGGTGCATATTGTCGCTTTACTTATTTAACTTGTATATTGAAAATATAATGCGGAATGTTAGATAAGATGTAGGCAATGAATATTACGATGCCATAACAATTGGAAGTTATGAAATACCAGAGATTAGATATGCTGATGACACAGTATTACTGTCCACAACACAAAAAGGAATGGAAAAACTAATTATGTCAGTCCGTAAGAATAGTGAAGAGCAAAACCTCTATCTTAATGCAAAGAAAATTAAATTGATGAGAACTGACAAAACAAACAAGGCAGCTGATATATGTATCAATGAGGAAAAACTGGAAGAAGTGGAGAGTTTTGAATATCTTGGATCACTGCTAACTAATAATGGAGATACAATGAGGGAAATTAAAAAGATGACATCTATCGCTCTTCAGAAAATAAAACAACTACAGAATGTGGAGAGGAACAGACAGAACTACAAAAATAAGATTATTAAGGGCATGCATCTTTCCCATCACAACATATGCCTGTGAGACCTGGACACTTAACAAAACAGCTGAGAAACACATAGATGCCTTTGAATGTAAATGCTACAGAAGAGTTCTTCAGATACATGGACACATAAAAAGAACAAATATATCCATACTACAAGAACTTAATATTGAAGAAAGCTGGCTAGTAAAGAGGATTAAACAGAGAAAACGTAAATATGTTGGACACATTAAACGTCATGATAATCTAGAGAAAACTGTCTTGGAAGGGTGCATAATGGCAAAAAGAAAGAGAGGAAGACCAAGGCGAAGATGGCTGCAGGACATCGTTGATAATCTGCAAATGGATGCATCAGCAGCAGGCCATCTTGCTCATAACCGAGAGGCCTACAGGAGTGCTGTTAAGGAGGCAAAGTTCCACAAGGGACATGCAAATAAATGAATGAATTATGTGTGCACACAGTTGAGACTTTTGGGCAGAGAAAAGCTGCGTGAGAATTAGAGGACAGATATGTTGAAATATGCGAGGTCTTTATGTGTGTACGCGAGTCCAGAGCAAGGGATTTACACATGGAGTTCATCTTGGAGTTGGACTTATGCTTGGGCCTAGTCTTCAATGCAAAGGTCGATCCTGAGTCACAAAGTCTACGCGAAGTGTTCGTTTTGTTTTTTGGATGTTGTTGTATGTTAAGCTGAACTACCTACAACATGAAACATCACACATACACTCATTCACCACAAGATCACCCCGAACACATATGAGAGGGGAGAAGCAAACATGTACAACAGCAGAGTGGACAGAACTAACTGCCTTCAATACAAGAAGCCACCTCGCTATTGATTCATTCATTCCTATCCTGAATTTTCCCTGACACATAAAATGCCATGATTACCAATTATTTTAAGGGCAACCACACAGTTGTTGCTCTGATATGTCACTGTACGCAACCTCATTGTTTCCAACTTGCTAAAAGCTGGTAAAGCTTCATTAGACTCATTAGAGACTCATTAGAGCTTTGTTAGACTCGGAGCGTGGACGTGGATTCCTATGAAGAAAAAAAATCTCCATGTAACATATGTAATGAAAATACAAGTAACACTAGATTTTCTGTTGAACCTCCCACAACAGTTTTGCTATATCCAGTCTAAAATGACGATAACCTACTTTAGACGTCAAAAATTCAGCTATACGCAACCTACAAAACTTGCCCACCCATGTTAAACGAGCATCCGGTAATGACTCATGAGTCACAGAGAGAGAGAGATAGCGTCACAAGCCGACAAGATCAGGGGAACTCACTTCATCCCGCAGGAAAATGTTTACGATCATCATCATCATCAGGTGCCGTGCCGACTGGCGTTGGCTATTATGCTTCTCCAGAGTACCCGATCCTTCATGCAGGCCAAATGTTTACGATGGAAGCCATTATTATTATTAATGCAGTTTGTTTCGCTTTTTTTGCCTAGGGGCGAAAGGACGATCGGGCGCTGGTAAACATGTTAGAACTGTCTCGGGGACCAAACAACAGGCTGTCAAAGGTGGACAGTAAACAGTAAGGTCTGTCCAGGCCGGGGGATACAATCTGTACAAGACCATGCGGAATCACAAACTAGCAGGGTAAGCCCAAGGTAGCGGAGTCTACCAAGAAACATGCTTATGGAATTCATGTTGCTGAACTTAACAAAACAGCTGATAAACACACAAATGCCTTTGAATGTACGTAAATGCTATAGAAGAGCCCTTCAAATATCATGGACACACACAAAAAAAAGAACAATATATCCATACTACAAGAACTTAATATTGAAGAAGGTTGACTAGTAAAGAAAATTAAAGAAAGAAAGCTTAAATATTTTGGACATATTAAATGTCATGAGAATTTAGAGAAGACCGCCTTGGAAGGGTACATAATGAGAAAAAGAAAGAGAGGAAGACCAAGGCGAAGATGGTCGCAAGACATCCTTGATGGCATCCAAACGGACGCATCAGCAGCAGGGCATCTTGCTTACAACCGAGAGGCCTACAGGAGAACTGTTAGGGAGGCAAAGTTCCGCAAGGGACATGCAAATGACCGACTGACTGACTGACTGACCGACTGACTGACTGACTGACTGACCGACCGACTGACCGACTGACTGACTGATTGACTGACTGACTGACTGACCTGTGGAATTCAATAACACCAACAGAACAGTTCTCTATTCGGCAAAGTGAGTGCGGTTCTTGAACAAAAAATCACAGTGTTGATTACAAGAAACATGTTCTAACTGTTCTACGAACACGTTCTTGTTCTTTTTCTTCCTCTTTGGAGCTGCCATTAGGAATTTCTTTGGACGTGAATGCGGATAGGACGTTGAATGTCGTGTCGAATGGCGGGAAATAGGTTGCGGTGACTTGACCTGCAGACAATGGAGTAAAACTGAAGGCAGTGGTTAAAGGCGCAGCGAGGTGGGCAACCCTCCCCCCCCCCCCCCAGGCCATCTGGACCACATCGGTCCTTAGGCCCGTCAGCCAGGCTGAGGTGGTTACTAGGAGGCATCAGCGGAGAGGTGGAACAGGGTCTTGACCAGTTATAGATCGCTGAACCTGACAGCGGTTCCCGTCACTCTCCAGGGAGATCAAAGAGGGCATGATTGGTCGGATGGGGTCCTCTGTTTGAGGGAGAAAACAAAATAAAAACAAAAAGCCTAGAAGATGTTGCGCATTTCAGCATGATCCAGCAACAGTAAAATTTGACAAAGTTTGGGTAGTTATGTGGAGGACAACACATCGTAGTTTATAGTAAGAAAGCAAGAAGAAGATGAAGAAGAAGGAAGAAGAAGAAAGAAGGAAGTAGGAAGAAGAAGGAAGTAGGAAGAAGGAGAAGGAAGAGGAGGAGAAGGAGGAAGAAGAAAAAGAAGGAGGAGGAGGAAAGAGGAGGAGGAGAAGGAAGAAGAAGAAAAGACGGAAGACAAAGAAAAGAAGGAAGAAGAAAAGAAGGAAGAAGAAGAGGAAGAAGAAAGAAAGAAAGAAAGAAAGAACTGTAGTCTGAAAACAAACAAAAAAATGGCATACATTTTATTCAAGGCTTGTGAGCTCTAAGTGAAACATTGCTCTCATCAATTCCCAGAAGGTTTTCTTGTGTAATCCTTTCTTCCTTTCCACTTACACATTCGCCCTGATACAAATATGGAGTTACTGCCCCTGGCTGTGGGAGACGGCATGGACCGTGCTAACTAGAGCAAAGAAAATAAATGAGCTAAAGAACACCTCAGAACACAACAGAGCAATTTGTCTCCTTCAATGTCCAGGCATTTTCCTTCTTCACAGAACAGACATGTTCTGTTTTGCCAAATAACCTAGTTCTATCTTCTTCTTCTTAAGACAAAAACCCCTTTTGGTTGAAACGATCACAACGGCGTCTCCAAAAGAGTGCCAGGCACAAGTCCTGACCCCCCCCCCCAACTCCCGACACCCCAGCCACAAGTGTGTTAAGTTTAGACTTAAGATTTTATCTGGCATGAGAAGGCTAGAGTCCCACGTGTTTTGTTTAAACAGATGGGTATCTGAAGACTTACACGCGTAATACAGTCATGCGCTTTGGTATAGTTATAGAAGGAGGAGATTAAAGAAAGAAAGAAAAAAACAGAAAAAAAGAAAGAAAAAAAAGAAAGAAAAAAAGAAGAAAAAGAAGGAAAGAAAGAAGACAAAGAAAGAAAGAAAAAAAAGAAGAGAAAGAAAGAAAGAAAAAAGAAGAAAAAGAAGAAAGAAAAAAAAAGAAGAAAGAAAGAAAGAAGAAAAAGAAGAAAAAGAAAGAAGAAAGAAAGAAGTGTTTTGTTAATAGAACACGGAACTTTCAAGTCTCAAGCACTTCTCTTGTTATTTTTGTCTCTTTCTCTCACTTCTAAAAGTTCTTTGTCTACGAGTTTTCCCCCCTCTTTCTCGAGGTCTAGCCATACCACACTGTGTCCTGCTGTTTTACCGTGCGAAAGGCTCGTGTTGTTTCCTATTTGTAGAAATTTGGTATTATGAAAACGCTAACAGAAACTTCCGGTTTCATTCTTGAAAAGCTTTTCTGGCAAGAACTTGTTTAAAAAAAAGGGGGAGGGATACGAGTGTTTAAGCGTGGAAAGAAACGAGTTTACGTACAAACCTTGCGCTGTGCCAGGTAAGAACAGACGTTTCATGCCGAAATAAATTAAACAGGTGGCCAGAAAAGGATACACAGCTGTGAAAACGCGCCACGAAATAAAAAAAAGATTATGTGTGAGTACCTTCCTGGCCACAGGTGAGACGCGGAGGGCTACTAGGTGAAACAAATAATGCGGTTGTCTTGAACACCTTGGTACAGCTGGCCATAACTTTGCTCCATTAGCGTAATTCCAAGGGGCCCATCGGAGATTTGTGTGTGTGTGTGTGGGGGGGGGGCATTTTGTAAATTTAGTGTAATATTTTCAAATATATAAATATGGTTATGGCCTCAGTGCAGAAGGTGAAATTTATTTACTTTTTTTTTTAAAGGTGTAAATGCAGGCAGCGTAAAATAAAGACGATATATTCTGCGTGTAGATGCAGCAGCAACACCATTCAAAGCAACAAAAAATATGTACAGCCTGTTCTGCTGTAGCACTTGAGTTGTGTTCAAAAGGGGGGGGGGGCACATAATATGGAAATCTGGGTTTAAATAAGTCTTATAGGAAAATGGGGTATGGGAGAAAAGCCACAAATATTGTACGTAAAAAGAAAAAAAAATGAAATGAAAACAACGCTACCAGAGTTTTTTTTTCAGTAATATATAACTCATGAAAAGACTAATCCCACGATAAATATAAAGACAGAGAGTGGTTTAGTTTTACGAAAAAATGATAAAAAGAGAGAGGGAGGGGGGAGTAAGTAGAAAGAAGAGTGGCAGGAAAAAAAAAGATGAGTACGCATAAATAAAGAACATACAGCAAACCAATATTTCAGCAAAAAAGCTTTTTTTCAAGGGTAAACACACACACGCACACACACAAAGAGACGGCCAGACAGACAGACAGACAGAGAAAGCTAAGTTTAATTCTTCTTCTGTTTTTCGTGTTTTTATCTGTTGCAGTGTTTTTTGTATATTATCCCTGAAAAAACCTTTGCCGAAATATTGAATTGTCATATGCTCTTCATTTATCTGTTTTTTTTTTTTTGTCCTCTCACTCTCGTTCTTGGCCATTTCCCCCACTTTTTCTATCTTCATTTTTTTTTTAACCGAACCAGACACCTGTGTCTACCTTTATTACCAGAACTAGTTTTTAACCACATTTGTCATCTCTTTTATCTCTCACGATAAATATA
The DNA here is from genome assembly GCA_009760885.1 of Achatina immaculata. Taxonomy (NCBI): domain Eukaryota; kingdom Metazoa; phylum Mollusca; class Gastropoda; order Stylommatophora; family Achatinidae; genus Lissachatina; species Lissachatina immaculata. Next base: position 11,171,502 of record CM019713.1, read on the forward strand.
GCGCCTTATCTTAGAAAGGATTTAAGTTTGCTTGTGAAACTGGGTGTGGAAGGGTGTTTTTGTTGGTGAATTACTGTGAAGTGGGGAGGAGGAAGGTTCCTATCTCCTGCTCTGGACTCCAAGTGAAATGATGTAACGTGAGATCTCAATGACTGAGCTTCGTTGTCCTCTTTGTGTGATTTTTCTAGTTCTTTTAAAAAAAAATGGTTTCTTTTGCTTTGTCTTTTTTCTCAAACTTGTATCTTCTTCTTCTTCTTCTTCTTCTTCTTCTTCTTCGTAAGCATTGTCTGTCTATATCTGCAGTCCTGTCTCTTGGATAAATTTCACTGTTTTTTGTAATTCACGTATGGAACCATAGAGCTTATCTTCTTTAATGGTTTCACTGGCCAGTAATTATTTCTCAGTGTCTCATAGTTGGTGCAGTTTTGGGGCACCTGGGCACTTGCACAAAGATTAGTAGTACCAACCTTAAACTTTGTATACATATGACTTCGGAGTCTGCTGTGTCCTGTTCGGAGACGGAAAATGGTGACTTGTTCCTTTCTGTTTAGCATGTGATAGTCATCATGTGGTGGTGTTTGTTTCTTCCTGTCGGTTTTTATCATGCTTTTCTTCTGATTATAGATGATTCGTATGCCTGGTTGCTCCATTTCAGTGCCCTCTTTGGCCAGACGGTCAGCTTTCTCATTGCCTGGTATCCCACAGTGGGAAGAAATCCACTGCAAAGTGATTCCGTGTTGTAAGCCAATTTTTGACAATCAAACTTGTATGATCATTTATTGCTTGTATGGTTCCAAGTCTCCCCTTGTAACACGAGTGACTATCTTGTTCCTTTCGGCATTAAAACCATTATCTTAAAGTCACTGCAGACTGGTTTTTCCACTGCGACTAAAACATCTGAAAGCTGATAGCTGTGGTGTGCTTAGTTTTCATGGGAGAGCCTTCATCTTGTTTGTTTTCATTGTCGTCTTCGCCTACAGTTTCTACATGTCCATTCGTGTTAGGTTGTTGTGGCTCTTCAGTAGTGACCTCATCAGGTTCATCATCTAGAAGCTCTTTAACATCTTCATCTTCACCTTCCTCAGATCCCGCCTGATATATTATATGAACGCAACTGGCAGTGATTTCTGTTGTTTGCCTTAAGGGTTAGAATCCTTCAAAATCACAAACTAAATGGAAAGCAAATTTATCCAAAAAACTTCGCAATATACAGCATCACTCTGCAACCCCGCTATTTTCTCTGCAACCCCTCTTCCCCAATCATCTGTTTCAATTTCTCCTAGCAAGGTCGGTATTGTGTCACTCTCTCTCCCCTCCCCTGTTCCCCATCCACCACCCCCAGTTACAACCCACTGACCACATGTCACAGTTCTCTATTTAAACAGTCTCCACGTCCCACTAGATCCATTCCTGACACACACCGCCGGACAAGCCATACCTTGCAATTTACAGCTAAGTACTCTTTTAACAAAAAAAAATTTTTTAAATAGTATTCATGTGAATCTATACTTTATCTCCTCTCTCTATTTCTTCATCCTGTATGTTTTTGTATGATTAAGGCTCACGCCGAAACGTCACAACTTTGTAATCGTTAAGTAATAAAGCTGCTCCTACTTTTTTCCTATTTTATACATTCGCAATATACTGGTCCGGATACACCCTTCCAAGTTTCTATAAGGTTTGCAATCTCTTTTGTATATTATATTTTTTCCCAAAATTCTGTTATAGTTTTAGTACTTTCCTCTTCGGTTGTATTGGTTGGTATCTTAAGTTCGAATGTTGCAATCACACCTTGGGGTAGAAACGCAGGTTTTACAGGTGAAAAGATAAACTTCATACCTGGCTTGAGCTGAGTGATCATTGGTGGATACTTGGTGCGCTATCTCACAATTATTAAAGCTTTGGAAGGTAAACTCTTCTTCCTGTAATAATTTTTTAATTTCACTAAAATACGAATTGAACAAATATTTCAGTCAGTCAGTCATTTGCATGTCCCTTGCGGAACGTTGCCTCCCTAACAGCTCTCCTGTATGCCTCTTGGTTGTAAGCAAGATGCCCTGCTACTGATGCATCCATCTGCAGATTATCAACGACGTCTTGCAGCCATCTTCGCCTTGGTCTTCTTCTCTTTCTTTTTCCCATTACGTACCCTTCCAAGACATAACTGAACAAATATTTACTGGCAGATTTGAGCTGTCATCCATCCATCTTCGTTATGCTTGTTGTAAACACCGACGCTAGATTTCACAGTTCCTTTAAAGCCCATTAACCCCAGTCAAAAGTTTCCGCTAGCACTGGCATGGCCGTTATTTAATCTTCTGAAAGATTTCAGTTCAGGTTTGAGGGCATACGTTTAATTATACAGACCTGATTCAACAAAGTTAAAGATGTGATCTAAAATATATAACCTCCTTCTCTGTTAGTATTTTATTCATCACTGGAAGGATGTTCTTTCTGCACCTTGTTCATGCGCACCGGCAGCTTCTACCGTCGGGTGACTGTTACTGAAAATGTAACTATTTTCTGAAACCTCTAAATCAGCCACTGCTAGCAGTAAAGAGGAATAAATTCTGCATGATTTTGAAGATTCCTGTTTTTCAGTTTGTAAATGTCATCATATACAGCCTGTGCTTTCTGCTTGACTGTGGGAGTTGTTCCTGATTTTCTTTTTGTTTAGTCTTCAACCTTCACGCGGACAAATTTTTCCGTCTTTGTTATCCTTTCTTTGGGTCTTGTTCTTTCTGACATAGCAGTGTGTGAGGACGCTGTCCCGCTAGACAATCTGCGACCCATAGCTGAAAAGACTATTTCAAACGCGTGGGGGGGGGGGAGAGAACAGTCTATTTCAAACGCGTGGGGGAAGAACAGTCTATTTCAAACCCGTGGGGGGAGAACAGTCTATTTCAAACGCGTGGGGGAAGAACAGTCTATTTCAAACCCATGGGCGGGGGGGGGGGGAAGAACAGTCTATTTCAAACCCGTGGGGGGAGAACAGTCTATTTCAAACCCATGGGGGGGGGGGAGTACAGTCTATTTCAAACGCGTGGGGGAAGAACAGTCTATTTCAAACCCATGGGGGGGGGGGAGTACAGTCTATTTCAAACGCGTGGGGGAAGAACAGTCTATTTCAAACCCATGGGGGGGGGGGGAAACAGTCTATTTCAAACGCGTGGGGGAAGAACAGTCTATTTCAAACCCGTGGGGGGGGGGGGAAGAACAGTCTATTTCAAACTCATGGGGCCGCCTCAGGAAGGAAGCCCATGTGTCTTCTCACTCCGCACACCCTTTAGTTACCGCCCCTGCGTTCCTCTACATTGGGGCGGTGCTCCTTAGAAGCAGATTACTGCATCACTTCAGTTTTGTGGCTGGATTAGGGATTTAGAGTGCTCTCCCTGAAGATACAGCCTACCTTGAGGCCCTGCTGCCTTCTCCCTGAAGATACAGCCAACCTTGAGGCCCTGCTGCCTTCTCCCTGAAGATACAGCTTACCTTGAGGCCCTGCTGCCTTCACCCTGAAGATACAGCCTACTTTGAGGTTCTGCTGCCCGGAGCCCATTCCCGACAAGTCACTATAGCCCAGTGATCGCAACAGGATTTTTTGAAACCAATACAACTGTACCTGTCTTCCACTTTTGCATTAAGTACTTTCCGAAATATCGGTTCTGTCAATACAACATTCTTGTTTTTTTTTTTTTTGTAAACACACTTTACAAACATCAGCGGAAAGTTCATGTTTGTGTGAGCTTCTTTTTCTTATCTTATTTTCGGCGATTATATATTTTACCTTTACAAAATGCTCACATGATGAACCAAAGCTAAAAGTGGCTGAATCTCCTCCATGCAAATTGAGTTTCATCATCATCCTCCTGATTCCCCCGACCAATTTCGCTGGTTGCTTTTTTACTAGTTTTTTAAAAATAATATAAACCGGTTACAGTAACTGACGACCTCCAAAAGTTTAGGTTTTATCTTTTTTTTTTTTAATCAGTAATTTACTGTAATTTCCAGTTAACCCCATCACTGCTATAGCCATTTCGACTATAGTCACACCACAGGAGTCACCATAGCCATTTGAGCAATTGTCACACTACATAACTCACCGTTGTGTTCAACGTTGGTGTTTCTAAATTCTCAATAAAACTTCAGAAATAAAGAATGATCTCACAGTTCATAGTCTTCGCCAATGGTTAGAATCCTTTCCATATGAAAGGCGTCGGCAGCACAAGCTGACAACTTCTTCTTCTTCTTCTTCTTCTTCAATGTCCTTGGAACTGCGGGCTGGTGTTCTTTGCAGTCGATGCTATGACGATGTTGGGGCACAGCATCGTGTCGGCCTGGGAACGAGTTAAGGACAGCTTTTTTTCAGTCCATCAGTGCAGCTACAGATCAGGGGGCATGCAATACTTCTTTAGTAGGCACCATGACCATGGGGATTATGATGATCCCTGCCCAGTTAGCCAGGCTAGGCGTGTTATTGGGGGCGGGGGGCGAGGGGTACCAACGAAGAGGCGGGACTGGGTCTAGGTCAGCTGTGGGTCGCCAACTCTTGACGCCGGCATGCCAGCTATGAGTCACTGATTGACGAAGTTGACAATGTCCTCACCCCGCCCCCCACCTCCTATCCCCCCCCCCCACCCTCACCCCTCTCAACGTTGACAACGAAGCTGAGATCAACCACCTCCATCTAATCACCTTAAATAATCGTCTGATGGAACTTTGGTCTATAACGTTTTTTTTTTCAACACTAACAAATTCAATCGCTAATTGTCAATAGGTCCGAGAATTGTAGGACCCCTTACATTAAAAACTCGAGGGGAGTGTCTTTCCTTTATCAAACAAAACGTCCCTTATGTAATTAACAAGCAGTTATTTCTACCCCGGCGTTATTATGTTCACCGGTTAAATGAACCACAGTTTCTGTGGAAGAAAACAAGGTTTCCATCTTTCTTCTTTCCCTGCCAGAGTGGGGGAATACAACACAGATATTGTTCAAATGTTTCGGGAATTTCTAACGAAGCATCTCTTTCTATCAATGGATCCAAACATGTCGCGCAGATACCGCTTTTCGTCAGATTATTTGTTCATGCTTTTCGCTCCTAGGGCTTGGTTACAAATGTTAACTCTAGCCCCCGCTGAGCGTATGAAGAGGGTTAAAGACTGGCGGCCAGTCCTCGTTTTCCGACAATGTTCCGTTTCGAAGGCTGTGCCGGGAATGGAAAAAGACGTAAAGCGAATTTCCATAAGTACTTCAGTGTCAGTAAAACAGGCATGAATAGACGTAAAGCGAATTTCCATACTTATGTACTCTAATGTCAGTAAACTTGATCTTACAAAAATACCAAAACAATACGGTGTAGAAGTGAAGAACCGTTTCGAAATTCTGATGGCTGTACAGGAGGAGATGACACCAGACGAACTGGCTACGCAGGCCAGAGATATCTTAATAACAACAGCTAAAGACATGGTTAGATTAAAGAAAACACAAAAGAATGGATGGATTACAGCAGTCACACTAGAACTGATAAAACAAAGTAGAGAAATGAAGACGCAATGGAAAGTGACAAACAACAACAAAGAGGAATATAAATCTTTAACAAAAGAAGTACGAAGAAACATAAGAAAAGACAAAAAACAATACATTCAAGATTGTTGTGAAAGAATAGAAGAACATCAGAAGTGTGGAAGAGATAGTGAAATGTTTAAAGAAATAAAGATATTGACGAGAAATGTCACACCTAAGCTAAATGTAATTTGTGACAAGATGGGGAATACCTTGACAGAGACAGAGGAAATTCTAGAAAGATGGAAAGAATATTGCAGAGGAATGTATGAAACAACCGACTGTGAAAGCAGAAATCAACAGTGTGAATTATTGTTGGAGGAGATAGAACCCGAACTAACAATAGAAGAAGTTTTATGGGCAATAAAGAATCTGAAAAGTGGTAAATCACCAGGATGTGATGAGATAACAGCTGAACTTATTAAAGCAAGAGGAAAGGAATGTGCAACAATCTATCATGCACTATGTAAAAAAGATATGGCATTCAGGTATTTGACCAAAAGAATGGAAAAGAACTGTATTCATACCACTGCCAAAAAAAGGGTGACCTGAAATTATGCACAAACTACAGAACTGTTGCCCTGATTAGTCATGTCAGTAAAATTCTGTTAAAAATCATAATGTATAGACTTCGAAAAAAATAGAAGAAGTCAGTATGGTCTAAGCTGGTTTCAGCAAGGAAGAGTATCAAGAGATCATATATTCAATATATGATTAATAATAGAGAAATGCAGAGAGTTTACTGTGAATCTATATTTAGCTTGTATAGACTACTCAAAGGCATTTGATTGTGTACAATACCAGAAACTTTGGGAAATAATGGAAAAAAATGGGATTTTCAACACATTTGATACAATTAACATCACTGCTGTATCTAGACCAACAAGCAGCAGCAAGAATAAATAATGAAACAACAACTCGGTTTGACATAAAACAAGGGGTCCGTCAGGGGTGCATATTCTCGCCTTACTTATTTAACTTATATACTGAAAATATAATGAGGAATGTTAGAGAAGATGTAGACAAAGAATATTACGATGCCATAACAATTGGAGGTTATGAAAAACCAGAGATTAGATATGCTGATGACGCAGTATTACTGTCCACAACATAAAAAGGAAAGGAAAAACTAATTATGTCAGTCCGTAAGAACAGCGAAGAGCAGAACCTTTATCTTAATGCAAATAAACTAAACTGATGACAACTGACAAAAGAAACAAGGCAACTGATATATGTATCAATGATGAAAAACTGGAAGAAGTGGAGAGTTTAGAATATCTTGGATCACTACTAACTAGTAATGGAGATACAATGAGGGAAATTAAAAGGAGGACATCTATTGCTCTTCAGAAAGTAAAACAATTAAAGAATCTGTGGAGAGGAGCAGAGAGAACAACAAAAATAAGATTATTAAGGGCATGCATCTTTCCCATCGCCATATATACCTGTGAGACCTGGACACTTAACAAAACAGCTGAGAAACACATAAATGCCTTTGAATGTAAATGATACAGAAGAGTTCTTCAAATATCATGGACACAAAAAAGAACAAATATATCCATACTACAAGAACTTAATATTGAAGAAGGCTGGCTAGTGAAGAGGATTAGAGAGAGAAAACTTAAATATTTTGGACACATTAAACGTCATGATAGTCTAGAGAAGACCGTCTTGGAGGGGTACATAATGGGGAAAAGAAAGAGAGGAAGACCAAGGCGAAGATGGCTGTAAGACATCGTTGATCATCTACAAATGGATGCATCAGCAGCAGGCCATTTTGCTCACAACTGAGAGGCCTACAGGAGTGCTGTTTGGGAGGCAAAGTTTCGCAAGGGACATGTAAATGAATAAATGAATGTCAGTAAACAGGCATGTTTATGAGCATAAAAATAAAACTAGATTGATCTTATAATTTGTGCACTGACTTTCTTGTCTTGTCCTGTGCTGTCTCCCTGTAACTGCGAGCAGGTGTTCTTTGCAGCCGATGCTGTGGAGGTGTTGAAGTACAGCATCGTATCGGCGTGGGAGCGGGTTATGGCAGCTACTATTTCAGTCCCGGAATACAGCTAAAAAGCACAGGGTGTGCAATGCTTCTTTAGCAGACTCCACCACCACAGGGATTATGGCGATCAGTGCCCCGCTAGCCAGGCTAGGCCTGTTAGTGGGGCGTACCAAGGGTGGTATGGGACAGGGTCTTGATCAACTATTGTTCGCTAACATTGACGACAAGCATATCAGCTATGGGTCGCTGATTGTCTAAGACTTTAAAGTAAGCTAGAGGTGAAGGCAAAGAAGCACATAGGGACATGGTGTTAGTGCCCATATTTTCCTTGACCTGTCAGCACTCTAGAAGGCGATGATGTTCAGTATCATGCCTGGCCACCTTTCCATCTCCACTTCCAGAAGAAGGCGGGTACCCATTTCTGCAGCTGGATGACTGCGGTGCCTCCAGCCGGATTCGAACTTTCTACCTTCGCCATGAGAGGCTAGTGCACTAACCATTTCACCACTAGGACGCTTTAAAATAAGTAGTTTTAAAAGGTAACGGTACAATTCCCGTTTCCCTGCCATTAAGGCATATGTGGGAATACAGTGCTAGGCCCGTATTTTCCATGACCTTCGGCATATGAAAGTCTGATGTGGTCAGTATTACGCCTGGCCGCTTTACCTTCCCAGATTTCTCTGGTACCCATTTTGAGAGGCTGGGGCCCTTTTACGGCGTATACCACTGCTGGGACTGAACCCGGTACCACTGGTTTAGTAAACCGAGCGCCTAACTACTCGGCTGACCAGGCCGCCAAAATAAGTACAGATTTACATTAAATAAATACGGGATAATCTTTAAAAAAAGACATATTTGTAAATTTACGATAAGAAATCTACCTCTATTTCATTAGACAGATGGTCGGGGGGGGGGGGGGGGGGGGGGGGGGAACGAATCATCGTAAAACGGGACGTCGTAAAGCGGAACATCAGAAAGCGAGGAACGACTATCCGTATATTGGACATAAGAGGTATTTAGCACCACTTGCTGTTATTGTAAAGGCACATAAGAAGTCACGCGAGAAGAAAGGCAATTCTACTCCTAATACCTTCCACAAACTAAAGTGTAAAACTGGAAATAAGAGAGACTTGAATATTTCCTGATTCGATTTCTAGTCTTTTCCTAATCCGCTGCATCCCTTGTTTTGCGGTTACTTTTTGACTCGTCCTTGCATTTGAATAAAGCGGTCTTCAGGACATTTGAAATAGAGAGGGTCAAGACCTTATAGTGCAATTTCGTGGTGTACACGAAATAATTGTGATTGTGTCCAAGCCGAGAAAGGACAGAGAAGTCTGCTTCATGGGGCCACTAGAGGGACTTCACGCATTATACTGTTTCTCTCATTCCCTATCCGGCTCCATTATCTGGACTTTCAGATCATTACGATAGTCGCTATAGACGTAATAAATTCGTATTTGCTGGAAGATCAATGAAGAAGAAGAAGAAGAAGACGAAGAGGAGGAGGAGGAAAACGAGGAGGAAGAGAGGAAGGAAGATGAATAAGAAGAAAAGAAGGAGGGAAAGAAAGATAGAAAGAAAAGAAAAAAAAAGAAAGAAGAACCTTAGGACCAACATTTCTATAATGATTTTACCACTCAGAAATCTTTTGGGTTCACGCACTCTTGGGTTAGATCTTTCGAAACGAAGATCATCCGGTACCGTGTTTTACTTTGCTTGTTGTGGCAGTATATTACTGTTGTAACAGCCATTTCTGTTTCTGTTTCCTAACAACCCATTATTTCTCTCAAAATTTTGGCAACTCGCTTTGCGTTCAAGGAATGCGGAGACTAGAAAACAGGCACAGCAGATCCATCGAACTACATTTGGCTCATGGATATACATATCTTATCAGACACCACATAACTCATCTATCACTCCGCCGGTGTCCTGTTTCTCTCAACGCTAGATTTTCCTTGCACTCGGATGGGGAGGTTTCTTGTCCTACTTGGATGTAGCTTTCGTACTTGATTACCTTCCCTGATATCTTGAATCAAACTTACATTTTCTCTTTTGCATGTTGTCCTACATTATTTTCATCCCAAAAAGTGTTCGACTTTGACATCCTAAAGATCAATGGCATTATCCAGGAGAGGGGGGGGGGTGTTCGGTAAATTTTTTTATGACTATTATTTTTATTACTGCAGATAAAGCCACTGACCTCGAATACTGAGGAAAGACCGTGGGGATGGCTGGGAGGGGGGCACATTGTCCGGATAACTGGTAACTCATTATCAGAAAAAAGCTGTGAAATGGGAAGTAAGGATAGACCAAAGGAGATATGAAGAAGAAGAAGAAAAATAAGAAGAAGAAGAAGAAGAGGAAGCAGAAGAAGAAGAAGAGAAAATGTTGAGTAATAGAGGGCTCACCTGGGCAAGAGAGGAAAAAAAGGCGAAGAATAGGAGCTTGTGGAGAAACCCTTGGGGAAGTCCCAGGTGCCCAGGGCACTTTAAAGTTCAGAGAGATTATTATTATTATTATTATTATTATTATTCGTAGTTTTATTAGTTAGGGTGGTATACATTAAATTACTTTCGTATAACAAATGCCTGAGGGTCGATGAACTGAAAAGTCTGCCGACCCCTGTCATAAAAAAACCATGACTCCTCGTCATACTTCCCAGGAAGATTCTAATGTTCTGGGAAACCAGGTGAGCTATTTTCTCATGTTTGTACGAGTTTTTCTTTTCACACATAATTTTACTTTTCTAACAATATCCGTAATTTTGATTAGCCGAGATTTATAAGAACAAAAAATACTGCAATGACAAATCCATTTTCTGCATTTGTCTCATTCGATCGAAGTCTGTTGGAAGAAGTGGTGAGTTTTAAAGGTAAAGGTGACCCTGTCATGCCTTGGAGGCACATAGGAGATATGGTGTTAGTGCCCATATTTTCCTTGACCTGTCAGCACACTAGAGGGTGATATGGTCAGTATCACGCCTGGCCGCCTTTCCTTCCCCAACTCCAGAAGAAGTCGGGTACCCATTTCTACAGCTGGGTGACTGGGGTGCCGCCGGCCGGATTCGAACCCCCGACCTTCGCCAAGAGAGACCAGTGCACTAACCACTTCGCCACTCAGACACCCATATATATATATATATATATATAAATGCCAAAGGCAAATGGGGCTTCCACAAGGATTTTCCACAAACGCCTGTCTTTCTCCTTGTTATCCGCTCTCGCCATGGTGAGGCCTCTACTGTTCAATATCCTCTGTCTTATTCTTCTCCGTGTCTCATTTGGCCTACCCTCACTCCTCTGCCTCTGAGGTGTCCATCTCAGTGCTATTTTTGCTAATGAATCACCAGTCACTGGGAGTATATACCCCCCTTCCCCCAATCATCTCCGGTGTCTTTCTCCAGTCCTTTAGGTTTGTTCACTGTCTGTCCTCCGGCTGGGGACCTCCAGTGGTTGGCCCTCATCCATAACCATCATCTGTTCAGTTTCCTGATCCGTTTGTCTTCTTTCACCTTGCGCCTGTTTCTCCATCAGTCTGTGTTTTTTTTCTGTTTCTTCTTCTTCTTCTTCTTCCTTTTCTTCTTCTTCTTCTTCTTCTTCTTCTTCTTCTTAACCGGACAGGGTTGCTGGCCATTTGCCGAACCCTCCTTACTCGCCTTTTTCGATCATGCTTGGTAGGATATAGTGGTTCTATTCTTTGCTCCTCAGGTATATGCTCAGGTCCCGGGTATCACACGTTATATATATATATATATATATATATACAGACAGACAAACAGACAGATAGACAGGCAGACGGACGGACGGACGGACAAACGGATAGATAGATAGATAGATAGATAGATAGATAGATAGATAGATAGATAGATAGATAGATAGATAGATAGATAGATAGATAGATAGATAGATAGACAGACCATATTTTAAATTCGGCAATATCCATTTTGAAAATAATTTATTTATAAATTATGAGCTGTTTAAACATATTTTTAATTCTCCTTAATTGCCTCCTTTATGTATAATGAGCAGAACGGATCCAAGTTTTAATGACCGCTTTAAAAAAAAAAAAAAGTTAGTGATATCAGACAAAAACCCGGGGATGGGCAATTACGTTGTGGGAGATTGGCATGCCCCAGTAAGCCAGAACTGGCACTATCACGTCTTAACAGGCGATAAGTAACGGGATTTTCTCTTCAGCTGTTTTTTGTGTGTGTCTGTTCTTGCTTCAATTATGTCGCCTACAGACAGTCAAGGATTCTTCATGTTCGCTCTAATTACACTAAACAAAGAAGAAGAAACCCGTACAGAATCTGCCTTAGTGAACCCCCTTTAGGATTTTTTCCCTCTCTTTTGGCAAGCCCTGGATAAAGGGAGGAGATCTATATGGGATTAATAGTTTGGATAAACGTCTGGGTAAAGATTAAAACAGAAGATGATTCATCTGTTTTATTTTTTTAATCTGATTTTCCACAAAGATGTATATTTTTAACGTTTAGAGAGGCGCTTCTTAATCTCGCGTCGCCCCCTTGCAAGACACATCTCATGGCCGACTAGGAGTGTACACAGAAGGGAGCTGTTTACGTTGACTTCAAAGTGCGCAGGTCGCTGAATTCCATCCCGACGCGACTGAATCTTGCTAGATGCGGGAAGATTTAACAAACAACTGCAGTCTTTGATACAGTGAAACGTACCGCCTTGATGGATGAGTGGAAGTCTTTTCAAATGTAAACTTGTACGGTCAGGGACTGAGCTTTCAGCCCGATGGTGCAGGGATCACGGGTGGTAGAAAAGGCAGTGGAAAAAAAAATCACACAATAAATAGAGGTAAGAGGCAGTGGACACAAAATCACACAATAAATAGAGGTAAGAGGCAGTGGACACAAAATCACACAATAAATAGAGGTAATAGGTCATTCATTCATTCATTCATTCATTCATAGAGGTAAGAGGCAGTGGATTTAAAAAAACACAATAAATAGAGATAAGAGGCAGTGGATTAAAAAAAACACAATAATTAGAGGTAAGAGGCAGTGGATGAAAAACACACAATAAATAGAGGTAAGAGGCAGTGGATAAAAAAACACACAATAAATAGAGGTAAGAGAAGAAAAAAAATACAGTGAAATTATTAATGATACTTGAAATCTTTTTTTCATCTTCTTCTTCCAGCAGCTGCTGAACTCAGGAGCTATTCGAGCTATTGAGGCTTATTTCTGCAGACAAGGCACATCTCCATTCCTCTTTGTCCTTGACCTTTTCTTGCCAGTTGTCGGTTCCGACAGGGCGTATTATCTTTTCGTCTAGGTTGTCTCGCCATTGTTGTCTAGGTCTACCTCTTGGTCTATCCCCTTTCATCACTTATGTATAGGCCATCTTTCTTTGTATATCCTCCTCCATTCTAGGATTTCTTGAAATCTTCCTTCTCAGAAATTCTTTCCCTTCTTCCTCATTTGCTCAAATATCGACGCTAATCTCTCTCACAAATGAGGCAATTCGGGTCTCAAAGTTAGAGAATCGTAGACGACTTGGGTCTGGCCAAGTCCTTTGCCTGAGTTGGATATGTAGCTGGCAACTCCGAAGGGTGTGATGTGGCGCCTGTGGCACATAGGTCTGATGGGCCAATTTTCAGCTTCTGGTATAGACGGTGTCTAAGCCAGCAATGTCCTGCTCTCACTCGGAAGACTATTACTTTGGTCCTTCCTTTGTTAGTTTCTTGAGACTTTCTTGTATTCGTCGTCTATTCAGCAACATGAAACAATGATTCTTTCAGAAGTTTGTTGTGACAAGGTGGGGACCGTCCCCCAGCAGCCGCTAACTTGGGCGCTCTTCGGTAGCTTGAGAGCATGAGGTTCGTGTGTGTGAGTAGGAAATGAGGTTCTTAAATTGTCTGTTACATTGTCCTCTTCTGTACAGTTGAGTGATTAGATTCGTCGAAGACATAGACGATGTCCGATTTGGCAATCAGGGGGCCATTAGCTGACATGCCAGCGTCAGGGCTTGCCAGTCATAGCTGGCCAAGACCCCGTCCCATCTCTCCGGTGGTAGCCCCAGTAGCAGGCATAGCTTGGCTAACGGGGGCAGGGATCGCCATAGTCCCCATGGTGGTGGAGTCTGCTAAAGAAGTACTGCACACTCACCTGCTTTTTAAATTCGGGGACTGAAAAAAAAGTCACTATAATAACCTGCTCGCAAGCCGACACGTGCTGTGTCTCAACATCTTCACCGCATCGCCTGCAAAGAACGCCAGCTTGCAGCTCCAAGGACATTGAAGAAGAAGAAAAGAAGAAGAAGAAGAAGACTGAATTCATCTTTCATGGTAGTGGTTGAAGCCTGGCCGGAGAGTTCCCAGTTACAAAGCTGTGTAGAAATAGGTACCTGACTCCTCCTGAAGCTAGTAAAAGAAAAGCGACCACATCACTCTCCGTGTCCCTAGAGATCAAGGAAAATATAAACACTAACACTAACGCTAACCCTGAAGTGTCCCTACAGCGTAGTAGGGCTACCGTTAACATTTATTTTACTTTATCACTGATTTTTACATTTTAAATGGTCTGGCTGGTTGAGTAGTTAGGCGCTCGTCTACTAATCCGGTGGTTCTGGATTCAAATCCCAGCTGGTTCCACCATGCCAGAAAGCCCGGGGGTCCAGCCAGCCTCTAAAAATGGGCGCAAGAGAAATCGGCCGGGCGTGGTACTGACCACATCACACTTTCATCTGCTGAAGGTCTTGGAAATAGGGCCTAACGCCGCCTTAATGGCGTGGAAACGGGAATTTGTGCCCATTGATTTTAAATGGAGTAACACCGGCAGTACATCTTTCTGTATGTATACATTGCTGGAACTCTCTCTCTCTCTCTCTCTGTTACTTCGTTACTTCCTCCCTCTCTCACTGAATGCTAGATAGGCGTGCGTGCCCAATTCTTAACTCTGAAAATAAAGTATGTTCGTTCTTCCGTTCGTTCATTCTCTCTCTCTTTCTCTTTCTCTCTGGCCCATGCCCATCAGGCGTTGGTTGTTTTGATTTCCACAACCATCTGTCCTTTTCTCTTTCTGTAAGATGTGTACCGAACTGTGCTACATGCCACTCTTTTTTTACTCCGTCAGGTATCTTGCTTCTTTGCATTCCTCTGTCCTTTGTCCCTCCAGTTTTGCCGATGTCACTAGGTGTTCCAATCTGTCTCTTCTCACAACATGTCCTACAAATCTGAACTGTCTTGTTCTGAACTTGGTCATAGTGTCTCTCTTTTGCCCAGCTTCCTCAAACCTCTTCATTTGTTTTATAGGCTACAACTACCAATCTTATAAGGTTTATACTCTGTCGCTCAGCAAGCAGTACATGAATGTTGTAGTTCTTTGCCCATAGTGAGCTGTTTAAACACTTATCGTTACTCTCATTATGACTCTCTCTGTCTCTCTCTGTCTCTTTCTATCTCTCTCTGTCTCTGTCTCTCTGTGTCTCTCTCTGTCTCTCTGTGTGTCTCTCTGTGTCTCTGTCTCTGTCTCTCTCTCAAGGTCCCTGACGAAAGCGGCGACGGGTATCATGCCCTTCCATAACCCTCGACCCCTTGAGCATCTCAACAGACTTGTCACTGAGCATTTCCCGTGTCAGGATGCCAAACCATCAAACATCTTCTCTCTCTGTCTACATCTGTCTCTATTACCCTTCATCCTCCCTGTTGCCATTAGGTGCTCTAGCCCATCTCTCCTCCAAACATGCCCTCACACACATTTAGATGGTAGTTTTCTGATCTTCGTTATAATTTTCCTTGTTTCTCCTGCCTCTTTCAGATCTTCCTCCTTCGATTATCCGGTACCTTGGGCACTCTTCTTAAGAACCACATTTCAGCTTATTCCAGATGCGAGATCATGGCTATACAAACCGTATAAAGTTATTGTCCTGTGGCCAGACTAACAGTAAAGGAATGTTTCATTTCTTCATCTGCCATGAACTGTTTAAATGATCATCATTACTATCATCATCACTGAACAAGAAACGCAGACCTCTTGATCTCACGACAACTCCACAACGAAGAGAAGGTTATCCAGTTTTCAGTCTCGAGAAGCCGAGAATACTAATCATCCGTAACCAGAGCTGCCGTGTGGGGAAGCTCTTTGGCTAAGCGCACGTCGCACATGCTTAAAACAGACAGTCCCTGCCCAAAAGCTCAGTCTTCAACGATCTCTTTCTTCATTGTGTACAGTCCTTGATGTATATGTCCAAAAAAAGGTTGTCTCCCTTGTTTCTTTCCCTTGTTGTCAATCCATTCGCACATTTTTCTTGTAAGGTTGCCTCCCTTCTTCCTTGTCCTTCTTGTCAATCCATTCGCACATTTTTCTCGTTAGGCTGGGTTGGCTCCTTTCTTCGTTGCCATCGTCAATCCATTCGCATATTTTTCTTGTAGGGTTGCCTCCCTTCTTCTTATTGTCAATCCATTCGCATATTTTTCTTCTAATATTCTCTCTCTTTTGCCTTGGGCTCTCTGATGACTTACTGTCTTCTTATGATATATCTGAAGAAATTTTGAGTCTCTTTTTCTTACACAATATATACAATCTGGTAAACTTCCCGGATGCAGCCGGAACACACTAGATTGGAAGACAGCTTAACTCTACCAGACCACCATAAACTGTTTAACCTTCTTTTTTTTTTCAAATTTAGAGTAAATGCATTTACATGGTTTTGTTCCATAGACGAGAGTTTGTAATTTTAAACTACGCTAAATTATTTATAAAGAAAAACAAAAAGTAGGCATTGCATTATTCCTCATAGAACGTGGCGGTGATGATGAATGATAACAAAAAATGTTCTTGATTCGTGGCTGTTGATAGGTAGTCAAAAAGTTTTTAAAAAACATCTCCAACATGGCGCTACAGAAGAGAAAAAAAAAAAGAAGTAACAGACTTCATCGAGGTTGATTTTTCGCTTCTGTTGGGGGCGGGGGGAGGGGAGGGGGGGGGAGGGGTTACGGCGTGCCTTAAAGTGACAGATTAAACGCAACAGTGAAATCTGCACTTAAATAATGACATGTCGCTAAGCAAACGCTATCGCTAGCGGCGATCCTTTGGCGGTTGCTCAAGACCAATTACAGCCTCGTTCTGGGAGACTTGTAATCTGATAAGTTTTTTTGGGGGTTAACAAGTCCCGATTACGGGGCCATCTTTGGGGCCCCTCCCCCCCAGTACCTGTTTGACAGACACGTGCTCAGCTACAGGGAGGCATGCTTACACGTAGAGAGTCCGGGGGGGGGGGGCGGGGGGCAGATAAACATTTACAACTCAGAACACTCTTTCTAGTCACCGTGACAAAATTACGCTCAGATTTTTGGGAGGTGGGCCGGGGAGGGGGGCTGATAACTTTTCAGCACCCCCTGATATAAACAGAACATTCCCCATCCCCACTCCCCCCCCCCCTTTCTTGGTCGCACACTGTGTACTTGTGTAGTGTACTTCGTGCCTTGTAATGTTTTCCTTTGATTCACTGTCGGTTTTTTATGTGTATGTGTGTGTAGTGGAATCCGGTGCGCTTCGCCATTCAGGGCTATACTCTACGTCTTTGGAGGTTAGTTTCCGCAACGAAAGCATGTCGGTTTGTAACGTAGTGCCTTGTATATTAGGACTAACATTATTATTAGCATTGTTATTATCGTTATGATTATTATTGATAAGTAGAAAGTAGGTGTGAAACGATGGAAAATTTGAGAACCAGTGGGAGAGGAACACTCCCACGGCATTAGCATTATTACGATAGAATTAAGTAGATACTTAGAAATACTAGATACAGGGACGTTGAATACGGTCTAGAAGGATTTTCTGAGATAACAATAGTTCATATGGGGACAGACAGAAGGACAAACAGATATAGACTAATCCCCTACAGGTATGGCAAATACTTGATACTGGATAAGAAGTGCTTACCCACGAGAGAAATTTGAATAGACGGATTTAACGCAACAGACTTACTGACAGGGGAGGCATATTTTCTAATCTTAGGATGCAATTTGCACATATGAATAGTCCAGTGGACCATTAGGATGACCACGTAGAGTAGACCGACTCATACCGAATTCCAATCAGGACCCAGACAGTATATAGTCAACCAGCTGACCAATAGAATGATCTAGAGGTGTGTCCTATTGGACAACTAACTTACGACATGTAGGCCAGGCATACAGTTTTGAAAAAAAGGAATACAAGCGAGAAAGAAAAGAAGAATATGAAGATAGACAGGAGAGTGACGGCAGATAGAACAGATGGACAGTTAGAGGAAATAGATACTCAGGAGATAGGAAAGCAGTTTAGAACCAGAGGTAGCTTAGGACAGGCAGGAGATGTGTTTCAAGTTAGAAAATGATTATTTGTACTGCGTGGGAAATGTAGAGCCCTTGACATTTTTGGAACTTTGTGTAAAATGCTTTCGGAGATGTTTCATTTTGATACTTGTGAATTTCGTTTGTTGAACATTAAAGGGTGAACTACAATTTGATTCAGGAACGAACCATCTGAGTTTTATAGTGACTACGTGTGTTAAGATTTCAGTCTTGTGGTGAACCATATAGTATCACACATAGTGACATTCTGAACTTGTAAAGTGAACAAAGAGAAGAAATAGTAACGTGCATTCATGAACTAAAAAGTGACAATGGAGAAAGATAATACCGTCGCGGTCACGACGTGTTAACAACGCTGCATGAAAGTGCTGTAGTTGTCGCGGCCACAGCCTAAAATAGAAGTGAGAGAAAGTCAGCCTAACGATCATATAAAAGAACAATAAAAGATTACATTGCACTCAACGGAGAACGCTTCGTCATCAATATTATAACAAATCAGAACCTTTAAATATTACAGCTTATCCGTTCCTGCAGCTGAGTTGACTGAAGAACTGGTCACGAATCCCCAGCCTGACGGGGCTGAAAAGACATGTCACTATCGATTAGCCTACACCTGTGCTCGGGCTAGGAGAAACAGACACAGGCAGACAAGCAAGCCGAGAGATAAAGTATATACACACCCGAGACGTTCTTCCAAAAGGGTATTTTATGTATTTTTTAAACGTTATGTGATATGATTATGATGTTTCAGTGATATCAGACTGTCCGATGTTTTTTTCCTTTCTTTTCATATCTTGAGATGTCCACCAATAGCATCCATCCTAGACTTGTCGGAGGGCTCCACTTCCAAAGGACCACGACGATCTCTCATTCGTCGTCCAGGGCTGCTGTGACGCAGCTGCCACAGGGAAACATTTTTGGTGCAGACTGGGCACGGTTACCTGGCAACAGGAGCGGGCACTCTGTACTTCTCTGAGAGTTTCGCAGAAGTGACAGAAAGTGGCAGTGAGAAAAATCACAGACAGACAGGCAGACAGGCAGGCAAGCAGATAGATAGATAGATAGATAGATAGATAGATAGATAGATAGATAGATAGATAGATAGATAGATAGATAGATAGATAGATAGATAGGTAGGTAGGTAGGTAGGTAGGCAGGTAGACAGACAGACAGACAGACAGACAGACAGATAGATAGATAGATAGATAGATAGATAGATAGATAGATAGATAGATCCGCAAGCCACCCACCAAAAACTAAACAACCCGCTAACAACAACAGGAAAACAGTCTTGACATCCGGGAAACGCCTGGTAACTTGCAGACTCAACAAATAACAGACTGGACAAACTCTCCCGACACGCGCGGACCGCGGATGCTGATTAAATCGCTGGACTTAATCCCGCAAAATCTAACAGCCGCTGGGGCCGGGTGAAGGGGCCTGCGTGCATCACTCAAGCGTGGCCCCGTCTATCAGTTCTATCTATTTCCCCGCTGACTGTTGTTAGTTATTATACTTTTCCCAGAATTCCTGCACCGAGTTCTGAGTATAAGCTGTGCTGGCGTTCTCTGTCCTTGCCATCTTGTTAGTCCATCCAGCGTTTTCTCTCTCTGTCTACCTCGATTTCTTTTGCCCTATATCTTTCGCGTTGTCACAGTGTAAATCTTGCGTCCTATATCCTTCCCTTGCCGTTAAACGTCACATAGGGCACGCATGGTAGCCCGCCATGTTTTTCTGTTTTCGGCGAGATTTTCAACCTCATTAAGGGATTTAATCCCTACTAAGTTGGCCTCTCTTAACAATGTCCTCTTTAGAGTTTCACGTGGTCGACCTCTTTTTCTTCGGCCTGTTGTGTTCCACTTGATAGTTTGTTTTCGGGATTCTCTGATTATTTCTTCTCATCACGTGACCAATATATAGGTCCATTTCCTTTTTCTGATCACCCATGAGAAAGGTTATTGCTTGCTCATCTGCCCTATCTCTGCGTTGTTCTTGAATTCGTTCCACTTTATACCGAGTATTTTCAATAGGCATTTGTTTTCAAAAGAGTCTAATTTGTCGTATTTTTTTCTTCATTTGTTCTCCAGCTTTCGCATGCATAAATGAGGGTGGATATTACATTTGATTTGAATATTCTTGGTTTTTATGCGTATAACTTTAGAGTGCCTATGTTCTCATGGTTCTTGAAGGTCCATGCCGCTTTTGCAATTCTAACTTCCTTTCTGGTGTCACCATCCTGGTCCATGTAGCTGCCGAGATAACAGTATAATTTAGACGAATGAAAAATACCTGTACGCGCTGGCATATTTCGTAGTTATTGAAAAATTTAACGTAGGTGTTTATAATTTAGGACAAATGATGTAAGATGTCTGAAAATCAGTAGTTTATTTCTATAAGCTTTAATGGTCATACAAATAACTCTCTTTCTCTCTCTGTCTCTCTTTCTCTGTCTCTGTCTCTCTTTCTCTCTCTGTCTCTCTTTCTCTCTCTGTCTCTCTTTCTCTCTCTCACTCTAACTCTCTTTCTCTCTCTCTGTCTCCCTCTCTTTCTCTCTGTCTCTCTCTCTCTTTCTCTCTGTCTCTCTCTCTCTTTCTCTCCACCTCCCCATTCCCCTGGGCTTACCCTACAGACTACCATTCTGTTTTTACCCACCACTGGCCCCATCCTCCTTCATGGCCCATCACATCCTCATTAAGCAAACGGTTGCTCCACTACATCCGGGACACCGCTTTCAACCCTCCAGGCCCGGACACATCCACCAGCTGGAACCACACACCCCCACCCCCCACTTTCTACTGTGGGCCCGCAGATAAATATGAGTTTCTTGGCTGCACTTTTTTGCTGACCTAAATGTACTGTTCTATATTTGTTTCCCCTTTTATCTGAGGCTGGAAGTTGTAATTTCCCGTGCGACACTGAAATTTCTATTAAGTTAGTTTTTTCTTCATATGTTTCTTCTTTTCATGCTCTGAAGTTGTCCTGCGCAAGTCATGAGCCGAGAAAATGTTTGCGGTGAAGCAACCCCCCCCCCCCCCAACCCTCCCCGACTGCTAGGGGAGAAGGAAGCTCTATTGTTTATATTTGTATGCGAGCGCGTGAATCTGGAGAAAAGATCCTATCTGGGTCTCCGCTGTGAAAATGCTTTAAGAGTAACATAAAACACGCGAAGAGAGATACAATGTATAACAAGTGTTCTATGCTTTTAGAAAAGTATCACTGGGGATGAGAGTAGTTTTAATATCTTAATGATACTCTCTCTCTCTCTCTCTCTCTCTGGAAGTCCTCTAGCACGTAACGTGATGGTTATGCAGAGTTTAGAAAAGTTTAGCTTCCTTTTTTAAGGTGGAAGGGGGGCGGTTAAAGGACCGGCTAGCTTAGTGGTTAGAGCACTCGTCTAGCAACCGAATGGTCGAGGGTTCCAATCCCTAGCTGAGCGGGATTTTTTTTCCGACCAATACGGCCCCGAGGTTGACCCAGCCTCGTAAAATGGGTACCAGAAAAAATCTGGGAATGAAGGGCAACGAGAAAAGGAACTGGCCACTCTACTTCATACGCTGATGGCCCAGCATAATGAGGTCTCTAACGCTTCATCCCCTACGGCATTTGCTATGGGACTACCTTTTTTACTTAAAGGAAATATGTGGAGCTTTGCTTTACTTCCATAAATGGAGTCTGCATTTGTGCTTTTGCCTTTACATGAGGGGGAGACGGCGCTGTCCGATTTGGCGGTCAGCTACTCATAGGTCAGCTAATCATAGGTCAGCTACTCATAGGTCAGCTAGTCATAGGTCAGCTAGTCATAGGTCAGCTAGTCATAGGTCAGCTAATCATAGGTCAGCTAATCATAGGTCAGCTAGTCATAGGTCAGCTAGTCATAGGTCAGCTAATCATAGGTCAGCTACTCATAGGTCAGCCACAGGGTTTGGCGAACCACAGCTGACCAAGGCATTTGTCATCTCCGTTTGTGCTTCCAGTAACAGACCCCGCCTGACCAATAGGAAAAGGGGTCACTGTAACCCTTATTGCAGTGGAGTCTGCTTATGCTTAAAAATAAAAAATTTTTAAAAAAACCAGTATGCAGTCACTGTACCCTCTAAGGTTTTCCCGTTCACGCGCAAAGATGACACCAACAAAGATTTTGTGAGCAAATGTGCTTTGTAACATTAGAGTCCATCAAGTACCATGGGCACGAAAAAGAACAAACATATCCATACTACAAGAACTGAACATTGAAGAAGGTAGGCTAGTAAAGAGGAATTAAACAGAGAAAGCTTAAATATTTTGGACACATTAAACGTCATGAGAATTTAGAGAAGACCGTCTTGGAAGGGTACATAATGGGAAAAAGAAAGAGAGGAAGACCAAGGCGAAGACGGCTCCGCAGATAACAGTGAGCAGTGATTGCAGCCTACCCTACTTTTCAGGTTCACTCACGGATTTAAAAAAATACAGCCTCCGTTACCCTCTCCCAATCCGGCACTATGTAGTGCTTCTTTAACATCTTCACAGCATCGGCTGCAGAGAAATATCACGCTCTCAGTGTCAGGCAGACAGTGCAACAACAACAACAAACAACAATAACAACAGCAACAATATCTTTAAATGAAGATTTCCGACATTATAAAAAAGCAATAACGAAGTGGTGGAAATCAATCAATCAATCTATCTATCTATCTGTCTGTCTGTCTGTCTGTCTGCCTGTCTTTACACAGCGACAGTAAATGTGTAAAGATAAAACAACTAAATATTCCTTTCCTCACAGTCGGTGAGGTTTATAACTAGATCCGGTCTTTAAAGAACACTAACTCAGCAGGATGTGATGACATTAGTAACAAGATACTGCTCTACGCTGCACGAGTTATCATAGACACACTAACATACTTATACAATCTGTGCATTGACAAACATTATTTCCCTGAGGCTTTTAAACTCGTCAAAGTGTTTCCTCTTTTTAAATCTGGACAGACTAGTGACCTCTCATATTCATTCTGTCATCATTATCTAAACCTCTTGAAAAACATATACAAAAGTTAACACTTCTACACATGCAGGAAAACAATCTACTAATAGACAGTCAATCAGGCTTTAGACCAAATCACTCCTGCCACACAACATTAACTAAAATGAAAGAAAACTGGGTGTCTAATATAAAATGATGATAAATTGTGTGGTGCTGTCTTTGTTGATTTCAAGAAAACCTTCGATATGACTGATCACGAAATTCTTGAAAAAAAAGCTGGAAGATTATAGATTACACTCTGACCTGACAAAATGTATTACATCTCTTCTCCCAGGTAGAAAACAAGTAGTTTGGTTTAGAAACAAAATATCTGACTCTTTTGTGGTAGATACTGGTATTCCTCAAGGCTCCATTCTTGGTCCTCTTCTCTTTGCTATCTACATTAACGACTTACCACTACATTTAAAGAGTGCTTTTTGCTGATGACTGCACTGTTTACAATAGTGACTATGACATCAATAAACTACAGACAACGCTCCAAAATAATATAAACAGTTTGATTAAATGTAGTAATAAAAATGGTATATTGATAAACACCAACAAAACAAAATCCATGCTCATTACTACAAGACAGAAACTGCAGAATGCAACAAAAACTTCACTACAGCTTTGTGCTGGGACTAAGGCAATAGAAAATGTTCATGAACATAAAACTCTAGGACTCATTGATCAACATTTAATTTGGAATTCTCACGTACATAACCTAACAAACTTGATTGCACAGAAACTTTACCAACTAGCCAAAATTAAACATTTTATCGACAGAGACACAAGAAAGATATACTACATATCACACATACAAACATACTTAGATTACTGTTCACCAGTCTGGGATAGATGCTCAGTCTCAAACACAGAAAGGCTCCACTCACTCCAGAAATGAGCATTAAATCTGATTTGTGACAAACACTCAGTACAGAGTGCAGATCAGCACAAAAAACTCAAAATTCTACCCCTCAAACACAGAATCAATTTTTAACAAAGTTAAGTTTGTTCAGAGAATTCTGTCGCACAATGCTCCGCCTTACTTGTGATCACTGTTTACGTATAACACTAAACATAGCCAGTGTTTAAAAAACTGCCTTCTTCCTAAACCCAGGCTTGATCTGTACAAGAAAAGCCTTGCATACTCAGCAGTACAGCTCTGGAACACCCTCCTCTACCATTTAAAATCCATTAGTAATACTTCAGCCTTTAAATCAAACCTTGTTCATTATTTACTTGCTTGTAACTATATGCCTCCATAGAATAGCATGCAGTCTCTCAACCCATGACTCGCCAGCCATCAAGTATTAAAATGACATAGTTCAAAAAGTAACTTGTTGGATATTGTTAGATATTATTTTAATGTTTGTTTAAAAAAC